>CM049933.1:12119816-12864816 GCA_027405835.1 Asclepias syriaca
GAACTCAGAAAGTTATCTGTTGTCAGTATGTCTAGCGATAGGTCGAAGTATTATCTGGTAGCAGTTAAGATAAGAGTTCATTGTGTTGACTATCTGGTCTAGACTAGTACACACACTACACATCAGGAAGACCCTGTGACTAAGAAAAAAGTCCAACCTAGTTGTTGATTTTTTTCTGCCTGATCATAACAAACTACTAGAGACATTGAGACCTTGTCATAGCAACCTAACCAATCAGACCTGTGTTAAGAATTGTCTGAAGAATTTTTGGAATAAAAACATGATTAGGAATTTAAGTGACTGCACTACGGTTTAAAATCACTAACTCCATGTAGACTTTGCTTGAGGACAAGCAAAAAGCTAAGTGTGGGGTTATCTGATACGCGAAAATCGTATCACATTTTTAGCATGTTTTTATATATGTTTTAATGTGAAATTGAGAGTAAATTGACATTAATTGTTTACTATTTACTTGATTTCACGGTTTTTATGATTTTGGAAGTGTCAGGTGAAAAGTAGACGAAAACAGCAAATTCTGGGGCAAAAACGCAATTTTGGAAATGTTGACCCGGTCAAAGGTCGGGACGGGACCCGGGACGGGCGTCCCGACCCGGTCAAACGCCAGGACGGGGTCTGAAACCGGGACGGGCGTCCCCCTGGTCGAAATCGAAACCGGGACGGGCGTCCCGAGCCGCCAGAAGCTGTCCCACATCGAATTTTTCAGAATTTTTCACTCCGGGAAGCTGCTATAAATACCCCAGGCCTCCAGCAGTTGAATTCATCCCTCTCCACTCGATCTGAGTCATTAAGTGGTTCAGTGTACAGTTTTCCAGTACACAACTCACTCAGAGACTCAGATCTCAGTTTTCTTTCTATTAGTGTTTTGTTTTAGTTTCTGAGAAATAGTCTCAGATCTTAGGTTTCTATAGATAGGTTCGTTTCCGGTATTCATAGAATACCCGGGGTTTCGTTAGGAGACCCTAAGAGAGCTCTAGGCGTTCGAAGAGTCAGTCCACAGGGCTAGGCTTAAGCCCAGGACGTAAGGTAAAGTCTAGCTACTAGGCTGAGGAAGCGTCCTCCGAAGGTTCTGGCGAGCAGAGTCAGGGCGGGCAATACGACGTATACAGCAGTACGCTCTGTAGGCGAGACTAAGTAAAGGGTGATTTCTTTATGGCATCAGTCCCCATACCCCTCTCTTATATGTTTATTGCTTTGTCCTAAACATCAATTATGAATATCAGATTATGATTTTATGAATAGTTGTTTTGTATGTTGAAGTTATTATGTTTTTCCAGGAAATAGCCACCTGCTAAATAATCATTATGTCTGCATGTCTAATGTAGTTTCTTTTAAACTAAAATAGGGTTATAGACAATTCCTAACCACGGTCTATTCATAACCTGTTTAGTTTAACAGGCATCAATTAGTATTGGTGTCTGCCATACTAGATAAAATAACATGCTGAACACCTGGCTTGTAGAGTAGTCTAGGTAGGCTGAGTAGAGCGTTATGCCAGCGATTACGAGCCTTCAGAGTGATCCCCGAAAGTGACATAGGGCTTTCATAACTGTCTTTGTTCGAACCGTGAGTAGGGCGTTTACCTTAATGATAGGGGGGGGGTAGCATAGAGACTCAGATGTGGTACACCTTTAGACACAGAACATAGTTGCATTCCAGGCTAAGATATATCTAAAACACTCGAATATAGGTCAATCAACATATAGGAACAGTAAACATAGAATCAGAACTTATCTTTAAAACACTTCTAGGGTTAATTAGACTTGAACCTAGTGGAGAATGGATCACCTTCTCATCAAAGTATTTGATGAAGATTGCATAACTGGATCATAAGATAAGAGTTAGGATAAGAGGCTAGTTACTACTAAGCCGTTGCCACTTCCCTGGGAGTACGATAATTAACTTAGTAAAATCGTAGATACTTTCCAATAGACTAGCTACACGATAGGTACTCTGCCTTAGATTCTGGCTGATTAAGTGACACCATAAGACTAAACGTGACAATTAGTCAATCACAGTCCTTAATTAATCATAATCGACATAGGGTAAAATAACACCTATTTAGTACGTCAACCGGAATCGCTATCAGTGGACAAGAAAGTAGAAGACAAAGACAAGAATTTCAGGAAAGTAGCTGGAATGTGCAGCTGGAATATGCTGCTGAAATCCTGCAGCAATCATAGGAAAAAAAAGACAGAAATTCGGCTGCAAATGCTGCAGCATTCAGTGGAAGATGACAAGAAAATTCCAGAAGACAACTGCAAATTATTTTTTTATTTGCTGGAATTTTTTGGAAAGAAAAATAAGGGAATTATGGATAGTGGGCACGACAGAGAGTAGTTCAGTTTTGGCTTTTGGCCATTTGAGAATAGGATAGGTTTTCTTCTTAGTTTTTTAGACTAACTTTTGAGAGGGAAGAACCCAAGAGTGAGCAGGGTGACTTGCTGCAGCATTCATCAGCTGAGCAGTAGAAACGCAGCAGCATCAAGCAGAGGAAACGAAGGGCAGCAGTACGTTGATTAAACCGATTTGGGCAGTAGGGTGATCTCTGATCAGAGTAATCCTCTCTCCATTTCTTCAAGTTACTACTGTTTTGTAATCAAATGTTCTTTGTAATATGAGAATGTTTACATGTATTCAATGATTGATTAAAAATGTTTTGGGAGTAATATGTTTTCCGTCTTAGGCTTGACTCCGTTGATTGGTGTCACTAAGGACCTAGGGACTGTTTTTCCTATTACTTTAGTCCTTGTCTTTCATGATTCTTAGTTCAAGGGTTAATTAAAAATGTTTTGGGAGTGATTTGTTTTCCGTCTTTAGGCTTGACTCCGTTGATTGGTGTCACTAAGCACCTAGGGACTATCTTTCCTATTACGTTGATTCTTGTTTTCCATGATTCGTTTCAGCATAATATATATCTTTAACCTGACGATGTTGTGGTGTAGTTAAGTATGCATGTTGAATACACTGTTTTGACTGATGATAAGTATGCTGCAGCATTACTTGCTGTTTTTATGTTTAATGCTTGTATGGGGCAATGCTTGGTTTATTCATGTAATTGCATTAGAATTATGTGGCGCTATAATTGAGAACTGCGTGAACAGCGGTAATCATATGGCAGTGGATTGAAAACTACGTGAACAGCGGTACATTCACTGTCTAGCGTTGCGCTAGGTCCACGGTATGTTATCGGGGATCTAGACTAGTAGATCAAGTAGTTTGGGTGAAACCAGACATGCTATAGCATTGATATGGAACTGAAAGCATGCTTTGTATAGTTAGATTCATCTTTGGCTTGTACTTACATTTTTGGCGTAAATGTCGCAGCATTGTATTACCTGCAGTACTCTTGTGGTAATTTCCAGTAGGCTGACTTTTAACTGTTAACTGTAATTTTAGTTAGGTAGAATTGCTGCAGCATTTCTGTTGCTGCAGCAGTAGCTTAGCAGTAGACTTTTAACTGTTAACTGTAGTTAGGAGTAGGAATAACGTAGCATTAGACCACTCTGCATTCATGATTCATCATTCTTTATTCTTTTATTCTTTTAACCTTTTGTACAATCGTATTTGCATGTGTAATTGGCATACATAGTCCCTGTGGGATCGATAATCTTGTACTTAGGTACATATATTACTTGTTGACCGGTGTATACTTGCACTTGTTAGGATTGCGTTGATTTATTCTATTTTCTTTATCTTTACAAATTGTGACACACGCACACAACGCAACAATGATCTCCTGAGTGACACAAGACTTTCATGGATGTCTTTAGCTCGAACAGTGAGTAGGGTCGTCAATGGCGATGAGACGGTTTATCAGATAACTCAGATGTGGTATACAGATAGAATCAGTACATAATTACAATCTAGACCAAGATAAATCTAAAATACTCAAAGATAAGTCAGTCAACATGTAGAAACAATATAACATACATCAGAACACTTGTCTGTAAAATACTCTTGCATGCTTAATGAACTTGAATCTTGTGTAGAAAGGATCACCCACTCATCAAAGATATTGACGAATGATTGCATAACTAAGTAATAAAATGAGAGTTAGGATAAAAGGATAGTTGCTACTAAGCCGTTACCACTTCCCTGGGAATACGATAAATTCTTTAATTAAAATTGTAGATACTTTCCAACGGACTAGCTACACGATAGGTACTCTGTCTTAGGTTCTGATTGATTAAGTGACAACATAGATACTACATGTGACAATTAGTAAGTCTCAATCCTTAATTATTTATAATCGATATAGGGTAAATAAAGCCTATTTTTAGCATATCAATCGAAACGCATCAAAGAACTTGTGATTACCGAGTGTCATTGCTTGGAAACGCATTGGAATCGGAGGAAGGACTTTGGAGGCAAGCAGAGAAATATTTGAGTAAATAAATCTACATTGTGGCCAATAAGAGTTGCCGCGGCCATAGCTTTTAGCATTCCACCTTAGTTGATTTCTAGGTTTTACCTTTTTTACTGCCTTTTTTCTCTTTTGTTATCACTAAAAATGCCAATTTATTCAACAAAAACTAGAGAAATTTTACTTTTATACTCTTATGGATAGGTTTAAATTTTTTTTTTATTTCATTTTTTTTAAAAAATAAAATAAATCTTTATATCTATTCTTTATTTTAATTTTAAATTTTTTTAATAAATATTTATATCTAATCACCTTTCGTATTTTTATTATAATTTTATTTAATTTAAAATATAAGATTTCACTTTTTTTCAAATGACAAAAATGTAATTATCATTGGTTTAGAATTTTCTTTTTTAATTCAAAATTTTTAAATTAAAATAATAACATTTTATTATGATTGTTTAAATGTTTATATTTAATAACTTTTCGTCTTTTTATTAATTATCCTTTTCATTATTTATTTAAGATATAAGTGTATTTTTTTTTTTTTTGATAATATTTAAGATATAAGTGTAGATAATGAAATTGTATCTATATTATTTTAAAAATATATATTTAAAGTTTAGAATATATTTAAATTTATTTATATATTTAAATATATATTAAAATATTGATAAATTTAATATATTTTAAATATATTCAATACAGTTTAAAATTTTTGATATAAAAAGGTTAATTTGTAATAAAAATTAATTTTAAATAATAAAAAATCATAATTGAAATAATATTGTTAAAAATAATATTAAAAGAAATACAAAATTAAGATAAAAAATATAAGTGAAAAATCATTAAATAAATATAAGAATAAAAAAATTACAATTTTAATTAAATTACAATAATACCAATGAAATAAAAATTAAGAAAAATAATTAAATGTTATTAAACATTGATGGAAAGTCAAACATAAAATTAATAACAAAAAAAGAAATAAACAAAATAACAAAATTTTATAAATAAATAAAACTTATAAGGATGAAAATAATATTTTTAAAAAAAATTGAAGATCAATTAATAGTTGTTGAAGCTCGGAATGTTTTATTTATTTTTATTATTTAAAAATATATATATTATTATTATTTTAAAATAATCTATATATATAATATTTTCTTTTCCGATATCGATATAATTAATAAGAAAGGAAGAATTTTGATATTTTATTCACAATGAATATTTCATGTAATAATAATAATATAAACTAATTTATTTGATTTTTAAAAAAAATTATTAAAAAATAATAATATTATTGTTTAAAAATTATATATATAATTTTGATATGCAATATTTTCGAGGGTGGTGGAACATAAGGATATGATTTAGATTCTCTTATTATATAATAATGTTTTTTAAAAAACTTTGCCCTCATAATTCTTAAAAATCAGTAGAATTATTAAGAATATATATATAAAGTGTGTATATTAAGATAATTTTTGAAATTAAATTGTATGTAAACAAATATATCAATGGTAGTAATTCTTTTAAGAAAACTATATTAGTATCTCCTAGTATATATATAATAATATTATAAAATTCTAAAATATTATATAACTTTGTTAAAGTTTTTAGATTTTGTTTTCACCTGTGCAGTACCTATATAATATATTTTTTTTTTGAATTTTAAAACTTTTTGTCTATATTAAACACAAATCTTTTTAAATTATAATTAAATCAGTTATTGTTAATTAAACTATACTTTTTTTTTACATCATAATAATAATAATAATAATAATATACTCAAAAATATGATAGAAATATTTATTTCTTTTCTCAAATAATAATCTTATTTTAGTTGGTTCATTTAATTTATTTATTTACCTTTTTAATAAATTTATGATAATTTAATTAATTAAATTAATTTTTAATAAATAAAGATATATACAATGATTTAAAATGACATTCATCTATTTTAGTTGTGACAAGTTTTCTCCTTCTATTAATAAATGAACTTTTAATATTACGAAAATGGTTATCTAATCAACTTTTAAAGTCAATATTTTCAAAGCAAGGTAAAATAAGTTAATAATTAATTTTACTAATTTAAATAGCATAAAAATTTATTTATTTTATTTATTTATTTATTTATTTATATAATTATTTAAAATTTAAAATTAAAATTAATTTTTTAAAAAATTTAATTTATTTGAATGTAAATTTAATTTAAATGTTATTATCTAGCAGAAAAAGAAAAACAAAAGTCAATATTTCTCCTTAGAAACTTGGGGTCAATTTTAAACAAAAAATAAAAAGAAAAATTCGTCACTCCACACCTTTAATAGTCCAAAGCAAAATTGGACCCGTACGAGATGCACTTCGTCCATTGCCATAGAATATATGGAAAAAACAAAAATATGGAAAAAACAATAGAAATACGGAACATGTTGAATTTCAACCACAATATATTGAAAATATTAATAAAAAATAAAATTTATTAAAACAAAAATATCTTTTATATAAATAATTTACATGAAAGATTAGATATAAATAAGGTAATAAAAATGAATGGAATAAAGATCGAATATAATATTTATTATTATTCATTTAAAGAGAGATTATGTCTTCTTTTTTGTGTTTAGAGCTTTCGGATGTCTGTCTCTTAAGATAAACGATGGTACTTACCGAAGAAGTATAATAATAACAACAAACCCAACTAATCAACTTTTTGTTTAGAATAATAAAAAATATAAACAATTCTAAAAATTCTATTAAAAAAAGTAAAGAGAATAAAAAATATAAACAATTCTAAAAATTCTATTAAAAAAAGTAAAGAGAATAAAGAGTTTAAAATTATATTTTTATTAATTTTGATTTTCGATCATTGAAATGGTTGGAGGATTTCCATTATATAAACAACTTCGTATACAATGCAACTCTTTGATACTAATTTTTTATTAATCAAATGGTACTCGAAAAATCCAAAGATAAATCTCTTAATTATATATATATATAAATAATTATTTATCAAAATGCCTAATTATAAATAATCTAATAATATTGTCAATTTTAATGTGTAATATAAATTGCACCGAAATGAAATTATAAATAAGTTGTATATGTAATCATGAAGAATTTCAATAAAGAAAGAATAACCTAAGATTTTGATATATTTCAGTTTAAACTTACTAAAGAAAAATTTGATCAAATAGAGGTGTAATCCAACAAGTGTACTTATCCACCATAAATAACTAATAAAGTCATTAGAAGAATTTTGGATGGAGACTTATGAATTTTAATATTTTCATTATTATATATGAGTTTTATTACATGTATTTTCTAATTCTATAAAAAAAAATTTTAAAAACTTTATGAGTAGTAAATTTATGAATTTTTGTTATTATAATATTTCAAATTTATGATCTTTTAAAATTATAAGTGAAGGGCTACCAATTGAAACTACGCATTGTTAACTAAATTAACCAAAGTTAGATAATTGAGTAAATACTTCTTCCTTTCCTCCAAATTGCCTTTATAACTCTCTAATCTTTCCCGACAACCATTTTTCCTACAAAGAAATCTTTTGAAATTGTGGCAACTTTAATGCTGAAGGAGATATCCTTAATCTAAATCAAACTTCCTTTCAACTTTGTGTGAAAATGGAGAAGGCTGCTCAAGATGGAAACTTGAACCCAAAGCTATCAATAATTTCTTATAAATATATTTATAATTTGTTATATATAAAATGAATATTTTTAAAATATATATATATAAATTGTTAAATAATTTTTATTTTGTCAATCTTAATTTTAATTTTGTCAATGAATTAGATAAAGAAATCACATATTTTCGACTTAATTTTGTACCAAAAAAAGATTTCTCGGTGGAAAAAACGTGCCGCTCCGCACTGGTACAGTGTCAAATCAAAATTGGACACGTACGAGATGCTCCAATAATTTAAAATTATTATTCCTTCCATTCAAAAAAAAAAACAAATAAATTATTATTCCTTCTTCTTCCCCTGTCTTCAAAATTAAGCTCCTCTGTCCATCCTCGATCACAAACAAACAGAGACGGCGGAGAAAATATGGAGAAAATAACAGAAATTCCGGGAACGGTGTTGAATTCCGGTCAGAAGATGCCAATGATGGGATTCGGATCCGGAGTAGATCATCTTCCGCCATTTGAGGAACTGACGGCAATTTTTTTGGAGGCGATTAAGACCGGTTACCGCCACTTCGACACAGCAGCGTTGTACGAGACGGAGGAAGCGGTGGGCAAAGCTGTGGCTGAGGCTATAGATAGTGGATTAGTTAAGAACGGAAGGGAAGATTTTTTCATCACTTCTAAGCTTTGGTGCACTGATGCCGATCCTCTTCTCGTCCTTCCTGCTCTAAAAAATACACTTGGGTAATTCTTTATGAATTCTCGAAAATAGCCTTTTAACATTTATATTAGATATTTATAACTAATAAAGATATTTGTCAAAAAAACTTAACTCAGTCTTACAACAATTTTGTTTCATATATCTTCAAATCATTAATTTTGTTTTGGTGTTGAATCCTAAAATCTAAACTAATTATAATTGAGTAATCTATTTTTAGTAAATTAACTTTGTGTTTTTTTTCTCTTCAAATTATTTAGGAAGTTAGGGGTAGATTATTTGGATCTTTATCTAATTCATTGGCCAATAAGATTCAAGAAAGGTGTTACCTTGGCTAATTTGAACCCAAAGGAAGACATACTTCCATTTGACATACATGGGACTTGGAAGGCCATGGAAGAGTGCCAAAAACTGGGTTTAGTTAAGTCTATTGGTGTAAGCAATTTCACTTGTGAAAAGCTACAAACACTATTGGAAAAAGCTATCATACCACCAGCTGTTAATCAGGTATTTATTTTCTCAATTAATTATTTCTGTAATTTATTTCATAGATTTGATTTTTACAATTAAATGTTGGTTATGTTTTTGTGAAAATTAGCAAAATTGAATGGTCAGATTAGAATTTATGTTGCCTTAACTTAATTATTTTTATGAATTTAATTCTTTTAGGTGGAGATGAATGTTGGATGGCAACAAAGAAAATTGCTACCATTTTGTAAGCAAAAAGGGATTCAAGTTAGTGCATGGTCACCTTTGGGATGTTATGGTAGCCAATGGGGAAGTAATGCAGTAATGGAAAGTCCAATCCTAAAAGACATTGCAGTTTCCAAAAATAAAAGTGTGGCACAGGTTTGTTCCTCTTCACACAACTATATATATATATATATATATATATATATATATATATATATATATATATGATTCATTTTAATAGGTACAGGTATTTTGATATAAAAATATTTATATTTAATATAGGTTGCACTGAGATGGATATACGAACAAGGTGTATGTGTGATCGTGAAGAGTTTTAATAAAGAAAGAATGACTCAAAATTTAAATATTTTTCAATTTGAACTTACTAAAGAAGAAGTGGATCAAGTTAAAAAGATTCCTCAAAGAAGGGGCAATCCATTAAGTTTGTTTACCCATCCAGAGGGGCCAATCAAGTCTTTGGAGGAACTTTGGGATGGAGATTTTTGAATTTTACTAATTTTATTAGTATATATATATAAGTTTTATTACAACTTATGCACTTTGCTACTCTATGAATGTTTTTTTTTTTTTTTTAATAAATGATTAGTAACTACAATAAGAAAGTTCCTATATATATATATATTTAAAGTAAATTAGTAAAATTTGTCTCTTAAATTATATAATTTTTTGTGATTTTATCATTTTTAAAAATTTTATATTATTTTATAATTTATTTTTATAATTTTAGTAAGTTTATCCTTTTAACATTAAATTAACAGTTAAAATTTATAAAAAAAATTATATATAAAATAATTAAATTAAAAGGGTAAAAATAAAAAAGAAAATTTTATCTTTCTAATCTTTTATCTCCCTTAATAAAAGAGTTTAATTGGAATCTTTCATTACTAATTATTAGGTCTTCATAATGAGGGTTTTTTTTACACATCTTACAAGCAAGCCCATTAATATTATTTGTTGAACTTGAATAAGTTCACAAGATCCGACTCTCAACATTTAACTCCATATTAGTATCATATTGTCTATTTTGAAACTAAGTTTTCATTTTTGGGTAACTACCCAAAATGTCATATATTAACGGAGTTAATGAAATTTTTATATGCTAGCTAACTCTAACATTATCTTCATATGTGGGACTTCGGTTAAAACCCTAACAACCTCCCATCAAGCCAAGGACCACATACCCGTAGCCTCTTCTAAACAAAATTATCTTGCACCACTGTTGCTTTTGATATAAGGACACCCCTAATCGCTAGGTCTTCAACAATGAGGGCTTTTTTTCCACACATTTCACAAGTAAGCTACTAACCTTAAACTCTGATACCACTTGTTGGGAAGAAAGAGGTAACTACAATACCCATAATGTCACAGACACAATGTTATCAACCAATTTCACAATCTAATCAACCCTAATATTGTCGCAATTAAATTACCAAACTAAAACCAATAAAATTACAATCAATAAGCAATAATAATTTATACGTGGAAAACCTCCTTCGATATGAAGAGTCAAAAACCACGAGACCGTTAGAGTAGTCCACTTATGCTTCTATTATTTATAATTGAGGGTAAAATAAACCTAATTCAATTTACAACATATTCACACACCCACCAACAAACACCAAACAATAAGAGATAAAAAATATATAACAAAATGGGTAGAAATCACCAAGAAAATAGTTATGTCCAAAGATTCATTCTAACCAAATTAGAGCTAAAAATGACAATCCAACCGTCCAAAAAAAAGCTCAAGATGTCATGAATAAACTATCAAAATTTCAGCTAAATCGGACCACATTTGAACTACGGTCAAAGCTGAACACGAGAACTATCCACCTCTCAAATTTTCTGCTCACATATTATTCTTATACAACAAGATGGAACTTGAGAGATGTCTCACCCTAGCTCCCAAGAACCATATATATAGACTAAGATGAAAAATCTTTAAAAATCCCACAATAAAAGCCCATATAAAATAATATCAAAGCAATACACAAAATAGAATATATTGCAAGTTGGGCTGAACCTCAACAATCTCCTCCTCCAAACTAACATGGGGAAGACAAGCACACTTCAATAATCACTTGAAGCGCATTCCCGCAATCTTATCACAGGTTTCAAGCTTGCTTTTAGGGACTATCTTTGTCAACATATCTGCACCATTCTTACTCAAATCCAAAGCAGTTCTGATAGAAGTTATCTTGATAACAGAAGAGAAGATCTTATTAAAATCAATACATTTTTTCTGGTTGCACCCTTTTATAACCAATCTAGCTTTGCGTCTCGCTATCTTCTCACCATCTTTCTTGGTCTTGAAAAACTATCTGTTTCTCAAGACTTTTCTGTCTATAGGAAACTTTACCAAATCATAAGTATGATTCTTTTTCAAAGAATCCATCTTATCTTTCATAGTCTCGATCCAAAGATCTTTGTCTTCACTAGATATCACTTATTGAAAACTCTTAGGCCCCCTCATTAGTGACCAAGATGTACTATGAGCTTGAATATTTTGAAGAATGTTTACAAACTCTACTTGACCTCCGAACTTGTACATCATCCACTGGCGAGATAAATTGCCTCCCTGCTCATGAACCTCTTTCTCGGTTGATTGAGTATCATTAGAAGCATAATTAATGAAAGTGACAAAATATTTGTTGCCACAATTAGATTCCAGTTCAGTAGGACCACAAACATCAAAGTTCTCAAGCTCAGCTTACCTCCTAGTAGACTGCTAAATATTTTATCCCCTTGTCACTTATGTGCCTCAATCTATGAAGCTATAAGTTTGGAGAATTCTCTTCTTCCACTGCATTAAGCTCATCAAAACATACACTCAAGTATGTCTTATACAAAGAACAACATAACTCACCACGTGCAACTGTCAAAGTACCCTTAGACAACTTTCATTTACCATATCCACAGGTTTGTCGGAAGCCTTTTTGATCAAGAACATTAGCAGATGATAAGTCGCGTAAATAAGGAATATGGAGCATATTCCTCCATATGTACCCAACACTTGTCTTCACATGAATATCACCTAACCCAACAGGTGATGTCGAACTGATTTTTGACGAATCAATACATATATATATATATTTATTTATTTAATTATTAATATTCAATTAAAAAATATTATTAATATTTAAAATTACTATTTCAATTAATTTATATTTCTAAATTGTAAAAAATCTCTTTATTTTTACTCAATCATTTTTCATCTTGTATATTTATTCATCTGCCTCAACTAAATACTTATATATATATATATATATATATATATATATATATATATATATATATATATAGAATAATGGTGACTTTGGTCCTAAACAAATTTATATTTGGCAACCTTAGTCCCAAAATATTTTTTAACTTTTAATGTTCCAATTTTTTTAAGTGAACAATAAAGTCCCCTTGGACGGATTCTGTCAAAAACTTTAAAAATTTAACGGTTTTTATATTTAATTAATTAAAAACAATGATAAAAAAGTCATTACAAAAGAATAAAATTAAAAATAATATTTAAACAAAAGGATAAAAATGTCCTCACATTTAAAATTTAAAAAATAAAAAATCTATCAAATTCTTCATCATTCTTCATCTTCTTCGAATACAAATCCGATTTTTATTATTTTCTAATATTTTTAATATATATATATAAAAGAGTATGAACATTTTTTTTATTAATAATGAAAATTTTTTTCCCAACAAAAATATTTTAGTAGAAAATTTTTCTTTTTATAAAGATTCTCTTTGTCTTTTTTTTTTCTTTCTTTAGAGATGTTAGAAAATAATAAAAATTTTGTTTGTAGTTGGAGAAGAAGAAGATTGACCAAAAGAATTTTGATATTCTCACTATTCTGATAAATTTTTTATTTTTAAAATTTTTAATTTTAAATATAAATTTTTTTTATTCCTTTATTTAAATATTTTTTTATTATTTTCTTTTTTTTTACATGTAATGACTTTTTTACCCTTATTTTTAATTAACTAAATGTAAAAACTATTAAATTTTTAGGGTTTTTGAAAGAATCTGTCGAAAAGGACCTTATTGTTCACTTAAAAAAAATGTTTATGACCTTAAAATTAAAAAAAAATAATTTAGGACTAAACTTGTCAAACATAAATTTGTTTGGGATCAAACTCACCAATTATTCTATATGACAAGGTCAATATACACGTGTTGGACTAAATGAGATTGTAAAGGGCAATTGGGCGATAGGGTTCAACCCTACAGGCAGCATTCGATTTAGGAATTAAAGAAATAAAAAAATTCAGGCAAGACTCCAGCCTTGGTCTTGAATGTAAGCTCGCACCAAGCTTTCATAATGGTTGGGAGATAAGATTATTTAGGTATTTTTTTATCATGAAATAATGGGTGGGTCATTTGATTCGAGTTTGGGTCATTTGATTCGAGTTTGGGTCATTTGAAATAATGGTTCGAACTTGAAGTTGCCTTTCGAGTTGGTCTTCATCCATAGACTCGTTTTGGAGAAGTCAATCTCCTCTAGAAGAAAGGCGAAAGCAGTAAAGGCTGAAACCTTCTCAGCAGGGAGACTTCTTTGTGTTAGAGAGATGGAGTGTTTCGTCTATAGTGAGAGAAAGGGGTAAATTATCATCTCTACTTAATAAATAATTTTACTTAGTTATTATATTTGTAATAAGTAATTAATTTTTTTTTATTATTATAGTTTGATTTTTAGTTATTATATTTGTAATAAGTAATTAATTTTTTTTCTTTATTATTATAGTTTGATTTTTAGTATATGACATTTATATTTAATTCAAATAATTTTTATTATAAAGTATAACTTAATTTGTATTATATTCATTTATAAATTTAAGATGTTATGAGTTCTAAATATAATAAAAAAAACTTTGAAAATATTTCAAAAAATATATATAATTTTGTGAATTTAATATCTCTTATTTAAGTGTATTTAAGTAAAGATATTTAAATAAGAACAATCACGTCAATTAATCTATAATTAATCTACAGTCTACTTACTTGCATTGAGATGAATAAATGAAAAATTAGAATGATTATTAAAATGTATTAAATATTAAACAAGATCTTTGCGATTTATTCTTTTTTTCTTCTTGAAAAGTTTGAAAAAAGAAACAAATTTAGGAATTGGGCGATATAACAAGGTCAATATACAGGTGCTGGACTAAATGTCTTATCATCCACATACATATATACATATATATAATGATAAGAATTATAAGGTCAACATACAGGTGCTGGACCAATGCGTATGTGCATCCATATACATATATACACGCGAGGTCAATATTTCTCGGCGGAAAAGTAAACGATCAAAATAATAAAAATCAGCGCCAATAATTCTTCAATAATAAGTAATATTTAATCTCTATATATATATCTTCCAAGAGAAGGAAAGAGCAACAGTCGAAAAAATGGAGAAAAACATAAAAATGATCCCAGAAACCTTGTTGAACTCCGGTCACAAGATGCCGGTGTTTGGATTCGGATGCTTCTCATCTCCTCTTCCGCCAAATGAGGAACTAATTCCAATTTTCTTGGAGGCAATCAAGGCCGGTTACCGACACTTTGACACTGCAGCAGAGTACGGTTCGGAGGAAGCTCTGGGCAAAGCTTTGTCTCAGGCGATAGAGAGTGGTTTGGTTAAAAATGGAAGGGAAGAATTTTTCATTAATTCTAAGTTGTGGTGTACTGATGCCCATCCTGATCTCGTCCTTCCTGCCCTCCAAAATTCCCTGAGGTAACTTTATGTCATTATAATGTTTTCAACTTATAATCATTTAAATTTATAAATAAAAATTTAACCTTTATGTGATTTGTGTTCAAATTGTTTAGGAAGTTGGGACTAGATTATTTGGATCTTTATCTAATTCACTGGCCATTAAGATTCAAGAAAGATGCTAGCATGGCTAATTTCAATGCAAAGGAAGACTTCCTTCCATTTGACATACATGGGACTTGGAAGGCCATGGAAGAGTGCCAAAAATTGGGATTAGTCAAATCTATTGGTGTAAGCAATTACACTGTTGAACAGCTCCAAACACTCTTGGAAAAAACTACTATACTACCAGCAGTTAATCAGGTATGTTTATGTATATATATATATATTTATTATTTTTTTTATACCCACTTTAAGTGTTCGGTGTCCTCACCTTTTCGATAAAACTAATTTGATAGTTTGAGAAAATTGGTTAAGCAGGCTTCTAAATAATCGAGTGTTCGAATCCAGAACTTGACCCAGAATTTTTTAAGCTGGAGGAACACTCGATCATCTGTCCTAAAAACTACATTTAGAAGTCCTCTTAACAACTCTTCCAAACTACCGGGTTATATATATATATATTCAATTACTTTGGTCAATGTTATGTCTATTTGATAATATTGATATATATATATATATATATATATTAGTCATGGCTAGTTTTATTTACAAACAAATTTGAAATGTTGTGATTTTTCAGGTGGAGATGAATGTTGGATGGCAACAAAGAAAATTGCTACCATTTTGTAAGGAGAAAGGGATTCATGTGAGTGCATGGTCTCCTTTGGGAGCTTATGGTAGCCTATGGGGAAGTAATGTAGTAATGGAGAGTCCAGTTCTAAAAGAGATTGCAGTTTCCAAAAATAAGACTGTGGCACAGGTTTGCTTCTAATATAATATTATATATATATATATATTTATTTATTTATTTATTTATATTTCGAGCAAGTAATAGATACTTTTATTTAAAAAAAATATTTATGTGTAATATAGGTTGCATTGAGATGGATTTATCAACAAGATGTATCTGTAATCCCAAAGAGTTTTAATAAGAAAAGGATGGCTCAAAATCTCGAAATTTTTGATTTTGAACTTACTAAAGAAGAACTGGATGAAATTGAGAAATTTCCTCAAAGCAGAAGCAATCCAGCACTTCAGTTTATTCACCCAGAGGGGCTAATCAAGTCTTTGGAACAACTTTGGGATGGCGATGTGTGAATTTTAATATTTCAAATTTAGTATTTATAAGTTTTTATTACAACTTATGTTTTTTCTGTTTGATTTGATGCATGTTTTTTTTTGTTTGTCTTAATGAAATTATTATATTTGAACGTATAGAATAAGAAAGGTCATTTATATATATAATGACATTTCATTATATTTGTATTCGGATTAATTTTAATTTCAATATATTTGAGAGAGTTTTTATTAATATCCATGCCAAAAGTACACAAATATGATTTAGGGAGATTTCCCGAATTGTCTTCGCCCCATAAATATGCAATCATTTTAGCCGAATATTTGGACCAAATCCAACCAGGTCCTTTCCCGTATGTTTTATATATATATTGTAATGTTTATTCAAATTTTATATCCAATTTAATATTTACTAAATAATTATTGTAGATTTGTTTTTAAAAATAAAAAATAAAAAATTATTTAATAAATATGTAATTTGAAAATAAATAAATAAATAAATAAATAAATAAATATATAATATATATATATATATATATATATGTATGTATATATTAGGGATGAGATTATCATTTTCAAGAATTCACCAGCACATCCTTGAACCTGGACAAAACATAGATTTGTTGGTCAAAGAGAGTTGGAGTGCAGGTATCTTGAAAATATTTTAATTTATATATATATATATATATATATAATATATATATATATATATATATATATTTTGTAATGTTCATTCAAATTTTATATCCAATTTAATATTTACTAAATAATTATAACGATTATTTGTAGATTTTTTTTTTAAAAATAAAAAATTTAGAATTAATTATATAATATGTAATTTGAAATATATAGATATATATATATATATATATATATATATATATATATAGATATGTATATATTAGGGATGAGATTATCATTTCAAGAATTCACCAGCACATCCTTGAACCTGGACAAAACATAGATTTGTTGGTCAAAAGAGAGTTGGAGTGCAGGTTTCTTTTTTATTTTAATTTATAATTTCTAGTCAAGGGGATAATGTTATTATAAGCAGTCTTCCTCTATTCTAAGACTTGTGTTTTCCCAATTGAATCTCAGATATATATATATAACTTCCAAGAACTGAATCATTATATATATATATATATATATATATATATATATATATATTCGTCAAAATTTGGTACCGATATATTAAGGGTAAAAAGGTAAAAAATGACTCTAAGAATCTTGGAGAATCCTTAATTTGAAGTGACCTGCAAAACAGAGGAAGTTCGGTGGGGACGTGGATCCTTGGGAACTCTCCGACAATCAAGTTAGTTTAATATAGAATTAGTAATTGATTTTGGTATATTTGGCTTGCCCTTACCTTCGTCTGATCCTTTCCTTTTATAAGGATGCGGTAGGGGGATCGTGTAGATTCAGCTCGTGGGCTGTTAGCAGTTACCGTTGTGGAAAAACGGTCCTTGTTAGTGGGAGAGTGTGGATCCACGTTTTGATTGAGTGATTTATTTGTTCCGCTTTTTATGCCTGATGGGTTTGACTTTGAGTCAAATAGTAGTATGCATGGCAGTATGCGGTTTTTATTTGTTGTGTGGACATTTTTGCCCTTGGTGGATTTATTTTTCCTTTCAGTGGCCCCTCAGCGAAGTTCAGCATGACTTGGTGCGGACTTCGCTGGAGAGAGTTGCCGAGTTTCCGGCTTTGGATTATAGGCATCCGATGTTCACTTTCTCAAGATCCCGTTATAGTTCGGCGTGTTTCGGTCAGTGAGTGGACGCGCGTGGATGGGGTCACCTTTTAAGGCTAGTGAAGGTGATGGCTGTCTCTTCGTTTTTAATTCTGTCAGTTCCGAGGCGTCCTTTTTGCATACCCGAGGCGTTGATCTTCGTGAGCAATCACGGCGCCCTTGTAGTAAAACTTCTCTCATAATCATTTCAAAACCTTTCCTTTTTCTCTTCTTCCTCACGCAATACTCACCTTCGTCTTTTCCCTCTGAACTTCCTTTTCGAAATTCTTTCTGCCATTGCTGTCGCGCAAGCCCCCCTGAAGAATTTTCTTTTCCGCCTCGGTCGTGAGTTCGATCCTGCACCCATCATCCCGAACATCTTTGACAATCCAAAAAGGTATGCTCTGTCCTTTTGTGGGTAGTCTCTGTTTTACCGGTGTACTTATCTTTCATACTTGCTTACTGGAATGTAGCTTTCCTTAGTTGTTTGTGGTAATGGGTGTCAAAGTTTATGCTTTTATTTGTTTGTTGGGTTGTTTTGTGTTTCATGAGGGTTTTATGACTGGCGGGGGCTTGTATGTTTTGGTCGATGCTTTTTCTTTAGTCTGCTACGGTTGGGGGTTGGTTTGAGTAGTGTGTTTTCCCTGGATGCTATTTTGAATTCTTTTGAACCTCTGTTTGTAGCTTGAGCAATGGCCGGTCGACAGAGAGACCTTGTTGGAGATGAAGTGTCCGAATTGATGGCGGAGGGTTTTGGGGATCCTCAGCCTGTTGGTGAGGTGCCTTCTGAAGAGGTCCCGGCTTCCACTTCGTCTGGGCCCGTGGTGTTAGGGCCACTAGGTACGGATTTTTGTCTTTATAGAACTAAAGTAACCCGGGACCAACTCAACTCCATCTTCCATAAGTATAGTATAGATAGGAACGGGTATAGGTTGGGCTTGCCCTTCGACCTAGGTAGAATGTCCACCCGTTGTATCCCAATCCCTCTAGCTCACTTCGAGGCGGGATTAAGGCTGCCTATGGACCCTGCCTTCGTGGATTTCCTTGTGTATGCTCGCATACAACCCGGGCAACTTCACCCAAACGCCGTTCGGGCTCTTTTTTCTTTGATTTGTCTGGGTCGCCGTTTAGGCTTTGAGTTGTCCATGAACATCTTGGGGATGTTCTTTTCCTCACTTCGCATGTCTGACAACACACTTTCACTCCGTCCACGTAGAAAGATAGTCCCACTCTTTGACCCCCCTCCTAACAAAGTGGACTTTAGAAGTAGGTGGGTGACAGTAGAGTAAAAGAGAGGTTTCCCCTTCCAGCCTTGTGTCAATGAGGGTAGGCCTTTAACCTCTGTCTCCCCTTCCTCTTTGGACCCCTCCAAGAGATCCTTCCTCGAGCTCATCACCCGGGACTTGGGGGTACGTCAAGATGGTCAGTCCCGGGTGTATTCTTCGAAAGACTTGCTGAGTGACCAAAGCCTAGAATGGTGTGGTATAGGGGGGGGGGTTTGGAATCTAGGAAAAGGGAATTAGGCTTTACACTCGAGGTGCCCAACGAAGAGTGGACTATACACCCCGGGGGCCTCTTCTCCGTCGAGTGTGACCTGTGCCCTCCGTCTTCATCTCCGGGTTGTCAACCAAGTCGGGGTAACTCTTACTTCGCCACTTTTCTTTCACTTCGTATCTTTCAGGAATACTAACCCTCTTCCTTTTGTTTTTTCAGAGCCCGCTACCTTCAAGGCGGCTTGGAGGGAGCGTGAGGCGGGCCGAAGTGTGCGCCAATCACACTTGGACTTGCTTCCACGCTTTCCACCTCGGCTGATTGATCGGGGTGCTTCGGGGGATACGCCCTTGACATACCCGTCTTCTGCGGGCCAACTTGCATGCCGGGGTGGTCCCCCTGCCGTCCAAGGAAAGAAGGCTCGCATGCGAGGTCCACCTACTCTGCCCCAGCAAGGGCACGTCCACCTCTCATCCGAGATACCCCGGACGAGGTGGAAGAGATAGACGAGGAGCAGCTTAGGCCCCGTCGCCGCCAACGTACTTCGCCTCTGTCCCGCTCTATGGAGATGGTGCCAAGTCCTCCCGCGCCTGAGGTTATACCCGATGTCACTCCGCCGATGGGGATGCGGGAGGAGGTGATTGTCACTCCGCCAGCCGAAGGTGGGGAAGCTGAAGGGGACCTTGGTCCGTCGTGGCTGAGGCCGGGGTTCGTGATGCCCTCGGAGGAGGGTCCTTTACGAGAGTTGGCCGCAGAGATCTCCCGTAGGACTCCTCCCCTCAACAACCTGTGGTTCACCAACCGGTATGCGGCATCGTTTATCGGTGGAGCTATCTTAGACCTGGCAGTGGACTTGGAATCTCTGTTCGGCATGGGCGAGCTGAGTGTTGGTGAGGTTACCAACCGGGCTGGCGCTCTCCTAGCTCGGGTAAGGGACTAACTTGAAATTTTTTGTTTCTATTTTATCTTTTTGTTAACCTCTTTCCTTGTCTTCGCAGATCACTGCCTTCCTCATGTACATCTCCCGAGCTTACTTTTTGGCGGAAGAAGGGGGGGCGACCAATGCCTAGTGGCGGGCTGCCAATGAGCCCCGTCTGGCCGCCCTAGAGACCGAAGTAAGGGATCAGGCTATCTGGGTAGAGTTAGTTGAGTCGGAGAAGCTGCAGCTGGTCAGCGAGGTGTCTGAGTGGAAGGAGAAGATGTGGAAAGCCGAGGAGGAGTTGGCGAAGTTGCGAGCCGCAGATGTGGAGTTGAACACAGCCCGGGATGAGGCGGTGGCCAGCAAGCTTTCCATCGAAGAAGAACTCCGACATTGTAGGTCGGCGAGGTCCAAGAAGAACATCATCGACGACTACAAGAGTTCGGCTGAATTTCATGAGGAGATTGGGCGCGAAGTTGGCTCCTATTTGGATAGAGGCTGCATTCACATCATCCGGCAACTTCATCCCCACTTCGAGGACAAGAGCATCTTGGTGCGGGCTTATCAGTCAAACTTTGACAATGAGGCCTGTAGGCAGGGTGCAGACTTCGTGCCCTTCACTGACGGAGAGCTCGAACAACTCCGGGAGCGTGATGAAGAGAGAGGGAGGCCCCTCTGGGAAGCTCCCCAGCCTTCTGCCCCAACCTTCTGGGAGCTATTGGACGACCCCGGCTCGTCGTGAACTTTTGTAATCATTATTTTTGTAGGAAACATTGTATCCTCTCTTTTTTGATGAAATGAAACTCTTTATTTTATTTAACATTCTGTTGAGTCACCACTTAATATGTTGCGCATGTATCTTAATATTCCGAAAATATGCTGTCTTCACTCCGCGACTTTAACTTCGGAAACTCAGTCACTCTTCGACTCGGTAATCTAAGTCTTTTAGCTTCTCGTAGCTCGGTATAAATAAAACTCTTCCCTAATCGTAGCCCGGTACTTATAAAATTCGGAAATCTTCCCGAGCCGTAGCTCGGTACTTACATTAAAAATTCTTCCCTAGCCGTAGCCCGGTACTTATAAAATTCGGAAATCTTCCCGAGCCGTAGCTCGGTACTTACATTAATAAAAATTCTTCCCTAGCCGTAGCTCGGTACTTATAAAATTCGGAAATCTTCCCGAGCCGTAGCTCGGTACTTACATTAAAAATTCTTCCCTAGCAGTAGCCCGGTACTTATAAAACTCGGAAATCATCCTGAGCCGTAGCTCGGTACTTACATTAATAAAAATTCTTCCCTAGCCGTAGCTCGGTACTTATAAAATTCAAAAATCTTCCCGAGCCGTAGCTCGGTACTTACATTAAAAATTCTTCCCTAGCCGTAGCCCAGTACTTATAAAATTCGAAAATCTTCCCGAGCCATAGCTCGGTACTTTATTAATGCTGCGATGAAAAGAAACCAAAGAAATACTGCCTAATGTCGACTTTGCACTGAGTAAGGGTGCGTTAAGTGTAATATCTCTTCAAATGATTGGCGTGCCATGGGTTTGGTAAGAGAACGCCATCTTGGTTCGTAAGGCGGTATGTGCCGGGGCGCACTTCGCTGACGAGGTATGGGCCTTCCCAATTGGGAGTTAACTTGTTTGCCTGGATGTGCCTTGCCGTTCCCTCGATCTTCCGAAGTACCCAGTCCCCGATCCTGATCGGTCGCTCGGATACTTTCTTATCGTGGGTCCACTTCATTCTTTCCTTGAAGGATTGAGACTTCAGGCGGCTTGCTATTCGCCTCTCTTCTAGTAAATCGAGGTCTAAGTTTCTTGCTCTTTCGTTGTTGAATTGGTCGTACATCGTGACTCTTGCTGTCTGTACGACCACCTTGGCTGGTGCGACGGCCTCCGAGCCGTACGCTAGTGCAAACACAGACTCGCCAGTGGGGCCCCTTATCGAGGTGCGGACCACCCATAGTGCGGAGTGCAGCTCGTCAGCCCATTTGTTCGATACCCCTTCTAAGTTTTGTTGCAGGGCTTGTAATACTAGCTTGTTTGCGGCCTCTGCCTGGCCATTACCCTGTGGATGCGCGACTGAGGATTTCCAATGCTTGATGTGTAACCGATGGCACTCCGAGGTAAATTTGGCCGAGAATTGAACTCCGTGGTCGGTCACCACTGCCCTGGGAACTCCGAAACGGCATATAACTTGCTCTTTGAGGAAATTTGTGACGTTTTCCTCTGTGGGGTTTCTCAAGGCCTTGGCCTCTATCCATTTTGAAAAGTAGTCTACTGCCACCACTAGGTACTCATACCCATTCCTCGTTTTTGGGAACTTTCCCATTAAGTCCATACCCCACATGTCAAACGACCATGCTGCCACGACCGGGGTTTGTTCTATGGAGGGTAGCTGTGGTATGTTCCCAAAGATTTGGTAGGTGTTGCAGTTTTTGACATATCGCCTGGCGTCCTCCCTTAATGTCGGCCAATAATATCCTTGATTGATTATTCTTTCCGCCATGGCTCGGGCTCCTGGGTGTCCTCCGCACTCCCCCTCATGCATCTCAGCGAGTAAGTCGCCTACTTGGGACGGCGGGATGCAACGGAGTAAAGGTTTGGAGAAAGATCGGCGGTATAGGATATTATTGTAGAGGACATACCTGGCGGACTGCCGTTTTATCTATCGTGCGTGGGTGGTGTCCTCTAGCAGTATCCCGCTCTGGATGTACTTCGCTATTTCATCCACCCAGTCTTCCGATGCGCGGAGTATAGGTTACACCATCCTCGTATCTCCAGGGCTTGTCCTTATCTCTACTGGGACCCCCTCCTCGTTGGGAGTTTCGCCCGAGGCTATCTTCGCCAGGCGGTCCGCTGTTTTATTATCGATCCGGCTGACCAGGGATAAGTTGAAGAAATCGAACTTGTCCCTCCATTGTTTGGCTTTTTCAGCGTAATTTTGGAGGTTCTCCGAGTGTACAGCATATGTGCCCTGCACCTGGTTAACGACGAGCTCTGAGTCGCTGAAGACTTTGAGGGCTGTTATGTTTGCGGCGTGAGCCCATTCTACCCCCATGAGCAGGGCCTCGTACTCCGCTTGATTATTCGATAAATTAGTCTCAAGTCTCGCAGCTCGCATCTCGGTGTACTTTTTGTTTGGCGAGATTAAAGCCACGCCGATGCCCACTCCACTGGCGTTGACTGCCCCATCTACCCATAACTCCCATGGGTCCATCGTCTGCTGGCTGTGTTTTTCCTCTGTGAATGATCCTTCCGCGAGGAAGTCGGCCAGGGCCTGGGCTTTCATGGCTGTCCGGGGTTTGAAAGTGACCTCCTGGCCGCACAGCTCTATAGACCACCGGAGCAGTCTCCCTGATTGATCTAGCTTGTGGAAGACCTGTTTCAGCGGAGCATCGGTGTAGACGATGATTGGATGAGACTCAAAGTATGGCCTCAGCATCCGGGATGAGATTACCAGCCCGTACGCCAGCTTTTCTATATTGGAGTATCTGGACTCGGTGCCGTTCAAGGCCTTGCTGACGAAGTAAATGGGGTATTGCTTCCATCCCTCTTCTTTTATCAGTACGGAGGCTACCACGAAGTCCGAGAATGAGATGTACAGGAACAGTGTCTCGCCTGTGTCTGGTGGCCGCAGCAGAGGTAATTGTGACAAGTGGGCCCTAAGATCTTCCCATGCTTTGCTGCACTCCGGAGTCCATTTGAAACCGTTCTTTGAGTCCTTTAGTGTTTTGAAAAATGGTAAGCATCTTTCTGCCGACTTTGAGACGAAACGGCCGAGGGCGGCGATGCACCCGTTTAAGCGTTGGACGTCCTTTACGCACCGCGACTCGGTAAGCCGTGCCACTGCTGCCAATTTCTCCGAGTTGGCCTCGATTCCTCTCTCGGATGTCATGAACCCAAGGAATTTTATGGCTTGACTCTGAACGCACAATTCGTGGGGTTCAGCTTTAAGTTATACTCGGCTAGGCTGGAGAAAGTTTCCTCCAGGTCATCTAGGTGTGATCCCCCACGTTTGGTTTTGATCACCATATCGTCTACGTAGGCTTCCACGTTTCTTCCTATTTGCCGCCGAAGGATGTGATTCATCATTCGTTGGTATGTGGCCCCTGCATTCTTGAGGCTGAATGGCATCACATTGTAGCAGTATATGGCTCCTGCAGCTCGGAACGAAGTGTGGAGCTGGTCGCTCGGAAAGTGGGGAAAGTGGAGAATGTGCGTCGACTACACCGATCTTAACAGGTAGTCGATTACCACGTTTGCCAGCCACGTGGGGTATTTGACTTCGCGGATAAAGCCTGCTTTGAGTAACTTCTCTACTTCTTCTTTCATGCCTTGCTCCTTTTCCTCTCCAAACTTTCAGGGTTTCTGTCTCACCGGTGGGCACTTGGCGCTTATGCTGAGGGCGTGCTCAGCCACAGATGCGTCGACACCGGGCATGTCCTCCGTGCACCAGGCGAAGCTGTCCTGGTGACTTTTAAGCAAGTCGATGATACTTCGCCGGAGTGTGTCGGGTATTTCCCTGCCGACTTTGACGGTTTGCTGTGGGTACTTCGGGTTAATGATTTCCTCGTCGAAGTCTCGGGTACCCGCGGCTACCGAGTTAATTGTCGCGGCGTTGTCTAACCCGCCCCTTTTCCTTTTGATTTTCATGATTTGCCCTATGAGGCTGCGAGGATGGCTTTTAACAAATCCTACGCCTTGCGGAGTATAGAACTTGACTTGTTGGTGCGAGGTGGATATTATGAGGTTGAATGCCGCGTGGCAGGGGGTACCCAGTATCGCATTGTACGGGGAATCTAGGTCCACCACGTAAAATTTGACCTCTGCAGTCCGTTGCCGCTCTCCCTCCCCGAGAGTCACCTGTATCCGGACAGTTCCTTTTACCGGCACCTTGTGGGTAGAGAAGCCCTCGAGGACCATCCCGCTGGCCTTGAGGTCGGCGTCACTTAGGCCCATTTCCTTGAAGCACTGGAGGTACATGATGTTCTTGGCAGCTCCTGTGTCGACCAGAATCCTCCTCACTGTGCACTTGTCGATGCCGTCCTTATCCATTTGTGCCTCGAGGACAATGGGCGTGGTTCTTGCTTCCTCGTTATGTTCTATCTCCTCGTTTGAGAAGGAGATAACCTCGCGCTATTCGAACTTGTATTCAGGAACGAGATACGACTTTGTGAGATTATAGATTTTATTTTTGATCTTCTTGACCGAGGATATGTCGGGATTGATCATGTCAATCACTCTCTCGCCTTTGTCTTTTTGTTGCTGCGTGTTGGCGACGTACTCCTTCAGGCACCCTTCTTTGATGAGGCGCTCTATGGCTCTTTTTAGTTGGAAGCAGTCTTCCGTGGTATGCCCGTAATCACGATGAAACCCACAGAATTTGGTCTTATCCCTAGCGAGGTAAGATTGTTGCCTCATCAGCGCAGGGTCTTGGACTCCGTACTTGTCCTTTATGACTGCTACGAAGCTTTCCTTCGAGACGTTCAAAGGTGTAAATGTTTCTGGCTTTTTTAACCGAACTTTCTCTTTTTTATCCGCGAAGCTCGGGGGACTTTTCCGAAGGTCGGACAACTTGTCTTTTGCTCTAGCGGAGTCGAGCGTGCTGCCCTCAGCCAATGCGACCTTTCGCGCTACGTCAAACATTTCGCCTCTGGTCGCTGGCCTCCTTAATTGGAGCTCGGTATAGAGCATTCTGGAGCGGAAGCCTCCCTCAAAGCATGTGATGACCGTGTCCAGGCTAATTCCTTCTATCTCGTCATAAGTCTTTTTAAATTGCTCGAGGAACAACAGTAGAGACTCGTCATCTTGCTGTTTGATATTCGCTAGGTCTCCTCTTGTTTTGGGAATCGTTCCTGCTGTACTGAATTTGTCCAGAAAGATCCTTTCTAGAGTGTTCCAGGAATCTACTGTGCCTGACTGTAAGGAGGTGAACCACGTGAGTGCCTTGCTGGTCAGGGTGCTTGGGAACGCTTTGAACAGGACTGCCTCATCGCTCGTGACTAGACTCATGAGCATTTGGTAATGGCATATGTGCTCTTGAGGTCGTGTCTGTCCGGTATACGGGACAAACTTTGGAAGTTGGAGAGAGGGGTCAGGCGTTATGTCCTGGATCCACTTCGTGAACGGGCCTAGTCCGATTGATCTCGTCCTTGGAATTTTTGCTGAACTCTTGGCCTTTTCTGGACTTCGCTCGACACCCCGCTTTTTCTCGGCGAGCTTTGAAGTGGGCTTGGAGGTATGGTGGCTCTCTCCTACTTCGCTAACCGCTGGGCGGGATTTTCTGCTCGCCTGTCTACCGTGCCTTTCGGTTCTTTTCGTGGCTGCAGTCTGTTTGCTAATCAGGGTGCGAGATCTCGGGGGTGGAGCTTTCGAGTATACTCTTCCTCCGTTCGGGAGCATCAGAGGGGTTAGGCCCTCTCTGACATACTCCGCGTGGAGTTCTTCCACTGTTCCGCGAGGTCCCGCTCTTTCTGGAGCTTCTCCACCCTTCTCTGCAACTCCTCTATCTCCTTTGCTCGCCCATCGTCAGTGGCTCGCCTTTCGCTTAGGTGGTCGCAGAGGTCAGCTGTCCGGCGAGGTGACCCATTGGGTCCCAGTCGCTCCAAGGCGGAGCGGCGATGGGGATCGATGGGTGCCGAAGAGTGGGCGGCCCGGTGAATCTCATGGTGAGACATCAGGAGTGTTGCGTTGGGATGATTTTCTGATTGTCGGGATGTCATAGCTTTTTTGAAGACAGGTAAGAGTAAAGAACAAAACTCGTTTCCCGGTAACGAAACCAAACTGATTCGTCAAAATTTGGTACGAATATATTAAGGGTAAAAAGGTAAAAATGACTCCAAGAATCTTGGAGAATCCTTGATTTGAAGTGACCTGCAAAACAGAGGAAGTTCGGTGGGGATGCGGATCCCCGGGAACTCTCCGACGATCAAGTTAGTTTAATATAGAATTGGTAATTGATTTTGTTATATCTGACTTGCCCTTACCTTCGTCTGATCCTTTCCTTTTATAAGGATGCGGTAGGGGGATCGTGTAGATTTGATTGAGTGATTTGTTTGTTCCGCTTTTTATGCGTGATGGGTTTGACTTTGAGTCAAACCGTAGTATGCATGGCAGTATGCGGTTTTTATTTGTTGTGTGGACATTTTTGCCCTTGGTGGATATATTTTTCCTTTCAATATATATATATATATATATTTATTTATTTATTTATTTATTTGTCTGTACATAAGTTATTGGTCCAAACGTCATATTCAGGTAGTTGAGTCAACTTTGTGGTAACATGTGTTGGACAAATTAGTCAATACATACATTTAATAAAGGATGAAAGAGGGGAAATTTCATTTTTCCTCTAGATTAAGTATTGGAGTGGAAAATTCTACCTATATTTGGTATTCGACGACTTTTATATATATATGTATAATAGTTTAATCGGCAGCAGATTTATACTAAAATTAATATTAAGGTTTTATTTATTATTTATAAAATAGGTGAATTCAACAACACATGGCGCAATTAATTTTTGATAAATCAATATATAAATTTTAGATGTATCGATTAAACATTACCTCTAAACTCTCTCTCTCTCTCTATATATATATATCAAACTTTTAAATTTATATTTGAAAAGTTATAATATTACATGCCTAAGAATATCTTCTAAGACTTTTTCTTTTTAAATATTTTTTAATAAATTATATTTTAAATTATTATTTCAATTAATTTCAATTTATTTTGAGTTGTATCTATTAATATATAAGAATATCTCACTTCATCAGTAATTTTGTATATTATTCACAAAAAATTTATTTATTTATATTCAACTAGAAACTATTATTTAAGGTATTTATATTAATTTAATATACGCGAATATAGATATGTTTACTTTTTATATATATATATATATATGAAATCTTACATTCCTTAATCCTTGTGATTGGGGCACTCGTTGAACTCCTTTGATAAAATAATATCATTTTTGTACCCTTAAAACCTATTAACAAAATAAGTTTTTCTCTTGTGATTTTTGCATTACGTTACTAATAAATGTAATGGAATTATTTTTTGTAACATGGTAATTGATTTATTTATTTATATATGTAAACTTTAATATTCTAAGTTCATAAAATATTCAATTAATAATCAAAAAAATTTCTATTATCTAATTATTATTGTAGACTAAGTAAATAGTATGTAAATTGAACCAATATATATATATATAATATATATATATATATATATATATATATATATAGTAAACATCCTCGCTTTTGACTGAAATGTCATAAATTTAAAGAATAATTGGTGAGTTTGGTTCCAAACAAATTTATGTTTGGCAAGTTTAATTCTACAATATTTTTTTAACTTTTAAGGTCCCAAACATTTTTTAAGAGAACAATAAAGTCTTTTTTAACAGATTCTGTCAAAAACCCTAAAAATTTAACGATTTTTATATTTAAATAATTAAACACGAGGGTAAAAAAGTCATTAATATATTTTATCATTTTTTAGGTGATTGAGCTTCCTTTCTTTGCATCCAAAGTACGGCTTGATCGTAATGTGGTTGAGGAGATCTATTCACTTGGCCTACTGAATGATTACGAAAGGTGAGACAGAATCAAAATGCTGCGCTGAGATTTTTGTTCATAATCTTATTTTCTTATCATATGATGATTATCCAACATAATCACAAAATTGATATAGGCCATTTATCAATTTTGTAAACTCAGCCGGGTTTCAGGAAAAAGTTGCCTAATTGTGGCAATGACCCTTTGGTGATTTATAGTATCCATCTCCCTGGTGAATGGAAATGCTTAAAATATTAACTATTCTCTTTTTTCTTTTGCAGAGGAGGCTTGGAAAAAGCCAAGAAAGAGTTAGTTGGAAGCATCGAGAAAGGGATCACCTTTGCAAGGAAATAAAGCGGCAGTGATACAACCACAAGTCAATTCTCAGGATTTTTCTTTGTTTTAGATGACATTTTTTTCCTACCTTGAACGTGAAGGTAGGAAAATCAATAAAGCTTGGCTGCCAAATCAACTTCGTGGTTATGTTGGATAGTCATCATATAATAAAAAAATAAGATTATGAACAAAAATTTAAGCGCATCATTTTGATTCTGTCTCACCTTTCGTAATCATTCAGTAGGCCAAGTGAGTAGACCTCCTCAACCCCATTACGATCAAGCCGTACGCAAAGAAAGAAAGCTCAGTCACCTGGAAAATGATAAAATATATTAATGACTTTTTTACTCTCGTGTTTAATTATTTAAATATAAAAATCGTTAAACTTTTAAGTTTTTAACAGAATCTGTCAAAAAAGACTTTATTGTTCACTTAAAAAAATGTTTGGGACCTTAAAAGTTAAAAAAAATATTTTGGGACTAAACTTGCCTAACATAAATTTGCTTGGGACCAAACTCACCAATTATTCTAAATTTAAAATATGATAAAGAAAATAAATATATGTAAAAAAAACTATCATAAATTTAATATAATATGATCCTCAATTAAGGTAAACCTTAATGATTAAGGTAGGATTTTCCAAATCTCGTGTGTTGATATTTTGTCCTAAGTAACATGTGTTTTGGCCTATTTCTATAAACATTTATGGAATCTTAAGATATATTTGCCATCGTCAAGGAAAATTTGTTTCTTTTTTCAAACTTTTCTAGAAGACAAAAGAATCTTTTCTAGAGGAGATTGACTTCTCCAAAACGAGTCTATGGATGAAGACCAACTCGAAAGGCAACTTCAAGTTCGAACCATTATTTCAAATGACCCAAACTCGAATCAAATGACCCACCCATTATTTCATGATAAAAAAATACATAAATAATCTTATCTCCCAACCATTTTGAAAGCTTGGTGCGAGCTTACATTCAAGACCAAGGCTGGAGTCTTGCCCGAATTCTTTTATTTCTTTAATTCCTAAATCGAATGCTGCCTGTAGGGTTGAACCCTATCGCCCAATTGCCCTTTACAATGTTGTTTTTAAGTTGATAACCAAAATTATTTCGGGTAGAATTAAGGAGTATTTGGATTTCATTGTTCACCCCTCCCAAGCTGCCTTTGTACCCCATAGATCGATTAGTGATAATATAATCAATAATCATGAAATTATGTTCTACATGAAAAACAAAAAGGGTAGTAAAGGTGTTATGGCTATCAAGGTGGATTTGACAAAAGCATATGATAGAGTAGAATGGAAGGTGCTTTATCATATGCTTTATTTACTTGGTTTTAATTACAAATTCATTGAGCTAATTGCAGAATGTGTGTCCACTCCTCATTTCTCCTTACTTCTCAATGGATCTCCGTATGGTTATTTCTCTCCTAGGAGGGGAATAAGGCAAGGAGATCCAATCTCCCCAGCCTTATTCACCATCTTTTCAGACCTTTGTTCAAAATTTTGTCCAAAGCTGAAGATGAAGGAAGATTGAATGGAATCAAAATGTCCAGGACAAGCCTCAAAGTTACCCATCTCATGTATGCAGATGACTTGGTTATTTATGCCAAAGCAAACGTTCAAGAGGCTAAGGTTACTGCGGAATGTCTTCAGAGTTATTGTGACTGGACCGGACAACAGATCAGTTGGGAAAAATTTATAGTTCACTTTAGTCCAAATACTCTAGTGTCCACAAAAATGGAAATCATTGAGATCCTACAAATTCCAGAATGTAATCATAGTGGGAAATATCTGGGACATAGTTTCTGCAACTTAAAATCTGAGAGCATAACGTTCAAGGAAGTTTTTGAGAAAATGGCTAACAAACTTTCTGGTTGGAAAAGAAGAGTGCTTTCTACAGCAGGTAGACTGGTGCTTATAAAGTCAGTGGTTCAGGCTTTACCAACATTCATCATGCAGACTTACATGCTGCCAAGTGGTCTCACAAAACAATGGATAAACTTTGTAGAGACTTCTTCTGGGGAGTATCGGAAACATCTAACTGGTATTTCTATCCTAAAGCCTGGAGCACAATCCATACACCTATGAAGGTTGGAGGTTTGGGGATCAGGAAGATGGAGGATATCAACAGAGCACTGATAACTAAATTGGTGTGGTCAGTGTGTGAGGATGGACCTAAACCTTGGGTCCAATTGATCAAGACGAGATATCTGAGAGGGGGGAAAGTGTTGGATGTCCAAGGTACAGAAAGAGCAGTGTCTTGGATTTTTGGGGAAGTATTTGCATTGGGGCATGCTACCAAATTGCAGCCAACTCAACTTCTCTAGATTTCCATGGCTGATCACTACTCTAGATTTCCGCATTCTAGAAGAAGTGGAGATCCCATCGCATCTGCAGTTTGTTAGGCATTTGATGGTAGCTGATGGAACTCATTGGAATACTTTACCTACCTTTGATCTGTTGTCCAGGTTTTTGTCTAGTCTAGACAACAAATGCTACTTTTGCCAAGAAGAGGAAGAGTCAGTCCAACACATTTTTTTGGAATGTTCAGTTACTAAGATGATATAATGGAACTAACTCCCCATGGAATGTAAGAATTGAAAATTTTCAACAGGCAGGAGTCTGTTGCTGGATCAACATGATATTAGGGAGTAACAACCCTTTTGTAGTGGAGGAGAAAGAAAAAGAATACATGAAACACTTTCTGGGAGTGGCAATGGAACTAATATGGATGACCAGAAACAAGATTTGGAAGAAAAACATCCCAATTGACATAGTTGAACTATCAAAGACGATTAATGCTAATGCAAGCAAATACTGGCAGATAAGTGCTGGAAAAAAGAAACATCATGATAAGAATGCAGTAAAATGCAAAAGCAGTGAGTGGGCAGCCCCTCCAAGGGGTGAGTATAAACTGAATTTTGATGCAGCTTTCAAGAATAATACTACATATACTGGAGTAGTGCTCAAGAACGTGTTAGGAATTAAACACAACACACACAAATAATCTGCAAGAATAAAGAGAAACGGAACACAAATGACACACAAGAATTTACGTGGTTTAGTCGCCAACTGCAACCTACGTCCACGGGATCAACTAGGAGGTTTATTTCACTTGTGGTCACTGAATTACAAGTACAAGCTATCTATTTATAGGAAACACATTCTAGGGTTACAGATTATTGGGCCGGGCCAACAACAAGCTTCCACAAGCCCAACAATCTCCCACTTGGAGGCTTGAAAACCTTCAAACTACCATTCATATAAAACACTTGTACATCTAGTAATCTTCATCAACTCTCCTAGTTGCAGCGGCCTTCTCATCAGACAACTGAAAGGCCCGTCGAAGCTCCCCGGAGCTCCAACACATCAGTCACGGCTAAACCTGCCACTGACTTGTCCTCGGTCCCTACCGGCTCCCACTGCAAACGCGCACTGCCGGATCCTGGAACATCCTAAGAACAAACACTTTCCATACTCAGCAAGAAATTTTCTGAAGGTGTTTCAACAGCTGGAACACTGGTTCTTCTGACCCACTGTCTTCTAGGAACATTGGCTGAAGCACCATCTGAGCTCCCACTGCCACAAATTCCTCTGACTGGCCTCCTTGAACCTTTCCTTGCTCGTTCATCCTGAATCTGACGTGTGGCTCTAGGTTTCCCTCTTGCAAGGACAACCCTCTTCTACCCACGAGATTCTGTGAACTGGACTTTATTTCTCTGAACTGGGACGGTCACTCCCTCAGACGGTAATCCGACCATATACAACGAACCACTCTTTCTTCCGCGGGCCATGACAAGATTTCCCTTGACGACTTTCCACTGCCCATTTCCGAACTTCACCTCGTGTCCCTGTTCATCCAACTGCCTGACAGAAATCAAATTTTTTGTCAAACTTGGAACGACCCTGACATCCTTCAAAGTCCAGAAACCGACTGGGGTCTGCAATACCATGTCACCCATGCCCGTCACATCAAGAGCTCTGTCGTCCGCTAGTCGTACCTTTCCAAAGTCCCCAATAACCAGATTCTGCAATGCTTCACCGCTGTGGGTAGCATGAAATGAAGCACCAGAATCCATGACCCAGGAATCCACATTGCTCTCCGTACAACAAATAAAGAGATCCTCGTCCGCGGAGTCTTCTGCAATGTTCACTTTGCTTTTCAGGCATTGATTCCTAAAATGCCCCACCTCCTTGCACTTCCAGCACGCTACACCTGAGCTATCACGAGTCTTCGACTGACTCCTTTGTCTATTCCTGCTCCCACTACCTCTGCTATTCCTTCTGCTTCTGCCAACATGCAACAATTCACCAGATGACTCCCCAGAACTCTTTCTTCTAACGTCCTCGCCAAGAACGAGATCTCGAATCTGATCGAAAGTGAATCCATCGGGTCCCACTGAACCGGTAACCGTTGTAACCGTTCCGGACCAACTATCATGCAACGACGATAGCAGTAGCAAAGCTTGAACTTCATCATCGAACTTAATCTTCACTGACGCAAGTCTGGTTAAGATCGAATTCAACTTGTTGATATGCTCGGTAACTGAAGTGCCTTCTTTATTCCTTGTGTTCACCAACTCTCTAATTAGAAAAACTTTGTTTGCTGCAGATGGCTTCTCGTACATGTTAGACAGTGCATCCATAATGCCTTTCGCTGTCTTCTCCTTCAGAATGTTGAAGGCAACATTCTTGGTCAACGAGAGACGGATCACGGACATTGCTTTCCGATCCAAAACTGCCCAATCTGCATCCGACATTTTTTCTGGTTTGACACCTAATACCACGTCCAAATCTTTATGAACCAACAAATCTTCAATTTGCATCTTCCACCAATTGAAATCTGTACCATCAAATTTCTCAATTCGGAACTTCCCGTCTTCAGCCATCTCAAACGACTAGACGAGATACCCGGTCCAACTAATTACAGATCTAGTTAATTTTGTCCGAAAATTTAGACAAAACACTGTGCACCACACAAAACAAAACACGGCCCACGATCCACTCACCAAACACTATGGCCCACAATCCACTCACTAAACACTATGGCCCACCACCCACCAAACACGGCATGGCCCCACCACCCAACTAAAGAAAAAAAAAGGAAAAATTGACTGAAATTTCAATCTTTTTCTTTTCTTGCAGGAAACGGACGATGACTGCTGGATTTTCTGGCCAACTGCGCCGGCTGGAATTCTCTGGACGGCGAAGCGGCACGACTGGAGACGGCGGCGGCACGAGTGGAAACGGCGCGCGACAACTCGGCGAGAGTCGGAAGACCCTTGCTCGAGGCTGAGTTCTCTGCTCGCTGCTCCTCTAGTGTCCTCCGGCGACGGTGGTGCTGTGCGCGGGGTCAGACGGAGACGACGGGATTCCAAGGCTGCGCGACTCTTCAGATCTTCGGCACACGGTGAACCGGCGACGATCTTCCCAGATCTGCACACGGTGAACCGGCAGCGATCTTCCCAGATCTGCACACGGTTCTTCACACCAAAAACTAGGTGACCAAAGTTTCTCACAATTTGTGCTCTCATGTTGTACAACCTCGCTCTGATACCACTTGTTAGGAATTAAACACACAACACACACAAATAATCTGCAAGAATAAAGAGAAACGGAACACAAACGACACACAAGAATTTACGTGGTTCGGTCGCCAACTACAACCTACGTCCACGGGATCAAGTAGGAGGTTTATTTCACTTGTGGTCACTGGATTACAAGTACCAGCTATCTATTTATAGGAAACACATTCTAGGCTTACAGATTATTGGGTCGGGCCAACAACAAGCCTCCACAAGCCCAACAGAATGATTGTGGTGCAATTCTAGGAGCTTGGACCAACCGCTTCCAGTCAGAAAATACTTTTTGTGCAGAGGCAGAAGCGGCAGCCCAAGCTTTGAAGATAGCTACATCTTTGAATTTGGAGAAAGTCACGGTTCAAGGTAATGCACTCAATGTTATTTTAGCTTTGAAAGGGGTTGCAGACAAGGAGGACTGGAGAGCTAAGCTCTGCATTAAGTTTGGTAGAAGCGTACTTAACAGTAAACTTTTTTGGTTTCTTAATTTTATCCCTGGATCAGGGAATGTTTTTGCTCACAGGTTAGCCAGATGGGCTTCTGTATCTGATTTTTGTGGCCAAGTTAATCTCAAAACATTGCCTTCGTTGTTTTGAGTGGAAGAGATGGCTTGAGCTTTAGTTTTTCTTTTTGTTTGTGGTTGTAAGATTAGATCTTTTCTGCTTTGTTTAACAATATTTGTTCCATTATTTACCCAAAAAAAAGAAAAAAATTATTTATTAATAATATATATATATTACATAAAAAATTCAAAATTTTGATATTTTAGATGGGATGAAATGTTGGATGACAATAAAAAAATTGCTGCCATTTTTGTCAGCGGAAAGGAATTCATGGTAGCAAATAGGGAAGTAATGCTGTAATGGAGAGTCCAGCCCTAAAAGACATTGCAGTTTCTAAAAATAGAGTGTGGCAAAGGTTTATACTTCTTCACACAAATATATATATATAATTAAATATATCGTATATTTATTATTAGGGGTATTCTTGTATCTATCACTCATGTTTCACTCCAACTTCAGCCTTTCAATGTTTAAATACCTTTTAATATATATATATATATATATATATATATATATTGAGAGATATAAAAATACTCCAGACAGACAAGTCAAATTACACAAGGCAGTGGGACCCATCGGGCCGACGTGGCGATCCACCTGGCATGGCATGACGGGCCCACTCCGCCACACGCCAACCTCCCACGATGGACCACGCTGTTGCCCCGCCTTGCCTCGGGGGCGAAGTCAGCACACACTGGTCACTTCGGGGTGGACCCGCTGATTGATCACACTTTTAGAACCGTCTCTAATGGTCAACATTTGACTCCACAATGGATTACAGTCAAAGATTCCCTAACGTTTTACTAAAAAGGGGATCTCATATCTTTTCCACAAAATCTGGTAACCACCAGATTTCCCGTAAAAAATCACCCGACCTACCTATCGCAAGGGCAGTTTATCCCCTATAAATACCACCCCCATAAAGGTAATGAAGGTAATGCCAGATTACTCTACTAAATCTCTGTCAAGCTATCCACCCTACAGTTAAAATCACTGACTTTACCATCGGAGGGTTTACCGGAGACCTTCCACTCTCCGTGTAAACTTTACTGTTTTGTAGGCCTAGCTTTGCAAGATAGCAATCCTCCCACGATACATAAACAACACAGATAGTGGTATTTGGCAGAGAGACCATCAAACGACGCCGGATAATCAACACGTGGCATCAGACCGATTTTTGACGAATCAATCCTCCGTTCCCGATCGACCACAACCACGGTCAGTCGTTGAGCGCTTAGGCCCCCGCGGCTCACCCTGCAAATCGACTGACCTCCGCGACCATCTGAACGGAAAGCGGACCACGGAGAACGGACGGGCCGAGGAGGTCGAGGACCTACGAAAAGAAATTGAACGGCTCCGAGCAGAGCGTGACCTTTCAAAACAATGGAAGCAACTCTGTTCTGCATACCATCGCCAAGGCCTCTCGCCCCCTCCCATTTCCGACGACGACCGGGATCCCGCAGAGATTCTACCCCCGCGATCCAAGAATGGGGTGAGTTGGCAGACGAGGGGCCAGAACGCAGCCACTAAAAAGCCGCTTCGCTCAATCAGCAAAGTGGGAGAGAGCCAACCGTCCAGTCAGCTAAACAGAGAAAGAGGCCGCCTTAACGGACATCGTCCAAAGCAGAATAGGCGAGAGCAGAGTCCGGAACAAACCCGAAGGAATGAGACGAAGAAGAACCGACCAGTTCACACCGGACCCTTTGCGGAATGGATCCACCTCACCGTGTTGGACCCGCAACTGAAAATTCCATCATTTGTCCTATACTCCAGTCAAAGCAGACCTGATGAACACATTTGCAGATACAGGTCGTCCATGGACCTCGTAACGATCGACGAAGTAATACTATGCAAGGCCTTCCCCAGCACCCTGACCGACAGAGCCCTGACTTGGTTCACCTCTCTGAATCCAGGTACGATTGACTCCTGGTAGGTGCTCGAGAAGACCTTCCTGGATAATTTTAGCACAGCGGGTACGATCTCCAAGATGAGAGGTGAGCTCGCCAACGTCAAGCAGAAGGATGATGAAACCCTACTCGAATACCTGGAGCGTTTCAAGAAGGTGCACGATAAGATCGACGGAATTACCCAAGACACAGCCATCACCTGCTTCGAAGGCGGCTTCCGGTTGAAAATCTTGTATATTGAACTCCAACTCCGCAAGCCCGAAACCATTGGCGAAGTGTTCAGTGTAGCCCAAAAGGTCGCCCTAGCCGAAGGAAGCTCTCAAGGATCACACTACCGGAAAAAGAAAGGTACAGAGAAACATCCCCCCTAGGGCCGACAGGGCAAGAACAGGACGCGAAGGACTGAAGCGGTCACTTCGATGAAGTCCAGGGAAAGCCTCGTCACCACCGTTAGGGATGAGGTTCCAGTGTCATTTAGTGATCTCTCTCGGCCAAACACCAGTATCAATGTTGTCTATGTGTCGTAGAAGGATTGCTATCTTGCTACGCTAGGCCTGCAAAACAGTAAGATTACCCGAAGGGTGGAAGGTCTCCGGTAAACCTTCTGACGGTTAAGTCAGTGATTTGACTGTAAGGTTGGTAATTTGACAAAGATGAATAGAGTAATCTGGCCTTACCCTCCTTACCTCTATGGGGGTGGTATTTATAGGGGATAAACCATCCTTGTGTTAGGTAGATCGGGTGATTTGTTACGAGAAATCTGATGGTTATCAGATTTTGTGGAAAAGATATGAGATCCCCTTTTTTAGTGAGATGTTAGGGGGATCTTTGACTGAGATCCCTTGTGGAGTCAAACGTTGACCATCAGAGAAGGTCTGGGAGTGTGATGGGTCAGTGGGTCCACATGAAGTGATCAGCGTGTGATGACTTCGTCCACGAGGTGAAGCGGGGTAGCCGCGTGGTCTATCGTGGGGTTTGGTGTGTGGCGAAGTGGGACTCGTCATGCCATGCCAGGTGGACAGACACGTGAGCCCAGTGGGTCTCATATGCCTTGTGTCATTTGCCTTGTCAGCAGGGCACTCGTTCCTTAATCCTTGTGATTGGGCCACTAGTTAAACTCCTTTGATAAAATAATATCATTTTTGTAACCCTTAAAACCTATGAACCAATATATATATATATATTAAACATCCTCGCTTTTGACTGAAATGTCATAAATTTAAAATATGATAAAGATAAAAAATGTATCTAAAAAAAACCATCATAAATTTAATATAATATGATCCTCAATTATGGTAAACCTTAATGATTCGTAGGATTTTCCAAATCTCGTGTGTTGATATTTTGTCCTAAGTAACATGTGTTTTGGCCTATTTCTATAAACATTTATGGAATCTTAAGATATATTTGCCATCGTCAAGGAAAATTTGTTTCTTTTTTCAAACTTTTCAAGAAGACAAAAGAATAAACCGTAATATAATAATCTTATTTAATATTTAATACATTTTAATAATCATTATAATTTCTCATTTATTCATTTCAATGTGAGTAAGTAGATAGTAGATTAATTGACGTGACTGTTTTTATTTAAGTATCTTTACTTAAATACACTTAAATAAGAGATATTGAATTCACAAAATTATATCATTTTTTTTAAAAAAAATATTTTCAAAGTTTTTTTTGTTATTATATTTGGAACTCATAACATCTTAAATTTATAAATGAATGTCATACAAATTAAGTTATACTTTATAATAAGAATCATTTTAATTAAATATACACGCCAGACACTAAAAATCAAACTATAATAATAAGAAAAAAAATTTGATTACTTATTACAAATATAATAACTAAGTAAAATTATTTATTAAGTAGAGATTATAATTTACCCCTTTCTGCTTATAATATATATGAGATTCAATTGGGAAAACACAAGTCTTAGAATAAAGGAAGACTCCTTATAATAACATTATCCCCTTGACTAGAAATTATAAATTAAAATAAAAATTCAAGAAACCTGCACTCCAACTCTCTTTTGACCAACAAATTTATGTTTTGTCCAGGTTCAAGGATGTGCTGGTGAATTCTTGAAAATGATAATCTCATCCCTAATATATATATATATTTCAAATTACATATTTATATAAATAATTTTAAAATTTTTATTTTAAAAAAAAATCTACAAATAATCGTTATAATTATTTAGTAAATATTAAATTGGATATAAAATTTGAATGAACATTACAATATATATATATTGTAATGTTCATATATAAAAGATACGGGAAAGGACCTGGTTGGATTTGGTCCAAATATTCGGCTAAAATGATTGCATATTTATGGGGCAAAGACAATTCGGGAAATATCCCTAATATTTATGTGTACTTTTGGCATGGATATTAATAAAAACTCCCTCAAATATATTGAAATTAAAATTAATCCGAATACAAATATAATGAAATGTCATTTATATATATATATATATGACCTTTCTTATTCTATACGTTAAAAAAAAACAAGCATCAAATCAAACAGAAAAAACATAAGTTGTAATAAAAACTTATAAATACTAAATTTGAAATATTAAAATTCACACATCGCCATCCCAAAGTTGTTCCAAAGACTTGATTAGCCCCTCTGGGTGAATAAACTGAAGTGCTGGATTGCTTCTGCTTTGAGGAAATTTCTCAATTTCATCGAGTTCTTCTTTAGTAAGTTCAAAATCAAAAATCTCGAGATTTTGAGCCATTCTTTTCTTATTAAAACTCTTTGGGATTACAGATACATCTTGTTGATAAATCCATCTCAATGCAACCTATATTACACATAAATATTTTTTTTAGATAAAAGTATCTATTACTTGCTCGAAATATAAATAAATAAATATATATATATAATACTATATTAGAAGCAAACCTGTGCCACGCTCTTATTTTTTGAAACTGCAATCTCTTTTAGAACTGGACTCTCCATTACTACATTACTTCCCCATAGGCTACCATAAGCTCCCAAAGGAGACCATGCACTCACATGAATCCCTTTCTCCTTACAAAATGGTAGCAATTTTCTTTGTTGCCATCCAACATTCATCTCCACCTGAAAAATCACAACATTTCAAATTTGTTTGTAAATAAAACTAGCCATGACTAATATATATATATATCTCAATATTATCAAATAGACATGACATTGACCGAAGTAATTGAATATATATATAACCCGGTAGTTTGGAAGAGTTGTTAAGGGGGCTTCTAAATAATTTTTTTAGGACAGATGATCGAGTGTTCCTCCAGCTTAAAAATTTTTGGGTCCAGTTATGGATTCGAACACTCGATTTTCTGCCCTGAAGGAAGCATTTAGAAGCCTGCTTAACTAATTTTCTCAAACTATCAAATTAGTTTTATCGAAAAGGTGAAGACACAGGATACTCAAAGTGAGTATAAAAAAAAAAAATATATATATATATATATATATATACATACATATACATACCTGATTAACTGCTGGTAGTATAGTAGTTTTTTCCAAGAGTGTTTGGAGCTGTTCAACAGTGTAATTGCTTACACCAATAGATTTGACTAATCCCAATTTTTGGCACTCTTCCATGGCCTTCCAAGTCCCATGTATGTCAAATGGAAGGAAGTCTTCCTTTGCATTGAAATTAGCCATGCTAGCATCTTTCTTGAATCTTAATGGCCAGTGAATTATATAAAGATCCAAATAATCTAGTCCCAACTTCCTAAACAATTTGAACACAAATAAAAAAGGTTAAATTTTTATTTATAACTTTAAATGATCATAATTTAAAATATTATAAAGATTAAACTTTTATGTATAACTTTAAATGATCATAATTTAAAATATTATAAAGACAGAAATTTACCTCAGTGAATTTTGGAGGGCAGGAAGGACGAGATCAGGATGAGCATCAGTACACCACAACTTAGAATTAATGAAAAATTCTTCCCTTCCATTTTTAACCAAACCACTCTCTATCGCCTGAGACAAAGCTTTGCCCAGAGCTTCCTCCGAACCGTACTCTGCTGCAGTGTCAAAGTGTCGGTAACCGGCCTTGATTGCCTCCAAGAAAATTGGAGTTAGTTCCTCATTTGGCGGAAGAGGAGATGCGAAGCATCCGAATCCAAACACCGGCATCTTGTGTCCGGAGTTCAACACCGTTTCCGGGATCATTTTTATGTTTTTCTCCATTTTTTCGACTGTTGCTCTTTCCTTCTCTTGGAAGATATATATATAGAGATTAAATATTACTTATTATTATTGAATTATTGGCGCTGATTTTTATTATTTTGATCGTTTACTTTTCCGCCGAGAAATATTGACCTCGCGTGTATATATGTATATGGATGCACACACGCATTGGTCCAGCACCTGTATGTTGACCTTGTTATATAGCCCAATTCCTAAATTTGTTTCTTTTTTCAAACTTTTCAAGAAGAAAAAAGAATAAACCGTAATGATCTTGTTTAATATTTAATACATTTTAATAATCATTCTAATTTCTCATTTATTCATCTCACGTTCTGAGTAAGTAGATAGTAGATTAATTGACGTGACTCTTCTTATTTAAATATCTTTACTTACATACACTTAAATAAGAGATATTGAATTCACAAAATTATATTGTTTTTTTTAATATTTTCGAAGTTTTCTTTTGTTATTATATTCCGAACTCATAACATTTTAAATTTATAAATGAATGTAATACAAATTAAATTACGCTTTATAATAAGAATTATTTTAATTAAATATAAATGTTAGAGACTAAAAATCAAACTATAATAATAAGGGAAAAAAAAATTGATTACTTATTACAAATATAATTATTACAAATATAATAACTAAGTAAAATTATTTATTAAGTAGAGATGATAATTTACCCCTTTCTCTCACTATAGACGAAACACTCCTCCATCTGTCTAACACAAAGAAGTCTCCATGCTGAGAAGGTTTCAGCCTTTACTGCTTTCGCCTTTCTTCTAGAGGAGATTGACTTCTCCAAAACGAGTCTATGCATGAAGACCAACTCGAAAGGCAACTTCAAGTTCGAACCATTATTTCAAATGACCCAAACTCGAATCAAATGACCCACCCATTATTTCATGATAAAAAAATACCTAAATAATCTTATCTCCCAACCATTTTGAAAGCTTGGTGCGAGCTTACATTCAAGACCAAGGCTGGAGTCTTGCCCGAATTCTTTTATTTCTTTAATTCCTAAATCGAATGCTGCCTGTAGGATTGAACCCTATCGCCCAATTGCCCTTTACAATGTTGTTTTTAAGTTGATAACCAAAATTATTTCGGGTAGAATTAAGGAGTATTTGGATTTCATTGTTCACCCCTCCCAAGCTGCCTTTGTACCCCATAGAGCGATTAGTGATAATATAATCAATAATCATGAAATTATGTTCTACATGAAAAACAAACAGGGTAGTAAAGGTGTTATGGCTATCAAGGTGGATTTGGCAAAAGCATATGATAGAGTAGAATGGAAGGTGCTTTATCATATCCTTTATTTACTTGGTTTTAATGACAAATTCATTGAGCTAATTTCAGAATGTGTGTCCACTCCTCATTTCTCCTTACTTCTCAATGGATCTCCGTATGGTTATTTCTCTCCTAGGAGGGGAATAACGCAAGGAGACCCAATCTCTCCAGCCTTATTCACCATCTTTTCAGACCTTTGTTCAGAATTTTGTCCAAAGCTGAAAATGAAGGAAGATTGAGTGGAATCAAAGTGTCCCATCTCATGTATGCAGATGACTTGGTTATTTATGCCAAAGCAAACGTTCAAGAGGCTAAGGCTGCTGCGGAATGTCTTCAGAGTTATTGTGACTGGAACGGACAACAGATCAGTTGGGAAAAATTTATAGTTCACTTTAGTCCAAATACTCTAGTGTCCACAAAAATGGAAATCAGTGAGATCCTACAAATTCCAGAATGTAATCATAGTGGGAAATATCTGGGACATAGTTTCTGCAACTTAAAATCTGAGAGCATAACGTTCAAGGAAATTTTTGAGAAAATGGCTAACAAACTTTCTGGTTGGAAAATAAGAGTGCTTTCTACAGCAGGTAGACTGGTGCTTATAAAGTCAGTGGTTCAGGCTTTACCAACATTCATCATGCAGACTTACATGCTGCCAAGTGGTCTCACAAAAAAATGGATAAACTTTGTAGAGACTTCTTTTGGGGAGTATCGGAAACATCTAACAGGCATTTCTATCCTAAAGGCATTTCTATCCTAAAGCCTGTGATGACAAATGGAGGAGTATTCAAATATTTAGGGAAGAGAAAAGAACTATAAGAATGGACACTAATTGTATTTGCTTCAAGATTTTTCTTTTCAACTTCTTGAAGTTTCATGTATGTAGGTCGGTTTGACTTTTAACACTCCCCCTCAAACCGAGCTTTCATTCCAAGCTTCTCTTTGAGTATGTGAAACACGTCTGCTTTCAAAGGCTTCGTGAAAATATCTGCTAATTGGTCTTCAGTGCGACGATAAACTAACTCCACTGTCTTATTCTTCACTTGCTCACAAATAAAATGATACTTTGTATCAATGTGCTTGCTCCGGCTATGCAACACAGGATTCTTTGAGAGTGATATGACAGACTTATTATCAACATAGATTGTGATCGGATCTTCATGCGCAAAAGATAATTCCTTCAGAATATTCTTCAACCAAATTGCTTGACAAGTACACGCTGCAGCTACTATGTATTCTGCCTCACAAGTTGAGAGAGCAACAGTTTGTTGTTTCTTTGATGACCACGAAAATGCTGCCGAGCCAAGATGAAATAGATAACCAGATGTACTTTTCCGATCATCCAAGTCTCCCCCATAATCACTGTCCGAATAACCAACCAATCTTGATTTCTTAGAGTGTGTATAGAAGAGACCATGATCTACAGTACCTTTGATGTATCTCAAAATTCTTTTGGCAGTACTCCAATGATCTTGCTTTGGATTCTCCATGAATCTGCTAACCAGTCCAACTGCATACATAATATCTGGTCGAGAGATAGTCAGGTACCTCAAACTTCCAACGATGCTTTTGAACAACGTTGGATCTATCAGTTCACTTGTGGAGTAAACACTTAACTTGATGCCTGGTTCAGCTGGTGTGGCTATCGGCTTACAATCTTGCATTCTGAATTTTTTTAAGATTTCCTCCGCATATTTCTTTTGAGACACAAATATACCGTCCTCCATTTGTTTCACTTCAACTCCAAGAAAGTATGACATTTCACCAATGTCCGTCATTTCAAATTCTTTAGTCATAGCTTTCTTAAAGTCATTGAACATACCTAGATTATTTCCTGTGAAAATCATATCATCCACATATAAGCACACGATCATGATGTCACCAACTTCATTTTTCTTTGTGTATAGCGCATGCTCGTATGGGCTTTTCACGAATCCATTCTTCTGAAAATACTCACCAATCATGGTATTCCATGCTCGTGGAGCTTGCTTCAATCCGTACAAAGATTTCTTCAGACGATAGACTTTGTCTTCATGTCCTTTCTTCATATATCCAGGCAGTTGCTCGATATAAACCTCTTCTTCCAGATAGCCATTCAGAAATGCTGACTTCACATCCATCTGATAAATCTTCCATCGATTTTGTGTTGCGAGAGGAGTAAGAAGCCTTACGGTATCAATTCTTGCGACATGAGCGAACACTTCATCGTAATCAACTCCATATTTTTGCTTATAGCCTTTGGCAACGAGCCTCGCTTTATATTTCTCCACCTTTCCTTCTTTGTTGGTCTTTGTCTTGTAGACCCATTTCACTCCAATAGGACTATGTCCTTTTGGTAAAGTTGTTAGTTCCCATGTGTCATTTCTTCTGATTGCTGCAATTTCTTCATCCATCGCCTTCTTCCATTTCATATCTTCATTTAATTCTTCATATGTGACTGGATCACATTCAGCCATCAAATAGAATAAGGAGTAGTCAAGAGTTGTCTCAATCGGCTCAGTATCTTCATAAATCTCACGAAGGCTGCGTGTTTTCGTGGGAGCATCACTTGACGTGCTGGTACTTGGTGATGCAGATGTTAAAGGAGTTATTATACCAGGACTCTGCGGAGGATTCTGTCCATCACCTTCTTCATTTTGAATGCCAAAATCATCATCTTCCTCATCATGGAAGAATAATCCTTCAACTTTCTTTTCTTCTTCGCTTCATCTCCAAAAAACAGCTTCATCAAATTCAACATCTCTTGAGATGATGACCTTCTTGGTAAGTGGATTGTACAACCTATAAGCTTTGCTCCTTTCATCATAGCCGATGAAAATGCACTTTTCTCCTCTATCATCGAGCTTCTTTCTCAGCTGTTCAGGTACATGGGCATATGCAATACACCCAAAGATCTTGAGATGTCCAATTCCAGGCTTTTGACCACTCCAGGCTTCATTTGGTGTCATGTACCGAACACTCTTTGTTGGACAACGATTTAACAAGTAAACTGCACATCGAACAACTTCAGCCCAGAAATTTTTTGGTAAATGCTTACCTTTCACCATGCTCCTTGTCATGTCGAGAATAGTTTGATTCTTTCTTTCCGCAACTCCATTTTGTTGAGGTGTGTATCTCACCGTCAACTGATGAATAATCCCATGCTCTTTAACAAAATCTTCAAATAAGTTTGCAGTGTACTCGCCTCCTCTATCTGATATGAGTATCTTCACATAGTATCCACTTTGTTTTTCCACCATCGCTTTAAACTCTTTGAATTTATCTAGAGTTTCTGATTTTTCTTTAAGTATATATACCCAACTTTTTCTACTGAAATCATCAATAAAAGTTAGGTAATACCTATTTTTTCTCAGCGATGGTATATCAAATGGACCAGCTAAATCTGAGTGCACGATCTAGAGCGGTCTTCTGACTCTTCTAGACTTTCCAACTTCAAAACTTTGTCTGTGTTGTTTCCCTTTGATACAAGCTTCACACAGATGATTTGGTGGATTTATTTTTGGCAATCCATTCACCATATTTTCTTTTTCCAACAACCTCAGTCCAGAAAATCCGAGATGCCCATACCTCAAGTGCCAAAGCTATGAGTCATCTTTTATAGATACCTTCATGCACTTCACTTCTCCAGATTCAATGTCGATGGTAAAGAGACGATTTTGTGTCATGTCAACCTTGGAAACCATCTCTCCATATTTGTTTCTCAAGGTTAATGAACAATCCTTTATGAGACTGATGATATTGCTTTTCAAAGCCGGTACATAATACAGATCTGTTATATACTTCTTTTCTCTGTTATTTTGAGTAATCATAACTTTGCCTTTTCCTTTGACATTAGCATGTGAATCATCTCCAAAAGTTACACGTCCGTTGACAGATTCATCTAAATCAACGAACAATTCCTTTCGCCCACACATGTGATTACTTGCACAGTTATCAAGGTACCAAATATTTCTTTTGGATCCTTGATCTCCTTTGTATGTGAGGAATATGCAAGATTCCTCATTTCCATCTTCAACAGCTGCTACATGACTTCTTTCTTCTTGTTTAGGAGACGATCTACACTCATAGCTATAGTGACCATATTTGTCACAATTATAGCACTGCACTTGAGATTTAAATCTCTGTTGAAATCCACCTCTGCCTTGGCTTCTGCCTCGAGGTCCTCGTCCACGATTTGCTCCAGGAGAATCTTCATTTGATTGTCCTCTACCATATGATTGATAACCACGTCCACGTTGTCTGCGATCACCTATGTTGCCACCTCTATATCCTCCACGATATCTTCCACGATTGTTTGAGCTTTGTCCTGAGTTGCTGCTCGTTCCGCCTTGAGTTAAGGATAACTTGCTTTGCAAAACTTTATCCAAACTTTCAGAATCATCATATTGATTCATCTTTTGCTCATGGGCTTGGAGAGAACCCACAAGTTCATTAAAGGAGATTTCTTCAATAGCTGCAACCACGTAATTAAATTTGCGTGTTAGTGATCGCAAAATTTTTTCCATCACTCGAACATCATCGAGCGGTTCCTAGTTTCTCTTCATCTCGTTTGTCACTGATTTTACTCGAGTGACATACTCGTCAACTGATTCAGATGTTTTCATTTTTAAGGTCTCAAATTCAGCTCTAAGGGTTTGCAAACGTACCCTTCTAGCTTTCTCTGCTCCTTGAAGAAATGTTTGCAGAATCTCCCATGCCTCTTTTGATGTTGTAGCATCAGCAATTTTTTCAAAGGTTGATTCATCAACACTTTGATGAATTGCATTCAGCGCCTTACTATCTTTTACTTGATTTTTCCGCAGTACTTCTTTATCTTCATTAGATAAAGCCGCCTCAGCTGGAAAATCATAACCGGGTTCAATCATATCCCAACAACTGATTGCTTTGAGTAATACTTTCATCTAGGTGCTCCAACTCCCATAATTTGACTTTGTCAATTTAGGGACTTGTAACTGGTACATATTCGACATCAAGACGTGAACACGAACCTTGCTCTGATACCACTTTGATGACAAATGGAGGAGTATTCAAATATTTAGGGAAGAGAAAAGAACTATAAGAATGGACACTAATTGTATTTGCTTCAAGATTTTTCTTTTCAACTTCTTGAAGTTTCATGTATGTAGGTCGGTTTGACTTTTAACAGCCTGGAGCACAATCTATACACCTAGGAAGGTTGGAGGTTTGGGATCAGGAAGATGGAGGATATCAACAGAGCAATGATAACTAAATTGGTGTGGTCAGTGTGTGAGGATGGACCTAAACCTTGGGTCCAATTGATCAAGACGAGATATCTGAGAGGGGGGAAAGTGTTGGATGTCCAAGGTACAGAAAGAGCAGTGTCTTGGATTTTTGGGGAAGTATAAAACAATGCATACCCACCTTTTTCATTGGGGCATGCTACCAAATTGCAGCCAACTCAACCGTGAACATTAAAAATAATCCATGGCTGATCACTACTCTAGATTTCCACATTCTAGAAGAACTGGAGATCCCATCGCATTTGCAATTTGTTAGGCATTTGATGGAAGCTAATGGAACTCAATGGAATACAGGTGTGATCCCATCAATTTTCCCAACTGCCATTAGCAATAATATTTTGAATACCCCTATTCTACAAAGGGGGATCGATAGTGAAGTCCACCTACAATATGATCACGAACCACAAGTACTCATCTACAAGTCTAGCTCCAAAGGAACAATGGAAAAATTTATGGAAATTGGATCTTCATGGTAGGCATAAAATGATTCTCCGGAAGATCTTGCAAAATGCTTTACCTACCTTTGATTTGTTGTCCAGGTTTTTGTCTAGTCTAGACAACAAATGCTACTTTTGCCAAGTAGAGGAAGAGTCAGTCCAACATATTTTTATGGAATGTTCAGTTACTAAGATGATATAATGGAACTCCCCATGGAATGTAAGAATTGAAAATTTTCAACAGGCAGGAGTCTGTTGCTGGATCAACAAGATATTAGGGAGTAACAACCCTTTTGTAGTGGAGGAGAAAGAAAAAGAATACATGAAACACTTTCTGGGAGTGGCAATGGAACTAATATGGATGACCAGAAACAAGATTTGGAAGAAAAACATCCCAATTGACATAGTTGGACTATCAAAGACGATTAATGCTAATGCAAGCAAATACTGGCAGATAAGTGCTGAAAAAAAGAAACATCATGATAAGAATGCAGTAAAATGCTAAAGCAGTGAGTGGGCAGCCCCTCCAAGGGGTGAGTATAAATTGAATTTTGATGCAGCTTTCAAGAATAAGCTCTGCATTAAGTTTGGTAGAAGCGTACTTAACAGTAAACTTTTTTGGTTTCTTAATTTTATCCCAGATCAGGGAATGTTTTTGCTCACAGGTTAGCCAGATGGGCTTCTATCTCTGATTTTTGTGGCCAAGTTAATCTCAAAACATTGCCTTCGTTGTTTTGAGTGGAAGAGATGGCTTGGGCTTTAGTTTTTCTTTTTGTTTGTGGTTGTAAGATTAGATCTTTTCTGCTTCGTTTAATGATATTTGTTCCATTATTTACCAAAAAAAAAAAGAAAAAGAAAAAAGTAAAATTATTTATTAATAATAGATATAAAGAATATAGTTCAAAAGGGTTTTGTTTATTTAAAATGTACTTTTGAATTTTTATCTACATCTCATATATTATCACTTACACTATATATATATATATTATATATATATATATATATATATATATATATACTTTGGATATTACTTTGGATATTACTTTGGGTAGTTACAACTACCTCTAATTTAGTAATATCTCAATAATATCAATATGCAATCTCAATACTCCCCCTCAAGGTGGAGCGTGTAGATTCTTCATGCCCATCTTGACCTAGAAGAAAATCGAGTTGTTTTAGCCCCAAAGCCTTTGTGAGAAGACCGGCTATCTGTGTCTTCGTGTCAACGTGAAGCGGCTTGATTTCCTGTAACTCGACTCATTCCCTGACAAAGTAACAGTCCATTTCCACGTGCTTTGTTCGTTCGTGAAAGACCGGGTTATCATCAATATGTCGTGCCGCATTGTTATCATAGAAGAGAGGTGTAGGCCTATGTTGTCTTACTTCTAGTCCCTCTAACAATCAACGCATCCATAGGATTTCACTAGTGGCGTTGGCCATGGTGCGATATTCCGCTTAGCCGAGGAGCGAGAAACGACTGATTACTTCTTTGATTTCCACGAGATAGGAGCTCCCCCCAAAAGAAGAACATATCCTGTCCTAGACCTTTGAGTGAGTGAGCATCTCATCCAGTCCGCATCACAGTATGCTACCAAATCCATTCCTCCTTTCGACAAGAAAATACCTTGTCCCGGAATGGCTTTTAGGTAGCAAAGGACTCTCATGGCTGCGTCCATGTGTTCTTAGGACGTTTACCGAGTAGGTTGGTCTCGTGGCTTGGAGGTAGAGCAATCGGCCAATTAGTCTTCGATATTTGCTAGCATCGACACGAACGTCCTCTTCTCCTTTATCCAGCTTCACATTCTGTTCCATTGGGAAGGTGCATGGTCTATATCCTAGTATTCCTCTATCTTCAAGGATATCAAGGGTGTATTTTCGTTAACTTAGCACTATCCCGTCTTTGGTTCGAGCGGCTTCTATCCCGAGAAAATACTTCAGTGGCCCGAGATCTTTAATGCGTTTTTTTTATTTTTTTATTTTTTTATTCTTTATAGATCATTTTTGCACCTACCCGCCGGCTATGGATCTTTTCTGCTCATCCTTGGCAACGAGATGGTATGCATTTCCCAAAGATGGGATTGGTTTAGTGACAAGTATTTGGGTTCTAATGATGGAGAACTCACCATCTAGACCCATAAGAAACTCATAGAGCTGATCCTTTTCCCTGAATTCTCTAAGAGATTTTCCAATGCCATAGGCACATCCATTGCATTTGCAAACCGGAGCAGGCAAGAAGGACTGCATCTCATCCCGTAATCCATGCAGTTTCGTGTAATAGGCTGAAAAGGTCATCCCTTCTTGTCTAGTGTTCGAGATAGCCTGCTTCAATTCACACGCGCACGGTGCGCTTTCTTTACCGAATCGTTCTTTAAGATCCTTCCACATTTCTAACGCCGAATTGGCGTATTTCACGCTTCCTCGGATTTCTTTCTCCATGGCTGTAGTAAGCCACCCTTTAATCATCGCATCGCATCGCATCCATGTCATATAACTAGCATCGTCCGCTTCTGGCCTTTTGATGGTTCCATCGATGAAGTCGATCTTGTTCTCGACGAACAAGAAATTCTCCATCTCTTGGACCTAATCATGGTAGTTGTTGTCAGTCAAGGCGTCGTTGACATGCATCTACCTCAGATAATCGGAGGGATGGAGATAGTATGTCGAGTTAGCATCGGTCTTGACAAGATCTTTGTTTGCACCTTCTGCTATATCGGTGAGATGGTGAGAAAGACTTTTGGATTCGGGTTTGGATCACTGCTATGATACCATAAAGAATATAGTTCAAAAATATATTATCACATACACTATATATATATATATATTACTTTGGATAGTTACAACTACTTCTAATTTAGTAATATCTCTATAATATTAATATGCAATCTCAATAACATATAGAGTAAATTATCCTATTAACACTTGAACTTTTCAAAAATCCAACTTTTGCACTTGTATTTATTTTTGCTTGGAACTGACAAATATCACCTAATTTGCCATTCCGTCCAAAATTTCTGTCATACCTTATCTTCCGTCCAATTCTCAGGTTCATTTTCGTCTTTTTCAATTATGAGTATTTTTTAATTATTAGGATTTTATTTTTAAGGGTAATTTTGTCAATTAACTTTATTATTAAAAATCTAAAAAGTATTTTTTTTTTTGTAATCTCAAGGACTTGATCCTACAACCACATGTCTAATTAGATCATATTTACCCACTCAGATAACTATAAATATATAAATTTACTTGGAACTTATATTTTATATTGTAATTACAAAAATAATAAATACGCATTTTATATTGCGATTACATTTTATATTTTAAATATAAATTATATTAAATATAAATATTGTCAAAAAATATTATCAAATGACACAATTCAAACTACAAGTTTTTGTTGTTGTCACCTTCATCAAACCTTGCATTGAAGTTCTTCTTCAACGCTATTGTTTCGAATTGAAGTTCTTCTTCAACTCTATTGTTTCGAATTCATTGCAAAACATGAATTTCAATATGTTTTTTTATACAATGTCATTGCTGACACTAATAATGTAATAATGTCATAGTAAAAAAACTCAAAATTTGTATTCCGCAACCAATTCAAAGTAAAAAAAAATATTTTTTCAGAATCTTTATATTTAATATAATTTTCAAATAATATAAATTTTTGTATTTTGTCCAAATGGTAAATGTTTATTTATTGTTTATACGGTTGTGGTTCAAATCAAGTGGTTCACAAATATAATTATATTAAATTTATTTTGGCATCATCTAGTATGCAATATAAAATATAAATTTTCCAATACTGACATCTTATGGCTGGAATTCAACACTGTTTCCGGCATTTTTTGTATTATTTTCTCCATTTTTTCCCGCGGTTGATATCTCTTGCTCTGTTGGAAGATTAGAGATTTGATAATGCTTTTGTTTATTATCGAAATATTGTGGAATTTTTATCATTTTGGGAATGACGATTTTGCCTAATAATAAAAATATACGGCAATATAATATATTTATTTAAGGTCCTCTCCATCTTCAACAACCTGAAAGCTTCTTTTTTTTATTTTTTTTTTTAGGAAAGGAATCAAAACGTCAATAAGAATAATATATTTTTTATCCAAAAATTTTCCATTTGATTTTTTTTTAAAATTAGATCTTAAATATTTAATTTTTACGCAAATAATAATTGAAATATTAAAATTCATAAGTCTCCATCCCAAAAGTTCTTCTAAAAACTTCATCGGTGCTTCTGGGTGGATAAGTTGACTTCTTGAATTGCATAATTATTTCCAATTCAAAAATGTCAATATTTGCCATCTTTTCTTTACCACTTCTTCATAAATTCATTTTAGTACAACCTATATATTACACAAATATTTTTAATAAATATATTTAATATATATATATATATATATACCGAAATTACCTTTCATTTAAATTATCTTTTCAATTATGAATAATAAATATTTATATATCATATTTAGATATCATATTCGTATTCTATTTAGATATTATTAAAAGTTGATATTAATACTCCCTTTAAAATTTTAAAAAATATTTAAATGAATCATTAACCCAAAAAAACCTATAAAACCTTCTCTTAATGACAAAAGGGGGAAAATCGAATTATTTACCAAAATGCTATTGAAGGAGTATCAAGAAAAATTATCACATCTATGTTCTTCATCTATTAAATGAATATATTTAATTATATATATATATATATATATATATATATATATATATTTGTGTGAAGAAGTATAAACCTTTGCCACACTCTATTTTTAGAAACTGCAATGTCTTTTAGGGCTTGGACTCTCCATTACAGCATTACTTCCCCATTCGTACCATAAATTCCTTTCCGCTGACAAAAATGGCAGCAATTTTCTTTATTGTCATCCAACATTTCATCCCATCTAAAATATCAAAATTTTGGATTTCTTTTGTAATATATATATTATGGTAAATTATCTTACTAACACTTTAACTTTTCAAAAATTTAGTTTTTGCACCTGTATTTATTTTTGCTTTGAACTAACACTTGAACTATAAAATATCACCACATTTGCGCTTCCCTCCAAAATTTCCGTCAAACTTCGTTTTCCATCCAATTTTTAGGGGCATTTTTATCTTTTAAAATTATTAATATTTTAAAATTAGAATAATTGGTGAGTATGGTCCCAAACAAATTTATGTTTGGCAAGTTTAGTCCTAAAATATTTTTTTAACTTTTAAGGTCCCAAATATTTTTTTAAGTGAACAATAAAGTCCTTTTTGATAGATTCTGTCAAAAACCCTAAAAAGTTAACAATTTTTATATTTAAATAATTAAACACGAGAGTAAAAAAGTCATTAATATATTTTATCATTTTTCAGGTGACTGAGCTTCCTTTTTTTGCATCCAAAGTACGGCTTGATCTTAATGGGGTTGAGGAGGTCTAGTCACTTGACCTACTGAATGATTACGAAAGGTGAGACAGAATCAAAATGTTGCGCTTAAATTTTTGTGCATAATCTTATTTTCTTATCATATGATGACTATCCAACATAACCACGAAGTTGATTTGGCAGCCAAGCTTTATTGATTTTCCTACCTTCACGTTGAAGGTAGGAAAAAAAATGACATCTAAAACAAAGAAAAACCCTGAGAACTGACTTGTGATTGTATCACTGTCGCTTTATTTCCTTGCAAAGGTGATCCCTTTCTCAATGCTACCCGCTAACTCTTTCTTGCCTTTTTCTAAGCCTCCTCTGCAAAAGAAAAAAGAGAATAGTTAATATTTTAAGCATTTCCATTCACAGGGAGATGGATGCTATAAATCACCCAATGGGTCATTGCCACAATTAGGCAGCCAAGCTATTTCCTGAAACCCAGCTGAGTTTATAAAATTGATAAATGGCCCAAATGAATTTCGTGGTTATGTTGGATAGTCATCATATGATAAGAAAATAAGATTATGGACAAAAATCTAAGCGTAGCATTTTGATTCTGTCTCATCTTTTGTAATCATTCAGTAGGCCAAGTGAGTAGACCTCCTCAACCCCATTACGATCAAGCCGTACTTTGGATGCAAAGAAAGGAAGCTCGGTCACCTGAAAAATGATAAAATATATTAATGACTTTTTTACTCTCGTGTTTAATTATTTAAATATAAAAATTGTTAAATTTTTAGGGTTTTTGACATAATCTGTCAAAAAGGACTTTATTGTTCATTTAAAAAAATGTTTGGGACCTTAAAAGTTAAAAACAATATTTTGAGACTAAACTTGCCAAACATAAATTTGTTTTGTACCAAACTCACCAATTATTCTTTAAAATTATTAAGAATTTATTTTTAAAGATAATTTTATTTTTTCATAAAAATTTTGTTAGAGGCGATTAAAACCGGTTACCGCCACTTCGACACGGCGACAATGTACGGATCGGAGGAAGCCGTGGGCAAAGCTGTGGCTGAGGCTATAGAAAGTGGGTTAGTTAAGAACGGAAGGAAAGATTTTTTCATCACTTCTAAACTTTGGTGCACTTGGATCTCGTCCTTCCTGCACTCAAGAATTCACTTCGGTAACTTTTTTTATTTTTTATTTTTTTGGTATTTTAGCGGATTTTTTAGGAATGAATCATGATTTAGGAATGTAATTTTAGTAAATTAACTATTATTATTATTATTTATAAGAAATTGGGAGTTGATTATTTGGATCTTTATCTAATTCATTGGCCAATAAGATTCAAGCAAAATGCTACTATTTTCAATCTAAAGGGCAATGTGCTTCCTTTTGACATACATGGGACTTGGAAGGCAATGGAAGAGTGCAAAAAATTGGGTTTAGTTAAATCCATTGGAGTAAGCAATTTCACTTGTGAAAAGCTACAAAAACTTTTGGAAAAGTCCAATATACCCCCAGCTGTTAATCAGGTATATATATATATATATAATTTTGTATTGTGTTATATCATTATATCATCATTCATAAGTATATAAATTGTCATCAATCTTTTGAATTCATAGTTGTAATTTGTGGAGTTAAAAATTATGTATATTATTGTTTAAAAGAAATTGAAGGTGAATTAGGATTCAAGTTTTTTCAATAGTATAATAAATATTATGTTGGGTAAAAAAAGTGTTATTTAATTAATAATAATCTCACTTATAATTTTAAAAGGTTGTAAATTCCAAACTTGATAAAAGCAAAATATCTCTCAAATTCATATATATATTATGTCTGAAACATGTTGAAATGTTGTAATTTTTAGGTAGAGATGAATGTTAGATGGCAACAAAGAAAATTGGTACCATTTTGTAAGGAGAAAGGGCTTCATTTAAGTGCATGGTCTCCTTTAGGAACTTATGGTAGCACTTGGGGCACTGATGCAGTAATGGAGAATCCAATCCTTAAACATATTGCAATGTCTAAAAATAAGACCGTGGCACAGGTATGCTCCTATTCAACAACAAATATATATATATATATATATATATATATATATATATATATATATATATATATATATATATTGAACCGACATAAATTTCTCCAAGAAATGTAATTGATTCGTGGGCCAAGAAAACCCCCATGGTGCCATAAATACCACTTTATGGGCCTCATAAAGTGGGGACGTTACATATTTACTCTCCCATTTATACTCCGTTACCCCTAAACGGTTAAAACAGATACCCGTTACCCATAACGGTCGAAACAGTCCAGAATCATAACGGTACAATCAATATCATACTCCTATAAAAGAGAGATCTGAAGATAAGGTAAGGATCTTTTCCTAATTTCCAGATATCCACATAAATACTCTACTGACTTAAGCATCGAAGAGTTCACGGGGTACAAACTCCCCATCGAACCTACTTGTTTTGCAGGCTGATTAGAAGCTAAGTGTGCCACCCCGAAGTACCACATACGCTCAGCGAAGTACCACATCCTGACATTCATACTTCACCCTCTCAGAAAAGCCTTCTTAGCAATCCCAACTACAAAGCTCCCGGAGTTCCCAGCACTCTAAATTACCTTTTTACCCTTCGACACATTCGTGCAGAATCAGGAACTTCCAGGCGTTCCTCAGACTTGCGAGAGCAACTCAATTCCAAGCGAATAGAAGATACAGAAAAAGAATTGAGAAGGTTGCAGAAAGAGAATGAACAACTCAAACAAGATCAACAAGCGAAGCGGGATCAAGAGCTCTCCCAACAATGGCTGAAATTAAGGGAAGAGTTTCGGAAAGCTGGAGCTGAATTGCCACCCCTGAGGGTCTTGGCAAATCCTCCGAAAACCCTCAACGGACTCGTACTACAGTTCAGAGAAACGAGAAATTCGTCCGGACTAGCAAAAGGCCAACAACTAGCGAGGTTGGAGAGAGCCATCACTCTTCTAAACCCACTCACAAAAATAGAGCCCGAAAGCGCTCCCCAGAACGAAGGTCGGAGGATGGAAAGCATGTTTCCAAGTCACGCCAGTCGAGATCAATCGAACTGGGACCATTTGTCAAGTGGATCCAAGAAGTCTCCCCGGATCCAAATCTTAAACTTCCACAGTTCATTCTATACTCAGGCTCGTCATAGCCCATTGAACATATATGCCGGTTCAAGTCGGCCATGGGACTAGTCACAAACGACGAGGCTATCCTGTGTCGGGCTTTCCCGACTACTCTATCGGACAAAGCAGTAACTTGGTTCACATCTCTTAAAAAGGATTCTATTGATTCATGGAATACATTGGACAAGATGTTCCTGGACAAATTCAGCACTGCAGGAACAATTCCAAAAACCAGGGGAGATTTGGCCAACATCAAGCAACGGGAGGGCGAATCGTTGCTTTCATTTTTGGATAGGTTCAAGAAAACCTACGAGGAGATTGAAGGGAACAGTCAAGACACGGTGATCACGTGTTTTGAAGGAGGGTTCAGGTCGCGAATGTTATACACCGAACTCCAACTCCGCAAACTGGAGACAATTGGAGAAATGTTCAACGTAGCCAGGAAAGTTGCCCTGGCTGAAGGCAGTGCGACTGAGCCGACCTGGCGAAGAAAGGATAAATAACCCGAGCAACCGAGACAGGTGGCCTCGAATTTCCCAGAACGGAAGGACAAAAATTGAGGTAAGAAATCTGAAGCGTTTACACCTTTGAATGTTCCCAAGGAAAGTTTGATTGCAGTCCTAAAAGAGAAGCACGGACTCAGGGACCCCGCACCAATGAAGGTACAAACGTACGCCTCGCGGGATAAGACCAAGTTCTGTGGGTTCTACAGAGACTATGGCCAGACGATGGAGGAGTGCTTCCAACTGAAGCGAGCTATCGAAAACCTCATTCAGGAAGGATGTTTGAAGGAATACATTGCTAGTGTACAACAGCAAAAAGACAAGGGAGAAAGGGTAATCAACATGATTAACCTGGAGCTGGGCTCGGTGAGAAAAATCAAGAAGAGAATCTACAATCTCACCAAATCATACCTTGTTCCAAAGTATGAATTTGAGCATCAAGAAGTTATTATTTTCACCAATGAAGAGCGAGAAAGTAATGAGGAGGCCAAAGTCAGCCCCATAGTCATCGAAGTGCGGATGACCAGAGAAGGGATTGACAAGTGTACAGTAAAGAGAGTTCTGGTTGACACTGGAGCTACGAAAAACATCATATATTGGCGATGTTTTGAAGAAATAAGCTTGAGAGAAGAACATTTCAAGACAAGCAGGATGGTGCTGGAGGGGTTAACACCGCAAAAGGTACCAGTTAAAGGAACCGTAAGATTGCATGTCACCCTTGGAGAAGGGGACAAAGCACGAACGGATGAGGTCAAGTTCTATGTGGTGGACTTAGAATCTCCTTACAACGCCATAGTGGGAACACCTTTCCACACGGCTTTTGATCTGGTAATCTCTACTTCACATCAGCAAGTGAAGTTCCACACCTCGCGAGGTGTTTGATTTGTAAGGAGCAGCCCTCGAAGTTTGCTAGGGCAGATAATGAAAATAAAGAGAAAAAGAGACTCTCCCGAAAAAATTGAAAGAGTCAATGTAGTGACAGAAGATCGCGACAATGTGGTGACAGAGGATCGCGTCCCAGGGGTGCAAGCAGACGCAGAGAAACAAAATCGCAACCCAGTCGTTGAAGTACCACGGGATAAGGAGTATGACGAGGTAGAAATAAATCCCGACTATCCCAAGCAACTCGTCAAAATTAAGAGAGACATGCCAGATCAACTCAGGCAAGACCTCATCAAATTTCTCAAAGAGCACCAACAGAGCTTCGCATGGTGCACAAAGGATATGCTTGGAATCGACACCTCAGTTGCCGAGCATGCCTTGAATATAGACCCAACATACCGCCCAATCAAACAAAAGTCCAGACAATTTGGCGAAGATAAAATACAAGGCATGAAGGAAGAGGTAAATAAGCTTTTGCAAGCAGGATTCATTCACGGGATCAAATATCCCACTTGGCTCGCCAATGTGGTAATGGTTAAAAAGTCTATTGGCAAATGGAGAATGTGCGTAGACTACACGGACCTCAACAAGGCTTGCCCCAAAGACTGCTACCCGCTACCTCGAATTGATGTGCTGGTGGACTCAACAACAAGATACGAGTACCTGAGCTTCATGGACGCATTCTCCGGGTATCATCAAATAAAAATGAAGCCCAGTGATCAGGTACATACCTCGTTCCGAGCTGCAGGGGCCATCTACTGCTATAATGTCATGCCCTTCGGATTAAAGAATGTAGGAGCGACGTATCAGCGAATGATGAATTATATCCTCCGAAGCCAAATCGGAAGGAATATAGAGGCATATGTTGATGACATGGTGGTTAAAACCAAGCACGATACTTCACACTTGGAGGACTTAGAGGAAACCTTCTCCAACCTGGCGAGGTACAACTTCAAGCTCAATCCTACGAAGTGCACATCTGGGGTAAAATTTGGTAAGTTTCTAGGTTTCATGACATCCGAACGAGGGATCGAGGCTAACCCGGAAAAATTGGAGGCCATAGCCCGGCTCACTGAGCCCAAATGTGTCAAAGACATCTAAAGGCTAAATGGATGCATCGCGGCATTAGGGAAATTTGTTTCAAAATTAGCAGAGAGGTGCCTCCCCTTCTTCAAACCTTTGAAAAATTCAAAGAATAACTTTGTCTGGACTCCGGAATGTAGTCAGGCTTGGAAAAGTTTGAAGGATTATCTCCTCAACCTTCCTTTGCTACGACCTCCAAATAGCGGTGAGATACTCTTCTTATACTTATCATTTTCAGATGTGATTGTGGCGTCAGTTCAGACCAAGGAAGAAGGGACGAAATAACACCCTGTATACTTCGTCAGCAAAGTTTTAAATGATGCGGAGTCTAGATACTCTAATATCGAGAAGTTGGCATATGCTTTTGTTATTTCCGCAAGGAAACTGAGACCCTACTTTGAGTCTCATCCTATCGTGGTCTACACTAATGCTCCGCTAAAGCAAACCTTTCACAAGCTGGACCAATCTGGAAGAATGTTGCGCTGGTCTATCGAGCTATGCGGGCAAGATATTACATTTAAACCTCGTACAGCCATCAAAGCACAAGCCCTGGCAGATTTCCTCGCAGAAGGCTCGTTCACTGAAGATAGCTTGGAGATGGTCGAGCCTACCAAAGAGCCATGGGAGCTGAAAGTCAATGGGGCAGTAAACTCCAGCGGAGTCGGGGCTGGACTTGTATTGACATCACCAAACAAAGAGTACTCAGAAATACGGGCTATCAAATTAAAGCCCGATCTTTCAAACAACCAAGCGGAGTACGAAGCACTGCTGAAAGGATTAGAATGGGCCCATGAGGCGAATATCCGATTCCTAAAAGTATACAGTGATTCACAACTTGTGGTGAATCAAGTCCAAGGGACTTACGCAGTACAATCAGAAGGATTACAGCCTTATGTAGACAAGGCCAAAAATTGGAAAGATAAATTTCCTTCTTTTTCACTGTCCCTGATCAGCAGGAAGGACAACCAGCAAGCAGACAGACTAGCAAAGATTGCATCAGGAGAAACGCCCAAAGAAGAAGACATTCCTATCGAAGTTACATCCACGGATGTTGAGCCAGAAGCTATCCAGTGCCTACGCCCCACTTCAGCAAGCTGGGATGAAGAAATAAAAGACTTCATCCAGCATGGAACTCTTCCAGATGACGCTACTGATACGCGAAAATCCTATCACCTTTTTAGCATGTTTTTACTTATGAATTTGGGTGAAATCAAGGGCAATTTGATCTTGATTGTGCATTATTCACTTAATTTCACAGTTTTTATGATTTTGGAAGTGTCAGGTGCAAAGTAGACGAAAACAGCAAATTTTGGGGCAAAAATGCAATTTTTAGAAATGTTGACTCGGTCAAAGGTCCGGGACGGGCGTCCCAATCTGGGACGGGCGTCCTGAGCCGCTAGAAGCTGTCCCACATTGAATTTTTCAGAGATTTTCACTCCGGGAAGCTGCTATAAATACCCCAGGCCTCCAGCAGTTGAATTCATCCCTCTCCACTCGATCTGAGTCATTAAGTGGTTTCCAGTGTACAATTTTCCAGTACACAACTCACTCAGAGACTCGGATCTCAGTTTTCTTTCTTATTAGTGTTTGTTTTAGTTTCTGAGAAATAGTCTCAGATCTTAGGTTTCTATAGATAGGTTCGTTTCTGGTATTCATAGAATACCCGGGATTTCATTAGGAGATCCTAAGAGAGCTCTAGGCGTTCGAAGAGTCAGTCCACAGGGCTAGGCTTAAGCCCAGGACGTAAGGTAAAGTCTAGCTACTAGGCTGAGGAAGCGTCCTCCGAAGGTTCTAGTGAGCAGAGTCAGGGCGAGCAATACGACATATACAGCAGTACGCTCCGTAGGCGAGACTTCGTAAAGGGTGATTTCTTTATGGCATCGGTCCCCATGTCCCTCTCTTATATGTGTTATTGCTTTGTTCTAAATATGAATTATGAATATCAGATTACGATTTTATGAATAGTTGTGTTATATGTTGAAGTTTTTATGTTTTTCCGGAAATAGCCACCTGCTAAATATTCATTATGTCTGCATGTCTAATGTAAGTCTCTTTTAAACTAAAACTAGGGTTATAGACAATTCCTAACCACGGTCTATCCATAACCTGTTTAGTTTAACAGGCATCAATTAGTATTGGTGTCTGCCATACTAGATAAAATAACCAACGGAACACCTTGTTTGTTAGAGTAGTCTAGGTAGGCTGAGTAGAGAGTTATGCCGGCGGTTTTGCGACGAGCAGCATGACCTCGAAGTGACATAGGGTACCGTTCATTGCTGACTTAGTCTGGGCCGTGAGTAGGGCCGTTTACCTTAACGATGGGGCGGTAGCGTAGAGACCTCAGATGTGGTACACCTTTAGACACAGAACATAGTTGCATTCCAGGCTAAGATATATCTAAAACACTCGAATATAGGTCAATCAACATATAGGAACAGTATAACATAGAATCAGAACTCATCTTTAAAACACTTTTAGGATTAATTAGACTTAAACCTAGTGGAGAATGGATCACCCTCTCATCAAAGTATTTGATGAAGATTGCATAACTGGATTATAAGATAGGAGTTAGGATAAAAGGCTAGTTACTACTAAGTCGTTGCCACTTCCCTGGGAGTACGATAATTAAATTAATAAAATCGTAGATACTTTCCAATAGACTAGCTACACGATAGGTACTCTGCCTTAGGTTCTGGCTGATTAAGTGACACCATAAAGACTAAATGTGACAATTAGTCAATCACAGTCCTTAATTATTCATAATCAACATAGGGTAAAATAACACCTATTTAGCATATCGGTCGGAAACCGCATCAGATTTTTGGCGCCGTTGCCGGGGAAATATCATAATGAATGTAGGATTATTGGCCACAATTTTAGAAACTTATGATAGGTAGCGGTAGTAACCTAGACTTTTGACTTACACTTATCTTATACTAGTTAGACAATCACTTTCCTAAATATAGGATTATCATAAATAATTAATTTTAGATAATATCTGGAATTAAGACACTTAGGATAATCAAATTTTAGAAAATTATTCTAAAACCATATTAAGGAAATTTACCTGCTTTCTAAATAAATTAAAACCCATAAAAATAATTTTTTTTTTCTTGCTTTCTTGTTTCTCTGTGCTACTTTTTGCTATTTGTTATTTTTAACCAGACTTTGCACTCAGAAATGAAGGGAACAAGAGCCCAGGATATTCTGGACGAAGTAGAACATAACACTTCCCTAGAAATCCAAACAATTCCTTCTTCTCCCGAATACACTCCTGCCTCTCCTGAATACACTCCTGCTTCTCCCAAATATACTCCTAAATCTCCCGAGTACACCCCGAAATCTCCTGAATATACTCCTGCATCCCCCGCACCTAACGACCAACCACCTTCATCAGAGGATAGCACTGACAGTTCTCAATCAGCCTTGGCTTCCCGGGTAGATGCTATATCTCACAGGATAAGCGCTATGACTCAAACAATACCGAGCGGACTAAGACGATCATATCAGGCTGTTCTAACCTTAAGTTCTGGAGTAACCCAACTCAGAACCACAATAGAACGCCAAAATGTGCAATTACTCCGAGAGATGATGGAAATCTTGAAGGAACAAAGGAACCAGCAGGAGGAAATGCGCAACATACAAGCAGAACTGCAAGAGATGCGAAGCATTCGGACAGAACTACAGGAGATCAGAGATAGGATTCGTTAAAAAGGGAAGATTCTTTTACTCTCAACAAATAATTCGTTTGAACTGAAACTTGAATAATTGACCCTTATTTTCTATTTTTCAAACATTTTTAAAGGGTCATTTATATTCAACAATTTTCTTCAGACAGTTTATTTCGAATTCTATGAAAAACAAGAGTTTTGCAAATACAGTTTATTTTCCACTAATTACATTGCACAAACTCAGTTTTATTTTTCTGAAATTCTTGCTGAATTTAAGTTAGGATAAAATTAGGGTAGTCACAATTTTCGAAAAGAGATGAGAATTTTTTCATAGAGTTTTTAACAACTTCTGAATTTTATTGGATAAACATGAAGCCTTGTTAAGAATTATGATAATTTTTGGTATTTTGAGATTTTCAGGGAATTACGAAAAAAAAAAATTCCCGGAATTGGCACGCGTCCCGATGCAACCCGGGATGGGCGTCGCGGGACGGGAGTCCTCCCTCCGGGACGGGCGTCCCGAAGGTCACCCTTCTATAAAAATTCATTTTTTCATTTTCTCTCAAATCTACAACCAAAAATTCATCTCTCTAAAAAACATTTCTCTCTAGCCTCTCTCTACAAATTTTTGGCAAACTCCTCAAAGTTTAAAAATTCGAATTTGCCTCCAAAATTTGAATTTTAAACTTCACCCAAAAATTCGAATTTCCCTCCAAAATTCGATTTTCCCGCCAAAAATTCAAAATTCGCCCCTAACCTAATTTCATCCTTCTGAATTCAAATTCACCTCCAGAATTTGAGTTTAAAGCTTTCTTCCCCACCTACACTCTCTCATACGTTTTAAATGGCTCCCAAACGTGCTCGTACCACATCTACCATGACAGTTACCTCAGTGACACATCCTTTTATGTTTTTCCCTCCAGCACAGCATACCAAGAGAGATGCACTGGGTACATCGGGCGTACGATACTAACGGCAGAACGCTGGATTGGGCAGCAGTACAGACACTGGGAGTAGAGCCGGAAGTCAGACATACTCGACGTGCCACCCTACAGTCGAGTATTCATCGTCACCGAGCCCACATACCTGGAGCTGGTATGTGAGTTCTATGCGTCTTTTACCTGCCAACAGGAGCAGATCACATTCCGTTTAGGCGGAATAGATCGATCGATGAGCATGGCCGAGTTCGGCATCGCCCTAGGCATCTGGCAGAGAGATGAGCTGGATACGCCCGCATACACCACAGCAGTTCGAGACTTCACGTCTGCAGACGTCTCCACTGCTTGGGCTCAGATCTGCATGACGGGTGTCCCATACCAGCATGGCTTTGCAAAAGCCACAGGTATTTATCCTACTCTTCGTTACCTGCATGCTATCATTGCACACACATTGTCAGGACGACTGACAGCGCCCGGAACTGTCACCCGGATGGAGACGTTCCTTCTAGCCAACATGCACATGGGATCTACAGTAGAGATGGCTAGACTCATAGCGGTCGTCATGCGAGGATTCGCTACAGACACTAGGAAACAGTGTCTGGGACTCGGACCATACATCACCAGGCTAGCCCGCTACCTGGAGTTGGACATAGAGGGCTCGGAGCTTACTCTGGTCGCCCCAACCACTATTCCCACAGACGTTACCATTCTACGGAACATGGGAATGGTTGTACGGGATGCGAATGGCCGCGACACCATCCACACGGAGCAGACAGGACAGGCATCGGCATCGGAAGCATTTCCAGCGCATATCCCTCCATCCGAGACGTTCGTGCCACGTACTGCCTTCGAACGACACATGTCGCACGGATTGGCAGAACTATCGGCCCGATACAGTCGAGACATGGACAGATTGACAGACGGCTGACGATGATGGAGGACAGGATTGACAGACGGTTGGCGATGATAGATGATAGGATCGCCATGAACACCAGCAGGATTGAGGAGATACATCAGCAGACTTCCCGAGTAGCGGAAAACTTTGAGTTTGACTTAGCAGACTTAGGTCCACTGGACAACGATCCGCCGGGTTCTTAGTCTCTCTCTCCTTCTTCTTTCCTTTTCTTTCTTTTTCTTTTGTTTTGTTTTTCTTGTTCTATGCGTATAAACATGTCTGGGCTGTATGACGTATGAATCCATGTACAAATTTGATTTATATGACATACAGAATTGTTTGCATTATTTTATTTTATGTCTTACTTACCCATACAGAATCCTTTATTTTTCTGTTTTATTTCTTATTTTCAAATAAGTGTGGGGTAGCTAGATATGCATGAACACTGAGGACAGTGCCAGACTTAAGTGTGGGGTAGCAGTGCACGGTGCACTGTAGCAGTTTGCAAAATTTTTCGCATGAATTTGCTTGTTTTCCCCGTATTTTCACACCCTTCCAAAAAAAATTTCAAACTTTTTCCGTCTTTCAGACTTCTAAATGCAGTATGCTTGGTTAAACAATTGCTTATGTCTATGATATGTAGGTAGTATGCTATGGTTAGTAGGAGATAGTTGATAGCTATCTTGGACTAATTGATTAGGAATAGGGAATTCCTGATAACTAAGCACAGCTTTGTCTGGATTAGAGACCTCAACCAATTACCTTTTCAAGACTGAACTAGATGAAATTAGACTAGTTGTGGATGTTTTGACAATTAGAATAACTGGATGAGACTCTGAGCTAAAAGTGAAAGGAAACAAAGATAGTTAATCAAATAAGGGTAGTTTGCCAGCGGCCTTCGCTACTCGAGCACCACTCCTTCGGGGAAGTTAAAGCCTGATGCCCTAAGGTCGTGTAGATCTGGGAGTCATCGGAGTGGGACTCGCTACATGGGTAGTTGAAGTTGACGTATTCTAAGAAGACTCAAAATACCCTGAATCTATAAAATAACTAAATGCTAAAACATTAAAAATCTGATCACCAAAGCTCAGAACTCAAAAAGTTGTCTTTTGTTAATATGTCTAGCGATAGGTCGAAGTGTTATCTGGTAGTAGTTAAGACAAGAGTACATTGTGTTGACTATCTGGTCTGGACTAGTACACACACTACACATGAGGAAGACCCTGTGACTAAGAAAAAAGACCAACCTAGTTGTTGATTTGTTTTCTGCCTGATCATAACAAGCTACTAAAAACATCTGAGACCTTGTCATAGCAACCTAACCAGACAGACCTGTATTAAGACTTGTCTGAAGAATTTTTGGAATAAAAACATGACTAGGAATTTAAGTAACTTCAGGTAGACTTTGCTTGAGGACAAGCAAAAGGCTAAGTGTGGGGTTATCTGATACGCGAAAATCGTATCACCTTTTCAGCATGTTTTTACGTATGAATTTGGGTGAAATCAAGGGCAATTTGATCTTGATTGTGCATTATTCACTTAATTTCACAGTTTTTATGATTTTGGAAGTGTCAAGTGCAAAGGAGACGAAAACAGCAAATTTTGGGGCAAAAACGCAATTTTTGGAAATGTTGACTCGGTCAAAGGTCCGAGACGGGCGTCCCGAACCAGGGACGGGCGTCCCGACCAAGCCAAGCCAGAGGGACGGGCGTCCAGAACCAGGGACGGGCGTCCCGAGCCGCCAGAAGCTGTCCCACATCGAATTTTTCAGAGATTTTCACTCCGGGAAGCTGCTATAAATACCCCAGGCCTCCAGCAGTTGAATTCATCCCTCTCCACTCGATCTGAGTCATTAAGTGGTTTCCAGTGTACAATTTTCCAGTACACAACTCACTCAGAGACTCGGATCTCAGTTTTCTTTCTTATTAGTGTTTGTTTTAGTTTCTGAGAAATAGTCTCAGATCTTAGGTTTCTATAGATAGGTTGGTTTCTGGTATTCATAGAATACCCGGGATTTCGTTAGGAGATCCTAAGAGAGCTCTAGGCGTTCGAAGAGTCAGTCCACAGGGCTAGGCTTAAGCCCAGGACGTAAGGTAAAGTCTAGCTACTAGGCTGAGGAAGCGTCCTCCGAAGGTTCTGGTGAGCAGAGTCAGGGCGAGCAATACGACATATATAACAGTACGCTCCGTAGGCGAGACTTCGTAAAGGGTGATTTCTTTATGGCATCGGTCCCCATGTCCCTCTCTTATATGTGTTATTGCTTTGTTCTAAATATGAATTATGAATATCAGATTACGATTTTATGAATTGTTGTGTTATATGTTGAAGTTTTTATGTTTTTCCGGAAATAGCCACCTGCTAAATATTTATTATGTCTGCATGTCTAATGTAAGTCTCTTTTAAACTAAAACTAGGGTTATAGACAATTCCTAATCACGGTCTATCCATAACCTGTTTAGTTTAACAGGCATCAATTAGTATTGGTGTCTGCCATACTAGATAAAATAACCAACGGAACACCTTGTTTGTTAGAGTAGTCTAGGTAGGCTGAGTAGAGAGTTATGCCGGCGGTTTTGCGACGAGCAGCATGACCCCGAAGTGACATAGGGTACCGTTCATTGCTGACTTTAGTCCGGGCCGTGAGTAGGGCCGTTTACCTTAACGATGGGGCGGTAGCGTAGAGACCTCAGATGTGGTACACCTTTAGACACGGAACATAGTTGCATTCCAGGCTAAGATATATCTAAAACACTCGAATATAGGTCAATCAACATATAGGAACAGTATAACATAGAATCAGAACTCATCTTTAAAACACTTTTAGGATTAATTAGACTTAAACCTAGTGGAGAATGGATCACCCTCTCATCAAAGTATTTGATGAAGATTGCATAACTGGATTATAAGATAGGAGTTAGGATAAAAGGCTAGTTACTACTAAGTCGTTGCCACTTCCCTGGGAGTACGATAATTAAATTAATAAAATCGTAGATACTTTCCAATAGACTAGCTACACGATAGGTACTCTGCCTTAGGTTCTGGCTGATTAAGTGACACCATAAAGACTAAATGTGACAATTAGTCAATCACAGTCCTTAATTATTCATAATCAACATAGGGTAAAATAACACCTATTTAGCATATCGGTCGGAAACCGCATCAGCTACCCGGGCACGACAAGTCAAAAGACAGTCTACAAGATACACAGTTCATGAAGATGTATTATACAGACGGTCCTTCACAAGGCCTCTACTTCGTTGTATCCCCCCATCTCAAGTAGATGATCTGCTAGCCGAAATATACGAAGGAGTGTGTGGAGGACACCCGGGAGCCCGAGCTTTGGTAGAATGAGTAATCAACCAAGGGTATTACTGGCCGACGCTCAGGGAGGATGCCAGAAAGTATGTTAAAAAATGTGAAACTTGTCAAATTTTCAGGACTATACCTCAACTGCCCTTGATTGAACAAACCCCGGTAGTGGCAGCCTGGCCATTCGACATGTGGGGTATGGATTTAATAGGAAAGTTCCCAAGGACAAGGAATGGATGTGAATATTTGGTCGTAGCGGTGGACTATTTTTCGAAGTGGATTGAAGCGAAAGCCCTCACACATCCCACGGAGGAAAATGTATCTAAGTTCTTCCGAGAACAGGTCTTATGTCGCTTCGGAATACCAAGGGCAGTCATTACGGATCACGTGGTGCAATTTTCAGCAAAGTTCACCGCAGAATGCCAATGGTAGCACATCAAGCACTGGAAGTCATCCGTAGCATATCCTCAGGGGAATGGACAAGCAGAGGCTGCCAATAAATTAGTGTTAGCAGCACTAAGGAAGAATTTAGAAGGAAAGTCTAACAAGTGGGCTGACGAATTGAACCCTGATATATGGGCAGTACGCACTTCTACTAGGGGCCCCACCGGAGAAACGGCCTATGCCTTGGTGTATGTATCAGAAGCAGTAGCACCAGCCGAAGTGGCATTGCCCACAGCTAGAGTAGCAATGTACAACGAGGATTCCAACAAAGAAAGGAGAAGTCTGGAGCTAGACCTACTAGAGGAAAGAAGAATAGCAAGCCGCCTAAGGTCACAATCATTCAAGGAGAAAACAAAAAAAGTTCACGATAAGAGGTTCAAACGACCCAAAAAGGTTGGAGACTGGGTGCTTCGAAAAATTGAAGGTACAGCAAGACACATACAAGCAAACAAGTTGACCCCAAATTGGGAAGGCCCGTACCTCGTGAAACACGAAGTAAGACCCGGCACCTACAAACTCATGAACAAGGATGGCGTTCTTCTCCCAAATCCGTGACATGTAAATCACCTAAAAAGGTACTTTGTATGAAACATATTTGGGCAAACCTTGTCCTTAATATCAAATCGTAAATTAATGCAAGTTATTGAATTTCCAAAAGTGAAATTTATTTCGAGCACGGTCTCAATTACTATTCAAGTCTAAATTCGAGCATGATCTCGAAAGACACTAAAACCCACGAGTGGGGTTGTGGTGACGAATTACCAGGCTAAGGCCTGGAAGAAATCCACGAGAAAAGTCATGGTTACGAAGCACCAAGTCAAGGCTTGGAAAGTTGAACACAAAATACCGAGTTAAAAGCATACTCGGAGTTCTGAAATACGAAGTAATTTTTGGCTACAAAGAATCACGTTAAATGCTCCAGGAAAATACTGACGGTTACGAAGTATAAAGTCGGGCAACAAATTTTGAAGGCAATGTCTTTTACGAAATATCGAGTTCAAGTTTATACTTGGTAAATTTTATTGTAGAGGTATCATGGTTCGATGTATCGGGTTCAAACTTCTGCTTGGTGAATTTTATTACTATGGGATTATCAAGGTTGAAGTGTCAAAATAAACAACACTTGGTAAAATTCATAGTATTGGAACAAAAATCAAGTCCACATTTCAAAGTTACAAAAAATTATTACAAGTTTAAGGGGTAGCAGAACTAGAGCCCGGGGCAGCAGAACTTGGTCCTTCACCCAACATATCCCAAAAAGTAGGAGAAGAAGGCTGTGGCGGTGTCCAAACAGGCTTCCCTTTCCTTTCATCCCTTTCCCGAAGCACTTCTAACTCCTCGGAAGTAAAGGGGATGAAGTCTACTTCTTGGCGGCAAAAGTCGTTGTCAAAATTGGATTTGAAGGCTTGAAGGAGAACGGACTTGTCTTCAAAATACGGATGCAACTACCTAAGAATGTGAACACATCCCTTGTCCAGAAAAGAGCCAGCTTCACGGTTAATCTCTGCTTGATATTCAGGAGAGCTCTTGAAATCGTCAATGATTTTCTTTTTAAACTCCTCCGAACGACAACGATCAAGCTCCTCCTGCAGAGAAAGCCGGCTAGCAATAGCTTCATATCTAGCCGAGTTCAATTTAGTGTTCTCAACCTGCAGCTTGTCGTTGGCAACTTTCAAGTCGTAGGTCCGCGCCTTCAGGCCAGACAACAACCTTCTCACCTCCTCTGCTTTGTTGGAAAAATACTGCTTCTCAGAGCTAAGCGACTCTATGAGTGCAGCCTACTTCTTCACTTCTTGCTCCAACGAAAGCAGTCGAGGCTCGTTAGCAGTTCGCCATTCTGCATCAGCTGCAGCTTGCTCAGTCTGCTTCGTTGCTCGGGACTTTGATACATGAAGCACCAAGGAAAAAACTTGCAAAAAGAAACAAGGACTTAAAACCCTCTTCTTCGGAAGGCAGTTCAAACCCGGTTGAAGCCAAGAGGGACCATGGGTCTTCGAACTTACCTCTGGTTCAGCAATAGGAGTTGCCCCTACATCATCAGCTGGAGAAGGCTCAGCCAGAGTAGATCCAGAAGCCCGATGGGCTGACAGAGGAACAGCATCCAACACGTCTTCAGTAGAAGGCGATACTGGGGGAGAAGCTAAGTCTTTGACAGGTCGCCGAGGTGAGGTTCTTCGTTTCTGACGAGGACGAAGCTGCTCTTCGTCCTCCCTCACCTCAGGAGTAGTGTCCCGACGAGGTTCAGGAGCAGATTGAGGAGTGGTACCCCTTACCTCTTCCCGGGGTCTCTGCACTCCACTACCTCGTCTTGAAGGTTTGGCTGAAGAAGAATAGGTGAGGGGAGTATCTCCAGCCGCGCCTCGGTCTATAAGTCGTGGAGGAAACTGAGGCAGAGAGTTCAAATGAGTTTGGTGAACATCTCTCTCCTCCTCCCGGTCTCCCCACACAGTCTTAAACATTGTCGGACCTGAAAGAAAATAACAAGTCAGTACCGAGGTGAAATAAAATTAAAAGGAAACAAATCTACAAGCATTATACCCTTGCTAGTCCGACAACCCCGAGCAAGAGAACATGCATCACACTGAAAAGAAAAAACACCCCCAGGATGTATGGTCCAGTCCTCATTCAGCTCCTCCTCCGCGAAGCCTAACTCCTTTTTCCTCTTCGACAAACTAGACCCTATTCCACACCACTTCAAGCTAGACTCACTAAGTAAATCCGCAGAGGAGTACACTTGGGTCTGGGTCTGACGGTCATCCCCTAGGTCTCGAGTAATAATCTCCAAGAAGGACTTCTCAGAGTGGCTAAGGGTAGAAGGATATTGGATTTGAGGCCATTGGAAGTTTTCATTAACAGATGGGAGGAAAGGAAAACCAATACAAGACTCTATCATCATCCATTTCTCCTTAAAGTCTACTTTATTGGGAGGAGAATCGAAGAGCAAGACCCTATTCCTACGAGGGCGAATAAAAAGAGTATTATCAGACATCCGAAGTGAGGATAAAAACATACTAAGGATGTTATTAGTTAATTCGAAGCTCATCCGACAGCAAAGACAAATAAGGCAAAACACAGTACGGACAGTGTTCGGATGAACCTGCCCAAGCCGGACTCAAGCAAAAATCAAGAAATCTGCAAAAGCAGGGTCCAAAGGAAGATGGAATCCCAATTCAAAATGGGCCAGGGGAACATGAATGTGATAAAGAGACATCTTTTCGGCTAAAGGCTCAACATAAACTCTATAAATTCTAGGGTCAAGACTATACTTGCGGGCAAAAGAGACAGCTTGTTCCCTAGTAATCCTATTTCTACTTAAGGGAAAGTCAGATGAAGGAGGACCAGGCATGGGTGGTTGAAAAGGAACTCCTACTGGAACTTCACCCCAGGCTGCCCTCTTGGCTACTGTAACCTTTGGTTGAACAGGTCGAGGATTCCCAAAACCTTCCTCCATTAAATCCTCAACCTCCCTATCATTTCCCTTTTGAGCAGCCATATCCTACCTGCGAATGGAAGCCCAATATTTAGAATCCCATGCAAGTACAAAGCTACCCGAAACTAACATCCTAAACCCCTCAAATCTTACGAAAATACAGAACCAATACCATCCCATAAAACAGAAACGAACAGTTCAAATCCACACAGTATTAAACCCAAAGCCATAAACAGACAAAGCTTACCTTTTTTAATGTCTGAATCCGAGAAGAAAAACGAAGGAAAAAGATGAAGATATCAGAAAATAGAGGAATCTTCAGAGCGTTAATGGCAGAAAAAGTTATGCAAGTAAGTGTAAATGAAAAACATAGGGGAAGGAAGAAACTAAAATGCTTTGGGGAAGTCTCTGCAATGATTACTTACCAGAATCAAGACATTGGGAAGATAAAAAGCTTTCTGTCGGCTGACATTCTGACATTTATGACTGAAGACAGACGAAAAGGCAGCTAGTCGAAAAGACAGCTAGTCCTTATCAGAAACCCTAACCATTCCAGCATCCGAAAAACGCTAAGTGACGACATTACGCCGAAGCATCTTCCACTTTGCTTCTCGATACTTCGACGAGGGGCCACTAAACTGACATAAATTCCTCCAAAAAATGTAACTGATCCGTGGGCCAAGAAAACCCCCATGGTGACATAAATACCACTTTATGGGCCTCATAAAGTGGGGACATTACATATTTACTCCCCCATTTATACTCCGTTACCCCTAAATGGTTAAAACGGATACCCGTTACCCATAACGGTCGAAACAGTCCAGAATCATAACGGTACAATCAATATCAGACTCCTATAAAAGGGAGATCTGAAGATAAGGTAAGGATCTTTTCCTAATTTCCAGATATCCACATAAAGACTCTACTGACTTAAGCATCGGAGAGTTCATGGGGTACAAACTCCCCATCGAATCTACTTGTTTTACAGGCTGATCAGAAGCTAAGCGTGCTACCCCGAAGTACCACATACGCTCAGCGAAGTACCACATCCTGACATTCATACTTCGCCCTCTCAGAAAAGCCTTCTTAGCAATCCCAACTACAAAGCTCTCTGAGTTCCCGGCACTCTAAATAACCTTTTTACCCTTCGACAGATTCGTGCAGAATCAATATATATATATATATATATATATATATGAGGCAATTAATAGATATTAGTGTTTAATATAGGTTGCATTGAGATGGATTTATGAAGAAGGCGCATCTGTGATAGTGAAAAGTTTTAATAAAGAAAGAATGCGTGAAAATCTTGATATTTTTGAGTTTGAACTTAGGAAAGAAGAAGTGAATGGAATTAAAAATATCCCTCAAATTAGAAGTGATTCAGGAATTAAGCTTATCCATCCAGAAGGACCGATTAAATGTTTGGAAGAACTTTGGGATGGAGACATGTGATTTTTTGGATAATTAGCAAGTAAAATTATCTATCATAATTATTTAAATTTATGAGGTACTAATTATTTTAATTTAATTTCTATAATCTATTCTTTATAATTATGGAACAATATTTAATATATTATTATAGAGTAAATTATCCTACTAACATTTAAATTTTTCAAAAATTCAGCTTTTGTATCTGTATTTATTTTTGCTTTGAATTGACACTTGAACTATAAAATATCAAATAATTTGTCCTTCTGTCCAAAATTTGTGTCATACTTTATTTTCAGTCGCATTTCGAGGTGCATTTTTATCTATTTACAATTATGAGCATTTTTTAATTATTAGAGTTTTATTTTTAAGGGTAATTTTGTCATTTCACTTTATTATAAAAAATTTAAAAAATATATTTTTGTAATCTCAAGAGTTTGATCCTACAACCACGTGCCTAACTAAACCATATTTACACACTGAGACAACTATAAATACATAAATATGTTTGAAACTTATATTTTATATTATAATTACAAAAATAATAAATACGCATTTTATATTGCGATTACATTTTATATTTTAAATATAAATTATATTAAATATAAATATTGTCAAAAAAATATTATCAAATGACACAATTCAAACCAAAGTTTTTGTTATTGTCACTTCCTCAAACCTTGCATTGAAATTCTTCTTCAACTCTTTTATTTCGAATTCCTTGCAGAACATGAATTTCGAGGTATTTTTTATACAATATCATTGTTGACACTAATAATGTCGTTGTAAATAAAAAAACTCAAAATTTGTATTCTACAACGAATTCAAAGTTATAAAAAAATATTCAAGGTTTGAGGAAGGGAATGCTACGAAGACATATACTTTATTTGGATAATATTTTTTCAAAATTTTTATATTTAATATAATTTTCAAATAATATAAATTTTTATATTTGTCCAAATGGTAAATGCTTATTTTGTTTATACGGTTGTAGTTCAAATCAAGAGGTTCACAAATATAATTATGTTAAATTTATTTGGCATCAACTAGTATGCAATATAAAATATAAGTTTCGTCTAAGTTAACATTTTAATAGTTTTTGTAGTGGGTTAATATGATTTTGCCATTTGTGTGGTTGAGGGATCCAATCCCAATTTAAGAAAAATTTTCAAATTTTTTAAAATTTTATGAAAAGACAAAATTATCCCTAAAAATAAAACCTTAATAATTTTAAAATATTAATGATTTTAAAAGACAAAAATATCCCTAAAAATTGGATGAAAAATGAAGTGTAACGGAACTTTTGGAGGAAAGGGCAAAAAAAGTGATATTTTATAGTTCAAATGTCAATTCAAAGTAAAAATAAATACAGGTAAAAAAATTATATTTTTAAAAAATTTAAGTGTTAGTAAAATAATTTATTCTACATAAATATGTCAAAGGTTACACCTCGACTCTACACATCAGACAAATTAATAAGATTTAGGAGATCTTCTCCAATATAGGTTGAAAGCGTGGAAATCGTTGCCTGAATACTTTAATAAACAAAAATTTTTAAAAATTATTGATTTGAATTAGGTTAGATTAAGTGATAAAAATTAAATATTTAAAATCTAATTAAAAAAAAGTTATATATAAGATTGAGCTGGGCATGTTTCCATTTTATTAATCATGATTTAGTAATGTACTTCAATTATTTATTTGAAGATAAATTTTAAATTTAGAATATATATTTTGGATCAAAAATGTTTCTTTGATTTTTAAGGTATATATTATGTCTGAAACAATGTTGAAATGTGTTTTATGTTTATTTTGATTCAACATAAAACTTAATTATCATTAAAATCTTGAATAAATAATTATCACACAAATAAATTGATCATTTTATAGAAATAATAAAATATTAGTTTCTTAATGATCAATCATTTAATTAGAATTCCTTTCTTAAAATCTTTATTTAAGTTCCACTATCTCTATCCATATATAAACTCTACCTAATTATATTTGTTACATATATATATACATTTATATTATTATGTATATGAGTATGTAAGTTATACATATGTATTTCTAATTTTTTTTTTTACTACTAATTAAATAAATACTATTATTTTGGTCTCAATACCACTCCAAGAACACAGAGAGTGAAAATGGAGAAAATAATAGAAATCTCAGAAACGGTATTGAATTCCGGTCAGAAGATGCCAGTGATGGGATTCGGATGCGCAGGAATTCCACTATTGCCGTTAGAGGAACTAACGGCAATTTTATTGGAAGGAATCAAAGTCGGTTACCGCCACTTCGATACGGCAACACTGTACGAGTCGGAGGAAGCGCTGGGAAAAGCTGTCTCACGCTATACAAAACGGGACCGTTAAGAATGGAAGGGAAGATTTTTTCATCACTTCTAAATTGTGGTGCACCGATGCGCATCCCGACCTCGTCCTTCCTGCCCTCAAGAAAACACTTGGGTAACCTGTTTGGCAATTTAAATTAATTATGTTTTAGAAATGTATTTTTAAAAGTAAATTAACTTGTGCTTCGTTTATTTCCCATTCAAATGATTTAGGAATTTGAGGTTAGATTATTTGTATCTTTATCTAATTCATTATCCAATAAGATTCAAGAAAGGTGTTACTTTCGCTAATTTCAATGCCAAAGATGACCTCCTTCCATTTGACATACATGGGATTTGGAAAGCCATGGAAGAGTGCCAAAAATTGGGTTTAGTTAAATCCATTGGTGTAAGCAATTTCACTTGTGAAAAGCTTCAAACACTCTTGGAGAAAGCTACTATACCACCTGGTGTTAATCAGGTATGTATGTATATACATTTTCTCAATTAATTAGTATCAATACTTGTTGGTCCAAGTAGAAGGAGCTTGGTTTCCATTCGCAAGATCTTGAATTTTAATTTTGTCTATCGAAAAAATTGTTCGACGCGGCTCTAATTAGTTGGAGTGGAGTTCGACGTGGCTACCACACACAAAGAATAAATAAAGTTAAAATGTTGTTTTGTTTTTTTAGGTGGAGATGAATGTTGGATGGCAACAAAGAAAACTGCTACCATTTTGTAAGCAAAAAGGGATTCATGTGAGTGCATTTTCTCCTTTGGGAGGTTATGGTAATTGGTGGGGCACTAATGCAGTAATGGAAAATCCAATTCTTGAAGATATTGCAGCTTCCAAAAATACAACTGTGGCACAGGTTCATTCCTATTCACCCAAATAAATGAATATCATACTTTCCTTATATATACACACTTATATATATATACACATACATATGTGCCTACTAAGTCAAGTAAGGTGAGCTTGGAGCACGTAATAGTTATTTGTTCTAAAAATAGTAATGTTTAATGTAGGTTGCATTAAGATGGATATATGAACAAGGTGTGTCTATAATCGCAAAGAGTTACAACAAAGAAAGGATGACTAAAAATCTTGACATTTTTCAGTTTCAACTTATAAAAGAAGAAGCGGATGAAATTGAAAAAATCACTCAATGTAGGGGTAATCCAGCAAAAGGGTTTGTTCACTCGGAGGGATTTTTCAAGTCTTTGGAAGAACTTTGGGATGGAGATTTATGAATTTTAATCTTTCTCTTCTTGTGTGTGTGTATATATATATATATATATATATATATATATATATGAAAATACATACACTTCTAGTAGAGAAATTATAAGATATAAATCATGCAAAGAAGAATAAACTCACTCAATATATGTAAATAGAACAATAAATTAATGGATAGAAATATTTTATATTGTGTTTATATCAATATATATAAAAACATTATAAAATAGAAAAAAGAAAAAAGAAACAATATAAGAGATTATATTAGATAAACAATTATTGAAATAATGACTTATATGATTAATTCCTAATAATATCTATATTCAATTTCAACGTCTTTAATCATTGTAAAAGAATTATATACTTTGATGAGGATTTTTGTCTTGGGATATATGCAAAACAGAGAGGTTCAGAACATAGGGTAAGGGACTCTCATGAACCCTTCGATGACAAAGTCAGTATTTTAAACTTGACTAGGGAATATCTTATTTAGTAGAGAATTTATTGAGTAATCTTGCCTTACCTTTTATCTTTACGAGGGTGGTATTTATAGATGCCAACAACCCTAAGAAATAGGTAGGTAGTGTGATATGCAGAATCGGGTAATTACCCAATTCTGGATATAAATATGAAATATCCCATGTTTTAGGGATATTTCGTGAGATATTTTAATTGAGTGTTGTAGGATAATCTGATGGTCAAAGATACCCTTTGGAGAATCTTTTGAAAGGAGTCTGCAGACAAAGGTCAGACGAAGTGGGTTGCATTGAACCCGTGGACTTTGCTGCTTTGGGGACCCATGAAGCTCGGTAGACTAAATTCCGGTGAAGTAGTGGGTCCCATCGTGCCAAGTGGGTGAATACGCTGGATTGCCACGTCAGCTTTTATGCCTTGTCAGCATAGAAGCAATTAATATCTTTCAGTGACCCCTCATCGAAGTGGAAGAATAATTCTTCTTTTACTTAGACTCAATCAAAAGTCCGTTGTTACTTGTCTGCTATGAACTCGAGAATGGCGTTAGGTCAAGCTCAGCTTCGGAGGTGATGAGAGTCGAAGTGCGAAGAGGTGTACTGGTGATTTGCTACAAAGTTCCCCGTATAGGTTCGGTTATCTTAGATGCCAGCAGGGTTCCTTGACTGATAGTTAATGATGTCGTTTGCACTTCCCGATGTCTAGGTAATGATGGATACTGTGCCTAGGGGTGGAGAACTGACGTTTGGTGTGACCTGGATCCGGCTGAGAACGGATCCTGGCTAAGCGTGCCCAGGAAGCTTCCCATTTTTTTAAAAAACATTTTGCTCCTTCGTCTTCTTCTTTGCTTCTATAAATAAGTTAATTGGCTCTTTTGAAGAACCTTTCACTTTCTTTCCATATTTTCTCTGCAATCAAATTCTTTCTCTCTTCATCTTCTTGCCTTGTTTTTAGCTTGCTTCTCTGTTCCGGTGATTCCCAAAGTTTCCTTCAACTTCTCGATCATCACAGCAGGTAATGGTGTGCTATGGCCACCGATCTTGTTTTTTATCATTGTTTTTTTGTATTTGCTTTGGTTCTGGGTGATGAACAAGATGGTGTTCATCCGTTTCCTAATTTTTTTATTGGGATTTTGTTGGTATTTTAGAAATATGGGGGGTTTTTTGAGTGTTTTTTCCTGGACTTGGTACCAAGAATGCAACCTCTTTCAGCGAAACTGTAGTTGTCTGGGCAAAAAGGGATTTTTATGCAAACCTTTCTAGGAAATATTTTCTATGGTGAAGAAACTTTTGAAGGCAGAGTGGAGAGTCTTAGAACAACTTAGAACTGATAGGATTTTTACTCTCAGGTTGACATGTCAAACTCAGAAAATCTCGAAGTCCCTGCCCGTATAGTTGAGGTCATGTCTAGTTCCTCAGCGTCCACTTTGGTGGATAGGCTAGCCAATGTGAGTCCAAGCACTTCGAGCGATGAGAGCTCCAGTAGTTTGAGTGATGAGAGCATGAATGCCAAGCTTGGACAAACTCTACCATCTGGCCTGGAGATTGTTAATGGAATCATCCGGATGCCGAATGTTCAGGCATCGACCGACGGCTCTTTCGAGGGCCTTACCATTACCGTATCCGTCCCCTTAGATCCGAGAGCTCCTAGGATCAATTATGGCGGAGTGACATCTACCGGCTTGACGACTAGGGACCTGCCTTACCCTAGCATCCTCCACGGGGAGGGTGCTGACTCTGACACCCTTGAAGAACTCCCGAAGACCAAGAAACAGTTGTCGGGGGACTTCGCTTTGAAGAACAACACCTTAGCCTTGAACTCCCTGTCTTGTCCTTAAAGGTTGACCGAAGTAGGTTTAGGGTCTTTTCTGTGCGGGCATGAGGGGCCATGTCCGACTTCTACTCCCACATTCCTTTTGACCATTTCCTTTCCGGACTTAGCTTACCTTTAGATCCCATATTTGTGATTTCTTGAACCTAGTTAAATGCCAACCTGCCCATGTCCACGCCAACGGAGTTTGGTACTTCATTGTGATGACCATTTTCTGTAGAAGAACAGGAGTAGAAATCTTTGACCTACTCTTGAGAACCTTCTTTACCGTACTTCGTGATGGGATTCCGACTGATATACTAAAATATGTGTTGTTTTACCCTATGTTGATTATGAGTAATTAAGGACTTAGCCTGACTAATTGTCACATTTAGTCTCTATACTGTCACTTAATCAATCAGAACCTAAGGCAGAGTACCTATCGTGTAGCTAGTCTGTTGAAAAGTATCTACGATTTTAATTAGATTAATTATCGTACTCCCAGTGAAGTGGTAACGGCTTAGTAGTAACTATCCTCTTACCCTAATTCTTATCTTATGATCCAGTTATGCAATCATTCATCAAAATCTTTGATGAGAGGTTGATTCATTCTCCACTATGTTTAAGTCTATTTAAGCCTAAGAGTGTTTTACAGATAATGTCCTGATTCTACTCCCACATCCCTTTTGACCATTTCCTTTCTGGACTTAGCTTACCTTTATATCCCATATTTGTGATTTCTTGAACCTAGTTAAATGCCAACCTGCCCATGTCCACCCCAACGGAGTTTGGTACTTCATTGAGATGACCATTTTGTGCAGAAGAACAGGAGTAGAAATCTTTGACCTACTCTTGAGAACCTTCTTTACCGTACTTCGTGATGGGATTCCGACTGATATACTAAAATAGGTGTTGTTTTATCCTATGTTGATTATGAGTAATTAAGGACTTAGCCTGACTAATTGTCACATTTAGTCTCTATACTGTCACTTAATCAATCAGAACCTAAGGCAGAGTACCTATCGTATAGCTAGTCTGTTGGAAAGTATCTACCATTTTAATTAGATTAATTATCGTACTCCCAGGAAAGTGGTAACGGCTTAGTAGTAACTATCCTCTTACCCTAATTCTTATCTTATGATCCAGTTATGCAATCATTCATCAAAATATTTGATGAGAGGTTGATTCATTCTCCACTAGGTTTAAGTCTATTTAAGCCTAAGAGTGTTTTACAGATAATGTCCTGATTCTATGTTATACTGTTCCTACATGTTGATTGACCTATCTTCAAGTATTTTAGATATATCTTGGCCTAGATTGCAATTATGTATTGAATCTAAAGGTGTACCACATCTGAGTTACCTGATAAACCGCCCTACCTTAATGACGGCCCTACTAACGGTTCGAGCTAAAGGCATCCATGAAAGTCCTATGTAACTTAGGAGATCATGCCGCTCGCCCTAACGCCGGCATAAACACACAAACTCAGCTTACTTAGACTACTCTAACAAACATGGTGATCTATAGGTTATTTCATCCTATATGGCAGACAATAATGCTTTCCGACGGGAAAGTCCTAAATTAATGCCTGTTAAACTAAACATGTTATGATTAGACCGTGGTTAGGAGTTGTCTATAACCCTACATTTAGTATAAAAGAAACTACATTAGACATGCAGACATAATGAAAGTTAAGTTGGTGGCCATTTCCGGAAAATCATAAAGTACTTCAACATGCATAACACATATTCATAAAATCATAATCCAATAGTCATAATAAATGTTTGGACGAACACAGTACAAACATATAAAGAGAGGGTCAAGGGGACCAATGCCATAAAGTAATCTCCCTTTACGTAGTCCGCTGATGGAGCAACTCCTTGTATATGTTGGACTGCTCGACCCGACTCTACTCGACAGAACCTTCGGAGGGCGCTTCCTCAGCCTCGTAGCTGGACTTTACCTTAATACCCAGCTTAAGCACAGCCCTGTTGACTGACTCTTCGAATGCCTAGTGCTCTCTTAGGATCTCCTAACGAAACCCTGGGTATTCTATGAATACCAGAAACGAACCTATCTAGTCGTATCCTAGGATCTGAGACAGACTCTCAGAAACAAAGAACACGAGACACTCTCTAAGAATATAAATAAACCTATACTAAAACCTGAGAACACTAAGTGACTTGTATACTATGGAAAACTGTATACTTGAAGTCACTAAATGACTCAGATCGAGTGGAGAGGAATGAATTCAACTGAGGAATGCCTGGGGTATTTATAGTAGGGGAGCTGGGTGATTTTCTCTCAAAATTTCGATGTGGGATTCTGAACTGGGGCTGGATCTGGGATGGCCGTCTCGGCCTGTTGACCAGGTTAGGACGGCCGTCCGAAGTCCTGGACGCCCGTCCTGGTCTGTTGACCAGGTCAGGATGCCCATCCTGGGTTCGGGACGCACATCCCGACTTCCGAACTTCTGAAAATCACGTTTTTGCCCCAAAATTTGCCATTTTCTTCTACTTTTCACCTGACACTTCCAAAATCATGAAAACTGTGAAATTGAGTTAATAACAATCAATTAAGAGCGATTTAACACCAATTTCACCCTAAATTATGCCTAAAAACATGCTAAAAATGTGATATGATTTATGCATATCATATAACCCCACACTTAGCTTTTTTCTTGTCCTCAAGCAAAGTCTACCTAAAGTTAGTGATTTCAAATCATAGGTGCAGTCACTTAAAATTTCTAGCCATGTTTTTACTCCAAAATTTATCACTGAATCAGATAATTCACAACACAGGTCTGACTGGTTGCTTTCACACGTCAACTTTAACACGTCAATCAGATAATTGATTTTTCCAAGGTATTTTGAGTTTGCTTTCACACGTCAACTTTAACTACCCATGTAGCGAGTCCCACTCCGATGACTCCCAGACCTACACGACATTAGGGCATCAGGCTTTAAGTTCCCCTAAGGAGTGGTGCTCGAGTAGCAAAGGCCGCTTGCAAACTACCCTATTTATTAACTCTCTTTATTTTTCTTTTCACTTTCAGCTCAGAGCATCATCTAGTCACTTTGATTGCCAATACATCCTCAACTGGTCTAATCTTATCTAGTTAAGTTTTGAAAAGGTATTTGGTTGAGGTCTCTAATCCAAACTAAGTTGTGCTCAATTATCAGGAATTCCCTATTTCTAATCGATAAATTCAAGAAAGTCATCACGTTGTCTCCTACTGATCATAACATTCTACCTACATATCATAGACATCAGCAATGTTTTACCAATCATACTACATTTTGAAGTCTGAAAGAATGAAAAATGTTGAAATTTTTTTGGAAGGGTGTGAAAATACGGGAAAAACATGCAAAAATCATGAAAAAATAATTTCCTACTACAGTGCACTGTGCACTGCTATCCCACACTTAAGTCTGACACTGTCCTCAGTGTTCATGCATATCTAAATTACCCCACACTTATTTGCAAACAAGAGGAAATAAAAACAAAATAGAGAACTCTTAACCCACACTTATTCAACTAACTAAGGGTAAGAAAGAAAATAAAACAATAAACGAAATAACAAGTAACAAAACACGAAATAAAATGAAAGAAATACTCCTTTATTCTGTGAAGTCAACAGTCTTCTCGGACAAGTCAAAAGGTTCTCTGTAGATCTTTAAGCGTTGCCCGTTCACTTTTTGAATAGTACCGTCAGAATCCATGATAACACATGCTCCGAAGGGTGATACTTCCGTGATAGTGAACGGGCCAGACCAACAGCTACGTAACTTTCCTGGGAAAAATTTGAAATGTGAGTTGTATAGCAATACCTTATCTCCTGGTTCAAAATTCTTCTGAGCTCTAAGTCGCCTGTCATGTTGGAGTTTACTTGTCATCTTGAATTGATGTGAGTAGAATCCGGTGTTCCTTAGTTAAGTTATCGTCTAGATTGCATTTTCGCACTGCCCAGTAAGCTCTATGTTCAAGTTCAACCGAAAGGTGACATGCTTTTCCATAGACTAGTCTATAAGGTGAGAACCCCGTAGTAGTTCTGTATGCTGTACGGAAGGCCCATAATGCATCATCTAGCTTTATGGCCTAATCCTTACGGTTAACACCCACAGTTTTTTCTAGGATTCTCTTGATTCCTCTATTGGTTACCTTAGCCTGCCCATTGGTTTGAGGATGGTAGGCTGTGGAAAAGTTATGCTGAACTCCATATTGCTGAAGTACCTTCTACAATTGAGAGTTGCAGAAGTGCGTACCTCGCTCACTGATTAGGGCTTTCGAACATCCAAATCTGGCGAATATCTGCTTAAGGAATCTGCACATGACTCTAGCATCATTAGTAGGTAGGGCATGTGCCTCATGCCATTTTGAAAAATATTCTACAGCTACTATGATGTACTTCTTACCAAAAGAGGGAGGAAATGGACCATAAAATCAATACCCCATATATCAAATATCTCTACACTTTGAATTACCTGTTGGGGTAGACTGTCTCGAGAAGATATGTTTCCAGCTTTCTGACAGGCATCGCACGATCCTATGAACGCTGCGGCGTCCTTGAATATGGTAGGCCAGTAGAAGCCTGCTTCTAATACTTTCCGGGCGGTATTAGCTGCAGCTAAGTGATCACCTGCTGGTCCGCAGTGACAATGTTCCAGAATTTGGAAACCTTCTTCTTGAGAGACACATCTCTTGATCATCTGATGTGCACATATTCGAAACAGAAAAGGATCTTCCCAATAGTAAAATTTAAGGCCAGCAAAGAATTTTCTTCGCTGCTGAACAGTGATATCACTAGGAAGAGTCTGAGCTACCAAGTAATTTGCTATATCTGCAAACCAAGGAGGTGAGAAAATAGCAAACAGTGTACATAAGTTCTCATCCGGAAATTTTTCAGATATAATTGATTCATCTATAGCTTCTATGGTCGGATTCTCTAGCCTTGACAAGTGGTCTGCGGCTAAGTTTTCTGCCCCTTTCTTATCCCGGATTTCTATGTCGAATTCTTGAAGCAATAAAACCCATCTGATTAATCTTGGTTTTGCGTTGATTTTATTGAACAAGTACTTTAATGCAGAGTGATCAGTATAAACAATGGTTTTAGACAGGACTAGATAAGATCGAAATTTGTCAAATGCATATACTACTGCTAATAATTCCTTTTCTGTCGTAGTGTAATTTTCCTGAGCATCAGTTAAGGTTTTACTAGCATAATATATTACATGAAATTTCTTATCATGTCTTTGTCCTAAAACAACTCCTACTGCATAGTCACTAGCATCACACATTAGTTCAAAAGGTAGACTCCAGTCAGGTGACGTCATGATAGGTGCAGTAGTTAGAAGTTCCTTAAGTCTATTAAAGGCTCCTAGACATTTTTCATCAAAGACAAATGGAACATCTTTTCCGAGTAAATTGGTCAACGACCTGGCTATTAATGAGAAATCCTTTATAAACCTACGATAAAAGCCAGTGTGTCCCAAAAAACTCTAACGGCTCTCACAGTATTGGGTGGAGGCAGTTTTGAAATAACTTCAATTTTGGCCTTATCTACTTCCATACCTCGATGTGAGATCTTATGTCCTAATATGATTCCCTCTTTTACCATGAAGTGTCATTTTTCCCAATTTAGAACCAAATTAAATTTTATACAACGTTTCAACATTAATTCCAAGTTCTTTAGACAAACCCCAAATGAATTTCCAAAAATAGAGAAGTCATCCATGAATACTTCCATAGACTTTCCTAACATGTCCTCAAAGATAGAAGTCATACAACGTTGAAATGTAGCAGGTGCATTACACAAACTAAAAGGCATCCTTCTATATGCAAATGTTCCAAAAAGGCATGTGAAAGTAGTTTTATGCTGGTCTTCAGGGGAAATAGGAATTTGAAAATATCCAGAAAACCCATCAAGAAAATAGTAAAACATATGTCCAGACAATCTTTCTAACATTTGGTCAATAAAAGGAAGGGGGAAGTGGTCTTTTCGTGTGGCCGTATTTAGTTTCCTATAGTCTATGCATACACGATGACCAGTTACAGTTCTCGTAGGAATTAGTTCATTATGTTCATTTCTGACAACTGTTATACCGCCTTTCTTAGGTATTACCTGCACCGGGCTTACCTACTCACTATCTAAGATAGGATAGATAAGTCCTGTATCTAACAGTTTGATCACTTCTTTCTTAACAACATCACACACATTAGGATTCAACCTCCTTTGAGGTTGCACACATGGCTTATAATCATTTTCTAGAAGAATCTTATGCGAACAAAAGCTTGGATTAATACCTAGAATGTCTGCAATTTTGTAGGCAAAGGCTCTTCTATAGTTTCTGCACATGTCCACGGTCAACTTCCGTTGTTCTGCAGTCAGATCAGCTGCGAGAATAATGGGAAGTTTCTTGTTGTCGTCTAGGAATTCATAGAACAGATGAGTGGGCAATTCCTTTAGTTCCAAGTCTAGTGGATCTTCAAATGAATTCTGTTCTTTCTTCATCTCATCATCACCTATCTCAGTGAAACTATCAGAGTTAATTTCATATTCGGAAGAGCTGAGTTCAGTCTCCTCTAATTCTAGGGAGTCCTCACTCAAGACTTGATAGTTTGAGCATAGGTCTGTCACGTTAATTTCAATCAAGTGCTCAATAGCATCCACACAAAAGCAAGTATCATCTAAATGCATGGGATACCTAAGGGTTTCATTCACATCAAAAGTGATGTCCTCATTACCTACCCTTAACTTGATTTGACCATTACTGAAGTCTATTAATGCTTTTGAGGTAGCTAGAAATGGTCGACCTAGGATCAGGGGCACTCCTCCTTCCCCATTCATATCCATCACAACAAAGTCCACGGGGAACACAAATTTTCTGACCTTTACTAAGAGATCTTCAATTATTCCCTTGGGAATTTTGACTGTCCTATCTGCAAGTTGTATGCACATCCTAGTCGTTTTCAAATCATGCAATCCTAATTTATCAAATAAACTAGATGACATGAGATTAATACTAGCTCCTAAGTCTGCTAATGCATGCATGTTAGTAATATTTCCAATTGTACATGGCAAGGTAAAGCAACTAGGATCTTTATGTTTAGATGGCAGTTTATTCAGCAAAACTGCCAAGCACTCTTCATTAAGAACCACCTTGTCCATGTCAAATTTTCTTTTATTACTAACGACTTCTTTTAAAAACTTAGCATACTTTGGCATTTCAGAAATAACATCAAGTAAAGGCAAATTAACATGAATCTGACCAAAATTCTTAAGAAACTTTTCAAATTGCTCCTTATCTTTATTCTGCATAAGTCTGGCAGGGTAAGGTACTTTTGGCCGGTACTCAGGAATAAACTCCGTCTTCCCTTTCCTTGCTCCTTCGATTTCGACATCCGTCGACTTTGGATCCTTGGAGCCTTCTTCTGGTTCCTGCACAAGAATAGGAGGGTCAGATGGTTTGGGCGGAGATGGAGATAGAACTTTACCAGATCTTAGAGTGATGGTCTTGCATTTAGTTTGGGGGTTGGTCTCAGTGTTGCTTGGTAACGTTCCCTGGGACCTGTGAGAGAGATGGGTGGATAGTTGGCCCATTTGTCTCTCCAAGGTTTGTATAGCAGCTTGTGTATTTCTAACTGTTTGCTGGGCCTGCTTCTGTCTGTTCTCGTTCTACTGGATTCTTTCCGCATGAGCTTCCTGGACTTTCCTATTAGACTCTATCATCTCTTTGTTAGAGTCGGCAATGCCTTTCAGTATGTCCCTGAATTCTTGCATGGGGTCGACTGGAACGATGTAGTTCCTTGGTGCGGGCAGAGCGACTTGTTGGTTCTACGGATAGGGCAGTTACTGAGGCACCCTTTTCTGGAAGTTAGCAGTCCCGGAATTGTTTCTCCAACTGAATCATGGATGGTTCTTCCAGGTGGGATTGTAGGTATTTCCTATAGGAGCAGAGTTAACTGCATCCACTTGTTCCATATCTTTTGGAATAGTCAATATTCCATTACCATAATAATCTCCACTAAAATGCGGTCCTTGGCAAAATTCGCAGACTTGATATACTGGCTGAACGCTTTTCCCTTGTTGGAAAGCATTCAGTTGATTAGTAATGCTGGCCTTCAGTGCCTCAAATTGATCATCAGTGGAGGCGAGGGCTGCATTTACTGGTTGCTTCTTAGCTCGGTCGCTTGTGTGCCAGTTCTTACTATTCCTATAGAGCCTCTCCAGAGCGTTTCTAGCATCTACATCACTCATTCCATTGAAACTATGATGCGATTCCGGTTGACGTACTAAATAGGTGTTATTTTACCCTATGTCGATTATGATTAATTAAGGACTGTGATTGACTAATTGTCACGTTTAGTCTTATGGTGTCACTTAATCAGCCAGAATCTAAGGCAGAGTACCTATCGTGTAGCTAGTCTATTGGAAAGTATCTACGATTTTACTAAGTTAATTATCGTACTCCCAGGGAAGTGGCAACTGCTTAGTAGTAACTAGCCTCTTATCCTAACTCTTATCTTATGATCCAGTTATGCAATCTTCATCAAATACTTTGATGAGAGGGTGATCCATTCTCCACTAGGTTCAAGTCTAATTAACCCTAGAAGTGTTTTAAAGATAAGTTCTGATTCTATGTTATACTGTTCCTATATGTTGATTGACCTATATTCGAGTGTTTTAGATATATCTTAGCCTGGAATGCAACTATGTTCTGTATCTAAAGGTGTACCACATCTGAGTCTCTATGCTACCGCCCCCTATCATTAAGGTAAACGGCCCTACTTATGGTTCGAACAAAGACAGTTTGAAAGCCCTATGTCACTTCGGGGATCACTCTGAAGGCTCGTAATCGCTGGCATAACGCTCTACTCAGCCTACCTAGACTACTCTAACAAGCCAGGTGTTCAGCATGTTATTTTATCTAGTATGGCAGACACCAATACTAATTGATGCCTGTTAAACTAAACAGGTTATGAATAGACCGTGGTTAGGAATTGTCTATAACCCTATTTTAGTTTAAAAGAAACTACATTAGACATGCAGACATAATGATTATTTAGCAGGTGGCTATTTCCGGAAAAACATAATAACTTCAACATACAAAACAACTATTCATAAAATCATAATCTGATATTCATAATTGATGTTTAGGACAAAGCAATAAAACATATAAGAGAGGGGTATGGGGACTGATGCCATAAAGAAATCACCCTTTACTTAGTCTCGCCTACAGAGCGTACTGCTGTATACGTCGTATTGCCCGCCCTGACTCTGCTCGCCAGAACCTTCGGAGGACGCTTCCTCAGCCTAGTAGCTAGACTTTACCTTACGTCCTGGGCTTAAGCCTAGCCCTGTGGACTGACTCTTCGAACGCCTAGAGCTCTCTTAGGGTCTCCTAACGAAACCCCGGGTATTCTATGAATACCGGAAACGAACCTATCTATAGAAACCTAAGATCTGAGACTATTTCTCAGAAACTAAAACAAAACACTAATAAGAAAGAAAACTGAGATCCGAGTCTCTGAGTGAGTTGTGTACTGGAAAATGTACACTGGAAACCACTTAATGACTCAGATCGAGTGGAGAGGGATGATTCAACTGCTGGAGGCCTGGGGTATTTATAGCAGCTTCCCGGAGTGAAAAATTCTGAAAAACGATGTGGGACAGCTTCTGGCGGCTCGGGACGCCCGTCCCGTTCGGGACGCCCGTCCTGATTCGTTGACCAGGTTCGGGACGCCCGTCCCGGTTCAGGACGCCCGTCCTGGCGGTTTGACCGGGTCGGGACGCCCGTCCCGTTCGGGACGCCCGTCCCGGACCTTTGACCGGGTCAACATTTCCAAAAATTGCGTTTTTGCCCCAGAATTTGCTGTTTTCGTCTACTTTTCACCTGACACTTCCAAAATCATAAAAACCGTGAAATCAAGTAAATAGTAAACAATTAATGTCAATTTACTCTCAATTTCACATTAAAACATATATAAAAACATGCTAAAAATGTGATACGATTTTCGCGTATCAGATAACCCCACACTTAGCTTTTTGCTTGTCCTCAAGAAAAGTCTACATGGAGTTAGTGATTTTAAACCGTAGTGCAGTCACTTAAATTCCTAATCATGTTTTTATTCCAAAAATTCTTCAGACAATTCTTAACACAAGTCTGATTGGTTAGGTTGCTATGACAAGGTCTCACATGTCTCTAGTAGTTTGTTATGATCAGGCAGAAAATAATACAACAACTAGGTTGGACTTTTTTCTTAGTCACAGGGTCTTCCTGATGTGTAGTGTGTGTACTAGTCTAGACCAGATAGTCAACACAATGAACTCTTATCTTAACTGCTACCAGATAATACTTCGACCTATCGCTAGACATACTGACAACAGATAACTCTCTGAGTTCTGAGCTTTGGTGATCAGATTTTTAATGTTTTAGCACTTAGTTATTTTCTTTATAGATTCAGGGTATTTCGAGTTTGCTTAGAACACGTCAACTTCAACTACCCATGTAGCGAGTCCCACTCCGATGACTCCCAGATCTACACGACCTTAGGGCATCAGGCTTTAAGTTCCCCGAAGGAGTGGTGCTCGAGTAGCGAAGGCCGCTGGCAAACTACCCTATTGTAATTAACTTCCTTAAGTTCTTTTCACTTTTAGCTCAGAGTCTCATCTAGTCATTCTAACTGCCAATATATCCACAACTGGTCTAATTTTATCTAGTTAAGTCTCGAATAGGCAATTGGTTGAGGTCTCTAATCCAGACAAGGTTGTGCTCAGTTATCAGGAATTCCCTATTCCTAATCAATTAGTCCAAGATAGCTATCACTATCTCCTACTAACCATAACATACTACCTACATATCATAGACATAAGCAATTTGTTTAACCAAGCATACTGCATTTAGAAGTCTGAAAGACGGAAAAATTTTGAAAAATTTTTTTTGGAAGGGTGTGAAAATACAGGGAAAACAAGCAAAAGCCTGCGAAAAAAAAAATTTCAAATTGCTTCAAACTGCTACAGTGCACCGTGCACTGCTACCCCACACTTAAGTTTGGCACTGTCCTCAGTGTTCATGCATAGCTAATTACCCCACACTTATTTGAAGACAAGAAATAAAACATAAAAAAAACAAGAAACAAAATAATGCTACAATTCTGTATGTCATATAAATCAATTTTGTACAAAGATTCATAGTCATACAGCCCAGACATACACAAAGAACAAGATAAACAAAAGACAAAAGAAAAAGAAAGAAAAGAAGGGGAGAGAGAGACTAAGAACCCGGCGGGTCGCCATCCAGTGGACCGAGGTCTGTTAGGTCAAACTCGAAGTTCTCCGCTACTCGGGCAGTCTGCTGATGTATCTCCTCAATCCTACTGGTGATCATGGCGATCCTGTCATCCATCACCGCCAGTCGTCTGTCAATCCGGTCATCCATCATGGCCAGCCGACTGTCAATCCGGTCCATGTCTCGACTGTATCGTGCCGATAGTTCTGCCAATCCGTGCGACATGTGTCGTTCGAAGGCAGTACGTGGCACGAACGTCTCGGATGGATGGATATGCGGTGGAGCTGCTTCTGATGCCGAAGCCTGTCCTGGCTGCTCTGTGTGGATGGTGTAGCGGCCGCTCGCATCCCGGACAACCATTCCCATGTTCCGTAGGATGGTAACGTCTGTGGGAATAGTGGTTGGGGCGACCAGAGTAAGCTCCGAGCCCTCTATGTCCAACTCCAGGTAGCGGGCTATCCTGGTGATGAATGGCCCGAGCCCCAGACACTGTTTCCGAGTGTCCGTAGCAAAACCCCGCATGATGACTGTGATAAGTCGAGCCATCTCTACTGTGGATCCCATATGCATGTTGGCCAAGAGGAATGTCTCCATCTGGGTGACATTCCCGGGGGCCGTCCGTCGTCCTGACAAAGTGTGTGCAATAATGGCATGTAAGTAGCGAAGAGCAGGATAGATACCTGTGGCTTTCGCAAAGCCATGCTGGTAGGGAACACCCGTCATACAGATCTGAGCCCAAGCAGTGGAGACCTCTGCAGAAGTGAAGTCCCGAACTGCTGTGGTGTAGGCGGGCGTATCCAGCTCCTCTCTCTGCCAGATACCCAAAGCGATGCCGAACTCGGCCATGCTCATCGACCGATCTATTCCGCCTAAGCGGAATGTGATCTGCTCCTGGTGGCATGCAAAGGATGCATAGAACTCACATACCAGCTCCAGGTACGTGGGCTCTGTGACGATGAATACTCGACTGTAGGGTAGTACATCGAGTATGCGTCTGACCTCAGCCTCTACTCCCAGTGTCTGTACTGCTGCCCAATCCAGCGTTCTGCCCGTCAGAATCGTGCGTCCGATGTACCCAGTGCATCTCTCCTGATATGCTGTGCTGGAGGGAAACAGCATAAAAGGATGTGTCACTGAGGTAACTGTCATAGTGGATGGGGTACGAGCACGTTTGGCAGCCATTTGGTTTGAAAGTGTTTGAGAGACTTTTGGGGAGTTTTAGGTAGGAAGGAAGGTTCGAATTCGAATTCTGGAGGTGAATTTGAATTCAAAAGGGTGAAATTAGGCTAGGGAAAGATTTCGAAATTTTTGGCGGGAAATTCGAATTTTGGAGGGAAATTCGAATTTGGAAGGAAATTTAAAATTTAAATTTTGGAGGGAAACTTGAAATTTTAAATTTGAAAAGTTTGCCAAAGGTGAAGAGAGAGAGTTATTTGAGAGAGGTGGATTTTTGGAAGTGAATTTTGAGGGAAAAATGAAAAAATTGAGATTTTATAGAAGGGGAGGCCTTCGGGACGCCCGTCCCGGAGGAAGGACTCCCGTCCCGCTGGACGCCCGTCCAGAATCGGGACGCCCGTCCCGGGTTGCCTCGGGACGCGTGCCAATTCCGAAAATGTTTTTTTTCCTTAATTCCTGCAAATCTCAGTATACCAAAAATAATCATAATTTTTAACAAGGCTTCCTGTTTATCCAATGAAATTCAGAAGTTGTTAAAAAAAACTCTATGCAAAAATTCCTCAGTCTCACTTTTTCGAAAATCATACTACCCTAATTTTATTCTTATTTAAATTCAGCAAGAAAAACAAAAATTTGAATTTATACAATTTAGTTAATGAAAAATAAACTGTAATTGCAAAATTTTCGTTTTTCATAGAAATAAAATGTCTGAAGAAAATTGTTGAAAATAAAGGACCCTTAAAAATGTTTGAAAAATAGAAAAATATGGGTCAATTATTCAAGTTTCAGTTCAAACTTATTATTTGCTGAAAATAAAAGTAAAAGAATCTTCCCTTTTTAACGAATCCTGTCTCTGATCTCCTTAGTTCTGTCCGAATGCTTCGCATTTCTATGCGTATTGTTCGCATCTCATCCCTCTGCCTGTTTTGCTCACTGCGTAGATCAGCCATCTCTCGGAGTAGTTGTGCACCTTGGTTCTCCTGGAGATTGACCGTGGCTCTGAGTCGGTCTACGTTAGTTGTGATGTTCAGACTGAGTTGGTCTAAATGACACAGTCTGCTGGCAATCCCTTGGTCCATCTCATAGACCCTTTGAGTTAGTGTGTCTATCTGCACGGACAACAGTGAATAATAACCGTTAGTACTCCCCGCAGATGAAGGGGTGCGCTCGTGAGGTGTTGGGGTGTATGAGGAGAGGTCGGTGAATTCTGGGTTTGATCAGTAGGGGGTGGATTTAGAGGAACTCTCTGGGTAGGAGGGTGAATTGGAGATCTCTGGGGTACTTCTCTAGGAGGGAAGGTATCCTCAGAAGGTCTTCTTCCGTGGGACTATGCTCACGGGTGTTCAGGAATCGTCTCACTAGTTCACTGGCATCAGGGCTCGAGTTACTTCTACTGGTTGTGAAGGAAGAGTCCCTCGTGGTACTTCTGGTGCGGGTCTAGAGGGGCCTTCTGGTTTCGTCTTCTTTGGTCCTGGAGTGTCAGGGTTTTCTGTTTTCTTTGCCTGGTTAGTAGCTGCTCTTGTTCTCTTCATCTGAGTGCAAAGTCTGGTTAGAAATAACAAATAACAAACATAGGAAAGTGAAGAAAACGAGAAAAATATTTTTATGGATTTTAAAATTTATTTAGAAAGCAGGTAAATTTCCTCAATATGGTTCTAGAATAATTTTCTAAAATTTGATTATCCTAAGTCTCTTAATTCCAGATATTATCTAAATTAATTAGTTATGATAATCCTATATTCAGGAAAGTGATTGTCTAACTGGTATAACTTAAGTGTTAATCAAAAGCCTAGGTTACTACCGTTACCTATCATAAGTCTCTAGAATTGTGGCCAATAATCCTAAATTCATTATGATATTTCCCCGGCAACGGCGCCAAAAATCTGATGCGATTCCGGTTGACGTACTAAATAGGTGTTATTTTACCCTATGTCGATTATGATTAATTAAGGACTGTGATTGACTAATTGTCACGTTTAGTCTTATGGTGTCACTTAATCAGCCAGAATCTAAGGCAGAGTACCTATCGTGTAGCTAGTCTATTGGAAAGTATCTACGATTTTACTAAGTTAATTATCGTACTCCCAGGGAAGTGGCAACGGCTTAGTAGTAACTAGCCTCTTATCCTAACTCTTATCTTATGATCCAGTTATGCAATCTTCATCAAATACTTTGATGAGAGGGTGATCCATTCTCCACTAGGTTCAAGTCTAATTAACCCTAGAAGTGTTTTAAAGATAAGTTCTGATTCTATGTTATACTGTTCCTATATGTTGATTGACCTATATTCGAGTGTTTTAGATATATCTTAGCCTGGAATGCAACTATGTTGTGTCTAAAGGTGTACCACATCTGAGTCTCTATGCTACCGCCCCCTATCATTAAGGTAAACGGCCCTACTCACGGTTCGAACAAAGACAGTTATGAAAGCCCTATGTCACTTTCGGGGATCACTCTGAAGGCTCGTAATCGCTGGCATAACGCTCTACTCAGCCTACCTAGACTACTCTAACAAGCCAGGTGTTCAGCATGTTATTTTATCTAGTATGGCAGACACCAATACTAATTGATGCCTGTTAAACTAAACAGGTTATGAATAGACCGTGGTTAGGAATTGTCTATAACCCTATTTTAGTTTAAAAGAAACTACATTAGACATGCAGACATAATGATTATTTAGCAGGTGGCTATTTCCGGAAAAACATAATAACTTCAACATACAAAACAACTATTCATAAAATCATAATCTGATATTCATAATTGATGTTTAGGACAAAGCAATAAAACATATAAGAGAGGGGTATGGGGACTGATGCCATAAAGAAATCACCCTTTACTTAGTCTCGCCTACAGAGCGTACTGCTGTATACGTCGTATTGCCCGCCCTGACTCTGCTCGCCAGAACCTTCGGAGGACGCTTCCTCAGCCTAGTAGCTAGACTTTACCTTACGTCCTGGGCTTAAGCCTAGCCCTGTGGACTGACTCTTCGAACGCCTAGAGCTCTCTTAGGGTCTCCTAACGAAACCCCGGGTATTCTATGAATACCGGAAACGAACCTATCTATAGAAACCTAAGATCTGAGACTATTTCTCAGAAACTAAAACAAAACACTAATAAGAAAGAAAACTGAGATCCGAGTCTCTGAGTGAGTTGTGTACTGGAAAATTGTACACTGGAAACCACTTAATGACTCAGATCGAGTGGAGAGGGATGATTTCAACTGCTGGAGGCCTGGGGTATTTATAGCAGCTTCCCGGAGTGAAAAATTCTGAAAAATTCGATGTGGGACAGCTTCTGGCGGCTCGGGACGCCCGTCCCGGTTCGGGACGCCCGTCCTGATTCGTTGACTAGGTTCGGGACGCCCGTCCCGGTTCAGGACGCCCGTCCTGGCGGTTTGACCGGGTCGGGACGCCCGTCCCGGGTTCGGGACGCCCGTCCCGGACCTTTGACCGGGTCAACATTTCCAAAAATTGCGTTTTTGCCCCAGAATTTGCTGTTTTCGTCTACTTTTCACCTAACACTTCCAAAATCATAAAAACCGTGAAATCAAGTAAATAGTAAACAATTAATGTCAATTTACTCTCAATTTCACATTAAAACATATATAAAAACATGCTAAAAATGTGATACGATTTTCGCGTATCAAACTACTTTGGGGATTGAGTCCATCAAGAACTTGCTTGCCCATGTTTGTCATACCCCCGTAGAATTGCTGGATCAGTAGTGCTTCGGTAAGTCTATGTTGGGGACAAAGCCTGAGTAGCTCCTTGAATCTGTCCCACGCTTCGATCATTGTATCGTCAGCAGCTTGAGTGAAACTGGATAGAGCCCTTCGATATTCTAGGACCCTTGCTGCAGAGTAGTACTCTTCCAGGAAGGCTTTGCTTAACTCATCCCATGAGGTGATGGAGTTAGTAGGTAGCTGGGCCAACCATCTCTTAGCTCTGTCCCTCAGTGAGTAGGGAAAGAGGTTAGTTTGGTTACTTCTGCGGTATGATCTCCCTTGAGGCCTTCGCAAAGAGAGGAGAAGTCGGATAAGTGTTCTAGCAGATTCTCGGCTGTAGTTCCTCCAAACTGGACCCGATTAATAATCAACTGGATCACATTCGGTTTAAGATCATAGCGAGGGTTTCCATGGATTTGAATGGCGGATGATACTGGAACAGTCTGTGGCTGGATGTACGATTCGAGGGGAGGTCTTTCAGCGGCCATCTCTGTTCTTCGCCTATTAGCTGTACGGATGAGATGTTCGGGATTCTCAACTGGGGGTTCAAGGTTAGCTTCTGAAGTTCGAGTCATGCAACTACAGAGAAGAATATGTTTAAGCCTGAGCAAACTGGTTAGTGGAGTAACACAGGAAGTGAAAGATTAGAAAAATTGGAAAGGAACAACCAATGTACAACTAAGAAAAACAAATAAGATAAGAGATAGGGTTGAAGAACAACTTACTGTGGAACGAGAAAAATACAATTTTTTTTCGGGTTTTAAATTTTAACATTTTTTTCTTTTATATTTTATTTCGAAAGCAGTTAAATTCCCTCAATATGGTTTTAGAATAAGTTTCTAAAATTTGATTATCCTAAATGTCTTAATTTCATATAATGTCTAAAATTAATTAGTTATGATAACCCTATATTTTGGAAAATGATTGTCTAACTAGCATAAAATAAGTGTTAGGTCTAAGGTCTAGGTTACTACTGTTACCTATCATAAGTCTCTAGAATTGTGGCCAATAATCCTAAATTCATTATGATATGTTCCCAGGCAACGGCGCCAAAAATCTAGTGGGATTCTGATGATGTGTGGATTCCGGTTGACTTACTAAATAGGTGTTATTTTACCCTATGATGATTATGATTAATTAAGGACTGTGATTAACTAATTGTCACGTTTAGTCTTATGGTGTCACTTAATCAGCCAGAATCTAAGGCAGAGTACCTATCGTGTAGCTAGTCTATTGGAAAGTATCTACGATTTTAATTATCGTACTCCCAGGGAAGTGGCAACGGCTTAGTAGTAACTAGCCTCTTATCCTAACTCTTATCTTATGATCCAGTTATGCAATCTTCATCAAATCTTTTGATGAGAGGGTGATCCATTCTCCACTAGGTTCAAGTCTAATTAACCCTAGAAGTGTTTTAAAGATAAATTCTGATTCTATGTTATACTGTTCCTATATGTTGATTGACCTATGTTCGAGTATTTTAGATGCATCTTAGCCTGGATTGCAACTATGTTCTGTGTCTAAAGGCGTACCACATCCGAGGTCTCTAATAAACCGCCCTACCTTAATGACGGCCCTACTCACGGTTCGGGACGAAGGCATCCATGAAAGCCCTATGTCACTTCGGGGATCATACCGCTTGCCCTAGCCGCCGGCATAATCGGACTCAGCTCGGCTCCTACCTAGACTACTTTAACAGGCAGGGTGTTCAACATGTTATTTTATCTAGCATGGCAGACACCAATACTAATTGATGCCTGTTAAACTAAACAGGTTATGATTAGACCGTGGTTAGGAATTGTCTATAACCCTAACTTTAGTTTAAAAGAGCACATTAAACATGCAGACATAGTGAATATTTAGCAGGTGGCTATTTCCGGAAAAATATAACAACTTCAACATATAAAACAACTATTCATAAAAATCATAATCAGATGTTCATAATAAGTATTTAGAGAAAAACAATAACAACATATAAGAGAGGGGTATGGGGACTGATGCCATAAAGAAATCACCCTTTACGTAGTCTCGCCGCAGAGCGTACTGCTGTATATGTCGTACTGCCTCCTCTGACTCTGCTCACCAGAACCTTCGGAGGACGCTTCCTCAGCCTAGTAACTGGGCTTTACCTTAATACCCAGCTTAAGCCCAGCCCTGTGGACTGACTCTTCGAACGCCTAGAGCTCTCTTAGGGTTTCCTAACGATACCCCGGGTATTCTATGAACACCGGAAACGAACCTATCTATAGAAACCTAAGATCTGAGACTATTTCTCAGAAACTAAAACAAAACACTAATAAGAAAGAAAACTGAGATCTGAGTCTCTGAGTGAGTTGTGTACTGGAAAATTGTACACTGGAGACCACTAAATGACTCAGATCGAGTGGAGAGGGATGAATTCAACTGCTGGAGGCCTAGGGTATTTATAGCAGCTTCCAGGAGTGAAAATCTCTGAAAAATTCGATGTGGGACAGCTTCTGGCGGTTCGGGACGCCCGTCCCGGTTCGGGACGCCCGTCCTGGTTCGTTGACCAGGTTCGGGACGCCCGTCCCGGGTCAGGACGCCCGTCCTGGCGGTTTGACTGGGTCGGGATGCCCGTCCCGGGTTCGGGACGCCCGTCCCGGACCTTTGACCGGGTCAACATTTCCAAAAATTGCGTTTTTGCCCCAGAATTTGCTGTTTTCGTCTACTTTTCACCTGACACTTCCAAAATCATAAAAACCGTGAAATCAAGTAAATAGTAAACAATTAATGTCCATTTACTCTCAATTTCACATTAAAACATACATAAAAACATGCTAAAAATGTGATACGATTTTAGCGTATCAGATAACCCCACACTTAGCTTTTTGCTTGTCCTCAAGCAAAGTCTACATGGAGTTAGTGATTTTAAACCGTAGTGCAGTCACTTAAATTCCTAATCATGTTTTTATTCCAAAAATTCTTCAGACAATTCTTAACACAGGTCTGATTGGTTAGGTTGCTATGACAAGGTCTCACATGTCTCTAGTAGTTTGTTATGATCAGGCAGAAAACAAATCAACAACTAGGCTGGACTTTTTTCTTAGTCACAGGGTCTTCCTGATGTGTAGTGTGTGTACTAGTCTAGACCAGATAGTCAACACAATGAACTCTTATCTTAACTGCTACCAGATAATACTTCGACCTATCGCTAGACATACTGACAACAGATAACTCTCTGAGTTCTGAGCTTTGGTGATCAGATTTTTAATGTTTTAGCACTTAGTTATTTTCTTTATAGATTCAGGGTATTTCGAGTCTGCTTAGAACACGTCAACTTCAACTACCCATGTAACGAGTCCCACTCCGATGACTCCCAGACCTACACGGCCTTAGGGTATCAGGCTTTAAATTCCCCGAAGGAGTGGTGCTCGAGTAGCGAAGGCCGCTGGCAAACTACCCTTATTGTAATTAACTTCCTTAAGTTCTTTTCACTTTTAGCTCAAAGTCTCATCTAGTCATTCTAAGTGCCAATATATCCACAACTGGTCTAATTTTATCTAGTGGAGTCTCGAATGGGCAATTGGTTGAGGTCTCTAATCCAGACAAGGTTGTGCTCAGTTATCAGGAATTCCCTATTCCTAGTCAATCAGTCCAAGATAGCTATTAACTATCTCCTACTAACCATAACATACTACCTACATATCATAGACATAAGCAATTTGTTTAACCAAGCATATTGCATTTAGAAGTCTGAAAGACGGAAAGATTTTGAAAAAATTTTGGAAGGGTGTGAAAATACAGGGAAAACAAGCAAAAGCATGGGTAAAATTTTTCAAACTGCTAAGTGCACCGTGCACTGCTACCCCACACTTAAGGCTGGCACTGTCCTCAGTGGTCATGCACTCCCCCACATTATTTGGAAACAAGAAATAAAACAAAAAGAGTCTTACCCACACTTATTTGAAAATAAGTAAAACAGAAAAGAAAGCATTCTGTATTGGTAAGTAAGACTATAAAAAAAATAAATGATGCAAACAATTCTGTATTTCATATAAATCAATTTTATACACAGATTCATACGTCATACAGCCCAGACATGCTTATACATAGAACAAGAAAACAAAAGAAAAGAAAGAAAAGAGAAAGAGAGAGACTAAGAACCCGGCGGGTCGCCGTCCAGTGGACCGAGGTCTGTTAAGTCGAACTCGAAGTTTTCCGCTACTCGAGAAGTCTGCTGATGTATCTCCTCGATCCTGCTGGTGGTCATGGCGATCCTGTCATCCATCATCGCCAAACGTCTGTCAATCTTCTCTTCCATCATCGTCAGCCGTCTGTCAATCCTCTCCATGTCTCGACTGTATCGGGCTGATAATTCTGCCAATCCGTGCGACATGTGTCGTTCGAAGGCAGTACGTGGCACGAACGTCTCGGATGGAGGGATCTGTGCTGGAGCTGCTTCTGATGCCGATGCTTGTCCTGGCTGATCCGTGTGGATGGTGTAGCGGCCGCTCGCATCCCGGACAACCATTCCCATGTTCCGTAGGATGGTAAAGTCAGCGGGAACGGTGGTCGGGGCGACCAGGGTCAGCTCTGAGCTCTCTATATCCAATTCCAGGTAGTGAGCTATCCTGGTGATGAATGGCCCGAGCCCCAAACACTGTTTCCGAGTGTCTGTAGCAAAACCCCTCATGATGACCGTGATAAGTCGAGCCATCTCTACTGTGGCTCCCATATGCATGTTGGCCAAGAGAAATGTCTCCATCTGGGTGACAGTTCCAGGGGCCGTCCTTCGTCCTGACAGTGTATGTGCAATGATAGCATGCAGGTAACGAAGAGTAGGATAAATACCTGTGGCCTTTGAGGAGCCGTGCTGGTATGGGGCACCCGTCATGCAAATATGTGCCCAGGCAGTGGAGACGTCTGCAGACGTGAAGTCTCGAACTGCTGCGGAGTATGCGGGCGTATCCAGCTCATCTCTCTGCCAGATACCCAGGGCGACGCCGAACTCGCCCATGCTCATCGATCGGTCTATTTCGCCTAAGCGGAATGTGATCTGCTCCTGGTGGCATGCAAAGGATGCATAGAACTCACATACCAGCTCCAGGTACGTGGGCTCTGTGACGATGAATACTCGACTGTAGGGTAGTACATCGAGTATGCGTCTGATCTCAGCCTCTACTCCCAGTGTCTGTACGGCTGCCCAATCCAAGGTTCTGCCCGTCAGTATCGTGCGTCCGATGAATCCGTGGCATCTCTCCTGATATGCTGTGCTGGAGGGAAACAGCATAAAAGGGTGCGTTACTGAGGTGACTGTCATAGTGGATGTGGTACGAGCACGTTTGGCAGCCATTTGGTTTGAAAGTGTTTGAGAGACTTTTGGGGAGTTTAGGTAGGAGGAAGGTTCGAATTCGAATTTTGGAGGTGAATTGAATTCAAAAGGGTGAAATTAGGCTAGGGAAAGATTTCGAAATTTTTGGCGGAAATTCGAATTTTGGAGGGAAATTCGAATTTGGAAGGAAATTTAAAATTTAAATTTTGGAGGGAAATTTGAAATTTTAAATTTGAAAAGTTTGCCAAAGGAAAAGAGAGAGAGTTATTTTGAGAGAGGTGGATTTTTGGAAGTGAATTTTGAGGGAAAAATGAAAAAATTGAAATTTTATAGAAGGGGCGGCCTTCGGACGCCCGTCCCGGAGGCAGGACTCCCGTCCCCTGGACGCCCGTCCAGAATCGGGACGCCCGTCCCGGGTTGCATCGGGACGCGTGCCAATTCCGAAAAAAATATATATTATTATTTTTTTTTCGTAATTCCCTGAAAATCTCAAAATACCAAAAATAATTAATATTTTTAACAATGCTTCATGTTTATCCAATCAAGTTCAGAAGTTGTTAAAAACTCTATGCAGAAATTTCTCAATCTCACTTTTCGAAATCATAACTACCCTAATTTAAATTCAGCGAGAAAACAAAAAAAATATGAGTTTATACAATTTAGTTAATGAAAAATAAACTGTACTTGCAAAATTTTCGTTTTTCATAGAAATAAATTGTCTGAAGAAAATTGTTAAATAAAGGACCCCCTTAAAAATGGTTGAAATAGAAAATATGGGTCAATTATTCAAGTTTCAGTTCAAACTTATTATTTGCTGAAAATAAAGAAAAAGAATCTTCCCTTTTTAACGATTTCTATCTCTGATCTCCTGTAGCTCTGCCTGGATATTTCGCATTTCTTGTAGCTCTGCTCGTATGTTGCGCATCTCTTCTGATGGTTCCTCCTCTGTTCCTTCAAAATTTCCAACATTTCTTGGAGTATTTGCACGTTTGGCGCTCTATCTACGTGGTTCTGAGTTGGGTTACTTCAGAACCTAGGGTTAGAACAGCCTGATATGTTCGTCTTAGTCCGCCTGGTATTGTCTGAGTCATGGCGCTTATCCTGTGGGATATATCATCTACCCGGGCAGCTAAGGCTGCTTGAGAGCTGTTAGTGCTATCCTCTGATGAAAGTGGTCGGTTGTTGAGTGCGGGGGATACAGGAGTATACTCAGGAAATTTTGGGTGTATTCAGGTGATTCAGTATATATTCGGGAGATGCGGGAGTGTATTCGGGAGAAGCAGGAGTATACTCGGGAGAAGCAGGATATACTCGGGAGAAGCAGGGGCTGTTTGGAGCTCTGGGAAGGTGTTATTTTCTAATTCGTCCAGGATATCCTGGGCTCTTGTTCCCTTCATCTCTGAGTGCACAGTCTGGTTAGAAATAACAAAAACAAAACAGGAAAGTAAAATAGAAAAACAATAAAACATTTTTATGGATTTTGATTTTTATTTAGAAAGCAGGTAAATTTCCTTATATGGTTTTAGAATAATTTTCTAAATTTGATTATCCTAATGTCTTAATTTCAGATAACATCTAAAATTAATTAATTATGATAATCCTATATTCAGGAAAGTGATTGTCTAGTGGTATAACAAAGTGTTAATCAAAAGTCTAGGTTACTACCGTTACCTATCATAAGTCTCTAGAATTGTGGCCATAATCCTAAATTCATTATGATATTTCCCCGGCAACGGCGCCAAAAATCTGATGTGTGGATTCCGGTTGACTTACTAAATAGGTGTTATTTTACCCTATGATGATTATGATTAATTAAGGACTGTGATTAACTAATTGTCACGTTTAGTCTTATGGTGTCACTTAATCAGCCAGAATCTAAGGCAAGTACCTATCGGTAGCTAGTCTATTGGAAAGTATCTACGATTTTAATTATCGTACTCCCAGGGAAGTGGCAACGGCTTAGTAGTAACTAGCCTCTTATCCTAACTCTTATCTTATGATCCAGTTATGCAATCTTCATCAAATCTTTTGATGAGAGGGTGATCCATTCTCCACTAGGTTCAAGTCTAATTAACCCTAGAAGTGTTTTAAAGATAAATTCTGATTCTATGTTATACTGTTCCTATATGTTGATTGACCTATGTTCGAGTATTTTAGATGCATCTTAGCCTGGATTGCAACTATGTTCTGTGTCTAAAGGCGTACCACATCCGAGGTCTCTAATAAACCGCCCTACCTTAATGACGGCCCTACTCACGGTTCGGGACGAAGGCATCCATGAAAGCCCTATGTCACTTCGGGATCATACCGCTTGCCCTAGCCGCCGGCATAATCGGACTCAGCTCGGCTCCTACCTAGACTACTTTAACAGGCAGGGTGTTCAACATGTTTTTATCTAGCATGGCAACACCAATACTAATTGATGCCTGTTAAACTAAACAGGTTATGATTAGACCGTGGTTAGGAATTGTCTATAACCCTAACTTTAGTTTAAAGAGCACATTAAACATGCAGACAAGTGAATATTTAGCAGGTGGCTATTTCCGGAAAATATAACAACTTCAACATATAAAACAACTATTCATAAAAATCATAATCAGATGTTCATAATAAGTATTTAGAGAAAACAATAACAACATATAGAGAGGGGTATGGGGGCTGATGCCATAAAGAAATCACCCTTTACGTAGTCTCGCCGCAGAGCGTACTGCTGTTGTATACTGTCTACTGCCCTCTGACTCTGCTCACCAAACCTTCGGAGGACGCTCCTCCTCAGCCTAGTAACTGGGCTTTTACCTTAATACCCACTTAAGCCCAGCCCTGTGGACTGACTCTTCGAACGCCTAGAGCTCTCTTAGGGTTTCCTAACGATACCCGGGTATTCTATGAACACCGGAAACGACCTATCTATAGAAACCTAAGATCTGAGACTATTTCTCAGAAACTAAACAAAACACTAATAAGAAAAAAACTGATTGAGTCTCTGAGTGAGTTGTGTACTGGAAAATTTACACTGGAGACCACTAAATGACTCAGATCGAGTGGAGAGGGATGAATTCAACTGCTGGAGGCCTAGGGTATTTATAGCAGCTTCCAGGAGTGAAAATCTCTGAAAAATTCGATGTGGGACAGCTTCTGGCGGTTCGGGACGCCCGTCCCGGTTCGGGACGCCCGTCCTGGTTCGTTGACCAGGTTCGGGACGCCCGTCCCGGGTCAGGACGCCCGTCCTGGCGGTTTGACTGGGTCGGGATGCCCGTCCCGGACCTTTGACCGGGTCAACATTTCCAAAAATTGCGTTTTTGCCCCAGAATTTGCTGTTTTCGTCTACTTTTCACCTGACACTTCCAAAATCATAAAAACCGTGAAATCAAGTAAATAGTAAACAATTAATGTCCATTTACTCTCAATTTCACATTAAAACATACATAAAAACATGCTAAAAATGTGATACGATTTTAGCGTATCAGATTCCGACTGATATACTAAAATATGTGTTGTTTTACTCTATGTTGATTATGAGTAATTAAGGACTTAGCCTGACTAATTGTCACATTTAGTCTCTATACTGTCACTTAATCAATCAGAACCTAAGGCAGAGTACCTATCGTGTAGCTAGTCTGTTGGAAAGTATCTACGATTTAAATTAGATTAATTATCGTACTCCCAGGGAAGTGATAACGGCTTAGTAGTAACTATCTTCTTACCCTAATTCTTATCTTATGATCCAGTTATGCAATCATTCATCAAAATCTTTGATGAGAGGTTGATTCATTCTCCACTAGGTTTAAGTCTATTTAAGCCTAAGAGTGTTTTACAGATAATGTCCTGATTCTATGTTATACTGTTCCTACATGTTGATTGACATATCTTCGAGCTAAAGGCATCCATAAAAGTCCTATGTCACTTAGGAGATCATGCCGCTCGCCCTAACGCCGGCATAAACACACAATCTCAGCCTACTTAGACTACTCTAACAAACATGGTGATCTATAGGTTATTTCATCTAATATAGCAGACATTAATGCTTTCTCACGGGAAAGTCCTAAATTAATGCCTGTTAAACTAAACAGGTTATGATTAGACCGTGGTAAGCAGTTGTCTATAACCCTACATTTAGTTTAAAAGAAACTACATTAGACATGCAGACATAATGAAAGTTAAGTTGGTGGCCATTTCTGGAAAAATCATAAAGTACTTCAACATGCATAACACATATTCATAAAATCATAATCCAATAGTCATAATAAATGTTTGGACGAACACAGTACAGACATATAAAGAGAGGGACAAGGGGACCGATGCCATAAAGTAATCTTCCTTTACGTAGTCCGCTGATGGAGCAACTCCTTGTATATGTTGGACTGCTCGACCCGACTCTGCTCGACAGAACCTTCGGAGGGCGCTTCCTCAGCCTAGTAGCTGGACTTTACCTTAATACCCAGCTTAAGCACAACTCTGTTGACTGACTCTTCGAATGCCTAGTGCCCTCTTAGGATCTCCTAACGAAACCCCGGGTTTTCTATGAATACTAGAAACGAACCTATCTAGTCGTATCCTAGGATCTGAGACAGACTCTCAGAAACAAAGAACATGAGACACTCTCTAAGAATATAAATAAACCTATACTAAAACCTGAGAACACTAAGTGACTTGTATACTATGGAAAACTGTATACTTGAAGTCACTAAATAACTCAGATCGAGTGGAGAGGAATGAATTCAACTGAGGAATGCATGAGGTATTTATAGTAGGGGAGCTGGGCGATTTTCTCTCAAAATTTTGATGTGGGATTCTGAACTGGGGCTCGGGAAGCCTATCCCGGCCTGTTGACCAGGTTAGGATGGCCGTCGCAAGTCCTGGACGCCCGTCCTGGTCTGTTGACCAGGTCAGGACGCCCATCCTGGGTTTGGGACGCCCATCCCGACTTCCAAACTTCTGAAAATCACGTTTTTACCCCGAAATTTGCCATTTTCTTCTACTTTTCACCTGACACTTCCAAAATCACGAAAACTGTGAAATTGAGTTAATAACAATAAATTAAGAGCTATTTAACACCAATTTCACCCTAAATTATGCCTAAAAACATGCTAAAATGTGATATGATTTATGCATATCACTTCGCATGAATAATCTTACACTATCACTTCGGCCTCGCCCTAGTATGGTCACCCTTTTTAAACCCCCTCCGAATAAAATAAGTCTGTGGAGAGAGCGTTGGGTTTGTGTGGAGTTCAAATCGGAGCCACAATGGTCTTTTTACCAGGCTTTTGTTGTGTGCTAGCTTGGTCTTTTGTTTGAAAGTTTCTGCCTTGAGTCGAGCCGCTATCCATTTTTCCTCTAATAGGTCTAGATATAGACATTGTTGCCGCTTGTTGCTACCCTCATCATACGTGGAGATTCTGTACGATGGGAGTATGAGTTCGGCTGGTGATACAGCTTCAGATCCAAATACTAGGGCGTAGGCTGTTTCTCCAGTGGGGCCCCTAGCCGAGGTTCGAACTGCTCATTGCGTAGTTGGGAGTTCGTCGACCCATTTGTTGGATTTCCCTTCTAAGTTCTTTTTTAGTGCTGTGAGGACCAACTTATTTGCTGCTTTCACCTATCCATTTCTCTGAGGGTGTGCAACGAATGATTTCCAATGTTTTATTCCTAGGCAGGCACACTCCACAATGAATTTAGTAGCGAACTGTGTGCCATGGTCCGTTACGAAGGCTCGCAATATCCCGTACTTGCATAGTACAAAATCATGTAGAAAGTGAAGTATGTTTTCCTCCATGGGGGCGGCTAATTGTTTCGCCTCTATCAATTTGGAGAAGTAGTCCTTGACCATGATCAAGTATTCATTTCCTCCTCTGGATTTGGGGAATTTGCCCATGAGATCGATTCCCCACATGTTGAAAGGCCATGCAGCGAGTACAAGTGTCTGTGGAATAGAAGGTAACCAAGGTATTTTGCTAAACGTTTGGTATACCTCGCAATGCCTAACATATCTGGTGTGATTCCAATTGATATGCTAAAAATAAGTTTTATTTAACCTATATCGATTATGAATAATTAAGGACTTAGAATTACTAATTGTCACATTTAGCATCTATGTTGTCACTTAATCAATCAGAACCTAAGGCAGAGTACCTATCTTGTAGCTAGTCTGTTGGAAAGTACCTACGATTTTAATTTAAGAAATTATCGTACTCCCAGGGAAGTGGTAATGGCTTAGTAGCAACTATCCTTTTACCCTAACTCTCATTTTACTATCTAGTTATGCAATCGTTCATCAATTCTTTGATGAGAGGTTGATCCATTCTACACAAGATTCAAGTTTATTAAGCATGCAAGAGTGTTTTACAAACAATATTCTGATGTATGTTATATTGTTTCTACATGTTGAATGACCTATCTTCGAGTATTTTAGATATATCTTGGTCTAGATTGCAATTACGTACTGATTCTACTTGTGTACCACATCTGAGTTATCTAATAAACCGCCCCATCGCCATTGACGGCCCTACTCACAGTTCGAGCTAAAGGCATCCATGAAAGTCCTGTGTCACTCAGGAGATCATGCTGCTCGCCCTAACGCTGGCATAAACACACGAACTCAACCTCATTAGACTACTCCAACAAACAAGGTGATCTATAGGTTATTTTATCTAATATGGCAGACCTTAATGTTTTCGTCTTCACACAAAGCCCTAAATTAAGGGCTGTTAAACTAGACAGGTTATGATTAGACCGTGGTTAGGAATTGTCTATAACCGTTCATCTAATTTAAAAGAGCAAATAGACATACAGTCATAATGATAATTAAGCTGGTGACCTTTCCGAAAAAATGTAAATAGCTTCAACATGCAAAACACATATTCATAATATCATAATTTAGTATTCAAATATTTCTTTGGACAAACACAGTACATAATATATAGAGAGGGACAAGGGGACCACCACAATAAAGTATTCACCCTTTATTAGGTCCGCTGATGGAGCAACTACCTAGACTGCTTGACCCGACTCTGCTCGACAGAACCTTCGGAGAATGCTTCCTCAGCCTAGCAGCTACTGCTTTACCTTATGTCCTGGGCTTAAGCAAAGCCCTGTTGGCTAACTCTTCGCTCACCTAATGCTCTCTTAGGATCTCCTAACGAAATCTCAGGTATTCTAAGAATACCAAAAACGAACACTATCTATTCCTATTCTAAGATCTTGAGACAGATTCTCAGAAAATAAAGAACACGAGAAACTCTCGTATACTAAACCTACTTGAAAGAAAACACCTGAGATCACTGAATGACTCGTATACAGTAGGAAAATGTATATTGGAAGCCATTGAATGATTCAGATCAAGTGGAGAGGGATGATTTCAACTGAGGAAGACCTAGGGTATTTATAGCAAGGGAGCTGGGTGATTTTCTCTTCAGAAAACGATATGGGATACTGTTCAGGGGTTCGAGACGCCCGTCCCGATCTGTTGACCAGGTCAGGATGCCCTTCCTGGTGCTTTGACCGAGTCGGGACGCCCGTCCTGATCCACGAACTTCTGAAAATCACATTTTTGCCCCGAAATTTGCCATTTTCTTGCATATTTTACCTGAAACTTCTAAAATCACAAAAACTGCAAAATTATGTTAATAGTAGTCAATTAAGAACGATTTAACTCTAATTTTACCCTAAATTGTGCCTAAAAACATGCTAAAAAGTGATATGATTTATGCATATCAATATCTTTTCGCAACGTCATCCAGTAATAACCTTGATTTATTACTTTTTCTGACAAAGGTCTTGAACCAGGATGTTCGCCACATACGCCCTAGTGTAATTCTTCCAGGATTGCCTGAGTGAGGTCGGGCGGGATACAGCATAGTAGAGGTTTTGTGAAGGAGCACCGATATAAAATGTTGTTGACTACCGTGTACCAAGCCGCGCATTTTCAAATTTTCCTCGCTTTATTTTTATCCTCAGATAAAATATCCGAGGATATATAATTTACTAACTCGTCGATCCATGTAGGGGGAACAAGATTTGATTGCTGTAGTGGGTGGACATACTTTGTAGAGGGGAGGAACTCTATTGTGACTTCCATATCGTTGGGAGTTTCTTTGGATGCTATCTTATCCAATTTGTCCTCCATATGGTTATGACTTCGATCCATCTTACCTAGTGCGAAGTAGCGAAATTGAGCGGCTAGCAGGTTAACCTTCTCTACGTACCCTTTCATGTTGTCTGAGTTCACCGCGTATTCATTGTTTACTTCTCCCACGACAACTTGGGAGTCGTTGAAGACTCTTAGGGAATTCACACTTGTATCTAGGGCCCACTGCATTCCTATGATAAGGGCTTCGTACTTGGCTTGATTGTTGGACAAAGGGTAGTCGAGCTTCACACTTCTTATTTTTTCGTGCTGTCCTGAGGGAGATTTTGTCGTGATGACTACTTTGACCCCCTTTGCGTTGACTACTCTGTCTACTATCATTGTCCAAGTTTCTTCCTTTGTGTCCTTGTGGGTCGTTTCCCCGGAGGGAGTGGTTTCTGAAAAGGATTGCTCAGCCAAAAAATTTGACAAAGCTTGGGCTTTAATTGCCATCCGTGGAGTGAACTTGAGATCCAATCCGTAGAGCTCGATAGACCACCAAAGCATTCTTCCAGATTGGTCTAGCTTGTGAAAGATCTGCTTCAATGGGTGATTAGTATATACGATGACAGAGTGCGACTCGAAGTATGCACGAAGTTTGCGTGTGCTTACTACCAATGCATATGCCAATTTTTCGATGAACGAATATCGTACTTTGGCCTCCCTTAATATCCTGCTGACGAAGTAGACGAGTAATTGCTTGTCTTCTGATTCTCTTGCTAGGATTGATGCTATTGCATGTTGTGAGATTGATAGGTACATGTATAGTACTTTGCTTGAGGTGGGTGCGCTTAGTAAGGGTAACTTCTCCAAGTAACTCTTTAAGTCTGTCCACGCCTTCACGCATTCTTCACTGCACTGGAAAGTTTTTCCATATAGTTTTAGTGCTTTAAAGAATGGCATGCACCTCTCCGTAGATTTCGAAACAAATCTTCCCAAGGCAGCTATGCACCCATTTAATCTCTGAATATGTTTGACACAGCGAGGCTCGGCTAGTGCCAACACTGCCTCGATCTTACAGGGGTTGGCTTCAATACCTCGCTCTAACATCATGAATCCCAAAAACTTCCCGGACTTCACGCCAAACGTGCACTCGGATCCTCCATGTGGGCGTGTCCTCGTTTAGTTTTGACAACCATGTCATCCACATAGCTTTCTATGTTTTTTCCTATCTGTTGTTGTAGGATTTTGTTCATCATTCTCTGGTAGGTTGCTCCCGCATTCTTCAGTCTGAATGACATCACATTGTAACAGTAAGTGGCCCCTACCGCCCGAAAAGATGTGTGAATCTGGTCCTGTAGCCTCATTTTGATTTGGTGATGTTCGGAAAATGCATCCATGAAGCTGAGGAATTCGTATCCCAAAGTGGAATCTACTAGGGCGTCAATGCGGGGAAGTGAATAACAATCTTTGGGACTGGCTTTATTCAGATCTGTGTAGTCCACGCACATCCTCCATTTCCCATTTGACTTCTTCACCATTACCACGTTGGCCAACCATGAAGGATAGTCTATTTCTTGTATGAATCCAGATTTTAGTAATTTTTGCACTTCGACCTGCATCCTTTTAATTTTATCTTCTCCAAATTTTCGTGGTTTTTGTTTGATGGGCTTATAGGTGGGAGCAATTCGTTTCAAGTTGCAATGGTATATGAAAAAGGTGAGACTTCGACTCCGAAATTAATTCCTGAAGAAGAAACGAACCACCCTCAACCACATGAGTATGAAGGAGTTATAATTCACCCATTATATCCTGAACAAACAATTAATATTGGGCAGAGTTTGTCAACAAAAGAAATAGAGCAGTTAAAGGAATTTTTAATACTGCACAAACATAATTTTGCTTGGTGCACTTCGGATATATCGGGAATCGATTCAAAGGTTGCGGAGCACAAATTGAATATAGATCCCACTACCACTCCAATACAACAGAAGTTACGAAGTTTTAAAGATGAAAAAGAGATTGCAATAAAGGAAGAAGTTGAAAAACTTCTCCAAGCTAAGTTTATTCGGGAAATAGCTTACCCATCTTGGTTAGCTAATGTTGCCATGGTTAAAAAGGCCAATGGAAAATGGAGAATGTGTGTAGATTTTACTGATTTGATCATGGCTAGCCCAAAAGATTGTTATCCACTCCCAAGAATAAGTACGTTAGTGGACGCGACTTCTGGTTACAAAACCCTCAGTTTTTTTGACGCATTCTCAGGGTATCATCAGATAAAGATGAGTGAAGTTGACCAAAGACATACTTCTTTTCATGCTGCGAGAAAGATTTTTTGCTACAATGTCATGCCATTCGGGCTAAAGAATGTGGGAGCTACATACCAAAGAATGGTAGACAAAGTTTTTGAAAAGCAAATTGGAAGAAATGTCAAAGTATATGATGGCTTCCCGACTGATATGCTAAAATAGGTGTTGTTTTACCCTTTGTTGATTATGAGTAATTAAGGACTGAGATTGACTAATTGTCACATTTAGTCTCTATGGTGTCGCTTAATCAGTCAAAACCTAAGGCAGAGTACCTATCGTGTAGCTAGTCTGTTGGAAAGTATCTACGATTTTATTTAAATTAAATATCGTACTCCCAGGGAAGTGGTAACGGCTTAGTAGTAACTAGCCTTTTACCCTAACTCTTATCTTATGATCCAGTTATGCAATCGTCATCAATAACTTTGATGAGAAGGTGATTCATTCTCCACTAGGTTTGAGTCTATTTAAGCCTAAAAGTGTTTTATAGATAATGTCCTGATTCTATGTTATACTGTTCCTACATGTTGATTGACATATCTTCGAGTATTTTAGACATGTCTTGGCCTGGATTGCAACTATGTACTAAGTCTAAAGGTGTACCACATATGAGTTATCTGATAAACCACCCTACCTTAATGACGGCCCTACTCACGGTTCGAGCTAAAGGCATCCATGAAAGCCCTATGTCACTTCGGGGATCATGCCGCTCGCCCTAACGCCGGCATAAACGCACAACTCAGCCTACTTAGACTACTCTAACAAACAGGGTGTTCTGTAGGTTATTTTATCTAATATGGCAGACACCAATGCTTCCTAAATTGATGTCTGTTAAACTAAACAAGTTATGATTAGACCATGGTTAGGAATTGTCTATAACCCTAAATTTAGTTTAAAAGAAACTACATTAAACATGCAGACATATTGAATATTAAGTAGGTGGCCATTTCCAGAAAATCATAAGAACTTCAACATGCATAACAAATACCCATAAAATCATAATTCAATATACATAATCAATATTTGGACGAACACAATACAAACATATAAAGAGAGGGACAGGGGGACTGATGCCATAAAGAATTCACCCTTTACTTAGTCTCGCCGATGGAGCAACTGCTTGTATATGTTGTACTACTCGACCCGACTCTGCTTGACAGAACCTTCGGAGGACGCTTCCTCAGCCTAGTAGCTGGACTTTACCTTAATACCCAGCTTAAGCCCAGCCCTGTGGACTGACTCTTCGAATGCCTAGAGCCCTCTTAGGATCTCCTAATGAAATCCCGGGTATTCTATGAATACCAGAAACGAACCTATCTATTGTATCCTAGGATCTGAGACTAATTCTCAGAAACAAAGAAAACGAGACACTATCTAGAAATAAAAGAAACTTCTACTGAACCTGAGTCTCTAAGTGACTTATGTACTCGAGAAAAATGTACACTTGAAGTCACTAAATGACTCAGATCGAGTGGAGAGGAATGATTTCAACTGAGGAAGGCCTGGGGTATTTATAGTAGCTTTCCGGAGTGAATTTTTCCAAGAATTTCGATGTGGGACTTTGACCAGGCATCTGGGATGCCCGTCCTTGATTGGGACGCCCGTCCCGGCCTGTTGACCAGGTCAAGATGGCCGTCCCGAGTCCTGGACGCCTGTCCTGGCCTGTTGACCAGGTCAGGACGCCCACCCCGACTTCCGAACTTTTGAAAATTGCATTTTTGCCCCAAAATTTACCATTTTCTTCTACTTTTCACCTGACACTTCCAAAATCACAAAAAATGTGAAATTGAGTTAATAACAAACAATTAAGAATGATTTCCTATCAATTTCACCCTAAATTATGCCTAAAAACATGCTAAAAATGTGATATGATTTATGCATATCATATAACCCCACACTTAGCTTTTTGCTTGTCCTCAAGCAAAGTCTACGTGAAGTTAGTGATTTTAAATCATATGTGCAGTCACTTAAATTTCATAGTCATGTTTTTATTCCAAAAATTATTCAGAGAATTCACAACACAGGTCTGACTGGTTAGGCTGCTATGACAAGGTCTCAAATGTCTCTAGTAGATTATTATAATCAAGCAGGTTTAACAACTTAACAACTAAATTGAACTCTTCTATCAGTCACAAGGTCTTCCTGATGTGTAGTGTGTGTACTAGTCTAGACCAGATAGTCAACACAATATACTCTCATCTTAACTTCTACCAGATAACACTTCGACCCATCGCTAGACATACTAACAACAGACAACTTTCTGAGTTCTGAGCCTTGGTGATCATATTTTTAATTATTTAGCATTTATTGATTTTTTTCTTTTATAGATTTTTCAGGGTATTTTGAGTTTGCTTTAACACGTCAACTTTAACTACCCATGTAACGAGTCCCACTCCGATAACTCCCAAACCTACACGACCTTAGGGCATCAGGCTTTAAGTTCCCCTAAGGAGTGGTGCTCGAGTAGCAAAGGCCGCTAGCAAACTACCCTATTTAATTAACTCTCTCTTTTTTTTTCTTTTCACTTTCAGCTCAGAGTCTCATCTAGTCATTTTAATTGCCAATAAATCCGCAACTGGTCTAATCTTATCTAGTTAAGTTTTGAAAAGGTAATTGGCTGAGGTCTCTAATCCAGACTAAGTTGTGCTCAATTATCAGGAATTCCCTATTCCTAATCAATAAGTTCAAAATAGTCATCACATTGTCTCCTACTAATCATAACATTCTACACACATATCATAGACATCAGCAATGTTTTACCAATCATACTGCATTTTGAAGTCTGAAAGAATGAAAAATTTTGAAATTTTTTTGAAAGGGTGTGAAAATACGGGGAAAACATGCAAAATACAGTGCACCGTGCACTGCTACCCCACACTTAAGTCTGACACTGTCCTCAGTGTTCATGCAATTCTAATTACCCCACACTTATTTGACTAACTAAGGGTAAGAGAGAAAATAAAGCAACAAAACAAGAAGGATAGTAGAAATAACAAAACAGAACACAAAACAAAGAAAATAAAAGTAGAGGAAGATGAGGATTAGGAAAACTCCCTTCATGTTTCGAGTAGAAGGGTCTTTTCTGAGTTGTCAATTGGCTTTTCACCTTAGCCATGTGCTATTGCTGAGGTGTTCTTGACTCTGTAAGCTCTAGATATTGGAGCGGATGATGTCAGCTCCGAGCCTTCAATGTCGAGCTCCAGGTAGTGGCCTATCCATTTGATGAATGACTCGAGCCCCAAGGACTGTTTCCTCGAATCATATGCAAAGTTTCTCGTAATAGTAGCAACTTGTCCAGAAGGAACGTGCCTAGGAATGAGACTTCTTTGGATTGGTGTGCCTACCTGCCAATGTCAGTGAAAGTATTGCATGCAAGTTTCGAATGGCAGAAAAGATACCAAAAGCTTTGACGAAGCCGTGGTGGTAGGAGGCTCCAGTGGTGTAGATCTGGGCCCAAGTATTTGAGACTTCCTCGGGGAAGTTTCTCACAGCTAATTGGTATGCAGGGGATGCAAGCTCCTCCATTGCTATGCTCCTGATACAACGCCAAATTCTTCTATATCCCTTGACCCTTCGATACCACTTGGTAGATCACTTGCTTGCACTAGTCTGGCTTTAATTGTTGCCAGTATCTCATTTGTTGATTCTGCGGGTAGGGGTTTTGCTGTGGTGGTATCTTCTAAAAGTTTCCAGCTTCTGAATTATTCCTCAGCTAAATCCCGTATGATTTCTCCAACTGGGATTGTATGCGTCTCCCCTTGGAGTAGCATTCTGCAGTAACCTACTCCTACCTCTTTTTGGAATGGTTCGTATTTCATTCCCATAGCAATCCCTGCTAAAAGTGTGGTACTTGGCAGACTTCACAGATTTGATACACAGACTGAACATTTCTTCCTAAGACATTGGCACTCTGAATCTGGAAAACAACTTCTCATAGAATCTGCACATGACTTTAACATCATTAGTAGGTAATAATGCCTGTGGTTCAGGCCATTTTGAAATTGTTCTACAACTACTATGATGTACTTGTTGCCAAAGGGAAGAAAGAAAAAGGATTCAATGAATACCCCAGATATCAAAAGATTGCAACACATTGTGTACCTTGCTGGGGTAGACGATCTCTGGAAGATGTGTTACCTGTTATTTGGTAAGCATCGCAGGACTGTATCAGAGATACAAAATCCTCAAATATGGTGGGTCAACAAGATCCTACCTTCAACACTTTACGGACAGTGTTGATAGCAGTCAATTGGTCTCCCGTAGATTCTTTAGGACAATGCTCCAAAATCTTGTGGCCTTCGTCTTCTGAGATACATCTTCTGATCACTTACTCTACAATGATTCAAAATAGAAAAACGGATCTCCCTAGTAGTAATATTCCAAATCAACAAAGAATTTCTTCTTTTGCTGATAAGTCATATCACTTGGGAATAATTAGCAACTAGATAATTAGTAATATCGGTAAACCACGGAGGAGAATCATTATTCATAGCAAACAATGAAAATAAATTCTCATTCAGAAATTTATCAAATACTACTATCTCGTCAATAGCCTCTAACTTGGGGTTTTCTAATCTAGACCAAAGGTTTGCTTTCTAGATTTTTTAGCCCTTTTTCTTATCCCGTCTTTCTATATCAAATTCAATAGAACTTAACTAAACAATCTTGGTTCATCATTAGTTTTATTGAACAGATATCTCAGAGTAAAGTAATCAGTGTATACTATTGTTTAGAGTAGGCATGGCATGAATGTATCATAGGCATATGCAATAACTAGTAATCCCTTTTCAGTGGTGGTAAGGTTCTGCTAGGCATCAGTAAAAGGTCTTACTTGCATAGTGTATAACATGAAGTTCTAATTATGCCTATTTCCTAAAACAATCATTACTACATGGTCACTAGCATCACATATTAATTCACAAAGCAAATTCCAATTAGGTGATGTCATAATGGGTGTAGTAATTCCTTTTGGTTTAAAAAATCTCATGCATTTATCATCAAACAAAAGGAACATCCTTTCTCATTAGAATACTCAGAGGTCTGTCTATTAAAGAAAATTTTATTTCATGATTCGTCTAATAAACCTAGCACGACCTAAGAAAATTCTATAATGATATTTCTTCCAAAGTAACACCTAAGCCAAAAATTGACAGCTCAAAAGAAAAATGTTCTTTCCTCATTTCAATTTTTTTTTGAAAATAGAAATAACACGAAAAAGAGCAGCAAATGTACAACTAAGGAAAAAAAACAAATAAGGCAAGAGATAGGGTTGAAGAACAACTTACTTTTGAACGAGAATACAAATTTTTTTTTTCGAGTTTTAAATTTTAAATTTTTTTTCTTTTTATATTTTATTTCGAAAGCAGTTAAATTTCCTCAATATGGTTTTAGAATAATTTTCTAAAATTTGATTATCCTAAATGTCTTAATTTCAGATAATATCTAAAATCAATTAGTTATGATAACCCTATATTTCAGAAATTGATTGTCTAACTAGCATAAAATAAGTGTTAGGTCTAAGGTCTAGGTTACTACTGTTACCTATCATAAGTCTCTAGAATTGTGGCCAATACTCCTAAGTTCATTATGATATTTCCCCAGCAACGGTGCCAAAAATCTGATGGCTTCCAGTCTGATATGCTAAAATAGGTGTTATTTTACCCTATGTTGATTATGAGTAATTAAGGACTGAGATTGACTAATAGTCACATTTAGTCTCTATGGTGTCGCTTAATCAGTCAGAACCTAAGGCAGAGTACCTACCGTGTAGCTAGTCTATTGGAAAGTATCTACGATTTTATTTAAATTAAATATCGTACTCCCAAGGAAGTGGTAACGGCTTAGTATTAACTAGCCTTTTACCCTAACTCTTATCTTGTGATCCAGTTATGTAATCGTCATCAATAACTTTGATGAGAAGGGGATTCCACTAGGTTTAAGTCTATTTAAGCCTAAAAGTGTTTTATAGATAATGTCCTAATTCTATGTTATACTATTCCTACATGTTGATTGACCTATCTTCGAGTATTTTAGACATATCTTGGCCTGGATTGCAACTGTGTACTGAGTCTAAAGGTGTAGCACGGTTATCTGATAAACCGCCCTACCATAATGACGGCCCTACTCACGGTTCGAGCTAAAGCCCTATGTCACTTCGGGGATCATGCCGCTCGCCCTAACGCCGGCATAAACGCACAACTCAGCTTACTTAGACTACTCTAACAAACAGGGTGTTCTGTAGGTTATTTTATCTAATATGGCAGACACCAATGCTTCTTAAATTGATGTCTGTTAAACTAAACAAGTTATGATTAGACCGTGGTTAGGAATTGTCTATAACCCTAAATTTAGTTTAAAATAAACTACATTAAACATGCAGACATAATGAATATTAAGCAGATGGCCATTTCCGGAAAATCATAAGAACTTCAACATGCATAACAAATACCCATAAAAGCATAATCCAATATACATAGTCAATATTTGGACGAACACAATACAAACATATAAGGAGAGGGACATAGGGACTGATGCCATAAAGAATTCACCCTTTACTTAGTCTCGTCGATGGAGCAACTGCTTGTATATGTTGTACTGCTCGACAGAACCTTCGGAGGACGCTTCCTCAGCCTAGTAGCTGGACGTTACCTTAATACCCAGCTTAAGCCCAACCATGTGGACTGACTCTTCGAACGCCTAGAGCCCTCTTAGGATCTCCTAACGAAATCCCAGGTATTCTATGAATACCATAAATGAACCTATCTATCGTATCCTAGGATCTGAGACTAATTCTCAAAAACAAAGAAAACGAGACACTATCTAGAAATAAAAGAAACTTCTACTGAACCCGAGTCTCTAAGTGACTTATGTACTCGAGAAAAATGTACACTTGAAGTCACTAAATGACTCAGATCGAGTGGAGAGGAATGATTTCAATCGAGGAAGGCCTGGGCATTTATAGCAGCTTTCCAGAGTGAATTTTTCCAAGAATTTCGATGTGGGACTTTGACCAGGCATCCAGGACGCCCGTCCTGGATTGGGATGCCCATCCTGGCCTGTTGACCAGGTCAAGACGCCCATCCTGATTCGGGATGCCCACCCCGACTTTTGAACTTCTGAAAATTGCGTTTTTGCCCAGAAATTTGCCATTTTCTTCTACTTTTCACCTGACACTTCCAAAATCACAAAAACTGTGAAATTGAGTTAATAACAAACAATTAAGACCGAGTTCCTATCAATTTCACCCTAAATTATGCCTAAAAACATGTTAAAAATGTGATATGATTTATGAATATCAGTATATGTTGATGATATGGTGATCAAGACTTCGACATAAAGATCACATCTGAATGATTTGAAGGAAACTTTTGATACTTTGACAAAGTATTATTTGAAATTAAACCCAAATAAGTGTACATTCGGACACTCAGGGAAGTTCCTTGGTTTTATGATGATGGAGCGAGGGATTGAGGCCAATCCAAAGAAAATCGAGGCACTCATTAAAATGGTAGAACCCTGATGTATAAAGGATGTAAAAAGGTTGAATGGGTGTATTGCAGCCCTTGGGAGATTCATCTCGAACTCAGTTGAAAGATGTCTTCCATTTTTTAAAATTTTAAAACAAGTTGCAAGAACCTTCACATGGAATGCGGAGTGTAAGGAGGAATGGGAGAAGTTGAAACATTATCTCTAGAATCATCCCCTGTTGAGTTCGCCGGAAATAGGTGAAGTTCTATACTTATATTTATCAGCATGTAGCTTAGCAATTGCTTCTGTTTTACTTCGGGAGGTTGCTCATAAACAACTCCTAGTGTATTATGTAAGTAAAATTTTGAACGGACCTAAGTCCAGGTACCTAAATATAGAAAAATTGGCTTATTCTTTGGTTGTTGCTACTCAAAAATTACGAATTTACTTCGCTGCCCACACAATTATGGTATACATAAATTCACCACTTAAATAAATTTTTCACAAAATAGACCAGTTTGGAAGGATGTTGAAATGGTCAATTGAATTGTGTGGGTAAAACATTAAATTCAAACCTCGCACAGCAATTAAAGCCCAGACTTTGACAAACTTTTTAGTAGAGTCTTCTTTTTCAGAAGATGAAGGACTTGCTATTATTCCTTATGAAGAACCTCCACCTCAGCAATTACCGGAATATTAGACTATGTTTGTTGATGGATCCGTAAACTTGCAAGGTGCAGGAATTGGAATAATCATTAAATCTCCCAGTGAAGAACAAGTGGATTGCAAAAGTATTCGCCTTGATTATCATGTATCCAATAATCAAGTTGAGTATGAAGCCCTTATTCAAGGTTTACTTTGGGCCGCTAAAGCCGGAATAAAATCAATACTTGTCTATAGTGACTCGCAAGTAGTGGTTCGACAACTGAACGAAGATTATGCAGTCAATTTCGACAACCTGAATAAATATATGGAGAAAGCATTTCAGCTAAAAAATACTTTCGATTATTTTCGATTGGAAAAAATAGATCGACAACAAAACAAAGAACCAGACCAACTCTCCTGAGTAGCTTCAGGAGACATTCCAAACAATCTCCTCATCAATATTGAAGTCCACACTTCCCCGTCAATTGACCATAAGAGTTCAACAATGGTTATTGCTGATGCAGTTCCGATTGGTATGCTAAAAGATAAGCTTTATTTACCTATGTCGATTATGAGTAATTAAGGACTGAGTCTTACTAACTGTCACTTAGCATTCAATTATTGTCACTTAATCAACCAGAACCTAAGGCAGAGTACCTATCGTGTAGCTAGTCTGTTGGAAAGTATCTACGATTTTATTAAATTAAATATCGTACTCCCAGGGAAGTGGTAACGGCTTAGTAGTAACTAGCCTTTTATCCTAACTCCTATCTTATGATCCAGTTATGCAATCTTCATCAATGACTTTGATGAGAGGGTGATCCATTCTCCACTAGGTTTAAGTTTAATTAATCCTAGAAGTGTTTTATAGATGAGTCCTGATTCTATGTTATACTGTTCCTATATGTTGATTGACCTATATTCGAGTATTTTAGATATATCTTAGCCAGGATTGCAACTATGTTCTGTGTCTAAAGGCGTACCACATCCGAGGTTTCTAATAAACCGCCCTACCTTATTGACGGCCCTACTCACGGTTCGGGATGAAGGCATCCATGAAAGCCCTATGTCACTTCGGGGATCATGCCGCTTGCCCTAGCCGCCGGCATAATCGGACTCGGCTCGGCTTACCTAGACTACTCTTAACAAGCAGGGTGTTCAGCAGGTGATGCGATTCCGGTTGACGTACTAAATAGGTGTTATTTTACCCTATGTCGATTATGATTAATTAAGGACTGTGATTGACTAATTGTCACGTTTAGTCTTATGGTGTCACTTAATCAGTCAGAATCTAAGGCAGAGTACCTATCGTGTAGCTAGTCTATTGGAAAGTATCTACGATTTTACTAAGTTAATTATCGTACTCCCAGGGAAGTGGCAACGACTTAGTAGTAACTAGCCTCTTATCCTAACTCTTATCTTATGATCCAGTTATGCAATCTTCATCAAATACTTTGATGAGAGGGTGATCCATTCTCCACTAGGTTCAAGTCTAATTAACCCTAAAAGTGTTTTAAAGATGAGTTCTGATTCTATGCTATACTGTCCCTATATGTTGATTGACCTGTCTTCGAGTATTTTAGATGCATCTTAGCCTGGAATGCAACTATGTTCTGTGTCTAAAGGTGTACCACATCTGAGGTCTCTACACTACCGCCCCATCGTTAAGGTAAACGGCCCTAATCACGGCCCGGACTAAAGTCAGTAATGAACGGTACCCTATGTCACTTCGGGGTCATGCTGCTCGTCGCAAAACCGCCGGCATAACTCTCTACTCAGCCTACCTAGACTACTCTAACAAACAAGGTGTTCCGTTGGTTATTTTATCTAGTATGGCAGACACCAATACTAATTGATGCCTGTTAAACTAAACAGGTTATGAATAGACCGTGGTTAGGAATTGTCTATAACCCTAGTTTTAGTTTAAAAGAGACTTACATTAGACATGCAGACATAAAGAATATTTAGCAGGTGGCTATTTCCAGAAAAACATAATAACTTCAACATACAAAACAACTATTCATAAAATCATAATTTGATATTCATAATTGATGTTTAGGACAAAGCAATAAAACATATAAGAGAGGGGTATGGGGACTGATGCCATAAAGAAATCACCCTTTACTTAGTCTCGCCTACAGAGCGTACTGCTGTATACGTCGTATTGCCCGCCCTGACTCTGCTCGCCAGAACCTTCGGAGGACGCTTCCTCAGCCTAGTAGCTAGACTTTACCTTACATCCTGGGCTTAAGCCTAGCCCTGTGGACTGACTCTTCGAACGCCTAGAGCTCTCTTAGGATCTCCTAACGAAATCCCGGGTATTCTATGAATACCGGAAACGAACCTATCTATAGAAACCTAAGATCTGAGACTATTTCTCAGAAACTAAAACAAACACTAATAAGAAAGAAAACTTAGATCCGAGTCTCTGAGTGAGTTGTGTACTGGAAAACTGTACACTGGAAACAACTTAATGACTCAGATCGAGTGGAGAGGGATGAATTCAACTGCTGGAGGCCTGGGGTATTTATAGCAGCTTCCCGGAGTGAAAAATTCTGAAAAATTCGATGTGGGACAGCTTCTGGCGGCTCGGGACGCCCGTCCTGATTCGTTGACCAGGTTCAGGACGCCCGTCCCGGTTCAGGACGCCCGTCCTGGTGGTTTGACCGGGTCGGGACGCCCGTCCCGGACCTTTGACCGGGTCAACATTTCCAAAATTGCGTTTTTGCCCCAGAATTTGCTGTTTTCATCTACTTTTCACCTAACACTTCCAGAATCATAAAAACCGTGAAATCAAGTAAATAGTAAAAAATTAATGTCAATTTACTCTCGATTTCACATTAAAACATACATAAAAACATGCTAAAAATGTGATACGATTTTCGCGTATCAGATAACCCCACACTTAGCTTTTTGCTTGTCCTCAAGCAAAGTCTACATGGAGTTAGTGATTTTAAACCGTAGTGCAGTCACTTAAATTCCTAATCATGTTTTTATTCCAAAAATTCTTCAGACAATTCTTAACACAGGTCTGATTGGTTAGGTTGCTATGACAAGGTCTCACATGTCTCTAGTAGTTTGTTATGATCATGCAGAAAATAAATCAACAACTAGGTTGGATTTTTTTCTTAGTCACAGGGTCTTCCTGATGTGTAGTGTGTGTACTAGTCTAGACCAGATAGTCAACACAATGAACTCTTATCTTAACTGCTACCAGATAATACTTCGACCTATCGCTAGACATACTGACAACAGATAACTTTCTGAGTTCTGAGCTTTGGTGATCAGATTTTTAATGTTTTAGCACTTAGTTATTTTCTTTATAGATTCAGGGTATTTCGAGTTTGCTTAGAACACGTCAACTTCAACTACCCATGTAGCGAGTCCCACTCCGATGACTCCCAGATCTACACGACCTTAGGGCATCAGGCTTTAAGTTCCCCGAAGGAGTGGTGCTCGAGTAGCGAAGGCCGCTGGCAAACTACCCTATTGTAATTAACTTCCTTAAGTTTTTTCACTTTTAGCTCAGAGTCTCATCTAGTCATTCTAACTGCCAATATATCCACAACTGGTCTAATTTTATCTAGTTAAGTCTCGAATAGGCAATTGGTTGAGGTCTCTAATCCAGACAAGGTTGTGCTCAGTTATCAGGAATTCCCTATTCCTAATCAATTAGTCCAAGATAGCTATCGACTATCTCCTACTAACCATAACATACTACCTACATATCATAGACATAAGCAATTGTTTAACCAAGCATACTGCATTTAGAAGTCTGAAAACGGAAAAATTTTGAAATTTTTGGAAGGGTGTGAAAATACAGGGAAAACAAGCAAAAGCATGCGAAAAATTTTTCAAACTGCTTCAAACTGCTGCACAGTGCACGTGCACTGCTACCCCACACTTAAGTTTGGCACTGTCCTCAGTGTTCATGCATAGCTAATTACCCCACACTTATTTGAAAACAAGAAATAAAACAGAAAAGATTCTTACCCCACACTTATTTGACTAATTCAGGGTAAGAGAGAAAATAAAACAAGAAGGATAATAGAAATAGCAAAACAGAACAAAAACAAAGAAAACAAAAGTAAAGGATCATGAGGATTAGAAAAACTCCCTTCATGTCGCGAGCAGAAGGGTCTTCTCTGATCTGTCAATTGGCTCTTCACCTTAGCCATGTGCTATTGTTGAGGTGTTCTTGACTCTGCAAGCTCTAGATATTGGAACGGATGACGCCAGCTCCGATCCTTCATTGTCGAGCTCTAGGTAGTGGCATATCCATTTGATGAATGACTCAAGCCCCAAGGACTGTTTCCTCGAATCATCTACAAAGTTTCTCGTAATCGTAGCAACGTGTCCAGAAGGAACGTGTCTAGGAATGAGACTTCTTTGGATTGGTGTGCCTACCTGCCAATGTTAGTAAAGGTATTGCATGCAAGTCTCGAATGGAAGAAAAGATACCTGAAGTTTTGGCGAAGCTGTGGTGGTAGGGGGCTCCAGTTGTGTAGATCTGGGCCCAAGTATTTGAGACTTCCTCGAGGAAGTTTCTCACAGCTGATTGGTATGCAGGGAATGCAAGCTCCTCCATTGCTATGCTCCCGACACAATGCCAAATTCCTCTATATCTGCCGACCGTTCGTTACCTCTTGGTAGATCACTTGCTTGCACTGATTTGGCTTTAATTGTTGCCAGTATCTCATCTATTGATTCTGCGAGTGTGGGTTTTGCTGTGGTGGTGTCTTCTGAAAGTTTCCAGCTTCCGAATTACTCCTCAGCTAAATCCCGTACAATTCCTCTAGTTGGGATTGTATGCGTTTCCCATTGGAGCAGCATTCTGCAGTAACCTACTCCTACCTCTTTTGGAATGGTCAGTCATTCCCATAGCAATCCCTGCTAAAGTGTGGTACTTAGCAAACTTCACAGATTTGATACACAGGCTGAACATTTCTTCCTAAAACATTGGCACTCTGAATCTGGAAAACAACTAGAATCTGCACATGACTTTAACATCATTAGTAGGTAATGCCTGTGGTTCAGGCTATTTTCGAAAAGTGTTCCACGACTACTATGATGTAATTATGTTCAAAGGAAGAAAGGAAAAAGATTCGAAATAGAGTGATCGGTGTAACCTATTGTTTTTAGACAAGACTAGATAAGATCGGAATTTATCATGCATGAATGTTTTTGTCCTAAAACAATTCGTACTACATCATTACATCACATATTCATTCAAAAACAGATTTTAATTAGGTGATGTCATAATGGGTGCATTAATTCCTTTCGGTTTAAACAATCTCATGCATTTATCATCAAACAAAAGGAACATCCTTTCTCATTAGAATACTCAGAGGTCTGTCTATTAAAGAAAATTTTATTTCATGATTCTGTCTAATAGACTAAGCATGACCTAAGAAAACTCCACAATGATATTTCTTCCAGATTAAAACCTTAGCCAAAAATTGACAACTCAGAAAAAATTCTATCCTCATTTCCATTTTTATTTTTTCGAAAAAGAGCAACAAATGTACAACTAAGAAAACAACTAAGAAAGAACAAGAGATAGGGAAAAGAACAACTTACCATTGAGCAAGAAAAATACATTCTTTTTGGATTTTAAATTTTTAACATTTTTTTTCTTTTTATATTTCGAAAGCAATTAAATTTCCTCAATACGGTTTTAGAATAATTTTCTAAAATTTGATTATCCTAAGTGTCTTAATTCTAGATAACATCTAAAATTAATTAGTTATGATAATCCTATATTTCGGAAACTGATTGTCTAACTAGCATAAGAGAAGTGTTGGGTTAAGGTCTAGGTTACTACCGTTACCTATCATAAGTCTCTAGAATTGTGGCCAATAATCCTAAATTCATTATGATATTTCCCCGGCAACGGCGCCAAAAATCTGATGCGATTCCGGTTGACGTACTAAATAGGTGTTATTTTACCCTATGTCGATTATGATTAATTAAGGACTGTGATTGACTAATTGTCACGTTTAGTCTTATGGTGTCACTTAATCAGCCAGAATCTAAGGCAGAGTACCTATCGTGTAGCTAGTCTATTGGAAAGTATCTACGATTTTACTAAGTTAATTATCGTACTCCCAGGGAAGTGGCAACGGCTTAGTAGTAACTAGCCTCTTATCCTAACTCTTATCTTATGATCCAGTTATGCAATCTTCATCAAATACTTTTATGAGAGGGTGATCCATTCTCCACTAGGTTCAAGTCTAATTAACCCTAAAAGTGTTTTAAAGATGAGTTCTGATTCTATGCTATACTGTCCCTATATGTTGATTGACCTGTCTTCGAGTATTTTAGATGCATCTTAGCCTGGAATGCAACTATGTTATGTGTCTAAAGGTGTACTCACCGCCCGGACTAAAGTCAGCAATGAACGGTACCCTATGTCACTTCGGGGTCATGCTGCTCATCGCAAAACCGCCGGCATAACTCTCTACTCAGCCTACCTAGACTACTCTAACAAACAAGGTGTTCCGTTGGTTATTTTATCTAGTATGGCAGACACCAATACTAATTGATACCTGTTAAACTAAACAGGTTATGAATAGACCGTGGTTAGGAATTGTCTATAACCCTAGTTTTAGTTTAAAAGAGACTTACATTAGACATGCAGACATAATGAATATTTAGCAGGTGGCTATTTCCGGAAAAACATAATAACTTCAACATACAAAACAACTATTCATAAAATCATAATCTGATATTCATAATTGATGTTTAGGACAAAGCAATAAAACATATAAGAGAGGGGTATGGGGACTGATGCCATAAAGAAATCACCCTTTACTTAGTCTCGCCTACAGAGCGTACTGCTGTATACGTCGTATTGCCCGCCTTGACTCTGCTCACCAGAACCTTCGGAGGACGCTTCCTCAGCCTAGTAGCTAGACTTTACCTTACATCCTGGGCTTAAGCCTAGCCCTGTGGACTGACTCTTCGAACGCCTAGAGCTCTCTTAGGATCTCCTAACGAAATCCCGGGTATTCTATGAATACCGGAAACGAACCTATCTATAGAAACCTAAGATCTGAGACTATTTCTCAGAAACTAAAACAAACACTAATAAGAAAGAAAACTGAGATCCGAGTCTCTGAGTGAGTTGTGTACTGGAAAACTGTACACTGGAAACCACTTAATGACTCAGATCGAGTGGAGAGGGATGAATTCAACTGCTGGAGGCCTGGGGTATTTATAGCAGCTTCCCGTAGTGAAAAATTCTGAAAAATTCGATGTGGGACAGCTTCTGGCGGCTCGGGACGCCCGTCCCGGTTCAGGACGCCCGTCCTGGTTCAGGACGCCCGTCCTGGTGGTTTGACCGGGTCGGGACGCCCGTCCCGGGTTCAGGACGCCCGTCCCGGGTTCAGGACGCCCGTCCCAGACCTTTGACCGGGTCATCATTTCCAAAATTGCGTTTTTGCCCCAGAATTTGCTGTTTTCGTCTACTTTTCACCTGACACTTCCAGAATCATAAAAACCGTGAAATCAAGTAAATCGTAAACAATTAATGTCAATTTACTCTCGATTTCACATTAAAACATACATAAAAACATGCTAAAAATGTGATACGATTTTCGCGTATCAGCAGGTTATTTTATCTAGCATGGCAGACACCAATACTAATTGATGCTTGTTAAACTAAACAGGTTATGATTAGACCGTGGTTAGGAATTGTCTATAACCCTAACTTTAGTTTAAAAGAGCACATTAAACATGCAGACATAGTGAATATTTAGCAGATGGCTATTTCCAGAAAAACATAACAACGTCAACATATAAAACAAATATTCATAAAAATCGTAATCTCGTATTCATAATAAATTTTTGGAACAACACAATAAAAACATATAAGAGAGGGACATGGGGACTGATGCCATAAAGAAATCACCCTTTACGTAGTCTCGCCGACAGAGCGTACTGCTGTATATGTCGTATTGCTTGCCCCGACTCTGCTCGCCAGAACCTTCGGAGGACGCTTCCTCAGCCTAGTAACTAGGCTTTACCTTAATACCCAACTTCTGCCCAGCCCTGTGGACTGACTCTTCGAACGCATATAGCCCTCTTAGGATATCCTAACGAAATCCCGGGTATTCTATGAATACCATAAACGAACCTATCTATAGAAGCCTAAGATCTGAGACTAGTTCTTAGAAACTAAAACAAAACACTAACAAGAAAGAAAACTGAGATCCGAGTCTCTGAGTGAGTTGTGTACTAGAGAAGTGTACACTGAGAACCACTTAATAACTCAGATCGAATGGAGAGGAATGAAATCAACTGCTGGAGGCCTGGGGTATTTATAGTAGCTTCCCGGGGTGATTTTTCATCAAATATTCGATGTGGGACTTGATTTGGGGGTTCGGGACGCCCGTCCTGGTTTGTTGACCAGGTCGGGACGCCCGTCCCGACTCCTGGACGCCCGTCCCGATTCTTTGACTGGGTCGGGACGCCCGTCCCGGATTAGGGACGCCCGTCCTGAGCCTTTGACCAAGTCAGCATTTCCAAAAATTGCGTGTTTGCCCCAAAATTTGCTGTTTTTGTCTACTTTTCACATGACACTTCCAAAATCATAAAACTGTGAAATTAAGTAAATAATAAACAATTAAGATAAATTTACTCTCAATTTCACCCTAAATCATATATAAAACATGCTAACAAGGTGATACGATTTTCGCGTATCAGATAACCACACACTTAGCTTTTTGCTTGTCCTCAAGCAAAGTCTACATGAAGTTAGTGATTCTAAACCGTAGTGCAGTCACTTAAATTCCTAGTCATGTTTTTATTCCAAAAATTTATTCAGACAATTCTTAACACAGGTCTGACTGGTCAGGTTGCTATGACAAGGTCTCAAATGTCTCTAGTAGTTTGTTAGGGTTGAGTAGAAAGAAACTTAACAACTAGGTTGAACTTTTCTCTTAGTCATAAGGTCTTCCTGATGTGTAGTGTGTGTACTAGTCCAGACCAGATAGTCAACACAATAAACTCTTGTCTTAACTGTTACCAGATAACACTTCGACCTATTGCTAGACACACTAACAACAGATAACTCTCTGAGTTCTGAGCTTTGGTGATCAGATTCTATTTAGCGCTTATTGATGATTTTTTCTTTTATAGCTTTTCTAGGGTGTTTTGAGTCTGCTTAGAACACGTCAACTTCAACTACCCATGTAGCAAGTCCCACTCCGATGACTCCCAGATCTACACGACCTTAGGGCATCAGGCTTTAAGTTCCCCGAAGGAGTGGTGCTCGAGTAGTGAAGGTCGTTGGCAAACTACCCTTATTTAATTAACTTTCTTTAATTTCTTTTCACTTTTAGCTCAGAGTCTCATCTAGTCATTCTAATTGTCAAAATATCCACAAATGGTCTAATTTTATCTAGTTTAGTCTTGAAAAGGTAATTGGATGATGTCTCTAATCCAGACAAAGTTGTGCTCAGTTACCAGGAATTCCCTATTCCTAATCAATTAGTTCAGCAATAGTCATCAATTATCTCCTACTAACCATAACATACTACCTACATATCATAGACATAAGCAATTGTTTAACTAGGCATACTGCATTTAGAAGTCTGAAAGACGGAAAAATTTTGAAAAATTTTGGAAGGGTGTGAAAATATGGGGAAAACAAGCAAAAGCATGCAAAAAATTTTGGAAACTGCTACAGTTCACCGTGCACTGCTACCCCACACTTAATTCTGGCATAGTCCTCAGTGTTCATGCATATCTAATTACCCCACACTTATTTGAAAACAAGAAATAAAACACAAAGAAAAGATTCTAGGTGGGCAAGAATTCTGTATGGGTAAGAAAGAAATAAAAAACAATAAAATAATGCAAACAATTCTGTCATGTTTAACTCAACTTTGTACATAGATTCATACGTCATACAGCCCAGACATGTTTATACACATAGAACAAGAAAAACAAAAGCAAAAGAAAGGAAAGGAAAGAAGGAGAGAGAGACTAAGAACCCGACGGGTCATCGTCCAGTGGACCTAAGACTGCTGTAAAGTCAAACTCGAAGTTCTCCGTCAATCGGGAAGTATGCTGATGTATCTCCTCAATCCTGCCGGTGTTCATGGCGATCCTGTCATCCATCATCGCCAGCCGTCTGTCAATCATGTCCATGTCTCGACTGTATCGGGCCGATAGTTCTGCCAATCCGTGCGACATGTGTCGTTCGAAGGAAGTACGTGGCACGAACATCTCGGACGGAGGGATATGCGCTGGAAATACATCCGATGCCAATGCTTGTCCTGGCTGCTCCGTGTCGATGGTGTAGCGGCCATTCGCATCCCGGACAACCATTCCCATGTTCCGTAGAATGGTAAGATCAGTGGGAACGGTGGTTGGGGCGACCAGGGTCAGCTCCGAGCCCTCTATGTCCAACTCCAGGTAGCGGGCTAGCCTGGTGATGTACGGTCCGAGCCCCAGACACTGTTTCCTGGTGTCTGTAGTGAATCCTTGCATGACGACCGTGATGAGTCTAGCTATCTCTACCGTAGATCCCATGTGCATGTTGGCCAGAAGGAATGTCTCCATCTGGGTGACAGTTCTGGGAGCCGTCTATCATCCTGACAATGTATGTGCAATGATAGCATGCAGGTAACGAAGAGTAGGATAAATACCTGTGGCTTTTGCAAAGCCATGCTGGTATGGGACACCCGTCATGCAAATCTGAGCCCAAGCAGTGGAGACGTCTACAGACGTGAAGTCTCGAACTGTTGTAGTGTATGCGGGCGTATCCAGCTCATCTCTCTGCCAGATACCTAGGGCGACGCCGAACTCGTCCATGCTCATCGACCGATCTATTCCGCCCAAGCGGAATGTGATCTGCTCCTGGTGGCATGTAAAAGATGCATAGAACTCACATACCAGTTCCAGGTATGTGGGCTCTGTGACGATGATTACTCGACTGTAAGGTGGCACGTCGAGTATGCGTCTGTCTTCTGGCTCTACTCCTAGCGTCTGTACTGCTGCCCAATCCAACGTTCTGCCTGTCAGTATCGTACACCCGATGTACCCAAGGCATCTTTCTTGGTATGCTGTGCTGGAGGGAAACAACATAAAGGGGTGTGCCACTGAGGTAACTGTCATGGTAGATGTGGTACGAGCACGTTTGGGAGCCATTAAGAACGTACGAGAGAGTTTAGGTGGGAAGGAAAGCTTTAAACGTAAATTCTGGAGGTGAATTTGAATTTAGAAGGATGAAATTAGGTTAGGGAAGGATTTTGAATTTTTTGGCGGGAAAATCGAATTTTGGAGGGAAATTCGAATTTTTGAGTGAAGTTTAAAATTCAAATTTTGGAGGGAAACTCGAATTTTTAAACTTTGGAGAGTTTGCCAAAAATTTGTAGAGAGAGGGTAGAGAGAAATATTTTTAGAGAGATGAATTTTTTGTTGTAGATTTGAGAGAAAATGAAAAATTTTGAATTTTTATAGAATGGGCGGCCTTCGGGACACCCGTCCCGGAGGCAGGACTCCCGTCCCGGGTTACTTCGGGACACATGCCAATTCCGAAATTTTTTTTTTCGTAATTCCCTGCAAACCTCAAGATACCAAAAATAATCATAATTTTTAATAAGTCTTCATGTTTATCCAATCAAATTCAGAAGCTGTTAAAAACTCTATGCAAAAATTCCTCAGTCTCTTTTTTTTCGAAAATCATGTCTACCCTAATTTTATCCCAACTTAAATTCAGCAAGAATTTCAGAAAAACAAAAACTGAGTTCGTACAATTTAATTGGTGAAAAATAAACTGTATTTGCAAAACTTTTGTTGTTCATAGAAATTTGAAAATAAAATGTCTGAAGAAAATTGTTGAATATAAAGGACCCTTTAAAAAGTTTGAAAAATAGAAAAATATGGGTCAATTATTCAGGTTTAGTTCAAACGAATTATTTGCTAAGAATAAAAATAAAAGAATCTTCACTTTTTTCAACGACCCTTATCTCTGATCTCCTGTAGCTCCGTTCGAATGCTTCGCATTTCTATGCGTATGGCTCTCATCTCATCCCTCTGCCTGTTCTGCTCACTGCGTAAGTCAGCCATCTCCCGGAGTAGTTGTGCACATTGGTTCTCCTAAAGACTGACCGTGGCTCTGAGTCGGTCCACGTTAGTTGTGATATTCAGACTGAGTTGGTCTAAATGACACAACCTGTTGGCAATTCCTTGGTCCATCTCATAGACCCTTTGAGCCAACGTATCTATCTGCACGGACAACATTGAATGATAACCGTTAGTACTCCCCCCGGACGAAGGGGTACGCTCGTTAGGTGTTGGGGTGTATGCAGGAGATGTTGGTGAATTTTGGGTTTGGTCAGTGGTGGTGGATTTATAGGAACTCTCTGGGCAGGAGGGTGAACTGGAGATCTCTGGGGTTCTTCTCTAGGAGGGAAGGTATCCTCAGAAGGATCTTCTTCCGTGGGACTAGGCTAACGGGCGTTCAGGAATCATCTCACTAGGTCACTGGCATTTAGGCTTGAGTTTACTTCCACTGGTTGTGAAGGAAGAGTCCCTCGTGGTATTTCTGGTGCAGGCCTAGATGGTCCTTCTGGCTTTGTCTTCTTTGATCCTGGAGTGTCAGGGTTTTCTGTTTTCTTTGCCTGGTTAGTAGCTCCTCTTGTTTTCTTCATCTCTGAGTGCAAAGTCTGGTTAAAAATAACAAATAACAAAAGTAGGAAAGTGAAAAAAAAACAAGAAAAATATTTTTAGGGATTTTAAATTTTATTTAGAAAGCAGGTAAATTTCCTCAATATGGTTTTAGAATAATTTTCTAAAATTTTATTATCCTAAGTGTCTTAATTTCAGATATTATCTAAAATTAATTAGTTGTGATATTCCTATATTTTGGAATGTGATTGTCTAACTAGTATAAGATAAGTGTAATTCAAAAGTCTAGGTTACTACCGCTACCTATCATAAGTCTCTAGAATTGTGGCCAATAATTCTAAATTCATTATGATATTTCCCCGGCAACGGCGCCAAAAATATGATGCAGTTCCGATTGGTATGCTAAAAGATAGGCTTTATCTACCTATGTCGATTATGAGTAATTAAGGACTGAGTTTTACTAACTATCACTTAGCATTCAATTATTGTCACTTAATCAACCAGAACCTAAGGCAGAGTACCTATCGTGTAGCTAGTCTGTTGGAAAGTATCTACGATTTTATTAAATTAAATATCGTACTCCCAGGGAAGTGGTAACGGCTTAGTAGTAACTAGCCTTTTATCCTAACTCCTATCTTATGATCCAGTTATGCAATCTTCATCAATGACTTTGATGAGAGGGTGATCCATTCTCCACTAGGTTTAAGTTTAATTAATCCTAGAAGTGTTTTATAGATGAGTCCTGATTCTATGTTATACTGTTCCTATATGTTGATTGACCTATATTCGAGTATTTTAGATATATCTTAGCCAGGATTGCAACTATGTTCTGTGTCTAAAGGCGTACCACATCCGAGGTTTCTAATAAACCGCCCTACCTTATTGACGGCCCTACTCACGGTTCGGGATGAAGGCATCCATGAAAGCCCTATGTCACTTCGGGGATCATGCCGCTTGCCCTAGCCGCCGGCATAATCGGACTCGGCTCGGCTTACCTAGACTACTCTTAACAAGCAGGGTGTTCAGCAGGTTATTATATCTAGCATGGCAGACACCAATACTAATTGATGCTTGTTAAACTAAACAGGTTATGATTAGACCGTGGTTAGGAATTGTCTATAACCCTAACTTTAGTTTAAAAGAGCACATTAAACATGCAGACATAGTGAATATTTAGCAGGTGGCTATTTTCGGAAAAACATAACAACGTCAACATATAAAACAAATATTCATAAAAATCGTAATCTCGTATTCATAATAAATTTTTGGAACAACACAATAAAAACATATAAGAGAGGGACATGTGGACTGATGCCATAAAGAAATCATCCTTTACGTAGTCTCGCCGACGGAGCGTACTGTTGTATATGTCGTATTGCTCGCCCCGACTCTGCTCGCAAGAACCTTCGGAGGACGCTTCCTCAGCCTAGTAACTAGGCTTTACCTTAATACCCAGCTTAAGCCCAGCCCTGTGGACTGACTCTTCGAACGCCTAGAGCCCTCTTAGGATCTCCTAACGAAATCCCGGGTATTCTATGAATACCAGAAACGAACCTATCTATAGAAGCCTAAGATCTGAGACTATTTCTCAGAAACTAAAACAAAACACTAACAAGAAAGAAAACTGAGATCCGAGTCTCTGAGTGAGTTGTGTACTAGAGAAGTGTACACTGAGAACCACTTATTGACTCAGATCGAGTGGAGAGGAATGAAATCAACTGCTGGAGGCCTGGGGTATTTATAGCAGCTTCCCGGGGTGATTTTTCATCAAAAATTCGATGTGGGACTTGATCTGGGGGTTCGGGACGCCCGTCCCGGATTGGGACGCCCGTCCTAGTCTGTTAACCAAGTCGGGACGCCCGTCCCGGTGCTTTGACTGGGTTGGGACGCCCGTCCTGAGCCTTTGACCAAGTCAGCATTTCCAAAAAGTGCGTTTTTCCCCAAAATTTGCTGTTTTCGTCTACTTTTCACCTAACACTTCCAAAATCATAAAAACTGTGAAAGTAACTAAATAATAAACAATTAAGATCAATTTACTCTCAATTTCACCCTAAATCATATATAAAAACATGCTAAAAAGGTGATACGATTTTCGCGTATCAATTGCTTTATGTGAAGCACTTGGATTGATTAAATAAAAAATTACATTGAACAAGACGTGCTCCTAGAAGATGAAAACGAAGCAAAGAGGGTTCGGAGGCAAAGTGCGCGGTATATAGTGCACGAAGGAATTTTGTATAGAAGATCATTTACCAAACCCTTACTTCGATGTATACCCCCAAATATGGTGCAATCCATTCTCGAAGAAATCCATGACGGAACTTGTGGAGGCCACCCTGGAGCGAGAGTATTGGCCACTAGGATTATTCATCAAGGATATTATTGGCCAACACTTCAACAAGATTCTCTAAACTTCGTCAGAAAGTGTCGAGCATGTCAGATCTTTGGTAATGTGCCACATTTACCTTCAATACAACAACCCCCAGTGACAACTACGTGGTCGTTCGATATGTGGGGAATGAATCTCATGAGTAAATTCCCAAAATCCCGAAGTGAATTTGAATATTTAGTGGTGATCGTAGATTACTTCTCCAAATGGATCGAAGCAAAACCATTGGCCAACCTTACTGAAGAAAATGTCCTCAATTTTGTCCACGACTCAATCCTGTGTAGATTCGGAGTACCACACGCAGTGGTTACAGATCACGAAACACAACTTTCAAGTAAGTTTACTTTGGAGTGCAAAAGATTTCATACCAGACATTGGAAGTCATCGGTGGCACATCTTCAGTGTAAGGGTCAAGCAGAAGCAGCTAATAAACTAGTACTCCGAGCTCTGAAGAAAAATCTTGAAGGTACTTCGAAGAAATGGGCCGATGAATTACATTCTATGTTATGGTCAGTCCGAACTTCAGCTCGAGGACCAATTGGGGAAACCCCTTTCTCCCTTGTTTATGGAAGTGAAGCTGTTGCACCAGCCGAAAGCGCCCTTCCCACTCATCGAATTGTAACATATGATATCAATGACAACATCTAAAATTGAATTAATGACTTAATCTTTTGGATGAAAAATGCAAAGATGCGCGACTCCGCATGGTGGCTTACAAAGGAAAAACCAAGTTGTACCATGACATAAAGGTTGCACCTTGACCTCTACACATCGAAGATTGGGTACTTCACAAAATTGAAGGTACATCTAGGGCGCTTGATGCAGACAAATTAACTCTAAATTGGGAAGGTCCAAACAAGATACAAAGCGAAGTTAAAAAAGGTACACATTGCTTAGTTAATGAGGAAGGAGTTTTACTCCCAAATCCATGACACTCGGATAATTTGAAAAAAATATTATATATGATCTCAAATATTTTGTACTTTAAGCTCAAAACTTGGTGTTCAAATTCAAGTCTTCATACTTGATTATTAATGATACGAGTTGATAAAATTAATATCTATATATACTTCAAGGATTGTTTAAAGTTAGTCTTTTATTACGAATACTAAACGATTCAAAATACGTAAATTATCAAAGTCAAAGCTCGGTGTCAAAGTTCAAGTTTTTTATGCTTGATAGTTAAATGACACGAGTTATTTAATTTTATTTCTCAAGTTAATTTACTTGATTGAAATTATCTGTTTAAAGTTTTCATACTTCGCAGTAGTACTTAAAGTTTGTTCTCGTTAAATTATAATTGAGAATTCTTTAGTATTCATCAGTTAATTGAAGTTCAAAAACTTAACAAAATAAAACAAGTTGAAGATAATCGAAATATATATATTCCAAAAGAAGTAAAATCTATCTATTACATTTGAAGCATCCTCTGTGGGATCAACAACCGAAGTTTGGCCAACTTTAGTTGGTTGATTCTCCACAAATAGATTTACTTCATTTGAAAATACTGAAAATTCCACATCTAGATCCCTTACAATTTCCTTTACCAAATCATTTAAGTTTGGCGAAGTCAATGGAGGTGGACTCCAAACTCTTCCCTCACTCTGATCCATCTCCATTATCTTTTCATCTCGTCTTCAGTATATGGCACGAAGTCGCACCCATTTTTGAAGCGTGGATCAACGTAAGTACCCAAGTACACATGAACCATCCGAGTCTTGTCTAAAATACACTGGTGAAAATTTCAGAGTACATGTGCACACTCACGATAAAAAAAGCCATTACACCTAGTGAAAAGCTCTTGATCGTACTCCTCTGACTCAGGAAATACATCAATTACCTTAGCAGTGTATTCCGTGGATTGAAGATACTTGACCATCTCCGCAGTAGTCCTATACTTCACCTCAGATTCCTTCAGCTTCTTGTCTTGCTCACGAAGTTGAGCTTTAAGGTCTTCATTAGCCTTCTTGTATGATTTGAGCTCATCGGACTACTTATCCTTTTGCTCAATAACCAAAGCTAAATTTTCTTTTGTTGACTTGAGCTTTGATTAGGAGAGGTCCAAGTCCTTCAACTTCGAAGACAGTAGACTTTCCAATTTCGCACACCTTTTCTCAAGACTAATTTGCATAGTCTTCGAAGTGTTGGCAGAAGAGGTCATACGACCAAGGTGGGTAATGTATGCTTGAGCCTGACAAAGAAAACAAAAGAAACGAAGTAAGAAGACTTCAAAAATATTTTTAAGAAAGTTTTTATGTATACACAAAGACTTGTTTACTTGTGAGAGATGGGCACCAATATGACCAATAGAGTCCTCAACTCCAATAGAATGAGTCCGGGCATGGGCATATGTGTCAGAATCCATGCCTCAGGACAAGACAGCTCCGCCAAAAAATTTTCCAATCCTAGGATCAGAGAGCATTAAATTGGTCAGTGGCGGAGTGACCTTTTGGATTTCTTGGGAGAGCTTGAAGAGATCCTTTCTTGACTCCGGCAGTTTGAAGCCTTCTCTAGTCCAGGGATAGTCTGGTAGACTTTGAGAAGACCCCTTTGGCGCCTTACTCGACTCTAGAGTGTGGACAATCAAGGCCATCGTCTCATCAATTCTGCAACAGTAGCTAGACGAGGACCTTGAGTTGACTTTTTCCTCGGACCTTCCACTTCGGCCCCTTCAAGAGCTCGTTTACCCTTGGGTCCTAAGGAAACAACTTTATTCCCTTTCCCCTTATCATTCTTGTTGGATGGGGCAATGGGAACCTCCGCAAAGTGTCAGCAAATGGAGTGGTAGCGGTGGCATCTCCAGAAGAAGTCGGTATTGCGGTTAGAGATGCCTTCTCAACCGCGTGAGTAGGTTCAGCGTAATGTTACTGATCGCCTTCTCCCTCTCACCCAAAAGAGCGCTACAACATTTCGAAAAGTTGGAAGCCATATCTATAAAAGAAGAAAGTAAGTTAACAACAGTGACAAAAGTTGAAGGAACAAATCAAAGAAAATAAACTTAAGAAAAATCTTCAACCTTTATCCTTCTTTGGGAGACACACAAAACTTCGTGGATCACTACACTCTGGACATTCATTTGAGAATACCTATTTGGATGCAATCTCCACATCGGGTATTCATTATTATCTTCTGGCCATAATTCTCTCCGACGGGCATCGACTTTTAAACCCTCTATTCCGTGAAAATACCTACTTGTGTTATCTACCAAGTCTTTAGTATAAAAGATTTTTGTTTGGATTTTGGGACTATCCCCTAATTCACTTCGGATATAATCCAAAAACTTTCTATCCAAGTCTGAATACTTCGTCTTCTTATATACCTTATGATGCGATTCCGGTTGACGTACTAAATAGGTGTTATTTTACCCTATGTCGATTATGATTAATTAAGGACTGTGATTGACTAATTGTCACGTTTAGTCTTATGGTGTCACTTAATCAGCCAGAATCTAAGGCAGAGTACCTATCGTGTAGCTAGTCTATTGGAAAGTATCTACGATTTTACTAAGTTAATTATCGTACTCCCAGGGAAGTGGCAACGGCTTAGTAGTAACTAGCCTCTTATCCTAACTCTTATCTTATGATCTAGTTATGCAATCTTCATCAAATACTTTGATGAGAGGGTGATCCATTCTCCACTAGGTTCAAGTCTAATTAATCCTAAAAGTGTTTTAAAGATGAGTTCTGATTCTATGCTATATTGTTCCTATATGTTGATTGACCTGTCTTCGAGTATTTTAGATGCATCTTAGCCTGGAATGCAACTATGTTCTGTGTCTAAAGGTGTACCACATCTGAGGTCTCTACACTACCGCCCCATCGTTAAGGTAAACGGCCCTACTCACGGCCCGGACTAAAGTCAGCAATGAACGGTACCCTATGTCACTTCGGGGTCATGCTGCTCGTCGCAAAACCGCCGGCATAACTCTCTACTCAGCCTACCTAGACTACTCTAACAAACAAGGTGTTCTGTTGGTTATTTTATCTAGTATGGCAGACACCAATACTAATTGATGCCTGTTAAACTAAACAGGTTATGAATAGACCGTGGTTAGGAATTGTCTATAACCCTAGTTTTTAGTTTAAAAGAGACTTACATTAGACATGCAGACATAATGAATATTTAGCAGGTGGCTATTTCCGGAAAAACATAATAACTTCAACATACAAAACAACTATTCATAAAATCATAATCTGATATTCATAATTGATGTTTAGGACAAAGCAATAAAACATATAAGAGAGGGGTATGGGGACTGATGCCATAAAGAAATCACCCTTTACTTAGTCTCGCCTACAGAGCGTACTGCTGTATACGTCGTATTACCCGCCCTGACTCTGCTCGCCAGAACCTTCGGAGGACGCTTCCTCAACCTTGTAGCTAGACTTTACCTTACATCCTGGGCTTAAGCCTAGCCTTGTGGACTGACTCTTCGAACGCCTAGAGCTCTCTTAGGGTCTCCTAACGAAACCCCGGGTATTCTATGAATACCAGAAACGAACCTATCTATAGAAACCTAAGATCTGAGACTATTTCTCAGAAACTAAAACAAACACTAATAAGAAAGAAAACTGAGATCCGAGTCTCTGAGTGAGTTGTGTACTGGAAAACTGTACACTGGAAACCACTTAATGACTCAGATCGAGTGGAGAGGGATGATTTCAACTGCTGGAGGCCTGGGGTATTTATAGCAGCTTCCCGGAGTGAAAATCTCTGAAAAATTCGATGTGGGACAGCTTCTGGCGGCTCGGGACGCCCGTCCTGATTCGTTGACCAGGTTCGGGACGCCCGTCCTGGTTCAGGACGCCCGTCCTGGCGGTTTGACTGGATCGGGACGCCCGTCCCGGACCTTTGACCGGGTCAACATTTTCAAAAATTGCGTTTTTGCCCCAGAATTTGCTGTTTTCGTCTACTTTTCACCTGACACTTCCAAAATCATAAAAACCGTGAAATCAAGTAAATAGTAAACAATTAATGTCAATTTACTCTCGATTTCACATTAAAACATACATAAAAACATGCTAAAAATGTGATACGATTTTCGCGTATCAGATAACCCCACACTTAGCTTTTTGCTTGTCCTCAAGCAAAGTCTACATGGAGTTAGTGATTTTAAACCGTAGTGCAGTCACTTAAATTCCTAGTCATGTTTTTATTCCAAAAATTCTTCAGACAATTCTTAACACAGGTCTGATTGGTTAGGTTGCTATGACAAGGTCTCAAATGTCTCTAGTAGTTTGTTATGATCAGGCAGAAAACAAATCAACAACTAGGTTGGACTTTTTTCTTAGTCACAGGGTCTTCCTGATGTGTAGTGTGTGTACTAGTCTAGACCAGATAGTCAACATAATGAACTCTTATCTTAACTGCTACCAGATAATACTTCGACCTATCGCTAGACACACTGACAACAAATAACTTTCTGAGTTCTGAGCTTTGGTGATAAGATTTTTAATGTTTTAGCACTTGGTTATTTTCTTTATAGATTCAGGGTATTTCGAGTCTGCTTAGAACACGTCAACTTCAACTACCCATGTAGCGAGTCCCACTCCGATGACTCCCAGATCTACACGACCTTAGGGCATCAGGCTTTAAGTTCCCCGAAGGAGTGGTGCTCGAGTAGCGAAGGCCGCTGGCAAACTACCCTATTGTAATTAACTTCCTTAATGTTCCTTTCACTTTTAGCTCAGAGTCTCATCTAGTCATTCTAACTGCCAATATATCCACAACTGGTCTAATTTTATCTAGTTAAGTCTCGAATAGGCAATTGGTTGAGGTCTCTAATCCAGACAAGGTTGTGCTCAGTTATCAGGAATTCCCTATTCCTAATCAATTAGTCCAAGATAGCTATCAATTATCTCCTACTAACCATAACATACTACCTACATATCATAGACATAAGCAATTGTTTAACCAAGCATACTGCATTTAGAAGTCTGAAAGACGGAAAAAAGTTTGAATTTTTTTTGGAAGGGTATGAAAATACGGTGAAAACAAGCAAAATCATGCAAAATTTTTGCCAACTGCTACAGTGCCCCGTGCACTGCTACCCCACACTTAAGTCTGACACTGTCCTCAGTGTTCATGCATAGCTAAACTACCCCACACTTATTTGCAAACAAGAAGAAATGAAAATAAAACAAAGAACTCTTACCCCACACTTATTTGACTAATTCAGGGTAAGAGAGAAAATAAAACAAGAAGGATAATAGAAATAGCAAAACAGAACACAAAACAAAGAAAACAAAAGTAAAGGATCATGAGGATTAGAAAAACTCCCTTCATGTCGCGAGTAGAAGGGTCTTCTCTGATCTGTCAATTGGCTCTTCACCTTAGCCATGTGCTATTGCTGAGGTGTTCTTAACTCTGCAAGCTCTAGATATTGGAACGGATGACGCCAACTCCGATCCTTCATTATCGAGCTCTAGGTAGTGGCATATCCATTTGATGAATGACTCAAGCCCCAAGGACTGTTTCCTCGAATCATCTACAAAGTTTCTCGTAATCGTAGCAACGTGTCCAGAAGGAACGTGTCTAGGAATGAGACTTCTTTGGATTGGTGTGCCTACCTGCCAATGTTAGTAAAGGTATTGCATGCAAGTCTCGAATGGAAGAAAAGATACCTGAAGTTTTGGCGAAGCTGTGGTGGTAGGGGGCTCCAGTTGTGTAGATCTGGGCCCAAGTATTTGAGACTTCCTCGAGGAAGTTTCTCACAGCTGATTGGTATGCAGGGAATGCAAGCTCCTCCATTGCTATGCTCCCGACACAATGCCAAATTCCTTTATATCTGCCGACCGTTCGTTACCTCTTGGTAGATCACTTGCTTGCACTGATTTGGCTTTAATTGTTGCCAGTATCTCATCTATTGATTCTGCGAGTGTGGTTTTGCTGTGGTGGTGTCTTCTGAAAGTTTCCAGCTTCCGAATTACTCCTCAGCTAAATCTCGTACGATTCCTCTAGTTGGGATTGTATGCGTTTCCCATTGGAGCAGCATTCTGTAGTAACCTACTCCTACCTCTTTTGGAATGGTCAGTCATTCCCATAGCAATCCCTGCTAAAGTGTGGTACTTAGCAAACTTCACAGATTTGATACACAGGCTGAACATTTCTTCCTAAAACATTGGCACTCTGAATCTGGAAAACAACTAGAATCTGCACATGACTTTAACATCATTAGTAGGTAATGCATGTGGTTCAGGCTATTTTCGAAAAGTGTTCCACGACTACTATGATGTAATTATGTTCAAAGGAAGAAAGGAAAAAGGATTCGAAACAGAGTGATCGGTGTAACCTATTGTTTTTAGACAAGACAAGATAAGATCGGAATTTATCATGCATGAACTTTCTTATCATCAAACAATTCGTACTACATCATTACATCACATATTAATTCAAAAAGCAGATTTCAATCACGTGATGCCATAATGGGTGCAGTAATTCCTTTCGGTTTAAACAATCTCATGCATTTATCATCAAACAAAAGGAACATCCTTTCTCATTAGAATACTCAGAGGTCTGTCTATTAAAGAAAATTTTATTTCATGGTTCTGTCTAATAGACTAAGCATGACCTAAGAAAATTCCACAATGATATTTCTTCCAGATTAAAACCTTAGCCAAAAATTGACAACTCAGAAAAATATTCTATCCTCATTTCCATTTTTATTTTTTCAAAAAAGAGCAATAAATGTACAACTAAGAAAACAACTAAGAAAGAACAAGAGATAGGGAAAAGAACAACTTACCATTGAGCGAGAAAAATACATTCTTTTTGGATTTTAAATTTTTAACATTTTTTTTCTTTTTATATTTCGAAAGCAATTAAATTTCCTCAATACGGTTTTAGAATAATTTTCTAAAATTTGATTATCCTAAGTGTCTTAATTCTAGATAACATCTAAAATTAATTAGTTATGAAAATCCTATATTTCGGAAACTGATTGTCTAACTAGCATAAGAGAAGTGTTGGGTTAAGGTCTAGGTTACTACCGTTACCTATCATAAGTCTCTAGAATTTTGATCAGGAATCCTAAATTCATTATGATATTTCCCTGGCAACGGCACAAAAAATCTGATGCGATTCCGGTTGACGTACTAAATAGGTGTTATTTTACCCTATGTCGATTATGATTAATTAAGGACTGTGATTGACTAATTGTCACGTTTAGTCTTATGGTGTCACTTAATCAGCCAGAATCTAAGGCAGAGTACCTATCGTGTAGCTAGTCTATTGGAAAGTATCTACGATTTTACTAAGTTAATTATCGTACTCCCAGGGAAGTGGCAACGGCTTAGTAGTAACTAGCCTCTTATCCTAACTCTTATCTTATGATCTAGTTATGCAATCTTCATCAAATACTTTGATGAGAGGGTGATCCATTCTCCACTAGGTTCAAGTCTAATTAATCCTAAAAGTGTTTTAAAGATGAGTTCTGATTCTATGCTATATTGTTCCTATATGTTGATTGACCTGTCTTCGAGTATTTTAGATGCATCTTAGCCTGGAATGCAACTATGTTCTGTGTCTAAAGGTGTACCACATCTGAGGTCTCTACACTACCGCCCCATCGTTAAGGTAAACGGCCCTACTCACGGCCCGGACTAAAGTCAGCAATGAACGGTACCCTATGTCACTTCGGGGTCATGCTGCTCGTCGCAAAACCGCCGGCATAACTCTCTACTCAGCCTACCTAGACTACTCTAACAAACAAGGTGTTCCGTTGGTTATTTTATCTAGTATGGCAGACACCAATACTAATTGATGCCTGTTAAACTAAACAGGTTATGAATAGACCGTGGTTAGGAATTGTCTATAACCCTAGTTTTTAGTTTAAAAGACTTACATTAGACATGCAGACATAATGAATATTTAGCAGGTGGCTATTTCCGGAAAAACATAATAACTTCAACATACAAAACAACTATTCATAAAATCATAATCTGATATTCATAATTGATGTTTAGGACAAAGCAATAAAACATATAAGAGAGGGGTATGGGGACTGATGCCATAAAGAAATCACCCTTTACTTAGTCTCGCCTACAGAGCGTACTGCTGTATACGTCGTATTACCCGCCCTGACTCTGCTCGCCAGAACGTTCGGAGGACGCTTCCTCAGCCTTGTAGCTAGACTTTACCTTACATCCTGGGCTTAAGCCTAGCCTTGTGGACTGACTCTTCGAACGCCTAGAGCTCTCTTAGGGTCTCCTAATGAAACCCCGGGTATTCTATGAATACCAGAAACGAACCTATCTATAGAAACCTAAGATCTGAGACTATTTCTCAAAAACTAAAACAAACACTAATAAGAAATAAAACTGAGATCCGAGTCTCTGAGTGAGTTCTGTACTGGAAAACTGTACACTGGAAACCACTTAATGACTCAGATCGAGTGGAGAGGGATGATTTCAACTGCTGGAGGCCTGGGGTATTTATAGCAGCTTCCCGGAGTGAAAATCTCTGAAAAATTCGATGTGGGACAGCTTCTGGCGGCTCGGGACGCCCGTCCTGATTCGTTGACCAGGTTCGGGACGCCCGTCCCGGGTTCGGGACGCCCGTCCCGGACCTTTGACCGGGTCAACATTTCCAAAAATTGCATTTTTGCCCCAGAATTTGCTGTTTTCGTCTACTTTTCACCTGACACTTCCAAAATCATAAAAACCGTGAAATCAAGTAAATAGTAAACAATTAATGTCAATTTACTCTCGATTTCACATTAAAACATACATAAAAACATGCTAAAAATGTGATACGATTTTCGCGTATCACCTTACCTAAAGGAAGAAGGGATTCACGTTTTGGATAAAAAGGAAAGCCTAAGTTGGACTCTACGCAAACCCATCTTTCCCTCCAAAGCCAATTTTATTTGGGGCAAGCTCAAAGAGGGTGACTACGTTTTGGCAAGGACGAAGTGAGAAAGTCAAGTTATTCATATGCAGTATTGAAAAGAAAGTGCGAAGTATGGGATCAGATATCTCAACACCTATCTGTCTACGCAAGATTACAAGTGAGAAGAAGTATCTAATCCCATTAGGATGGACATGGGATAGTTGGGTACGTATTAAGTGCAAGAAATCATAAAATGATCAACTGGAATTGGTATAAAGTAATCAATCATATGGGGACAGACAGGCAAGTGAAACATCCTAAATCTAGACATGTCCATATCTATTGATAAGGCACCCAACTCCAAACTTACATGGTTTCCTTTTAAATCGAAGTCACCAAACAATTGTTTTTTTGTTCTAGGAGCGTTATCAAAGTCCTCGAAGTCATAACTCTAGTAGGGTCTGGGATGTCTCTAGTAGTGAAACTAGTAGCCGTAACTCTGACATTAATAGTTTTGGGAGTTTTAGAATCTAAAGGGATAGCTACAAGAATTGTTAAGTTATCATAAGAAATTCTCGCCGAAGTTTGAGCAACCGAAGCCACAAACATATCATCAGTAATTGCCGAAGTGTTTCTTTTTTCCCTTTTACTTCCTACACTTTTTTCACTTGAAGTTTCATCGTCTTCCTCGAATATCTTTTCAATCGAAGTAGATGTTGAACTATCAGACTCCACATCGATAACCTCAGAGGCTAGACTTTCAAAGTTTTCAGTATTCGACATTGCAACCTGAGAATAAGTGTTTTTAAAAAATAATAAATTAGTTCAAGTTTTCGTACTTCGCCTAAAATACTAAACCCTTCCAAAAACACTTCACCTTTGTGATTCTTCCTAAATATATAAATAAAACCCTTTCTTCTCAAATAAATTATTTTTTCTTCCCTTTTTTTCCTTTTGGGAAGAATAATCTTTAACCCAGAAAATCCTATCTTCTCCTACCCAAATTGATAATCAAACGGGATGCTAACGGACCCCTTTTTCTTTTCTTCTCAAAACTTAAACACACAAAACACTTGATTCAAGTTAAAAAAGGAGAGAGAAGATCAAAATTTCTTTTCAATACCTTTTTTTGCAAATGAAGTGATGAAAGTGAATATTTTTGTTGAAAACAGTCAAACTTGAAGGCAAAACAGAAGGTTAAGAGTCGGAACAGTATTAACGAGAAATGGAAACTTTGAAGATTCTTGAACGATGATGCGTTCTGATTGGTATGCTAAAAGATAGGCTTTTATTTACCTATGTCGATTATGAGTAATTAAGGACTGAGTCTTAATAACTGTCACTTTAACATTAATTGTTGTCACTTAATCAATCAGAACCTAAGGCAGAGTACCTATTGTGTAGCTAGTTCTTGGAAAGTATCTACGATTTTAATTTATTAATATCGTACTCCCAGGGAAGTGATAACGACTTAGTAGTAACTATCCTTTTACCCTAACTCTTATCTTATTATCCAGTTATGCAATCGTTCATCAAAATCTTTGATGAGAGGTTGATTCATTCTACACTAGGTTCAAGTCTACTTAAGCCTACAAGAGTGTTTTACAGACAGTGTTCTGATATATATTATATTGTTCCTACATGTTGATTGACCTATCTTCGAGTATTTTAGATATATCTTAGTCTAGATTGCAATTATGTACTGAATCTACTTGTGTACCACATTTGAGTTATCTAATAAACCGCCCCATTGCCATTGATGGCCCTACTCACGGTTCGAGCTAAAGGCATCCATGAAAGTCCTGTGTCACTCAGGAGATCATGCCGCTCGCCCTAACACCGGCATAAACACACCAACTCAACCTACTTAGACTACTTTAACAAACATGGTGATCTATAGGTTATTTCATCTAATATGGCAGACCTTAATGCTTCAGTCCTCACACAAAGCCCTAAATTAAGGCCTGATAAACTAGACAGGTTATGATTAGACCATGGTTAGGAGTTGCCTATAACCGTTCATCTAATTTAAAAGAGAAAATATATATACAAACATAATGTTAATTAAGCTGGTGACCTTTCCGGGAAAATATAAACATCTTCAACATGCATAACACATATTCATAGTATCATAATTTAATATTCCAATGTATTTTTGGACAAACACAGTACAAACATAAAAAGAGAGGGACAAGGGGACCACCGCCATAAAGTATTCAACCTTTATTAGGTCCGCTGATGGAGCAACTGCTTGTATATTTTGGACTGCTTGACCCGACTCTGCTTGATAGAACCTTCAGAGGACGCTTCCTCAACCTAGTAGCTATTGCTTTACCTTACGTCCCGGACTTAAGCAAAGCCTTGTTGACTAACTCTTTGAACCCTAGTGCTCTCTTAGGATCTCCTAACGAAATCCCGAGTATTCTATGAATATTAAAAATGAACCTATCTAGTCGTATTCTAAGATCTGAGACAGACTCTTAGAAACAAAGAACACGAGACACTCTCGAAAACTAAAAATATATACTTGAACGAAGACACCTGAAATCACTGAATGACTAGTAAACAGTAGAAAACTGTGTACTCGAAGTCACTGAATAACTCAGATCAAGTGGAGAGGAATGATTTCAACTATGAAAGACCTGGGGTATTTATAGCAAGGAAACTGAGTGAATTTCTCTTCAAAAATCGATGTGGGATACTGTTCACAAATTCGGGGCGCCCGTCCTGACTGGCTGACCAGGTCAGGACACCCATCCCCAGTCCTAGATGCCCATCTCGGTGCTTTGACCAGGTCGGGACGCCTGTCTCGGGTCCTGCGCGCCCATCCCGGGTCTTCAACCGGGTCAGGACGCCCGTTTTGGTCTTGGGACACCCGTTGATGCGATTCCAACCGACATGCTAAATAGGTGTTATTTTACCCTATGTTGATTATGAATAATTAAGGACTGTGATTGACTAATTGTCACATTTAGTCTCTATGGTGTCACTTAATCAGCCAGAACCTAAGGCAGAGTACCTATCGTGTAGCTAGTCAATTGGAAAGTATCTACGATTTTATTAATTTAATTATCGTACTCCCAGGGAAGTGGCAACGGCTTAGTAGTAACTAGCCTCTTATCCTAACTCTTATCTTATGATCCAGTTATGCAATCTTCATCAATATCTTTGATGAGGGGGTGATCCATTCTCCACTAGGTTCAAGTCTAATTAATCCTAAAAGTGTTTTAAAGATGAGTTCTGATTCTATGCTATACTGTTCCTATATGTTGATTGACCTGTCTTCGAGTATTTTAGATGCATCTTAGCCTGGATTGCAAATATGTTCTGTGTCTAAAGGCGACCACATCCGAGGTCTCTAATAAACCGCCCTACCTTAATGACGGCCCTACTCACGGTTCGGGACGAAGGCATCCATGAAAGCCCTATGTCACTTCGGGGATCATACCGCTTGCCCTAGCCGCCGGCATAATCGGACTCAGCTCGACTTCTACCTAGACTACTTTAACAAGCAGGGTGTTCAGCATGTTATTTTATCTAGCATGGCAGACACCAATACTAATTGATGCCTGTTAAACTAAACAGGTTATGATTAGACCGTGGTTAGGAATTGTCTATAACCCTAACGTTAGTTTAAAAGAGCACATTAAACATGCAGACATAGTGAATATTTAGCAGGTGGCTATTTCCGAAAAAACATAATAACTTCAACATACAAAACAACTATTCATAAAAACCGTAATCTGATATTCATAATTGATGTTTAGGACAAAGCAATAAAACATATAAGAGAGGGGTATGGGGACTGATGCCATAAAGAAATCACCCTTTACGTAGTCTCGCCGACAGAGCGTACTGCTGTATACGTCATATTGCTCGCCCTGACTCTGCTCACCAGAACCTTCGGAGGACGCTTCCTCAGCCTAGTAGCTAGACTTTACCTTACGTCCTGGGCTTAAGCCTAGCCCTGTGGACTGACTCTTCGAACGCCTAGAGCTCTCTTAGGATCTCCTAACGAAATCCCGGGTATTCTATGAATACCAGAAACGAACTTATCTATAGAAACCTAAGATCTGAGACTATTTCTCAGAAACTAAAACAAACACTAATAAGAAAGAAAACTGAGATCCGAGTCTCTGAGTGAGTTGTGTACTGGAAAATTGTACACTGGAAACCACTTAATGACTCAGATCGAGTGGAAAGGGATGAATTCAACTACTGGAGGCCTGGGGTATTTATAGCAGCTTCCCGGAGTGAAAATCTCTGAAAAATTCGATGTGGGACAGTTTCTGGCGGCTCGGGACGCCCGTCCTGATTCGTTGACCAGGTTCGGGACGCCCGTCCCGGTTCAGGACGCCTGTCCTGGCGGTTTGACTGGGTCGGGACGCCCGTCCCGGACCTTTGACCGGGTCAATATTTCCAAAAATTGCGTTTTTGCCCCAGAATTTGCTGTTTTCGTCTACTTTTCACCTGACACTTCCAAAATCATAAAAACCGTGAAATCAAGTAAATAGTAAACAATTAATGTCAATTTACTCTCAATTTCACATTAAAACATATATAAAAACATGCTAAAAATGTGATACGATTTTCGCGTATCAGATAACCCCACACTTAGCTTTTTGCTTGTCCTCAAGCAAAGTCTACATGGAGTTAGTGATTTTAAACCGTAGTGCAGTCACTTAAATTCCTAATCATGTTTTTAGTCCAAAAATTCTTCAGATAATTCTTAACACAGGTCTGACTGGTTAGGTTGCTATGACAAGGTCTCAAATGTTTCTAGTAGCTTGTTATGATCAGGCAGAAAACAAATCAACAACTAGGTTGGACTTTTTTCTTAGTCACAGGGTCTTCCTGATGTGTAGTGTGTGTACTAGTATAGACCAGATAGTCAACACAATGAACTCTTATCTTAACTGCTACCAGATAATACTTCGACCTATCGCTAGACACACTGACAACAGATAACTTTCTGAGTTCTGAGCTTTGGTGATAAGATTTTTAATGTTTTAGCACTTAGTTATTTTCTTTATAGATTCAGGGTATTTCGAGTCTGCTTAGAACACGTCAACTTCAACTACCCATGTAGCGAGTCCCACTCCGATGACTCCCAGATCTACACGACCTTAGGGCATCAGGCTTTAAATTCCCCGAAGGAGTGGTGCTCGAGTAGCGAAGGCCGCTGGCAAACTACCCTATTGTAATTAACTTCCTTAATGTTCCTTTCACTTTTAGCTCAGAGTCTCATCTAGTCATTCTAACTGCCAATATATCCACAACTGGTCTAATTTTATCTAGTGGAGTCTCGAATAGGCAATTGGTTGAGGTCTCTAATCCAGACAAGGTTGTGCTCAGTTATCAGGAATTCCCTATTCCTAATCAATTAGTCCAAGATAGCTATCAACTATCTCCTACTAACCATAGCATACTACCTACATATCATAGACATAAGCAATTGTTTAACCAAGCATACTGCATTTAGAAGTCTGAAAGACGGAAAAATTTTGGAAGGGTGTGAAAATACGGGGAAAACAAGCAAAAGCATGCGAAACAATTTTCAAACTGCTGCAAACTGCTACAGTGCACCGTGCACTGCTACCCCACACTTAAGTTTGGCACTGTCCTCAGTGTTCATGCATAGCTAATTACCCCACACTTATTTGAAAACAAGAAATAAAACATAAAAAAAAACAAGAAAAAACAAAATAATGCAACAATTCTGTATGTCATATAAATCAATTTTGTACAAAGATTCATAGTCATACAGCCCAGACATACACAAAGAACAAGATAAACAAAAGACAAAAGAAAAAGAAAGAAAAGAAGGGGAGAGAGAGACGAAGAACCCGGCGGGTCGCCATCCAGTAGACCGAGGTCTGTTAAGTCAAACTCGAAGTTCTCCGCTACTCGGGCAGTCTGCTGATGTATCTCCTCAATCCTACTGGTGATCATGGCGATCCTGTCATCCATCACCGCCAGTCGTCTGTCAACCCTGTCATCTATCATTGCCAGCCGTCTGTCGATCCGATCCATGTCTCGACTGTATCATGCCGATAGTTCTGCCAATCCGTGCGACATGTGTCGTTCGAAGGCAGTACGTGGCACGAACGGCTCGGATGGAGGGATATGCGGTGGAGCTGCTTCTGATGCCGAGGCCTGTCCTGGCTGCTCTGTGTGGATGGTGTAGCGGCCGCTCGCATCCCGGACAACCATTCCCATGTTCCGTAGGATGGTAACGTCTGTGGGAATAGTGGTTGGGGTGACCAGAGTAAGCTCCGAGCCCTCTATGTCCAACTCCAGGTAGCGGGCTATCCTGGTGATGAATGGCCCGAGCCCCAGACACTGTTTCCGAGTGTCCGTAGCAAAACCCCGCATGATGACTGTGATAAGTCGAGCCATCTCTACTGTGGATCCCATATGCATGTTGGCCAAGAGGAATGTCTCCATTTGGGTGACATTCCCGGGGGCCGTCCGTCGTCCTGACAAAGTGTGTGCGATAATGGCATGTAAGTAGCGAAGAGCGGGATAGATACCTGTGGCTTTCGAGGAGCCGTGCTGGTATGGGGCACCCGTCATACAAATCTGAGCCCAAGCAGCGGGGACGTCCGCAGTCGTGAAGTCTCGCACTGCTGTGGTGTATGCGGGCGTATCCAGCTCATCTCTCTGCCAGATACTCATGGCGACGCCGAACTCGGCCATGCTCATCGACCGATCTATTCCGCCTAAGCGGAATGTGATCTGCTCCTGGTGGCATGAAAAGGACGCATAGAACTCACATACCAGCTCCAGGTATGTGGGCTCTGTGACGATGAATACTCGACTGTAAGGTGGTACGTCGAGTATGCGTCTGACCTCAGCCTCTACTCCCAGTGTCTGTACTACTGCCCAATCCAATGTTCTGCCCGTCAGTATCGTGCGTCCGATGTATCCGTGACATCTCTCCTGATATGCTGTGCTGGAGGGAAACAGCATAAAAGGATGTGTCACTGAGGTAACTGTCATGGTAGATGTGGTACGAGCACGTTTGGCAGCCATTTGGGTTGAAAGTGTTTGAGAGATTTTGGGAGTTTTAGGTAGGAAGGAGGGTTCGAATTCGAATTCTGGAGGTGAATTTGAATTCAAAAGGGTGAAATTAGGCTAGGGAAAGATTTCGAAATATTTTTGGCGGGAAATTCGAATTTGGAAGGAAATTTAAAATTTAAATTTTGGAGGGAAATTTGAAATTTTAAATTCGAAAAGTTTGCCAAAGGTAAAGGGAGAGAGTTATTTGAGAGAGGGGGATTTTTGGAAGTGAATTTTGAGGGAAAAATGAAAAAAATTGAGATTTTATAGAAGGGGCTGCCTTCGGGACGCCCGTCCCGGGTTGCCTCGGGACGCGTGCCAATTCTGAAAATAATTTTTTTTTTCTAATTCCTGCAAATCTCAGTATACCAAAAATAATCATAATTTTTAACAAGGCTTCATGTTTATCCAATGAAATTCAGAAGTTGTTAAAAAAAAAACTCTTATGCAAAAATTCCTCAGTCTCACTTTTTCGAAAATCATACTACCCTAATTTTATTCCTATTTAAATTCAGCAAGAAAAACAAAAGTTTGAGTTTATACAATTTAGTTAATGAAAAATAAACCGCAATTGCAAACTTTTTGTTTTCAATAGAAATAAAATGTGTGAAGAAAATTGTTGAAAATAAAGGACCCTTTAAAAATGTTTGAAAAATAGAAAAATATGGGTCAATTATTCAAGTTTCAGTTCAAACTTATTATTTGCTGAATATAAAAGTAAAAGAATCTTCCCTTTTTAACGACTCCTATCTCTGATCTCCTGTAGTTTGGTCTGAATGTTTCGCATCTCTTGTAGTTCTGCTTGTATGTTGCGCATTTCCTCCTGCTGGTTCCTTTGTTCCTTCAAGATTTCCATCATCTCTCGGAGTAATTGCACATTTTGGCGTTCTATTGTGGTTCTGAGTTGGGTTACTTCAGAACTTAAGGTTAGAACAGCCTGATACGATCGTCTTAGTCCGCCCGGTATTGTCTGAGTCATAGCGCTTATCCTGTGAGATATAGCATCTACCCGGGCAGCCAAGGCTGATTGAGAACTGTCAGTGCTATCCTCTGATGAAGGTGGTTGGTCGTTAGGTGCGGGGGATGCAGGAGTATATTCAGGAGATTTCGGGGTGTACTCGGGAGATTTAGGAGTATATTCGGGAGAAGCAGGAGTGTATTCGGGAGAAGAAGGAATTGTTTGGATTTCTGGGGGAGTGTTATGTTCTACTTCGTCCAGAATATCCTGGGCTCTTGTTCCCTTCATTTCTGGGTGCAAAGTCTGGCTAAAAATAACAAATAACAAACATAGGAAAGTGAAGAAAAACGAGAAATTTTTTTTTGTAGATTTTGAAATTTATTTAGAAAGCAGGTAAATTTCCTCAATATGGTTCTAGAATAATTTTCTAAAATTTGATTATCCTAAGTCTCTTAATTTCAGATGACATTTAAAATTAATTAGTTATGATAATCCTATATTCAGGAAACTGATTGTCTAACTAGTATAAGATAAGTGTAGGTCTAAGGTCTAGGTTACTACTGTTACCTATCATAAGTCTCTAGAATTGTGGCCAATAATCCTAAATTCATTATGATATTTCCCCGGCAACGGCGCCAAAAATCTGATGCGATTCCGACCGACATGCTAAATAGGTGTTATTTTACCCTATGTTGATTATGAATAATTAAGGACTATGATTGACTAATTGTCACATTTAGTCTCTATGGCAGAGTACCTATCGTGTAGCTAGTCTATTGGAAAGTATCTACGATTTTATTAATTTAATTATCGTACTCCCAGGGAAGTGGCAACGGCATAGTAGTAACTAGCCTCTTATCCTAACTCTTATCTTATGATCCAGTTATGCAATCTTCATCAATATCTTTGATGAGAGGGTGATCCATTCTCCACTAGGTTCAAGTCTAATTAATCCTAAAAGTGTTTTAAAGATGAGTTCTGATTCTATGCTATACTTTTCCTATATGTTGATTGACCTGTCTACGAGTATTTTAGATGCATCTTAGCCTGGATTGCAACTATGTTCTGTGTCTAAAGGCGACCACATCCGAGGTCTCTAATAAACCGCCCTACCTTAATGACGGCCCTACTCACGGTTCGGGACGAAGGCATCCATGAAAGCCCTATGTCATTTCGGGGATCATACCGCTTGCCCTAGCCGCCGGCATAATCGGACTCAGCTCGACTTCTACCTAGACTACTTTAACAAGCAGGGTGTTCAGCATGTTATTTTATCTAGCATGGCAGACACCAATACTAATTGATGCCTGTTAAACTAAACAGGTTATGATTAGACCGTGGTTAGGAATTGTCTATAACCCTAACGTTAGTTTAAAAGAGCACATTAAACATGCAGACATAGTGAATATTTAGCAGGTGGCTATTTCCGGAAAAACATAATAACTTCAACATACAAAACAACTATTCATAAAAACCGTAATCTGATATTCATAATTGATGTTTAGGACAAAGCAATAAAACATATAAGAGAGGGGTATGGGGACTGATGCCATAAAGAAATCACCTTTTACGTAGTCTCGCCGACAGAGCGTACTGCTGTATACGTCGTATTGCTCGCCCTGACTCTGCTCACCAGAACCTTCGGAGGACGCTTCCTCAGCCTAGTAGCTAGACTTTACCTTACGTCCTGGGCTTAAGCCTAGCCCTGTGGACTGACTCTTCGAACGCCTAGAGCTCTCTTAGGATCTCCTAAGGAAATCCCGGGTTTTCTATGAATACCAGAAACGAACCTATCTATAGAAACCTAAGATCTGAGACTATTTCTCAGAAACTAAAACAAACACTAATAAGAAAGAAAACTGAGATCCGAGTCTCTGAGTGAGTTGTGTACTGGAAAATTGTACATTGGAAACCACTTAATGACTCAGATCGAGTGGAGAGGGATTAATTCAACTGCTGGAGGCCTGGGGTATTTATAGCAGCTTCCCGGAGTGAAAATCTCTGAAAAATTCGATGTGGGACAGTTTCTGGCGGCTCGGGACGCCCGTCCTGATTCGTTGACCAGGTTCAGGACGCCCATCCTGGCGGTTTGACTGGGTCGGGACGCCCGTCCCGGACCTTTGACCGGGTCAATATTTCCAAAAATTGCGTTTTTGCCCCAAAATTTGATGTTTTCGTCTACTTTTCACCTGACACTTCCGAAATCATAAAAACCGTGAAATCAAGTAAATAGTAAACAATTAATGTCAATTTACTCTCAATTTCACATTAAAACATATATAAAAACATGCTAAAAATGTGATACGATTTTCGCGTATCACCCGTCATGACTTCTGAACTTCCCAAAATCATGTTTTTGCCCCAAAATTTGCCATTTTCTTGCATATTTCACCTGACACTTCCAAAATCATAAAAACTACGAAATTATGTTAATAACGGTCAATTGAGAACGATTTAACTCCAATTTTGCACTAAATTGTGCCTAAAAACATGCTAAAAAGTTATATGATTTGTGCAGATCATATAACCCCACACTTAGCTTTTTGCTTGTCCTCAAGTAAAGTCTACATGAAATTATTGGTTTTAAATTATAGGTGCAGTCACTTAAAATTCCAAGCAAATGATTCACAACACAGGTCTGATTGGTTAAGTTGCCATGATAAGGTCTCAAATGTCTCTAGTAGATTATCACGGTCAGGCAGGGTTAACAACTTGATAACTAGACTGAACTCTTCTATTAGTCACGAGGTCTTCTTGATGTGTAGTGATACGCGAAAATCGTATCACATTTTTAGCATGTTTTTATATATGTTTTAATGTGAAATTGAGAGTAAATTGACATTAATTGTTTATTATTTACTTGATTTCACGGTTTTTATGATTTTGGAAGTGTCAGGTGAAAAGTAGACGAAAATAGCAAATTCTGGGGCAAAAACGCAATTTTTGGAAATATTGACCCGGTCAAAGGTCCGGGACGGGCGTCCCGACCCAGTCAAACCGCCAGGACGGGCGTCCTGACCCGGGACGGGCGTCCCGAACCTGGTCAACGAACCAGGACGGGCGTCCCGAACCGGGACGGGCGTCCCGAACCGCCAGAAGCTGTCCCACATCGAATTTTTCAGAGATTTTCACTCCTGGAAGCTGCTATAAATACCCTAGGCCTCCAGCAGTTGAATTCATCCCTCTCCACTCGATCTGAGTCATTTAGTGGTCTCCAGTGTACAATTTTCCAGTACACAACTCACTCAGAGACTCAGATCTCAGTTTTCTTTCTATTAGTGTTTTGTTTAGTTTCTGAGAAATAGTCTCAGATCTTAGGTTTCTATAGATAGGTTCGTTTCCGGTGTTCATAGAATACCCGGGGTATCGTTAGGAAACCCTAAGAGAGCTCTAGGCGTTCGAAGAGTCAGTCCACAGGGCTGGGCTTAAGCTGGGTATTAAGGTAAAGCCCAGTTACTAGGCTGAGGAAGCGTCCTCCGAAGGTTCTGGTGAGCAGAGTCAGAGGGAGGCAGTACGACATATACAGCAGTACGCTCTGCGGCGAGACTACGTAAAGGGTGATTTCTTTATGGCATCAGTCCCCATACCCCTCTCTTATATGTTGTTATTGTTTTTCTCTAAATACTTATTATGAACATCTGATTATGATTTTTATGAATAGTTGTTTTATATGTTGAAGTTGTTATATTTTTCCGGAAATAGCCACCTGCTAAATATTCACTATGTCTGCATGTTTATGTGCTCTTTAAACTAAAGTTAGGGTTATAGACAATTCCTAACCACGGTCTAATCATAACCTGTTTAGTTTAACAGGCATCAATTAGTATTGGTGTCTGCCATGCTAGATAAAATAACATGTTGAACACCCTGCCTGTTAAAGTAGTCTAGGTAGGAGCCGAGCTGAGTCCGATTATGCCGGCGGCTAGGGCAAGCGGTATGATCCCGAAGTGACATAGGGCTTTCATGGATGCCTTCGTCCCGAACCGTGAGTAGGGCCGTCATTAAGGTAGGGCGGTTTATTAGAGACCTCGGATGTGGTACGCCTTTAGACACAGAACATAGTTGCAATCCAGGCTAAGATGCATCTAAAATACTCGAACATAGGTCAATCAACATATAGGAACAGTATAACATAGAATCAGAATTTATCTTTAAAACACTTCTAGGGTTAATTAGACTTGAACCTAGTGGAGAATGGATCACCCTCTCATCAAAAGATTTGATGAAGATTGCATAACTGGATCATAAGATAAGAGTTAGGATAAGAGGCTAGTTACTACTAAGCCGTTGCCACTTCCCTGGGAGTACGATAATTAAAATCGTAGATACTTTCCAATAGACTAGCTACACGATAGGTACTCTGCCTTAGATTCTGGCTGATTAAGTGACACCATAAGACTAAACGTGACAATTAGTTAATCACAGTCCTTAATTAATCATATCATCATAGGGTAAATAACACCTATTTAGTAAGTCAACCGGAATCGACACATCAGATTTTTGGCGCCGTTGCCGGGGAAATATCATAATGAATTTAGGATTCCTGATCAAAATTCTAGATACTTATGATAGGTAGCGGTAGTAACCTAGACCTTAGACCTAACACTTGTTTTATGCTAGTTAGACAATCAGTTTCCGAAATATAGGATTATCATAACTAATTAATTTTAGATGTTATCTAGAATTAAGACACTTAGGATAATCAAATTTTAGAAAATTATTCTAAAACCATATTAAGGAAATTTACCTGCTTTCTAAATTAAACATAAAAAGAAAAAAAATGTTAAAATTTAAAATCCCAAAAAGAATGTATCTTTCTTGCTCAACGGTGAGTTGATCTTTTTCCCTATCTCTTGTTTTTTTTAGTTGTTTTTAGTTGCTCTTTTTCGTGTTTTTCTTCCTTTAGTTAATTTCGAAGAAATAAAAATGGAAATGAGGATAAAATATATTTCTTCTAAGTTGTAAAATGTTGGCTTAGATTTTATTGGGAAGAAACTCTATTTTAGAATTTTCTTAGAGTCATGTCGGCCTTATTAGGATGAGTTATGAAATAGTTTTTCCTTAATAGCCAGACCTTTGAATGTTCTAAAAAGGATGTTCCTTTTGTTTTGCTGATAATTGCATGAGATTTTTAAAACCAAAAGGAATTATTGCACCCATTATGACATCACCTGATTAAAATCTGCTTTTTGAATGAATATGTGATGTAATGATGTAGTACGAATTGTTTTAGGACAAAAACATGATAAGAAAGTTCATGCATGATAAATTCCAATCTTATCTAGTCTTGTCTAAAAACAATAGGTTACACCGATCACTCTGTTTCGAATCCTTTTCCTTTCTTCCTTTGAACATAATTACATCATAATAGTCGTGGAACACTTTTCGAAAATGGCCTGAACCACAGGCATTACCTACTAATGATGTTGAAGTTATGTGCAGATTCTAGTTGTTTTTCAGATTCAGAGTGCCAATGTTTTAGGAAGAAATGTTCAGCCTGTGTATCAAATCTGTGAAGTTTGCTAAGTACCACACTTTAGCAGGGATTGCTATGGGAATGACCGACCATTCCAAAAGAGGTAGGAGTAGGTTACTGCAGAATGCTGCTCCAATGGGAAATGCATACAATCCCAGCTAGAGGAATGATACGGGATTTAGCTGAGGAATAATTCGGAAGATGGAAACTTTCAGAAGATACCACCACAGCAAAACCCACACTCGCATAATCAATAGATGAGATACTGGCAGCAATTAAAGCTAGACCAGTGCAAGCAAGTGATCTACCAAGAGGTAACGAAGGGTCGAAGGATATAGAGGAATTTGGCAGTGTATCAGGAGCATAGCAATGGAGGAGCTTGCATTCCCTGCATACCAATCAGCTGTGAGAAACTTCCTCGAGGAAGTCTCAAATACTTGGGCCCAGATCTACACAACTGGAGCCCCCTACCACCACAGCTTCGCCAAAACTTCAGGTATCTTTTCTTCCATTCAAGACTTGCATGCCATACCTTCACTAACATTGGCAGGTAGGCACACCAATCCAAAGAAGTCTCATTCCTAGAAACGTTCCTTCTGGACACGTTGCTATGATTACGAGAAACTTTGCAGATGATTCAAGGAAACAGTCCTTGGGGCTTGAGTCATTCATCAAATGGATATGCCACTACCTAGAGCTCAACAATGAAGGATCGGAGCTGGCATCATCCGTTCCAATATCTAGAGCTTGCCGAGTCAAGAATACCTCAGCAATAGCACATGGCTAAGGTGAAGAGCCAATTGTCAGATCAGAGAAAACCTTCTGCTCGCGACATGAAGGGAGTTTTTTCTAATCCTCATGTTCCTTTACTTTTATTTTCTTTGTTTGGTGTCCTGTTTTGTTATTTCTTTGGTTGTTTTATTTTCTCTCTTACCCTTAGTTAGTCAAATAAGTGTGGGGTAAGAGTTTTCTATTTTGTTTTTGCTCTTTTTTTCAAATAAGTGTGGGGTAGTCTAGATATGCATGAACACTGAGGACAGTGCCAAACTTAAGTGTGGGGTAGCAGTGCACAGTGCACTGTAGCAGTTTGAAGCAGTTTGAAAAATTTTTCGCATGCTTTTGCTTGTTTTCCCTGTATTTTCGCACACTTCCAAAATTTTTTCAAAATTTTTCCATCTTTAAGACTTCTAAATGCAGTATGCTTGGTTAAACAAATTGCTTATGTCTATGATATGTAGGTAGTATGTTATGGTTAGTAGGAGATAGTCGATAGCTATCTTGGACTAATTGATTAGGAATAGGGAATTCCTGATAACTGAGCACAACCTTGTCTGGATTAGAGACCTCAACCAATTGCCCATTCGAGACTCCACTAGATAAAATTAGACCAGTTGTGGATATATTGGCAGTTAGAATGACTAGATGAGACTCTGAGCTAAAAGTGAAAAGAACTTAAGGAAGTTAATTATAATAGGGTAGTTTGCCAGCGGCCTTCGCTACTCGAGCACCACTCCTTCGGGGAACTTAAAGCCTGATGCCCTAAGGTCGTGTAGATCTGGGAGTCATCGGAGTGGGACTCGCTACATGGGTAGTTGAAGTTGACGTGTTCTAAGCAGACTCGAAATACCCTGAATCTATAAAGAAAATAACTAAGTGCTAAAACGTTAAAAATCTTATCACCAAAGCTCAGAACTCAGAAAGTTATCTGTTGTCAGCATGTCTAGCGATAGGTCGAAGGGTTATCTGGTAGCAGTTAAGATAGAAGCCATTGTGTTGACTATCTGGTCTGGACTAGTACACACACTACACATCAGGAAGACCCTATGACTAAGAGAAAGGTTCAACCTAGTTGTTGATTTGTTTTCTGCCTGATCATAACAAACTACTAAAAACATCTGAGACCTTGTCATAGCAACCTAACCAATCAGACTTGTATTAAGAATTGTCTGAAGAATTTTTGGAATAAAAACATGACTAGGAATTTAAGTGACTGCACTACGGTTTAGAATCACTAACTCCATGTAGACTTTGCTTGAGGACAAGCAAAAAGCTAAGTGTGGGGTTATCTGATACGCGAAAATCTTATCACATTTTTAGCATGTTTTTATATGTTTTAATGTGAAATTGAGAGTAAATTGACATTAATTGTTTATTATTTACTTGATTTCACGGTTTTTATGATTTTGGAAGTGTCAGGTGAAAAGTAGACGAAAATAGCAAATTCTGGGGCAAAAACGCAATTTTTGGAAATATTGACCCGGTCAAAGGTCCGGGACGGGCGTCCCGAACCCGGGACGGGCGTCCCGACCCAGTCAAACCGCCAGGACGGGCGTCCTGACCCGGGACGGGCGTCCCGAACCTGGTCAACGAACCAGGACGGGCGTCCCGAACCGGGACGGGCGTCCCGAACCGCCAGAAGCTGTCCCACATCGAATTTTTCAGAGATTTTCACTCCTGGAAGCTGCTATAAATACCCTAGGCCTCCAGCAGTTGAATTCATCCCTCTCCACTCGATCTGAGTCATTTAGTGGTCTCCAGTGTACAATTTTCCAGTACACAACTCACTCAGAGACTCAGATCTCAGTTTTCTTTCTTATTAGTGTTTTGTTTAGTTTCTGAGAAATAGTCTCAGATCTTAGGTTTCTATAGATAGGTTCGTTTCCGGTGTTCATAGAATACCCGGGTATCGTTAGGAAACCCTAAGAGAGCTCTAGGCGTTCGAAGAGTCAGTCCACAGGGCTGGGCTTAAGCTGGGTATTAAGGTAAAGCCCAGTTACTAGGCTGAGGAAGCGTCCTCCGAAGGTTCTGGTGAGCAGAGTCAGAGGAGGCAGTACGACATATACAGCAGTACGCTCTGCGGCGAGACTACGTAAAGGGTGATTTCTTTATGGCATCAGTCCCCATACCCCTCTCTTATATGTTGTTATTGTTTTTCTCTAAATACTTATTATGAACATCTGATTATGATTTTTATGAATAGTTGTTTTATATGTTGAAGTTGTTATATTTTTCCGGAAATAGCCACCTGCTAAATATTCACTATGTCTGCATGTTTAATGTGCTCTTTTAAACTAAAGTTAGGGTTATAGACAATTCCTAACCACGGTCTAATCATAACCTGTTTAGTTTAACAGGCATCAATTAGTATTGGTGTCTGCCATGCTAGATAAAATAACATGTTGAACACCCTGCCTGTTAAAGTAGTCTAGGTAGGAGCCGAGCTGAGTTCGATTATGCCGGCGGCTAGGGCAAGCGGTATGATCCCCGAAGTGACATAGGGCTTTCATGGATGCCTTCGTCCCGAACCGTGAGTAGGGCCGTCATTAAGGTAGGGCGGTTTATTAGAGACCTCGGATGTGGTACGCCTTTAGACACAGAACATAGTTGCAATCCAGGCTAAGATGCATCTAAAATACTCGAACATAGGTCAATCAACATATAGGAACAGTATAACATAGAATCAGAATTTATCTTTAAAACACTTCTAGGGTTAATTAGACTTGAACCTAGTGGAGAATGGATCACCCTCTCATCAAAAGATTTGATGAAGATTGCATAACTGGATCATAAGATAAGAGTTAGGATAAGAGGCTAGTTACTACTAAGCCGTTGCCACTTCCCTGGGAGTACGATAATTAAAATCGTAGATACTTTCCAATAGACTAGCTACACGATAGGTACTCTGCCTTAGATTCTGGCTGATTAAGTGACACCATAAGACTAAACGTGACAATTAGTTAATCACAGTCCTTAATTAATCATAATCATCATAGGGTAAAATAACACCTATTTAGTAAGTCAACCGGAATCGACACATCATGTAGTGTGTGTATTAGTCCAGACTAGATTGTCAACACAATATAGTCTTCTCTTGACTCTTACCAGATAATACCTCGACCGATCACCAAACATACCAGCAATAAACAACCTTCTGAGTTCTCAGCTTTGGTGACAAGGTTTTTTTCAATTAAAAAAAATTTCAATATAAGAACACACTAGGCTATGTATTTTTAGATTGATTGTTCAGGGTATTGTTGTGTTCGCTTCCACACATCAACTTTAACTACCCATGTAGCGAGTCCTACTCCGATGACTCCCAGATCTACACGACCTTAGGGCATCAGGCTTTAAGTTCCCTTAAAGAGTGGTGCTCGAGTAGCAAAGGACGCTTGCAAACTACCCTATTTATTTAACTTTTTCACTTCAGCTCAGAGTATCATCTAGTCATTTAACTTGCAAGTGCGTCCTCAACTGGTCTAATATTATTTAGCTAAGTCTCGAAAAGGTATTTGGTTGATGTCTCTAATCCAAACTAGTGCTCAAGTATCAGGAGTTCCTTATTTCTAATCGACGAATTCAGTAAAGTTATCACGTTGTTTCCTAATGATCATAATGTTCTACATACATATCATAGACATAAGCATTTCTTTACCAATCATAACTGCATTTTGAAGTCTGAAAGAGTGAAAATTTTTGAAATTTTTTTTGGAAGAGTGCAATTTTAGTGAAAATATGGGAAAACATACAAAAATGTTACTTACTGCTACAGTGCACAGTGCACTGCTACCCCACACTTAAGTTTGACATTGTCCTCTGTGTTCATGCATATCTAAACACCCCACACTTATTTGAAAAACAAAAATAAAAAAGAACATAAAACTTAAAACTATTACCCCACACTTATTTAACTAACAAAGGGGAAGAGAGGAAATAAAACAACAAAAGTAAAAGAAATAACAAAATATGATAGAAGAAACAATGTTGGTATGTCATATAAATCAACGTCATACAAAGATTCATATTTCATACAGCCCAGACATAATCACACACATAAAGCAGAAAAAAGAACGAAAGAAAGAAAAAGAAAAGGAAAAGAAAAACTAAGAACTGGGTTCATCGTCATCGGGTGCACAGAAGTAGACCTCGGGGTCTTCAGCCAACCAGGAAGTCTGCTGAAAAACCTCCTCGACCCTACTGTTGGTCATGCTGATTGAGTCCTCTATCATCGACAACAGCCTCTCAATGTTTGCCATATCCCGGCTATGTCGGGCGGTATGTCTGCTAATCCATACGACATATGTTGCTCAAAAGCAGTGCGAGGAACGAATGTCTGGGTCGGTGGTATGTGCTCTGTGTCTGATCCCGATACTGATGACCCTCCCTGCTGCTCCGTGTGGATGGAGTAGCACCCAGTTGCATCCCGTACGACCATTCCCATGTTTCGTAGAATGGTCAGGTCCGTAGGAATGGTGGTCGGGGCAACCTGGGTCAACTCTGAGCCCTTGATGTCTAGATCTAGGTAGTGGGCTATCCTGGTGATTAACAGCCCGAGCCCCAAATACTGTTTCTGAGTGTCTGTGGCAAAGCCCCGCATGATGATGGTGGTAAGCTTGGCCATCTCTACCTTAGCACCCCTGTGCATGTTGGCCAGGAGGAATGTCTCCATCTGGGTGACATTCCCGGGGCCGTCCGACGTCTTGACAAAGTGTGTGCTATAATAGCATGTAAGTAGCGAGGGCAGGATGAATACCTGTGGCTTTCGTGAAGCCATGCTGGTAGGGGATGCCAGTCGTACAGATCTGAGCCCAAGCGGTGGAGACGTCCGCAGAGGTGAAGTCTCTGACTGCTATGGTGTAGGCGGGCGTATCCAGCTCCTCCCTCTGCCAGATACCCAAGGCGATGTCAAACTCGGCCATGCTCATCGATCTATCCATTCCACCCAGTTGGAATGTGATATACTCCAGCTGGAATGTAAAGGAAGCATAGAACTCACATACTAGCTCGAGGTAGGTCGGCTCGGTGACGATGAAGACTCAACTGTAGGGTAGCACGTCGAGTATGCGTTGGACCTCCTGCTCGACTCCTAGTGTCCGAACAGCTGCCCAGTCGAGCGTTCTGCCAACCAGTATGCTACGCCCGATGTGTCCATGGCATCTCTCCTGATATGTCAGAATGGAAGGAAAGAGCATGAAAGGGTGTGCCACAGATGTGACAGTCATCGCAGAAGTAATACGGGCTCGTTTTAGAGCCATTTGTTTGAAGAAGTTTGAGAGAGTTTGAAAATTCGGTGGGAAAGAAAATTCAAATTTGAATTCTAGAGGGAATTCGAATTCAGAAGGGTGGATTTTTGTTAGGGAAGGATTTTGAGTTTTTGGCAGGAAATTCAAATTTTGGAGTGAAATTCGAATTTTGGAAGGAAATTCAAAAGTTCAAATTTTTGGAGGGAAATTTGGAATTTTAAATTTCAAGAGTTTGCCAAAACTTTCTAGAGAGAAGTTGGAGAGAATTTTGTAGAGAGATGATTTTTGGTGGTTGATTTGGGAGGAAATGGGAAAATTTGGAGTTTTATAGAAGGGGCCGCCCTCGGGACGCCCATCCCAGTTGGACGGCCGTCCAGAAGCGGGACGCCTGTCCCAACTGCATCGGGATGCGTGCCACTTCCGGATTTTTTTTTCTTTTTCAAAATTACCTGCAAATCTTTATACATCAAAAACAATTATAATCTTTAACCAATCTTCATGGTTAGCCTATGAAATACAGAAGTTGTTAAAAGCCTTTGCAAAAATTTTTAGTCTTACTCTCGTTTCAAAAACCATAACTACCCTAATCTTATCCTAATTTCTATTCAGCAAAAATTCTAGAAAAAAAAAGACTCAATTCATACAATTTAATTAATGAAAAATAAATTGTATTTTTAACACATTTGTTTTTCGTAAAGAATTGAAATATAAAATGTCTGAAGAAATTTTTTTGAATAAAATAAAAGACCCTTTTAAAGTTTGAAAATAAAAAGTAGGTTATTAAATTTTAGTTCAAACAGTTTATTTGCTGAAAAATAAAAAGAATCTTCCCTTTTTTATCGGTCTTTGTTCCTTATCTCTCGCATCTCTACTCGCATAGCTCTCATCTCATCCCTTTGCCTACCTTGCTCACTTCGTATTTTAGCTAACTCCCGTAGTATCTGTGCACTTTGGCTTTCTTGGAGGCTTACCGTGGCCCTAAGTTGGTCCATGTTAGCTGTGATATTCAGAATGCTCTATTCCGAGTGACACAGTCTGCTTGCGATCGCTTGATCCATCTGGTAGATCCTGTTGGTCAAAGTATCTATCTGCACGGACAAAACTAACTGAAAACCATTAGTACTTCCTCTGGAGGAAGGTGTGTGCTCGTTAGGTGTTGGAGTATATTCAGGAGATGTGGGTGAGTTTTTGTTTTGGTCAAGGGGTTGTGGATTTCTAGGAGCTCTTTGGGCATGAGTGTGAACGGGAGTTTTTTGAGGTTCTTCTCTTGGAGGAAAGGTTTCTTCAGAAGGGTCTTCTTCCGTGGGACTGGGTTCTCGGGTGCTCATGAATCGTTTCACTAAATCACTAGTATCTAGGCTTGAGTCGATGTTTATAGGTTGTGGAGGATTGTTCTCCCGTGGTACTTCTGGTTCAGGCCTAGGTGGTCCTTCTGGTTTCTTCTTCTTTCGACGTAGAGCGTCGGGATTTTCTGTTTCTTTGCTTGGTTTGTAGCTGCTCTTGTTCTCTTCATCTATGAGTGTAAAGTCTGGTTAGGATAAAACAAAAAAAAAAAGGAAAAACAAAATACAGATAAATTTAAAAACAAGAAAAATATTTTTCGGGTTTTAATTTTTTTCGAAAGTAGTTAAATTTCCTTAATACGGTTTTAGAATAATTTTCTAAAATTTGATTATCCTAAATTTCTTAATTTCAGATAATATCTAAAATTAATTAGTTATGATAACCCTATATTTCGGAAACTGATTGTCTAACTAGCATAAAATGAGTGTTATGGCTAAGGCATAGATTACTACCGTTACCTATCATAAGTCTCTAGAATTTTGATTAGGAATCCTAAATTTGTTATGATATTTCCCCGGCAACGGCGCCAAAAATCTGATGTGTTCCAATTGGTATGCTAAAAGATAAGCTTTTATTTACCTATGTCGATTATGAGTAATTAAGGACTAAGTCTTACTAACTGTCACTTTAGGATTAATTGTTGTCACTTAATCAATCAGAACCTAAGGCAGAGTACCTATCGTGTAGCTAGCTCTTGGAAAGTATCTACGATTTTAATTTATTAATATCGTACTCCCAGGGAAGTGGTAACGGCTTAGTAATAACTATCCTTTTACCCTAACTCTTATCTTATTATCTAGTTATGCAATCGTTCATCAAAATCTTTGATGAGAGGTTGATTCATTCTACACTAGGTTCAAGTCTACTTAAGCCTACAAGAGTGTTTTACAGACAGTGTTCTGATATATGTTATATTGTTCCTACATGTTGATTGACCAATCTTCGAGTATTTTAGATATATCTTGGTCTAGATTGCAATTATGTACTGAATCTACTTGTGTACCACATCTGAGTTATCTAATAAACCGCCCCATTGCCATTGACGGCCCTACTCACGGTTCGAGCTAAAGGCATCCATGAAAGTCCTGTGTCACTCAGAAGATCATGCCGCTCGCCCTAACGCTGGCATAAACACACGAACTCAGCATACTTAGACTACTTTAACAAACATGGTGGTCTATAGGTTATTTCATCTAATATGGCAGACCTTAATGCTTCCGTCCTCACACAAAGCCCTAAATTAAGGCCTGATAAACTATACAGGTTATGATTAGACCGTGGTTAGGTGATGCGTTCCGATCAATATGCTAGAAATAGGTGTTATTTACCCTATATCGATTATGAATAACTAAGGACTTAGAATTACTAATTGTGACATTTAGTATCTATGTTGTCACTTAATCAATCAGAACCTAAAGCAGAGTACCTATCATGTAGCTAGTCTGTTAGAAAGTACCTACGATTTTAATTTAAGAATTTTATCGTACTCCTAGGGAAGTGGTAACGGCTTAGTAGTAACTATCCTTTTACCCTAACTCTTATCTTATTGATGCGTTCCCGACTGATATGCTAAATAGGTGTGATTTACCCTATGTTGATTATGAGTAATTAAGGACTAGGATTGACTAATTGTCACGTTTAGTCTTTATAGTGTCACTTAATCAGTCAGAACCTAAGGAAGAGTACCTATCATGTAGCTAGTCTGTTGGAAAGTATCTACGATTTTACTATGTTAAATATCGTACTCCCAGGGAAGTGGTAACGGCTTAGTAGTAACTAGCTTTTTACCCTAACTCTTATCTTATGATCCAGTTATACAATCTTCATCAATAACTTTGATGAGAGGGTGATCCATTGTCCACTAGGTTTAAGTCTGATTGAGCCTAAAAATGTTTTATAGATAATGTCCTAATTCTATGTTATATTGTTCCTACATGTTGATTAACCTATCTTCGAGTATTTTAGATGCATCCTAGCCTGGATTGCAACTATGTTCTATGTCTAAAGGTATACCACATCCGAGGTCTTTGATAAACCACCCCATCGCCAAGGTTAACGGCCCTACTCACGGCTCGAGCTAAAGACATCCATGAAAGCCTTATGTCACTTTGGGGATCATGCCGCTCGCCCTAACCGCCGGCATAAACGCTCAACTCAGTCTACCTAGACTACTCTAACAAACAGGGTGTTCCGCAGGTTATTTTATCTAGTATGGCAGACACCAATACTAATTGATGCATGTTAAACTAAACAGGTTATGAATAGACCGTGGTTAGGAATTGTCTATAACCCTAATTTTAGGTTAAAAGAACACATTAGACATGCAGACATAATGAATATTAAGCAGGTGGCTATTTTCGGAAAATCATAAGAACTTCAACATATAAAACAAATAATCATAAAAATCATAATCCGATAAACATAATTGTTATTTGGACAATCACAATACAAACATATAAAGAGAGGGAGAGGGGGACTGATGCCATAAAGAAATCACCCTTTACATAGTCTCTCCGATGGAGCAACTGCTTGTATATGTCGTACTGCTTGACCCGACTCTGCTCGATAGAACCTTCGGAGGACGCTTCCTCAGCCTAGTAGCTGGACTTTACCTTAAGTCTCGGGCTTAAGCCCAGCCTTGTGGACTGACTCTTCGAATGCCTAGAGCCCTCTTAGGATCTCCTAACGAAATCCCGGGTATTCTATGAATACCAGAAACGAACCTATCTATCGAACACTAGGATCTGAGACTAATTCTCAGAAACTAAAAAAATCGAAACACTATCTAAGAAAAACTAAACTTTTACTGAGCCCGAGTCTCTCAGTGACTTATGTACTCGAGAAAAGTGTACAATCGAAGTCACTAAATGACTTAGATCGAGTGGAGAGGGATGATTTCAACTGAGGAAGGCCTGGGGTATTTATAGAAGCTTTCTGGAGTGATTTTTCTTCAAAAATTCGATGTGGGACTTGGAATTACAGCTCGGGACGCCCGTCCTGGATTGGGACGCCTGTCCTGGACTGTTGACCAGGTCAGGACGGCCGTCCCGAGTCCTGGACGCCCGTCCTGAATTGGGACGCCCTCCCCGAAGTCCGAACTTTTGAAAAATTGCGTTTTTGCCCCTAAATTTGTCATTTTCTTCTACTTTTCACCTGACACTTCCAAAATCATAAAAACTGTGAAATTGAGTTAATAATAAGCAATTAAGACTGATTTTCCCTCAAATTCACCCTAAATTATGCCTAAAAACATGCTAAAAATGTGATATGATTTATGCATATCAGATAACCCCACACTTAGCTTTTTGCTTGTCCTCAAGCAATGTCTACCTGATGTTAGTGATTTTAAATCATATGTGTAGTCACTTAAATTCCTAGTCATGTTTTTATTCCAAAAATTATTCAGACAATTCTTAACACAGGTCTGACTGGTTAGGTTGCTATGACAAGGTTTCAAATGTCTCTAGTAGATTGCTATAATCAAGCAGAAAACAACTTAACAACTAGATTGAACTCTTTTCTTAGTCACAAGGTCTTCCTGATGTGTAGTGTGTGTACTAGTCTAGACTAGATCGTCAACACAATATACTCTCGTCTTAACTACTACCAGACATACTAGCAATAGACAACTTTCTGAGTTCTGAGCCTTGGTGATCAGATTTTTAATTGTTTAGCTTTTATTTTCTTTTTTTATAGATTCAGGGTATTTTGAGTCTGCTTTGAACACTTCAACTTCAACTACCCATGTAGTGAGTCCCACTCCAATGACTCCGAGACCTACACGACCTTAGGGCATCAGGCATTAAGTTCCCCGAAGGAGTGGTGCTCAAGTAGCAAAGGCCGCTGGCAAACTACCCTATTTAATTAATTTTCTTTTGTTTCTTTTCACTTTTAGCTCAGAGTCTCATCTAGTCACTCTAATTGTCAATACATCCACAACTGGTCTAATCTTATCTAGTTAAGTCTTGAGAGGGTAATTGGCTGAGGTCTCTAATCCAGACTAAGTTGTGCTCAGTTATCAGGAATCCCCTATTCCTAATCAATAAGTTCAAAATAGTCATCACATTGTCTCCTACTAACCATAACATTCTACCTACATATCATAGACATAAGCAATGTTTAACCAATCATACTGCATTTAGAGGTCTGAAAGAATGAAAAATTTTGGAAGGGTGTGAAAATACGAGGAAAACGTACAAAATCATGCAAAAATTTTCTCAAACTACCTCCAAACTACTACAGTGCACTGTGCACTGCTACCCCACACTTAAGTCTGACACTGTCCTCAGTGTTCATGCATTTCTAATCTACCCCACACTTATTTGAAAACAAGAAACAAAAACAAAACAAAAAACTCTTACCCCACACTTATTCGACTACTACGGGTAAGAAGGAAAATAGAGCAATAAAAGAAATAACAAATAACAAAACATGAAAATGAAAGAGATACTCCCTTATTCTGCGAAGTCAACAGTTTGCTCGGTCAGGTCGAAAGGCTCTCTGTAAATCTTTAAGCGTTGTCCGTTCACTTTTTGAATAATACCGTCAGAATCCATGATGTCACATGCTCCGAAAGGTGATACTTCCGTGATTGTGAACGGGTCTGACCAACAGCTATGCAGCTTTCCTGGGAAAAATTTAAAACGTGAGTTGTACAACAATACCTTATCTCCTGGTTCAAAATTCTTTTGGGCTCTGAGTCGTCTTTCATGTCGGAGTTTACTTGTCATCTTGAACTGATGTGAATTCTCATAGTCTTTGAGCCTACACTCATCCAATTCATTGAGTTGTAGAATCCGGCGTTCCTTAGTTAAATTATCGTCGAGGTTTCATTTTTGTACCGCCCAGTAAGCTCTGTGTTCAAGTTCAACCGGAAGGTGGCACAGTTTTCCATAGACTAGTCATTAAGGTGAGAACCCCGTAGTGGTCTTGTATGCTGTATGGAAGGCCCATAATGCATCGTCCAGCTTTATGGCCCAATCCTTACGGTTAACACCCACAGTCTTTTCTAGGATTCTCTTTATGCCCCTATTGGTTACCTCAGCCTGCACATTGGTTTGAGGATGGTAGGCTGTGGAAACGCAATGCTGAACTCCGTATTGCTGAAGTACCTTCTGCAATTGAGAGTTGCAGAAGTGCGTACCTCGATCACTGATTAGGGCTTTCGGACATCCAAATCTGGCGAAAATCTGCTTAAGGAATCTGCATACAACTCTAGCATCATTAGTAGGTAGGGCCTGTGCCTCATGCCATTTTGAAAAATATTCTACAACTACTATGATGTACTGCTTACCAAAAGAGGGAGGAAATGGACCCATGAAGTCTATACCCCATATGTCAAATATTTCTACACTTTGAATTACCTGTTGGGGTAGACTGTCTCGAGAAGATATGGTTCCAGCTTTCTGACAGGCATCGCACGATCCTGTAAATGCTGCGGCGTCTTTGAATATGGTAGGCCAGTAGAAGCCCACCTCTATTACTTTTCGGGCGGTATTAGCTGCAGCTAAGTGACCGCCTGTTGGTCCGCAGTGACAATGTTCCAGAATTTGGAAACCTTCTTCTTGCGAGATACATCTCCTAATCATCTGATCTGCACATATTCGAAATAGAAAAGGATCTTCCCAATAGTAATATTTCAGGTTAGCAAAGAATTTTCTTCTTTGTTGAGCAGTGAGATCACTAGGGAGAGTCCGAGCTGCCAAGTAATTAGCTATATCTGCAAACCAAGGGGGTGAGAAAATAGCAAATAATGTACATAGACTCTCATCCGGAAATTTATCATCAATAGCTTCTAGGGTCGGATTTTCTAGCCTGGACAAGTGGTCTGCGGCTAAGTTTTTTGCCCCTTTCTTATCCCGAATTTCTATGTCGAATTCTTGAAGCAATAAAACCCATCTGATTAATCTTGGCTTTGCGTCGGTTTTATTGAACAAGTATTTTAATGCAGAATGATCAGTATACACAATTGTTTTAGACCGGACTAGATAAGATCAAAATTTGTCAAATGCATATACTACTGCTAATAATTCCTTTTCTGTCGTAGTGTAATTTTCCTGAGCATCAGTTAAGGTTTTACTAGCATAATATATTACCTGAAATTTCTTATCATGTCTTTGTCCTAAAACCACTCCTACTGCATAGTCACTAGCATCACACATAAGTTCAAAAGGTAGACTCAGTCAGGTGACGTCATGACAGGTGCAGTAGTTAAAAGTTCCTTAAGTCTATTAAAAGCTTTTAGACATTTTTCATCAAAGACAAATGGAACATCTTTTCCGAGTAAATTGGTCAACGGCCTAGCTATTGATACGCGAAAATCGTATCACCTTTTTAGCATGTTTTTATGTATGATTTCGGGTGAAATTGAGGGCAAATTGACCTTAATTGTTTGTTATTTACTCAATTTCACGGTTTTTATGATTTTGGAAGTGTCAGGTAAAAAGTAGACGAAAACAGCAAATTTTGGGGCAAAAACGCAATTTTTGGAAATGTTGACTTAGTCAACGGGTCAGGACGGGCATCCCGACCCGTTCAAACCGTCGGGATGGGCGTCCAGGACTCGGGATGGGCGTCCCGACCTGGTCAACAGATCAAGACGGGCGTCCCAATCTGGGACGGGCATCCCGAACCCCCAGAACCAGTCCCACATAGAATTTTTGATGAAAAATCACCCGGGAAGCTGCTATAAATACCCTAGGCCTCCAGTAGTTAAATTCATTCCTCTCCACTCGATCTGAGTCATTTAGTGGTTTCCAGTGTACACTTCTCTAGTACACAACTCACTCAGAGACTCGGATCTCAGTTTTCTTTCTTATTAGTGTTTTGTTTTAGTTTGTGAGAAATAGTCTCAGATCTTAGGTTTCTATAGATAGGTTCGTTTCTGGTATTCATAGAATACCCGGGATTTCGTTAGGAGATCCTAAGAGGGCTCTAGGCGTTCGAAGAGTCAGTCCACAGGGCTGGGCTTAAGCTGGGTATTAAGGTAAAGCCCAGTTACTAGGCTGAGGAAGCGTCCTCCGAAGGTCCTGGTGAGTAGAGTCAGGGCGAGCAATACGACATATACAGCAGTACGCTCCGTCGGTGAGACTACGTAAAGGGTGATTTCTTTATGGCATCAGTCCCCATGTCCCTCTCTTATATGTTGTTATTGTTTTGTTCTAAATACATATTATGAATACGAGATTACGATGTTATGAATAGTTGTTTTATATGTTGACGTTATTATGTTTTTCCGGAAATAGCCACCTGCTAAATAATCACTATGTCTACATATTTAATGTGCTCTTTTAAACTAAAGTTAGGGTTATAGACAATTCCTAACCACGGTCTAATCATAACCTGTTTAGTTTAACAGGCATCAATTAGTATTGGTGTCTGCCATGCTATATAAAATAACCTGCTGAACACCCTGCATGTTAAAGTAGTCTAGGTAGGGGCCGAGCTGAGTTCGATTATGACGACGGCTAGGGCAAGCAGTATGATCCCCGAAGTGACATAGGGCTTTCATGGATGCCTTCGTCCCGAACCGTGAGTAAGGTCGTCATTAAGGTAGGGTGGTTTATTAGAGACCTCGGATGTGGTACGCCTTTAGACACAGAATATAGTTGCAATCCAGGCTAAGATGCATCTAAAATACTCGAAGATAGGTCAATCAACATATAGGAACAGTATAACATACAATCAGGACTCATCTATAAAACACTTCTAGGATTAATTAGACTTAAACCTAGTGGAGAATGAATCACCCTCTCATCAAAGTATTTGATGAAGATTGCATAACTGGATCATAAGATAGGAGTTAGGATAAAAGGCTAGTTACTACTAAGCCGTTGCCACATCCCTGGGAGTACGATATTTAACTTAATAAAATCGTAGATACTTTCCAACAGACTAGCTACACGATAGGTACTCTACCTTAGGTTCTGGCTGATTAAGTGACACCATAGAGACTAAATGTGACAATTAGTCAATCACAGTCCTTAATTATTCATAACCGACATAGGGTAAAATAACACCTATTTAGCACATCGGTCGGAAACCCCATCAGATTTTTGGCGCCGTTGCCGGGGAAATATCATAATGAATTTAGGATTGTTGGCCACAATTCTAGAAACTTATGATAGGTAACGGTAGTAACCTAGACTTTTGAATTACACTTATCTTATACTAGTTAGACAATCACTTTCCTAAATATAAGATTATCATAACTAATTAATTTTAGATAATATCTGGAATTAAGACACTTATGATAATCAAATTTTAGAAAATTATTCTAAAACCATATTGAGGAAATTTACCTGCTTTCTAACTAAAAAAAAATCAAAATCCATAAAAATATTTTTCTTGCTTTCTTGTTTCACTTTCCTACTTTTGCTATTTGTTATTTCCAATCAGACTTTGCACTCAAAGATGAAGAGAACAAGAGCAGCTACTAACCAGGCAAAGAAAACCGAAAACCCTGAGACTCTAGGACCGAAGAAGACAAAGCCAGAGGGCCCCTCTAGGCCTGCACCAGAAGTACCACGAGGGACTCTTCCTTCACAACCAGTGGAAGTAAACTCAAGCCCTGATGCCAGTGAACTAGTGAGACGATTCCTAAACACCCGTGAGCATAGTCCCACGGAAGAAGATCCTTCTGAGGATACCTTCCCTCCTAGAGAAGAACCCCAGAGATCTCCAGTTCACCCTCCTGCCCAGAGAGTTCCTATAAATCCACCCCCTACTAACCAAACCCAAAATTCACCAACCTCTCCTGCATACACCCCAACACCTAACGAGCGCACCCCTTCATCTGTTGGGAGTACTAACGGTTATTATTCAATGTTGTTCGTGCAGATAGACACGTTAGCTCAAAGGGTCTATGAGATGGACCAAGGGATTGCCAGCAGACTGTGTCATTTAGACCAACTCAGTCTGAATATCACAACTAACGTGGACCGACTCAGAGCCACGGTCAATCTTCAGGAGAACCAAGGTGTACAACTACTCCGAGAGATGGCTGATTTACGGAGTGAGCAGAACATGCAGAGGGATGAGATGAGAACCATACGCATAGAAATGCGAAGCATTCGAACAGAACTACAGGAGATCAGATATAGGAGTCGTTAAAAAGGGAAGATTCTTTTACTCTCAACAAATAATTTGTTTGAACTGAAACTTGAATAATTGACCCATATTTTTCTATTTTCAAACATTTTTAAAGGGTCCTTTATATTCAACAATTTTCTTCAGACATTTTATTTCGAATTTCTATGAAAAACAAGAGTTTTGCAAATACAGTTTATTTTCCACTAATTACATTGCACAAACTCAGTTTTTGTTTTTCTGAAATTCTTGCTGAATTTAAGTTGGGATAAAATTAGGGTAGTCACAATTTTTGAAAAAAGACTGAGGAATTTTTGCATAGAGTTTTTAACAACTTCTGAATTTCATTGGATAAACATGAAGCCTTGTTAAGAATTATGATTATTTTTGGTATCTTGAGATTTTCAGGGAATTACGAAAAAAATTTTTTCTCTCGGAATTGGCACGCGTCCCGAAGCAACCCAGGACGGGCGTCCCAATTCTGGACGGGCATCCAGCGGGACGGGAGTCCCGAAGGCCGCCCCTTCTATAAAAATTCATTTTTTTCATTTTCTCTCAAATCTACAACCAAAAATTCATCTGTCTAAAAATATTTCTCTCTACCTTCTCTCTACAATTTTTTGGCAAACTCTCCAAAGTTTAAAAGTTCGAGTTTCCCTCCAAAATTTGAATTTTGAACTTCACCCAAAAATTCAAATTTCCCTCCAAAATTCGATTTTCCCGCCAAAAATTCAAAATCTTTCCCTAACCTAATTTCATCCTTCTGAATTCAAATTCATCTCCAGAATTTGAGTTTAAAAGCTTTCTTTCCCACCTAAACTCTCTCGTACGTTTTCAATGGCTCCCAAACGTGCTCGTACCTCATCTACCATGATAGTTACCTCAGTGGCACATCCTTTTATGTTGTTTCCCTCCAGCACAGCATACCAAGAAAGATGCACTGGGTACATCGGGCGTACGATACTGACGGGCAGAACGTTGGATTGGGCAGCAATACAAATGCTAGGAGTAGAGCCGGAAGTCAGACGCATACTCGACGTGCCACCTTACAGTCGAGTATTCATCGTCACAGAGCCCACATACCTGGAGTTGGTATGTGAGTTCTATGCGTCTTTTGCATGCCACCGGGAGCAGATCACATTCCGCTTGGGCGGAATAGATCGGTCGATGAGCATGGCCGAGTTCGGCGTCGCCCTAGGTATCTGGCAGAGAGATGAGCTGGATACGCCCGCATACACCACAGCGGTTCGAGACTTCACGTCTGCAGACGTCTCCACTGCTTGGCTTTGCAAAAGCCACAGATGGAGACATTCCTTCTAGCCAACATGCACATGGGATCTACGGTAGAGATGGCTAGACTCATCACGGTCGTCATGCGAGGATTCGCTACAGACACCCGGAAACAGTGTCTGGGGCTCAGACCGTACATCACCAGGATAGCCCGCTACTTGGAGTTGGACATAGAGGGCTCGGAGCTGACCCTGGTCGTCCCGACCACCATTCCCGCTGATCTTACTATTCTACGGAACATGGGAATGGTTATCCGGGATGCGAATGATCGCTACACCATCCACATGGATCATCCAGGACAGGCATCGGCATCGGAAGCATTTCCAGTGCATATCCCTCCGTCCGAGACATTCGTGCCACGTACTGCCTTCGAACGACACATGTCGCACGGATTGGCAGAACTATCAGCCCGATACAGTCGAGACATGGACAGCATTGACAGACGGCTGACGATGATGGAAGACAGGATTGACAGACTGTTGGCGATGATAGATGACAAGATCGCCATGAACACCAGCAGGATTGAGGAGATACATCAGTAGACTTCCCGAGTGGTGGAAAACTTCGAGTTTGACTTTACAGCAGAACTCGGTCCACTGGACGACGATCCGCCGGGTTCTTAGTCTCTTTCTCCTTCTTTCCTTTCTTTTGTTTATGTTTTTCTTGTTCTATGTGGATAAACATGTCTGGGCTGTATGACGTATGAATCTATGTACAAAAATTGATTTAGATGACATACAGATTTGTTTGCATTATTTTGCTTTTATGTCTTTCTTACCCATAGTATAGGTAAGCATCTTGTCTTTGTGTTTTATTTCTTGTTTTCAAATAAGTGTGGGGTAATTAGATATGCATGACCACTGAGGACATTGCCAGACTTAAGTGTGGGGTAGCAGTGCATGGTGCACTATAGCAGTTTGCAAAAATTTTCGCATGATTTTGTTTGTTTACCCCGTATTTTCACACCCTTCCAAAAAAATTTCAAACTTTTTCCGTCTTTCAGACTTCTAAATGCAGTATGCTTGGTTAAAAAATTGCTTATGTCTATGATATGTAGGTAGTATGTTATGGTTAGTAGGAGATAATTGATGACTACTGCTGAACTAATTGATTAGGAATAGGGAATTCCTGATAACTGAGCACAACCTTGTCTGGATTAGAGATCTCAGCCAATTGCATGTTTGAGACTTAACTAGATAAAATTAGACTAGTTGTGGATATATTGGCAGTTAGAATGACTAGATGAGACTCTGAGCTAAAAGTGAAAAGAAACAAAAGGAAGTTAATCAAATAAGGGTAGTTTGCCAGTGGCCTTCGCTACTCGAGCACCACTCCTTCGGGGAACTTAAAGCTTGATGCCCTAAGGTCGTGTAGATCTGGGAGTCATCGGAGTGGGACTCGCTGCATGGGTAGTTGAAGTTGACGTGTCCTAAGCAGACTCAAAATACCCTGAATCTATAAAGAAAATAACTAAATGCTAAAACATTAAAAATCTGATCACCAAAGCTCAGAACTCAAAAAGTTGTATGCTGTTAATATGTCTAGCGATGGGTCGAAGTGTTGTCTGGTAGTAGTTAAGACAAGAGTACATTGTTTTGACTATCTGGTCTAGACTAGTACACACACTACACATCAGGAAGACCATGTGACTAAGAAAAAAAGTTCAACCTAGTTGTTGATTTGTTTTCTTCCTGATCATAACAAGCTACTAAAAACATCTGAGACCTTGCCATAGCAACCTAACCAGTCAGACCTGTGCTAAGACTTGTCTGAAGAATTTTTGGAATAAAAACATGACTAGGAATTTAAGTGACTGCACTACGATTTAGAATCACTAACTTCATGTAGACTTTGCTTGAGGACAAGCAAAAAGCTAAGTGTGGGGTTGTCTGATACGCGAAAATCGAATCACCTTTTTAGCATGTTTTTATGTATGATTTCGGGTGAAATTGAGGGCAAATTGATCTTAATTGTTTGTTATTTACTAAATTTCAGGGTTTTTATGATTTTGGAAGTGTCAGGTAAAAAGTAGACGAAAACAGCAAATTTTGGGGCAAAAACGCAATTTTTAGAAATGTTGACTTAGTCAACGGGTCAGGACGGGCGTCCCGAACCCGGGACGGGCGTCCACGACTCGGGACGGGCGTCCTGACCTGGTCAACAGATCAGGACGGGCGTCCCAATCTGGGACGGGCGTCCCGAACCCCCAGAACCAGTCCCACATCGAATTTTTGATGAAAAATCACCCCGGGAAGCTGCTATAAATACCCCAGGCCTCCAGTAGTTGAATTCATTCCTCTCCACTCGATCTGAATCATTTAATGGTTTCCAGTGTACACTTCTCTAGTACACAACTCACTCAGAGACTCGGATCTCAGTTTTCTTTCTTATTAGTGTTTTGTTTTAGTTTCTGAGAAATAGTCTCAGATCTTAGGTTTCTATAGATAGGTTCGTTTCTGGTATTCATAGAATACCCGAGATTTCGTTAGGTGATCCTAAGAGGGCTCTAGGCGTTCGAAGAGTCAGTCCACATGGCTGGGCTTAAGCTGGGTATTAAGGTAAAGCCCAGTTACTAGGCTGAGGAAGCGTCCTCCGAAGGTCTTGGTGAGCAGAGTCAGGGCGAGCAATACGATATATACAGCAGTACGCTCCGTCGGCGAGACTACGTAAAGTGTGATTTCTTTATGGCATCAGTCTCCATGTCCCTCTCTTATATGTTGTTATTGTTTTGTTCTAAATACATATTATGAATACGAGATTACGATGTTATGAATAGTTGTTTTATATGTTGACGTTATTATGTTTTTCCAGAAATAGCCACCTGCTAAATAATCACTATATCTGCATGTTTAATGTGCTCTTTTAAACTAAAGTTAGGGTTATAGACAATTCCTAACCATGGTCTAATCATAACCTGTTTAGTTTAACAGGCATCAATTAGTATTGGTGTCTGCCATGCTAGATAAAATAACCTGCTGAACACCCTGCATGTTAAAGTAGTCTAGGTAGGGGCCGAGCTGAATCCGATTATGCCGGCGGCTAGGGCAAGCGGTATGATCCCCGAAGTGACATAAGGCTTTTGATGTGTCGATTCCGGTTGACTTACTAAATAGGTGTTATTTTACCCTATGATGATTATGATTAATTAAGGACTGTGATTAACTAATTGTCACGTTTAGTCTTATGGTGTCACTTAATCAGCCAGAATCTAAGGCAGAGTACCTATCGTGTAGCTAGTCTATTGGAAAGTATCTACGATTTTAATTATCGTACTCCCAGGGAAGTGGCAACGGCTTAGTAGTAACTAGCCTCTTATCCTAACTCTTATCTTATGATCCAGTTATGCAATCTTCATCAAATCTTTTGATGAGAGGGTGATCCATTCTCCACTAGGTTCAAGTCTAATTAACCCTAGAAGTGTTTTAAAGATAAATTCTGATTCTATGTTATACTGTTCCTATATGTTGATTGACCTATGTTCGAGTATTTTAGATGCATCTTAGCCTGGATTGCAACTATGTTCTGTGTCTAAAGGCGTACCACATCCGAGGTCTCTAATAAACCGCCCTACCTTAATGACGGCCCTACTCACGGTTCGGGACGAAGGCATCCATGAAAGCCCTATGTCACTTCGGGGATCATACCGCTTGCCCTAGCCGCCGGCATAATCGGACTCAGCTCGGCTCCTACCTAGACTACTTTAACAGGCAGGGTGTTCAACATGTTATTTTATCTAGCATGGCAGACACCAATACTAATTGATGCCTGTTAAACTAAACAGGTTATGATTAGACCGTGGTTAGGAATTGTCTATAACCCTAACTTTAGTTTAAAAGAGCACATTAAACATGCAGACATAGTGAATATTTAGCAGGTGGCTATTTCCGGAAAAATATAACAACTTCAACATATAAAACAACTATTCATAAAAATCATAATCAGATGTTCATAATAAGTATTTAGAGAAAAACAATAACAACATATAAGAGAGGGGGTATGGGGACTGATGCCATAAAGAAATCACCCTTTACGTAGTCTCGCCGCAGAGCGTACTGCTGTATATGTCGTACTGCCTCCTCTGACTCTGCTCACCAGAACCTTCGGAGGACGCTTCCTCAGCCTAGTAACTGGGCTTTACCTTAATACCCAGCTTAAGCCCAGCCCTGTGGACTGACTCTTCGAACGCCTAGAGCTCTCTTAGGGTTTCCTAACGATACCCCGGGTATTCTATGAACACCGGAAACGAACCTATCTATAGAAACCTAAGATCTGAGACTATTTCTCAGAAACTAAACAAAACACTAATAAGAAAGAAAACTGAGATCTGAGTCTCTGAGTGAGTTGTGTACTGGAAAATTGTACACTGGAGACCACTAAATGACTCAGATCGAGTGGAGAGGGATGAATTCAACTGCTGGAGGCCTAGGGTATTTATAGCAGCTTCCCGGAGTGAAAAATTCTGAAAAATTCGATGTGGGACAGCTTCTGGCGGCTCGGGACGCCCGTCCCGGTTCGGGACGCCCGTCCTGATTCGTTGACCAGGTTCGGGACGCCCGTCCCGGTTCAGGACGCCCGTCCTGGCGGTTTGACTGGGTCGGGACGCCCGTCCCGGGTTCGGGACGCCCGTCCCGGACCTTTGACCGGGTCAATATTTCCAAAAATTGCGTTTTTGCCCCAGAATTTGCTTTTCGTCTACTTTTCACCTGACACTTCCAAAATCATAAAAACCGTGAAATCAAGTAAATAGTAAACAATTAATGTCCATTTACTCTCAATTTCACATTAAAACATACATAAAAACATGCTAAAAATGTGATACGATTTTAGCGTATCAGATAACCCCACACTTAGCTTTTTGCTTGTCCTCAAGCAAAGTCTACATGGAGTTAGTGATTTTAAACCGTAGTGCAGTCACTTAAATTCCTAATCATGTTTTTATTCCAAAAATTCTTCAGACAATTCTTAACACAGGTCTGATTGGTTAGGTTGCTATGACAAGGTCTCACATGTCTCTAGTAGTTTGTTATGATCAGGCAGAAAACAAATCAACAACTAGGCTGGACTTTTTCTTAGTCACAGGGTCTTCCTGATGTGTAGTGTGTGTACTAGTCTAGACCAGATAGTCAACACAATGAACTCTTATCTTAACTGCTACCAGATAATACTTCGACCTATCGCTAGACATACTGACAACAGATAACTCTCTGAGTTCTGAGCTTTGGTGATCAGATTTTTAATGTTTTAGCACTTAGTTATTTTCTTTATAGATTCAGGGTATTTCGAGTTTGCTTAGAACACGTCAACTTCAACTACCCATGTAGCGAGTCCCACTCCGATGACTCCCAGATCTACACGACCTTAGGGCATCAGGCTTTAAGTTCCCCGAAGGAGTGGTGCTCGAGTAGCGAAGGCCGCTGGCAAACTACCCTATTGTAATTAACTTCCTTAAGTTCTTTTCACTTTTAGCTCAGAGTCTCATCTAGTCATTCTAACTGCCAATATATCCACAACTGGTCTAATTTTATCTAGTGGAGTCTCGAATGGGCAATTGGTTGAGGTCTCTAATCCAGACAAGGTTGTGCTCAGTTATCAGGAATTCCCTATTCCTAATCAATTAGTCCAAGATAGCTATCGACTATCTCCTACTAACCATAACATACTACCTACATATCATAGACATAAGCAATTTGTTTAACCAAGCATACTGCATTTAGAAGTCTGAAAGACGGAAAGATTTTGAAAAAATTTTGGAAGGGTGTGAAAATACAGGGAAAACAAGCAAAAGCATGCGAAAAATTTTTCAAACTGCTAAGTGCACCGTGCACTGCTACCCCACACTTAAGTCTGGCACTGTCCTCAGTGTTCATGTATATCTAGCTACCCCACACTTATTTGAAAACAAGAAATAAAACAGAAAAGATTCTTACCCCACACTTATTCGACTAACTAAGGGTAAGAGAGAAAATCAGGTAACAAAACAGGAAGGGTCGCAAAACAAAACAAAAAACAAATAAAATAAAAGGAATATGAGGATTAGAAAAACTCCCTTCATGTCGCGAACAGAAGGGTCTTCTCTGATCTGTCAATTGGCTCTTCACCTTAGCCATGTGCTATTGCTAAGGTGTTCTTGACTCTGCAAGCTCTAGATATTGGAACGGATGACGCCAGCTCCGATCCTTCATCGTCGAGCTCTAGGTAGTGGCATATCCATTTGATGAATGACTCAAGCCCCAAGGACTGTTTCCTCGAATCATCTACAAGGTTTCTCGTAATCGTAGCAACGTGTCCAGAAGGAACGTGTCTAGGAATGAGACTTCTTTGGATTGGTGTGCCTACCTGCCAATGTTAGTAAAGGTATTGCATGCAAGTCTCGAATGGAAGAAAAGATACCTGAAGTTTTGGCGAAGCTGTGGTGGTAGGGGGCTCCAGTTGTGTAGATCTGGGCCCAAGTATTTGAGACTTCCTCGGGGAAGTTTCTCACAGCTGATTGGTATGTAGGGAATGCAAGCTCCTCCATTGCTATGCTCCCGACACAATGCCAAATTCCTCTATATCTGTCGTCCGTTCGTTACCTCTTGGTAGATCACTTGCTTGCACTGGTCTGGCTTTAATTGTTGCCAGTATCTCATCTATTGATTCTGCGAGTGTGGGTTTTGCTTGTGGTGGTGTCTTCTGAAAGTTTCCAGCTTCCGAATTACTCCTCAGCTAAATCCCGTATGATTCCTCTAGTTGGGATTGTATGCGTTTCCCATTGGAGCAGCATTCTGCAGTAACCTACTCCTACCTCTTTTGGAATGGTCAGTCATTCCCATAGCAATCCCTGCTAAAGTGTGGTACTTAGCAAACTTCACAGATTTGATACACAGGCTGAACATTTCTTCCTAAAACATTGGCACTCTGAATCTGGAAAACAACTAGAATCTGCACATGACTTTTAACATCATTAGTAGGTAATGCCTGTGGTTCAGGCTATTTTCGAAAAGTGTTCCACGACTACTATGATGTAATTATTTTCATAAGAAACCTATTGTTTTTAGACAAGACCACATAAGATCGGAATTTTATCACATATGAACTTTCTTATCATGTTTCTGTCCTAAAACAATTCTTACTACATAATTACATCACATATTCAAAAAGCATATTTCAATCAGGTGATGTCATAATGGGTGCAGTAGTTCCTTTTGGTTTAAAAGATATCATGCAATTATCAGCAAAATAAAAGGAACATCCTTTTTTCAATAGAACATTCAAAGGTCTGGCTACTAAGGAAAAATTATTTCATAACTCGTCCTAATAAAGCCGGTATGACTCTAAGAAAAATTCTAAAATGGAATTTCTTTCCAGATTAAAACCTGAGCCAACATTTTACAACTCAGAACAAAATATCTTTTATCCTCATTTCCATTTTTATTTCTTCGAAATTAAATAAAGGAAGAAAAACACGAAAAAGAACAACTAAGAAAACAACTAAAAAAAAAAACAAGAGATAGGGAAAAGGAACAACTCACCGTTGAGCAAGAAAGATACATTCTTTTTGGGATTTTAAATTTTAAAATTTTTTTTTTTCCTTTTTTTTTTTCGAAAGCAGTTAAATTTCCTCAATATGGTTTTAGAATGATTTTCTAAAATTTGATTATCCTAAGTGTCTTAATTCCAGATAACATCTAAAATTAATCAGTTATGATAATCCTATATTTCGGAAATTGATTGTCTAACTGGTATAACATAAGTGTTGGGTCTAAAGTCTAGGTTACTACCGTTACCTATCATAAGTATCTAGAATTTTGATCGGTGTCTAGAATTTTGATCAGGAGTCCTAAATTCATTATGATATTTCCCCGGCAACGGCGCCAAAAATCTGATGTGTCGATTCCGGTTGACTTACTAAATAGGTGTTATTTTACCCTATGATGATTATGATTAATTAAGGACTGTGATTAACTAATTGTCACGTTTAGTCTTATGGTGTCACTTAATCAGCCAGAATCTAAGGCAGAGTACCTATCGTGTAGCTAGTCTATTGGAAAGTATCTACGATTTTAATTATCGTACTCCCAGGGAAGTGGCAACGGCTTAGTAGTAACTAGCCTCTTATCCTAACTCTTATCTTATGATCAAGTTATGCAATCTTCATCAAATCTTTTGATGAGAGGGTGATCCATTCTCCACTAGGTTCAAGTCTAATTAACCCTAGAAGTGTTTTAAAGATAAATTCTGATTCTATGTTATACTGTTCCTATATGTTGATTGACCTATGTTCGAGTATTTTAGATGCATCTTAGCCTGGATTGCAACTATGTTCTGTGTCTAAAGGCGTACCACATCCGAGGTCTCTAATAAACCGCCCTACCTTAATGACGGCCCTACTCACGGTTCGGGACGAAGGCATCCATGAAAGCCCTATGTCACTTCGGGGATCATACCGCTTGCCCTAGCCGCCGGCATAATCGGACTCAGCTCGGCTCCTACCTAGACTACTTTAACAGGCAGGGTGTTCAACATGTTATTTTATCTAGCATGGCAGACACCAATACTAATTGATGCCTGTTAAACTAAACAGGTTATGATTAGACCGTGGTTAGGAATTGTCTATAACCCTAACTTTAGTTTAAAAGAGCACATTAAACATGCAGACATAGTGAATATTTAGCAGGTGGCTATTCCGGAAAAATATAACAACTTCAACATATAAAACAACTATTCATAAAAATCATAATCAGATGTTCATAATAAGTATTTAGAGAAAAACAATAACAACATATAAAGAGGGGTATGGGGACTGATGCCATAAAGAAATCACCCTTTACGTAGTCTCGCCGCAGAGCGTACTGCTGTATATGTCGTACTGCCTCCTCTGACTCTGCTCACCAGAACCTTCGGAGGACGCTTCCTCAGCCTAGTAACTGGGCTTTACCTTAATACCCAGCTTAAGCCCAGCCCTGTGGACTGACTCTTCGAACGCCTAGAGCTCTCTTAGGGTTTCCTAACGATACCCCGGGTATTCTATGAACACCGGAAACGAACCTATCTATAGAAACCTAAGATCTGAGACTATTTCTCAGAAACTAAACAAAACACTAATAAGAAAGAAAACTGAGATCTGAGTCTCTGAGTGAGTTGTGTACTGGAAAATTGTACACTGGAGACCACTAAATGACTCAGATCGAGTGGAGAGGGATGAATTCAACTGCTGGAGGCCTAGGGTATTTATAGCAGCTTCCCGGAGTGAAAAATTCTGAAAAATTCGATGTGGGACAGCTTCTGGCGGCTCGGGACGCCCGTCCTGATTCGTTGACCAGGTTCGGGACGCCCGTCCCGGTTCAGGACGCCCGTCCTGGCGGTTTGACTGGGTCGGGACGCCCGTCCCGGGTTCGGGACGCCCGTCCCGGACCTTTGACCGGGTCAATATTTCCAAAAATTGCGTTTTTGCCCCAGAATTTGCTATTTTCGTCTACTTTTCACCTGACACTTCCAAAATCATAAAAACCGTGAAATCAAGTAAATAGTAAACAATTAATGTCCATTTACTCTCAATTTCACATTAAAACATACATAAAAACATGCTAAAAATGTGATACGATTTTAGCGTATCAGCTTTCATGGATGCCTTCGTCCCGAACCGTGAGTAGGGCCGTCATTAAGGTAGGGCGGTTTATTAGAGACCTCGGATGTGGTACGCCTTTAGACACAGAACATAGTTGCAATCCAGGCTAAGATGCATCTAAAATACTCGAAGATAGGTCAATAAACATATAGGAACATTATAACATAGAATCAGGACTCATCTATAAAATACTTCTAGGATTAATTAGACTTAAACCTAGTGGAGAATGAATCACCCTCTCATCAAAGTATTTGATGAAGATTGCATAACTGGATCATAAGATAGGAGTTAGGATAAAAGGCTAGTTACTACTAAGCCGTTGCCACTTCCCTGGGAGTACGATATTTAACTTAATAAAATCGTAGATACTTTCCAACAGACTAGCTACACGATAGGTACTATGCCTTAGGTTCTGGCAAATTAAGTGACACCATAGAGACTAAATGTGACAATTAGTCAATCACAGTCCTTAATTATTCATAATCGACATATGGTAAAATAACACCTATTTAGCACATCGGTCGGAAACCCCATCAGCTATTAATGAGAAATCTTTTATAAACCTACGATAAAAGCCAGCGTGTCCCAAAAAACTTCTAACGGCTCTCACATTCTTGGGTGGAGGCAGTTTTGAAATAACTTCAATTTTGGCCTTATCTACTTCCATACCTAGGTGTGAGATCTTATGTCCTAAAACGATTCCCTCTTTTACCATGAAATGGCATTTTTCCCAATTTAAAACCAAGTTAGATTTTATACAACGTTTCAACATTAACTCCAAGTTCTTTAGACAAACCTCAAATGAATTACCAAAAATAGAAAAGTCATCCATGAATACTTCCATAGACTTTCCTAACATGTCCTCAAAGATAGCAGTCATATAATGTTGAAATGTAGCAGGTGCATTACACAAACCAAAAGGCATCCTTCTATATGCAAATGTTCCAAAAGGGCATGTGAAAGTAGTTTTATGCTGGTCCTGAGGGGAAATAGGAATTTGAAAATAACCAGAAAACCCATCAAGAAAGCAACAAAACATATGTCCAGACAATCTTTCTAACATTTGGTCAATAAAAGGAAGGGGGAAATGGTCTTTTCATGTGGCCGTATTTAGTTTTCTATAGTCTATGCATACACGATGACCAGTTACAGTTCTCGTAGGGATTAGTTCATTATGTTCATTCCTGACAACTGTTATACCGCCTTTCTTAGGTACTACCTGCACCGGGCTTACCCACTCACTATCTGAGATAGGGTAGATAAGTCCTGCATCTAACAGCTTGATTACTTCTTTCTTAACAACATCACACACATTAGGATTCAACCTCCTTTGAGGTTGCACACATGGCTTATACTCATTTTCTAGAAGAATCTTATGCGAACAAAAGCTTGGATTAATACCTGGAATGTCTGCAATTTTGTAGGCGAAGGCTCTTCTATACTTTCTGCATATGTCCACGGTCAGCTTCCTTTGTTCTGTAGTCAGATCAGCTGCAAGAATAATGGGAAGTTTCTTGTTGTCATCTAGGAATTCGTAGCACAGATGAGTGGGCAGTTCCTTTAGTTCCAAGTCTGGTGGATCTTCAAACGAAGTCCGTTCTTTCTTCATCTCATTATCACCTATCTCAGTGAAGCTATCAGAAGTAATTTCATTTTCAAAAGAGATAAGTTCAGTCTCCTCTAATTCTAGTGAGTCCTGATATGCATAAATCATATCACATTTTTAGCATGTTTTAGGCATGATTTAGGGTGAAATTGAGGGTAAATTGGTCTTAATTGTTCATTATTAACTCAATTTCACAGTTTTTATGATTTTGGAAGTGTCAGGTGAAAAGTGGAAGAAAATGGCAAATTTCGGGGCAAAAATGCAATTTTTCAGAAGTTCGGACTTCGGGGAGGGCGTCCCGGTTCAGGACGGGCGTCCTGACCTGGTCAACAGGTCGGGACTCGCGTCCAAGACTCGGGACGGCCGTCCTGACCTGGTCAACTGATCGGGATGGGCGTCTCAAACCAGAAAGTCAAGTCCCACATCGAATTTTTGAGAGAAAATCACTCCAGAAAGCTTCTATAAATACCTCAGGCCTCCCTCAGTTGAAATCATCCCTCTCCACTCTATCTGAGTCATTCAGTGGTTTCTAGTGTACAATTCTCGAGTACACAACTCCCTCGGAGACTCAGATTTTAGTATAAGTTTTCTTTCTTTCCTTTTTGTGTTTCGTTTTTCTTAGCTTCTGAGAAATAGTCTCAGATCCTAGGGTAAGATAGATAGGTTCGTTTCTGGTATTCATAGAATACCCGGGATTTCGTTAGGAGATCCTAAGAGGGCTCTAGGCGTTCGAAGAGTCAGTCCACAGGGCTGGGCTTAAGCCCAGGACGTAAGGTAAAGTCCAGCTACTAGGCTGAGGAAGCGTCCTCTGAAGGTTTTGGCGAGCAGAGTCGGGTCAAGCAGTACGACATATACAGTAGTACGCTCCAACGGCGCGACTACGTAAAGGGTGATTTCTTTATGGCATCAATCCCCCCTGTCCCTCTCTTATATGTTGTTATTGTGTTGTCCAAATATCGATTATGAATACTAGATTACGATTGTTATGAATATTTGTTATATGTGTTGAAGTTGTTATGTTTTTCCGGAAATAGCCACCTGCTTAAATATCCATTATGTCTGCATGTCTAATGTAGTTTCTTTTAAACTAAAATCAGGGTTATAGACAATTCCTAACCACGGTCTATTCATAACCTGTTTAGTTTAACAGACATCAATTAGTATTAGTGTCTGCCATACTAGATAAAATAACCTGCGGAACACCCTGTTTGTTAGAGTAGTCTAGGTAGGCTGAGTAGAGCGTTTATGCCTGCGGTTATGGGCAAGCAGCATGATCCCCGAAGTGACATAGGCTTTCATAACTGTCTTTAGTAGTAACCGTGAGTAGGGCCGTTTACATTGGCGATGGGGCGGTATATCAGATTACTCAGATGTGGTACACCTTTGGACTCAGAACATAGTTGCAATCCAGGCTAAGATATATCTAAAATACTCGAAGATAGGTCAATCAACGTATAGGAACAATATAACATAGAATCAGAACTTTGTCTATAAACACTTTTAGGCTTAATTAAACTTAAACCTAGTGGAGAATGGATCACCCTCTCATCAAAATCATTGATGAAGATTGCATAACTGGATCATAAGATATGAGTTAGGATAAAAGGCTAGTTACTACTAAGCCGTTACCACTTCCCTGGGAGTACGATAATTATTTAATAAAATCGTAGATACTCTCCAACAGACTAGCTACACGATAGGTACTCTGCCTTAGGTTCTGGCTGATTAAGTGACACCTTAGAGACTAAATGTGACAATTAGTCAATCACAGTCCTTAATTACTCATAATCAACATAGGGTAAAATAACACCTATTTAGCATATCGACCGGAACCCATCAGATTTTTGGCGCCGTTGCTGGGGAAATATCATAATGAATTTAGGATTCCTGATCAAAATTCTAGTGGCTTATGATAGGTAACGGTAGTAACCTAGACCTTAGACCTACACTTATCTTACACTAGTTAGACAATCACTTTCCGAAATATAGTGTTATCATAACTAATTAATTTTAGATGTTATCTGGAATTAAGACACTTAGGATAATCAAATTTTAGAAAATCATTCTAAAACCATATTGAGGGAATTTAAGTGCTTTCAAAATATATAAAAAGAAAAAAAATGGTTAAAATTTAAAAATCCGAAAAAATTGTACTTTTCTTGTTCAATGGTAAGTTGTTCTTTTCCCTACCTTTTGTGTTATTTCCCTTTCGTAATTGAATAGTTGTTTTTTTCCAAATTTTTAAATTTTTCACTTTCCCTGTAACCCCACTAACCAATTTGCTCAGGCTAAAACGTATTCTTCTCTGTAGTTGCGTGACTCGAACTTCAGAAGCTAACCTTGAAACACCAGTTGAGAATCCTGAACGTCTCATTCATACAGCTAATAGGCGAAGAACAAAGATGGCTGCTGAAAGACCTACCCTCGAATCCTACATCCAGCCTCAGACTGTTCCAGTATCATCTGCCATCCAAATCCCTGGGAACCCTTGCTATGATCTTAAACCGAATGTGATCCAGTTCATTATAAATCGGGTTCAGTTTGGAGGAACTGCAGCCGAGAATCCGCTGGAACACTTATCTGATTTCTCTTCTCTCTGCGAAGGCCTCATGGGAGATCATAATGCAGAAGTAACTAAACTCAATCTCTTTCCCTACTCACTGAGGGACAGAGCTAAGAGATGGTTGGCCCAACTACCTACCAACTCCATCACCTCTTGGGATGAGTTAAGCAAAGCCTTCCTAGAAGAATACTACTCTGCAGCAAGAGTCCTAGAATATCGAAGGGCTCTGTCTAGTTTTACTCAAGCTGCTGATGAGACAGTGATCGAAGCTTGGGACAGATTCAAGGAGCTACTCAGGCTCTGCCCCCAACATGGACTAATTGAAGCATTGCTGATCCAGCAATTTTACGGGGGCATGTCAGACATGGGTAAGCAAATTCTTGATGGACTCAATCCCCAGAGCGGTTTCAATGGAATGAGTGATGTAGATGCTAGAAACGCTCTGGAGAGACTCTACAGGAATAGCAAGAACTGGCGCACAAGTGGCCGAGCTAAGAAGCAACCAGTAAATGCGGCCGTTGCCTCCACTGATGATCAATTTGAGGCACTGAAGGCCAGCATTACTAATCAGCTGAATGCCTTCCAACAGGGGAAAAGCGTTCAGTCAGTATACCAAGTCTGCGAATTTTGCCAAGGACCACATTTCAGTGGAGATTGTTATGGTAATGGGATATTAACTATTCCAGAGGATATGGAACAAGTGGACGCAGTGAATTCTGCTCCTATAGGGAATACCTACAATCCCACTTGGAAGAACCATCCGGGATTTGGCTGGAGAAACAATTCCGGGACTACTAACTTCCAGAAAAGAGTACCTCAGCAACTGCCATATCCGCAGAACCAGCAAGTCGCTCTGCCTGCACCAAGGAACTACATCGTTCCAACTGACCCCATGCAAGAATTCAGAGACATGCTGAAGAGCATTTCCGACTCTAACAAGGAAATGATAGAATCCAACAGGAAGATCCAAGAAGCTCACGCAGAAAGAATCCAGCAGAACGAGAACAGACAGAAGCAGACCGAGCAAACAATCAGAAACACACAAGCTGCTATACAAACTTTAGAGAGACAAATGGGTCAGCTATCCACCCATTTCTCTCACAGGTCCCAGGGAACGCTACCAAGCAACACTAAGACCAACCCTCAAACTGAATGAAAGACTATCACTCTAAGATCTGGTAAAATTCTATCTCCAACTCCACCCAAATCATCTGACCCTCCTATTCTTGTGCAGGAACCAGAAGAAGGCTCCAAGGACCCAACGCCGACGGATGTCGAAATCGAAGTAGCAAGGAAAGGGAAGACGGAGTTTATTCCTGAGTACCGGCCAAAAGTACCTTACCCTGCCAGACTTATGCATAATAAAGATACGGAGCAATTTGAAAAGTTTCTTAAAAGTTTTAGTCAGATTCATGTTAATTTACCTTTACTTGATGTTATTTCTGAAATGCCAAAGTATGCTAAGTTTTTAAAAGAAGTTGTTAGTAATAAAAGAAAATTTGACATGGACAAGGTGGTTCTTAATGAAGAATGTTCGGCGGTCCTGTTGAATAAACTACCGTCTAAACAGAAAGATCCTGGTTGTTTTACCTTGCCATGTACAATTGGAAATATTACTAACATGCATGCATTAGCAGACTTAGGAGCTAGTATCAATCTTATGCTATCTAGTTTATTTGATAAACTAGGATTGCATGATTTGAAAACGGCTAGGATGTGCATACAACTTGCAGATAGGACAATCAAAATCCCCAAAGGAATAACTGAAGATCTCTTAGTAAAGGTCGGAAACTTTGTGTTCCCTGCGGAGTTTGTTGTCATGGATATGAATGGGGAAGGAGGAGTGCCCCTGATCCTAGGTCGACCATTTCTAGCTACCTCAAAAGCATTAATAGACGTCAGTAATGGTCAAATCAAGTTAAGGGTAGGAAATGATGACATCACTTTTGATCTAAATGAAACCCTTAGGTATCCCATGCATTTAGATGATACTTGTTTTTGTGTGGATGCCATGGAACACTTGATTGCAATTAACGTGACAGACCTATGCTCAAACTATCAAGTCCTAAGTGAGGACTCCCTAGAATTAGAGGAGACTGAACTTACCTCTTTTGAAAATGAAAATACTTCTGATAGTTTCACTAAGATAGGTGATGATGATATGAAGAAAGAACGGACTTCGTTTGAAGATCCACCAGACTTGGAGCTGAAGGAACTACCCACTCATCTGTGCTACGAATTCCTAGATGACAACAAGAAACTTCCCATTATTCTTGCAGCTGATCTGACTGCAGAACAAAGGAAGTTGATTGTGGACATGTGCAGAAAGTATAGAAGAGCCTTTGCCTACAAAATTGCAGACATTCCATGTATTAATCCAAGCTTTTGTTCGCATAAGATTCTTCTAGAAAATGAGTATAAGTCATGTGTGCAACCTCAAAGGAGGTTGAATCCTAATGTGTGTGATGTTGTTAAGAAAGAAGTCATTAAACTATTAGATGCAGGACTTATCTACCCTATATCAAATAGAGAGTGGGTAAGCCCGGTGTAGGTAGTACCTAAGAAGGGCAGTATAACAGTTGTTAGGAATGAGAACAATGAACTAATACCTACGAGAACTGTAACTGGTCATCGTGTATGCATAGACTATAGAAAACTAAATATGGCCACACGAAAAGATCACTTCCCCCTTCCTTTTGTTGACCAAATGTTAGAAAGATTATCTGGACACATGTTTTATTGCTTTCTTGATGGGTTTTCTGGTTATTTTCAAATTCCTATTTCCCTTGAGGACCAGCATAAAACTACGTTCACATGCCCTTTTGGAACATTTGCATATAGAAGGATGCCTTTTGGTTTGTGTAATGCACCTGCTACATTTCAACGTTGTATGACTGCTATCTTTGAGGACATGTTAGGAAAATCTATGGAAGTATTTATGGATGACTTTTCTGTTTTTGGTAATTCATTTGAGGTTTGTCTAAAGAACTTGGAGTTAATGTTGAAACGTTGTATCAAATCTAACCTGGTTTTAAATTGGGAAAAATGCCACTTCATGGTAAGAGAGGGAATCGTTTTAGGACATAAGATCTCACACCTAGGTATGGAAGTAGATAAGGCCAAAATTGAAGTTATTTCGAAACTACCTCCTCTAAAAAATGTGAGAGCCGTTAGAAGTTTTTTAGGACACGCTGGCTTTTATCGCAGGTTTATAAAAGATTTTTCATTAATAGCCAGGCCGTTGACCAATTTACTCGGAAAAGATGTTCCATTTGTCTTTGATGAAAAATGTCTAAAAGCTTTTAATAGACTTAAGGAACTTTTAACCACTGCACCTATCATGACATCACCCGACTGGAGTCTACCTTTTGAGCTTATGTGTGATGCTAGTGACTATGCAGTAGGAGTAGTTTTAGGACAAAGACTGATGTGTGGATTCCGGTTGACTTACTAAATAGGTGTTATTTTACCCTATGTTGATTATGAATAATTAAGGACTGTGATTGACTAACTGTCACATTTAGTCTCTATGGTGTCACTTAATCAGCCAGAACCTAAGGCAGAGTACCTATCGTGTAGCTAGTCTGTTGGAAAGTATCTACGATTTTATTAAGTTAATTATCGTACTCCCAGGGAAGTGGCAACGGCTTAGTAGTAACTAGCCTTTTATCCTAACTCCTATCTTATAATCCAGTTATGCAATCTTCATCAAATACTTTGATGAGAGGGTGATTCATTCTCCACTAGGTTTCAGTCTAATTAAACCTAGAAGTGTTTTATAGATGAGTCCTGATTCTATGTTATATTGTTCCTATATGTTGATTGACCTATATTCGAGTATTTTAGACATGTCTTGGCCTGGATTGCAACTATGTTCTGTGTCTAAAGGCTACCACATCTGAGTTTCTACGCTACCGCCCCATCGTTAAGGGTAACGGTCCTACTCACGGCTCGGACTAAAGTCAGCAATGAACGGTACCCTATGTCACTTCGGTATCATGCTGCTCGTCTCATAACCGTCGGCATAACACTCTACTCAGCCTACCTAGACTACTTTCAACCAACAGGGTGTTCCGCAGATTATTTTATCTAGTATGGCAGACACCAATACTAATTGATGCCTGTTAAACTAAACAGGTTATGAATAGACCGTGGTTAGGAATTGTCTATAACCCTAATTTCAATTTAAAAGAACGGCAATAGACATGCAGACATAATGAATATTTAAGCAGGTGGCCATTTCCGGAAAATCATAATAACTTCAACATATAAAACAGATATTCATAAGAATCGTAATCTGATATTCAAATTAATATTTAGATAAAACAATTCGTAAACATACAGAACCTCGTCTAGGGGACCCACTGTCATAAAGTAATCACCACTCTATGCAGGTCCAGCCGGCGCTGCAGCTCCTGTATGCTCCTGACTGCTCGATCCTACTCTGCTCGGCAGAGCCTTCGGAGAACGCTCCTCAAACCTAGTAGCAATTGCTTTACCTTACATCCCGGGCTTAAGCAAATTGCCCTAATCTGACTAAGAACACGCACCCTATCTCTCTCTTAGGATCTCCTAACGAAATCCCGGTATTCTATGAATACCAAAAACGAACCTATCTATCGAAGCCTAAGATCTGAGACTATTTCTCAGAAACTAAAACAAAACACTAACAAGAAAGAAAACTGAGATCCGAGTCTCTGAGTGAGTTGTGTACTAGAGAATTGTACACTGGACACCACTAAATGACTCAGATCGAGTGGAGAGGAATGATTTCAACTCTTGGAGGCCTAGGGTATTTATAGCAGCTTTCTGGAGTGAAAAATTCCAAAATATTCGATGTGGGACAAATTCTGGTGCTTCGGGACGCCCGTCCTGGATTGGGACGCCCGTCCTGGTGGCTTGACCAGGTCGGGACGCCCGTCCCGAATTCGGGACGCCCGTCCCGGATCGTTGACCAAGTCAACATTTCCAAAATTTGCATTTTTGCCCCAAAATTTGTTATTTTCGTCCAATTTGCTCCTGAAACTTCCAAAATCGAAATTTAAGCAATATTATGTCAATTTGATTCAATTAAGATCAAATACATTCAAATATGGCCCTAATTTATGTCTAAAAACATGCTAAAAAGGGTATATGATTTGTGCACATCAAAGACATGATAAGAAATTTCATGTAATATATTATGCTAGTAAAACCTTAACTGATACTCAGGAAAATTACACTACGACAGAAAAGGAATTATTAGCAGTAGTATATGCATTTGATAAGTTTCGATCTTATCTAGTCCTGTCTAAAAACTATTGTTTATACTGATCATTCTGCATTAAAGTACCTGTTCAATAAAACCGACGCAAAACCAAGATTAAGTAGATGGGTTTTATTGCTTCAAGAATTCGACATAGAAATTCGGGATAAGAAAGGGGCAGAAAACTTAGCCGCATACCACCTGTCCAGGCTAGAGAATCCGACCCTAGAAGCCATTGATGAAACAATCATATCTGATAAATTTCTAGATGAGAATCTATGTGCATTGTTTGCTATTTTCTCACCCCCTTGGTTTGCAAATATAGCAAATTATTTGGCAGCCCGGACTCTCCCTAGTGATATCACTGCTCAACAAAGAAAGAAATTCTTTGCTGACCTGAAATGTTACTATTGGGAAGATCCTTTTCTATTTCGAATATGTGCAGATCAGATGATCAGGAGATGTGTCTCTCAAGAAGAAGGCTTCCAAATACTGAAACATTGTCACTGCGGACCAACAGGGGGTCACTTAGCTGCAGCTAATACTGCCCAAAAAGTATTAGAAGCAGGCTTCTACTGGCCTACCTTATTCAAGGATGCCGCCGCATTCACAGGATCATGCGATGCCTGTCAGAAAACTGGAACCGTTTCTTCTCGAGACAGTCTACCCCAACAAGTAATTCAAAGTGTAGAAATATTTGACATATGGGGTATAGACTTCATGGGTCCATTCCCTCCCTCTTTTGGTAAGCAGTACATCATAGTAGTTGTGGAATATTTTTCAAAATGGCCTGAGGCACAGGCCCTACCTACTAATGATGCTAGAGTCATATGCAAATACCTTAAGCAGATTTTCGCCAGATTTGGATGTCCAAAAGCCCTAATCAGTGATCGAGGTACGCACTTCTACAACTCTCAATTACAGAAGGTACTTCAGCAGTACGGAGTTCAGCATGGCATTTCCACAACCTACCATCCCCAAACCAATAGGCAGGCTGAGGTAACCAATAGGGGTATAAAGAGAATCCTAGAAAAGACTGTGGGTGTTAACCGTAAGGATTGGGCCAATAAGTGGGAGGACGCATTATGGGCCTTCCGTACAGCATACAAGACCACTACGGGATTCTCACCCTATCGATTAGTCTATGGAAAAGCATGTCACCTTCCAGTTGAACTTGAACACAGAGCTTATTGGGCGGTACAAAAATGCAACCTCGACGATAATTTAGCTAAGGAACGCCGGATTCTACAACTCAATGAATTGGATGAGTGGAGGCTCAAAGCCTATGAAAACTCACACCAATTCAAGATGACAAGTAAACTCCGGCACTACAGGCGACTCAGATCCCAGAAGAATTTTGAACAAGGAGATAAGGTATTGCTATACAACTCAAGTTTAAAATTTTTCCCAGGAAAGCTGCGTAGCTATTGGTCAGGACCATTTACAATCACGAAAGTATCACCTTTCGGAGCATGTGACATCATGGATTCTGACGACATTATTCAAAAAGTAAACGGACAACGTCTGAAGATTTACAGAGAACTGTTTGACTCGTCTGAGCAGACTGTGGACTTCACAGAATAAGGGAGTATCTCTTTCATTCTATTTCATGTTTTGTTATTTCTTTCAGTACTCTATGTTTCTTCTTACCCGTAGTCAGTCGAATAAGTGTGGGGTAAGAATCTTTTCTGTTTTGTTTCTTGGTTTCAAATAAGTGTGGGGTAGCTTAAAAATGCATGAACACTGAGGACAGTGTCAGACTTAAGTGTGGGGTAGCAATGCACAGTGCACTGTAGTGAGAAAAGTTTTGCATGATTTTGCTTGTTTTCCCCATATTTTCACACCCTTCCAAAAAAATTCAAAATTTTTTCATTCTTTCAGACTTCTAAATGCAGTATGATTGGTTAAACATTTGCTTATGTCTATGATATGTGTGTAGAAGTTATGTTTAGTAGGAGGCAATGTGATAACTATCTTGAACTAATTGATTAGAAATAGGGAATTCCTGATAACTGAGCACAACTTAGTCTGGATTAGAGACCTCAGCCAATTACCTTTTCGAGACTTAACTAGATAAAATTAAGACCAGTTGAGGATGTTTTGACAATTAGAATGACTAGATGAGACTCTGAGCTAAAAGTGAAAAGAAACAAAAAGAGAGTTAATTAAATAAGGGTAGTCTGTCAGCGGCCTTTGCTACTTGAGCACCACTCCTTAGGGGTATTTAAAGCATGATGCCCTAAGGTCGTGTAGGTCTGGGAGTCATCGGAGTGGGACTCGCTACATGGGTAGTTGAAGTTGACGTGTTCTAAGCAGACTCAAAATACCCCGAATCTATAAAAGAAAAAAAATCAATAAGTGCTAAATAATTAAAATCTGATCACCAAGGCTCAGAACTCAGGAAGTTGTCTGTTGTTAGTATGTCTAGCGACGGGTCGAAATATTATCTGGTAGTAGTTAAGACAAGAGTATATTGTGTTGACTATCTGGTCTAGACTAGTACACACACTACACATCAGGAAGACCTTGTGACTAAGTGATACGCGAAAATCGTATCACATTTTTAGCATGTTTTTATATATGTTTTAATGTGAAATTGAGAGTAAATTGACATTAATTGTTTACTATTTACTTGATTTCACGGTTTTTATGATTTTGGAAGTGTCAGGTGAAAAGTAGACGAAAACAGCAAATTCTGGGGCAAAAACGCAATTTTTGGAAATGTTGACCCGGTCAAAGGTCCGGGACGGGCGTCCCGACCCGGTCAAACCGCCAGGACGGGCGTCCTGAACCTGGTCAACGAATCAGGACGGGCGTCCCGAACCGGGACGGGCGTCCCGAGCCGCCAGAAGCTGTCCCACATCGAATTTTTCAGAGATTTTCACTCCGGGAAGCTGCTATAAATACCCCAGGCCTCCAGCAGTTGAATTCATCCCTCTCCACTCGATCTGAGTCATTAAGTGGTTTCCAGTGTACAGTTTTCCAGTACACAACTCACTCAGAGACTCGGATCTCAGTTTTCTTTCTTATTAGTGTTTGTTTTAGTTTCTGAGAAATAGTCTCAGATCTTAGGCTTCTATAGATAGGTTCGTTTCTGGTATTCATAGAATACTCGGGGTTTCGTTAGGAGACCCTAAGAGAGCTCTAGGCGTTCGAAGAGTCAGTCCACAGGGCTAGGCTTAAGCCCAGGATGTAAGGTAAAGTCTAGCTACTAGGCTGAGGAAGCGTCCTCCGAAGGTTCTGGCGAGCAGAGTCAGGGCGGGCAATACGACGTATACAGCAGTACGCTCTGTAGGCGAGACTAAGTAAAGGGTGATTTCTTTATGGCATCAGTCCCCATACCCCTCTCTTATATGTTTTATTGCTTTGTCCTAAACATCAATTATGAATCAGATTATGATTTTATGAATAGTTGTTTTGTATGTTGAAGTTATTATGTTTTTCCGGAAATAGCCACCTGCTAAATATTCATTATGTCTGCATGTCTAATGTAAGTCTCTTTTAAACTAAAAACTAGGGTTATAGACAATTCCTAACCACGGTCTATTCATAACCTGTTTAGTTTAACAGGCATCAATTAGTATTGGTGTCTGCCATACTAGATAAAATAACATGCTGAACACCTGGCTTGTTAGAGTAGTCTAGGTAGGCTGAGTAGAGAGTTATGTCGGCGGTTTTGCGACGAGCAGCATGACCCCGAAGTGACATAGGGTACCATTCATTGCTGACTTTAGTCCGGGCCGTGAGTAGGGCCGTTTACCTTAACGATGGGGCGGTAGTGTAGAGACCTCAGATGTGGTACACCTTTAGACACAGAACATAGTTGCATTCCAGGCTAAGATGCATCTAAAATACTCGAAGACAGGTCAATCAACATATAGGAACAGTATAACATAGAATCAGAACTTATCTTTAAAACACTTCTAGGGTTAATTAGACTTGAACCTAGTGGAGAATGGATCACCCTCTCATCAAAGTATTTGATGAAGATTGCATAACTGGATCATAAGATAAGAGTTAGGATAAGAGGCTAGTTACTACTAAGCCGTTGCCACTTCCCTGGGAGTACGATAATTAACTTAGTAAAATCGTAGATACTTTCCAATAGACTAGCTACACGATAGGTACTCTGCCTTAGATTCTGGCTGATTAAGTGACACCATAAGACTAAACGTGACAATTAGTCAATCACAGTCCTTAATTAATCATAATCGACATAGGGTAAAATAACACCTATTTAGTACGTCAACCGGAATCGCATCAGATTTTTGGCGCCGTTGCCGGGGAAATATCATAATGAATTTAGGATTAAAGGCCACAATTCTAAAGACTTATGATAGGTAACGGTAGTAACCTAGACCTTAACCCAACACTTATGTTATACCAGTTAGACAATCAATTTCCGAAATATAGGATTATCATAACTAATTAATTTTAGATGTTATCTGGAATTAAGACACTTAGGATAATCAAATTTTAGAAAATTATTCTAAAACCATATTAAGGAAATTTACCTGCTTTCTAAATTAAACATAAAAAGAAAAAAATGTTAAAAATTTAAAATCCCAAAAAGAATGTATCTTTCTTGCTCAACGGTGAGTTGTTCCTTTTCCCTATCTCTTGTTTTTCGTTGTTTTCTTAGTTGCTCTTTTTCGTGTTTTTTTTTCCTTATTTAATTTCGAAAAAAATAAAAGGAAATGAGAATAGAATATTTTTCTGAGTTGTCAATTTTTGGCTAAGGCTTAATCTGGAAGAAAATCATTGTGGAATTTTCTTAGGTCATGCTTAGTCTATTAGACAGAATCGTGAAATAAAATTTTCTTTAATAGACAGACCTCTGAGTATTCTAATGAGAAAGGATGTTCCTTTTGTTTGATGATTGCATGAGAACTTTTAAACCAAAAGGAATTACTGCGCCCATTATGACATCACCTGATTAAAATCTGCTTTTTGAATGAATATGTGATGTAATGATGTAGTACGAATTGTTTAAGAAAGTTCATGCATGATAAATTCCAATCTTATCTAGTCTTGTCTAGAAATAATAGGTGACACTGATCACTCCAAGATATCTGTGTTCAATAAAACTAATGTTGAACCATCCTTGATTAAGTTAAGTTTTATTGTTACTTGAACTTGATATAGAATAAAGGGATAAGAAAAAGGGTTAAGAATCTAGAAAGCAAACCTTTGGTCTGGATTAGGAAACCCTGAGTTAGAGGTTATTGACGAGACAGTAGTATCTGACAAATTTCTGAATGAGGATCTATTTTCATTATTTGCTATGATTAATGATTCTCCTCCGTGGTTTACTGATATTACTAATTATCTAGCTGCTAATTATTCCCAAGTGATATGACTTATCAGCAAAAGAAGAAATTCTTTGCTGATTGGAAATATTACTACTGGGTAGATTTTTCTTCTATTCCAAATTTTTATAGATCAGTTGATCAAAAGATGTATCTCGGAAGGCGAAGGCCACATGATTCTGAAGCATTGCAGGAATCTATGGGAGACCAATTAACTGCTACCACACTGTCCGGAAAGTGTTGGAAGTAGAATCTTGTTGACCCACCATATTCAAAGATTTTGTATCTCTGATACAGCCCTGCGATGCTTGGTAACACCCCTTCCAGAGATCGCCTACCCCAGCAAGGTATACAGAGTATTGCAACCTTTGATATCTGATGTGTTCCGATTGGTATGCTAAAAGATAGGCTTTATTTACCTATGTCGATTATGAGTAATTAAGGACTGAGTCTTACTAACTGTCACTTAGCATTCAATTATTGTCACTTAATCAACCAGAACCTAAGGCAGAGTACCTATCGTGTAGCTAGTCTGCTGGAAAGTATCTACGATTTTATTAAGTTAAATATCGTACTCCCAGGGAAGTGGCAACGACTTAGTAGTAACTAGCCTTTTATCCTAACTCCTATCTTATGATCCAGTTATGCAATCTTCATCAAATACTTTGATGAGAGGGTGATTCATTCTCCACTAGGTTTAAGTCTAATTAATCCTAAAAGTGTTTTATAGATGAGTCCTGATTCTATGTTATACTGTTCCTATATGTTGATTGACCTATATTCGAGTATTTTAGACATGTCTTGGCCTGGATTGCAACTATGTTCTGTGTCTAAAGGCTACCACATCTGAGTTTCTACGCTACCGCCCCATCGTTAAGGGTAACGGCCCTACTCACGGCTCAGACTAAAGTCAGCAATGAACGGTACCCTATGTCACTTCGGTATCATGCTGCTCGTCTCATAACCGCCGGCATAACACTCTACTCAGCCTACCTAGACTACTTTCAACCAACAGGGTGTTCCGCAGATTATTTTATCTAGTATGGCAGACACCAATACTAATTGATGCCTGTTAAACTAAACAAGTTATGATTAGACCGTGGTTAGAAATTGTCTATAACCCTAATTTCAGTTTAAAAGAACGGCATTAGACATGCAGACATAATGAATATTTAAGCAGGTGGCCATTTCCGGAAAAACATAACAACTTCAACATATAAACAAATATTCATAAGAATCGTAATCTGATATTCAAATTAATATTTAGATAAAACAATTCGTAAACATACAGAACCTCGTCTAGGGGACCCACTGTCACAAAGTAATCACCACTCTATGCAGGTCCAGCCGGCGCTGCAGCTCCTGTATGCTCCTGACTGCTCGATCCTACTCTGCTCGGCAGAGCCTTCGGAGAACGCTCCTTAGACCTAGTAGCAATTGCTTTACCTTACATCCCGGGCTTAAGCAAATTGCCCTAATCTAACTAAGAACACGCACCCTATCTCTCTCTTAGGATCTCCTAACGAAATCCCGGTATTCTATGAATACCAAAAACAAACCTATCTATCGAAGCCTAAGCTCTGAGACTATTTCTCAGAAACTAAGAAAACGAAACACTAAAGAAAGAAAGAAAACTGAAACTGAAACCCGAGTCTCTCAGTGACTTGTGTACTCGAGAATTGTACACTAGAAGTCTCTGAATGACTCAGATCGAGTGGAGAGGGATGATTTCAACTCCTGGAGGCCTGGGGTATTTATAGCAGCTTTCTTGAGTGAAAAATTCCAAACAATTCGATGTGGGACAGCTTCTGGCGGCTCGGGACGCCCGTCCCGGTTCGGGACGCCCGTCTTGGTGGTCTGACTGGGTCGGGACGCCCGTCCCGGACCGTTGACCAAGTCAACATTTCCAAAAATTGCATTTTTGCCCCAAAATTTGCTGTTTTCGTCCAATTTGCTCCTGAAACTTCCAAAATCAAAATTTAAGCAATATTATGTCAATTTGATTCAATTAAGATCAAATACATTCAAATATGGCCCTAATTTATGTCTAAAAACATGCTAAAAAGGGTATATGATTTGTGCACATCAAATAACCCCACACTTAGCTTTTGCTTGTCCTCAAGCAAAGTCTACCTGAAGTTAGTGATTTTAAATCATATGTGTAGTCACTTAAATTTTCTAGTCATTTTACTCCAAAAGTTATTCAACAATTCTTAACACAGGTCTGACTGGTTAGGTTGCTATGCCAAGGTCTCAAATGTCTCTAGTAGATTATTATGATCAAGCAGGTTTAACAACTTAACAACTAGATTGAACTCTTCTCAGTCACAAGGTCTTCCTGATGTGTAGTGTGTGTACTAGCTAGACCAGATAGTCAACACAATACATCTTAACTACTACCAGATAACATTTCGACCCGTCGCTAGACACACTAACAACAGATAACTTTCTGAGTTCTGAGCTTGGTGATCAGATTTTAATTATTTAGCTTTATTGATTTTTTTTTATAGATTCAGGGTATTTTGAGTTGCTTAGAACACGTCAACTTCAACTACCCATGTAGCGAGTCCCACTCCGATGACTCCCAGATCTACACGACCTTAGGGCATCAGGCTTTAAGTTCCCCGAAGGAGTGGTGCTCGAGTAGCGAAGGCCGCTGGCAAACTACCCTTATTTAATTTACTCTCTTTTGTTTCTTTTCACTTTTAGCTCAGAGTCTCATCTAGTCATTCTAATTGTCAATACATCCTCAACTGGTCTAATCTTATCTAGTTAAGTTTTGAAAAGGTAATTGGCTGAGGTCTCTAATCCAGACTAAGTTGTGCTCATTTATCAGGAATTCCCTATTCCTAATCAATAAGTTCAAAATAGTCATCACATTGTCTCCTACTAACCATAACATTCTACCTACATATCATGGACATAAGCAACGTTTAACCAATCATACTGCATTTTGAAGTCTGAAAGAATGAAAAATTTTGAAAAATTTTGGAAGGGTGTGAAAATACGGGGAAAACAAGCAAAATCATGCAAAACTTTTCTCAAACTACTACAGTGCACTGTGCACTGCTACCCCACACTTAAGTCTGACACTGTCCTCAGTGTTCATGCATATCTAAGTTACCCCACACTTATTTGAAAACAAGAAACAAAAACAAAATAGAAAAACTCTTACCCCACACTTATTTGACTAACTAAGGGTAAGAATAAAGCATTGAAAGAAATAACAAATGACAAAACACGAAATAAAATGAAAGAGACACTCCCTTTACTAGTTGAGCAGAAGGACTTGCTCAGATCTGTCCATTGGCTCTCGGTATGGTTTTAAACGTTGCCCGTTTACTTTCTGAGAGATGTTATCTTGATCCACGATGATGACTGCTCCAAATGGCGACACCTCTGTAATGGTAAACGGACCTGACCAATAACTGTTTAGTTTTCCTGGAAACAATTTCAAATGTGAGTTGTATAATAACACTTTATCACCTGGTTCAAAATTTTTCTAGGATCTAAGTCTGTTATCATGTCGAATTTTACTCCTCATTTTAAATTGGAGAGAATTCTCATATGCATTAAACCTCCACTCATCCAATTCATTGAGTTGTAACATCCTATTTTCCTTAGACAAATTATCATCTAGATTGCATTTCTGCAAAGCCCAAAATGCTTTATGCTCTAGTTCGACAGGCAAATGGCATGCTTTTCCGTAAACCAATTTGTAAGGTGAAAATCCTGTAGAAGTTCTATATGCCGTACGAAAGGCCCATAAGGCATCATCTAATTTTATGGCCCAATCTTTACGGTTAACTCCTACAGTTTTTTCTAAAATTCTTTTGATACCTCTATTGGTTACCTCAACCTGCCCATTGGTCTGTGGGTGATAGGCCGTGGAAAAGTGATGATGAACTCCATATTGCTTGAGTGCTTTCTGCAATTGTGAGTTGCAGAAGTGCGCACCTCTGTCGCTTATGAGGGCTTTGGGACATCCAAATCTGGAAAACAATTTCTTAAGGAATCTACACACAGCTATAGCATCATTAGTAGGCAATGCCTGTGCTTCAGGCCATTTTGAAAAATAATCTACAGCTACTATGATGTAATTATTTCCAAAGGAAGAAGGAAAAGGACCCATGAAGTCAATACCCCAGATATCAAATATTTCGACACTTTGTATCACCTGCTGGGGTAGACCGTCTCTAGAAGAAATATTACCTGTTCTCTGGCAAGCATCACAGGACTGAATGTATGCTGCATCCTTGAAAATAGTAGGCCAATAGAATCCTGCTTCCAACACTTTCCTGGTAGTGTTGGTGGCAGCCAGATGGCCTCCAGTAGGTCCACAATGACAATGCTCCAGGATCTTATATCCTTCTTCTTCTGAAACGCACCTTCTGATCATCTGATCTTTACAAATTCGAAATAGAAAAGGATCTTCCCAATAGTAATTTTTCAATTCAGCAAAGAATTTCTTTCTTTGCTGCTTATCCATATTACTTGGGAGGGAGTGAGCAACTAAGTAATTGGCAATGTCAGCAAACCACGGAGGAGAAAGGATAGTAGATAATGCAAATAAGTTCTCATCCGGAAATTTATCTGATATTACTGTTTCATCTATTGCTCCTAATCCAGGGTTTTCTAATCTAGACAGATGATCTGCAGCTAAATTTTCAGCCCCTTTCTTATCTCTTATTTCTATATCAAATTCCTGTAGCAATAAAACCCATCTAATCAATCTTGGTTTTGCATCAGTTTTATTGAACAGGTATTTCAAAGCAGAATGATCAGTGTAAACTATTGTTTTAGACAAGATTAGATAAGATCTAAATTTATCAAAAGCATATACTACAGCTAGTAATTCCTTTTCGGTAGTTGTGTAATTCTCCTGAGCATCAGTTAAGGTTTTACTAGCATAGTAAATTACATGAAATTTCTTATCACGTCTTTGTCCTAAAACAACTCCTATTGCATAATCACTAGCATCACACATCAATTCGAAGGGCAAACTCCAATCAGGTGATGTCATAATAGGTGCAGTAGTTAATAGTTCCTTAAGTTTATTAAATGATTTCATGCATTTCTCATCAAAAACGAAAGGAACATCTTTACCCAATAAGTTTGTCAAAGGTCTGGCTATTACTGAAAAATCTTTTATGAAACGCCTATAAAAGCCAGCATGACCTAAGAAACTTCTCACAGATCTTACAGATTTAGGCGGAGGTAGTTTTGAGATCACTTCAATTTTAGCTTTATCTACCTCCATACCTCTCTGCGAAATCTTATGTCCTAAAACAATTCCTTCTTTAACCATGAAATGACATTTCTCCCAGTTTAGAACCAAATTAGATTTTATACAACGTTTAAGCATAGATTCCAGGTTATTCAAACAGATAACAAATGAGTCACCGAACACTGAGAAATCATCCATAAATACTTCCATAGACTCTCCTAACATGTCATCAAAAATAGAGGTCATGCAACGCTGAAATGTAGCAGGGGCATTACATAATCCAAAAGGCATCCTTCTATATGCAAATGTTCCAAAAGGGCAAGTAAACGTAGTTTTATGCTGATCTTCAGGAAAGATAGGAATTTGAAAATAACCAGAAAATCCATCAAGAAAGCAATAAAACATGTGTCCCGATAACCTTTCTAACATTTGGTCAATAAAAGGAAGGGGGAAGTGATCTTTTCGTGTGGCAGTATTTAGTTTCCTATAATCAATGCATACACGATGACCAGTGACAGTTCTAGTAGGAATTAGTTCATCATTTTCATTCCTAATAACTGTTATTCCTCCCTTTTTGGGTACTACTTGCACTGGGCTAACCCATTCACTATCAGAAATAGGATAGATTAGTCCGGCATCTAGTAATTTAATTACCTCTTTCTTCACCACATCACACACATTAGGATTCAACCTCCTTTGAGGTTGCACACAAGGCTTATACTCATTTTCTAAAAGGATCTTATGCGAACAAAAACTAGGATTTATACCTGGTATATCCGCAATTTTGTATGCAAAGGCTCTTTTATTCCTTCTGAGTATGTCCAGTGTTGACTTCTTTTGTTCTGCAGTCAGGTCTGCTGCAAGAATAATGGGAAGCTTTTGTTCAGCGTCTAGGAAGTCGTAACACAGATGGCTTGGTAATTCCTTCAATTCCACTTCTGGGGGCTCTTCTAAAGAGATCTTTTCTAATCCCAACTCATGAGCACCTATCTCAACGAAATCGTTAGTACTGGTTTCATAATCAGAAGTGTCAAAGTCAGGTTTTTCCAGGGCCAAAGAGTCTATATTTAAGACTGGATAATCGGAGATTAAGTCCAACAGGTTAGTTCCAATCAAATGGTCAAATGCATCCACAGAATAACAATCATCATCTAAATGCATAGGATACTTAAGGGTTTCATTCAAGTTGAAAGTCATATCTTCATTTTCTACCCTTAGTTTTATTTGACCATTGTTGACGTCAATCAATGCCTTAGAGGTAGCTAGAAAAGGTCGACCTAGAATCAAGGGTACATCACTTTCACCATTCATATCCATGACAACAAAATCCACAGGAAAGACAAATTTTCCAACCTTTACTAAGAGATCTTCAATTATCCCCCTAGGAATTTTTACTGTCCTATCAGCAAGTTGTATGCACATTCTAGTCGTTTTCAAATCATGCAGACCTAATTTATCAAATAAACTAGATGGCATTACATTTATGCTAGCTCCTAAGTCTGCTAACGCATGCATATTAGTAATATTACCTATTGTACATGGCAAAGTGAAACAACCTGGATCTTTCTTTTTGGAAGGCAATTTGTTCAAGAGAACTGCCGAACATCCTTCATTAAGAATTACTTTGTCCATGTCAATCTTTCTTTTGTTACTAATAATATCCTTCAGAAATTTAGCATATTTAGGCATTTCAGAAATAACATCAAGAAAAGGTAAATTAACTGAATTTTACCAAAAGTTTTGAAAAACCTCTCGAGTTGCTCCTTATCTTTATTCTGCATTAGTCTTGTAGGGTAAGGTACTCTTGGCCGGTACTCAAGGATGGACTCTTTCTTCTCTTTCTCTGCTACTTTGTTTTCAACTACTGACGGTGTTAATTCCTCAGAGCTATCTTCTTTTTCCTGTACAAAAGTAGAAGTGTGAGAAGATTTTGGGAAAGAAGGATTTAGAGTTTTACCAGATCTCAGAGTTAAGGTCTTGCAATCATTTAATGGGCTGGTCCCAGTGTTGCTAGGTAGCTTTCCTTGTGATCGATGAGGTAGGTGGGTCGATAACTGTCTCATTTGTCTTTCTAATATCTGCAAGGAGGCTTGTGTGTCCCTGACTATCTGCTCAATCTGCGTCTGCCTATTCTCATTTTGTTGAATTCTTTCTGCATGAGCTTCCTGGACCTTCCTGTTTGACTCTATCATCTCCTTGTTAGAGTCGGCAATGCCTTCAGTATGTCCCTGAATTCTTGCATGGGGTCGATTGGAACGATGTAATTCCTTGGTGCGGGCAGAGCGACTTGATATACTGGCTGAACGCTTTTCCCTTGTTGGAAAGCATTCAATTGATTAGTAATGCTGGCCTTCAGTGCCTCAAATTGATCATCAGTGGAGGCGATGGCCGCATTTACTAGTTGCTTCTTAGCTCGATCACTTGTCCGCCAGTTCTTGCTATTCCTATAGAGCCTCTCCAGAGCGTTTCTAGCATCTACATCACTCATTCCATTGAAACCGCTCTGGGGATTGAGTCCATCAAGAACTTGCTTGCCCATGTCCGTCATACCCCCGTAGAATTGCTGGATCAGCAGTGCTTCGGTAAGTCCATGTTGGGGGCAGAGCCTGAGTAGCTCCTTGAATCTGTCCCAAGCTTCGATCACTGTCTCATCAGCAGTTTGAGTAAAACTGGACAGAGCCCTTCGATATTCTAGGACTTGCTGCAGAGTAGTACTCTTCTAGGAAGGCTTTGCTTAACTCGTCCCAAGAGGTGATGGAGTTAGGGTAGCTGGGCCAACCATCTCTTAGCTCTGTCCCTCAGTGAGTAGGGAAAAAGGTTGAGTTTGGTTACTTCTGCAGTATGATCTCCCTTGAGGCCTTCGCAGAGAGAAGAGAAATCAGATAGTGTTCAGTGGATTCTCGGTTGCAGTTCCTCCAAACTGAACTCGATTAATGATCAACTGGATCACATTCGGTTTAAGATCATAGCGAGGGTTCCAGGGATTTGGATGGCGGATGATACTGGAACAGTCTGTGGATGGATGTAGGATTCGGGGGAGGTCTTTCAGCAGCCATCTCTGTTATTCGCCTATTAGCTGTACGAATGAGACGTTCAGGATTCTCAACTGGTGTTTCAAGGTTAGCTTCTGAAGTTCGAGTCATGCAACTACAGAGAAGAATGCGTTTAAGCCTGAGCAAACTGGTTAGTGGAGTTACACGGGAAGTGAAAAATTAAAAATTTGGAAGAAAAACAACTATTTAACTATGAAAGGGAAAAAAGAAAAATAATACAAAAGATAGGAAACTTACCATTGAACAAGAAAAATACAATTTTTTTTCGGGTTTTGAATTTTCCAAAATTTTTTCGAAAGCAGTTAAATTTCCTCAATATGGTTTTAGAATAATTTTCTAAAATTTGATTATCCTAAGTGTCTTAATTCCAGATAATATCTAAAATCAATTAGTTATGATAACCCTATATTTCAGAAAGTGATTGTCTAACTAGTATAAGATAAGTGTAGGTCTAAGGTCTAGGTTACTACCGTTACCTATCATAAGTCTCTAGAATTTTGATCAGGAATCCTAAATTCATTATGATATTTCCCCGGCAACGGCGCCAAAAATCTGATGCGTTCCGATTGGTATGCTAAAAGATAGGCTTTATTTACCTATGTCGATTATGAGTAATTAAGGACTGAGTCTTACTAACTGTCACTTAGCATTCAATTATTGTCACTTAATCAACCAGAACCTAAGGCAGAGTACCTATCGTGTAGCTAGTCTGCTGGAAAGTATCTACGATTTTATTAAGTTAAATATCGTACTCCCAGGGAAGTGGCAACGGCTTAGTAGTAACTAGCCTTTTATCCTAACTCCTATCTTATGATCCAGTTATGCAATCTTCATCAAATACTTTGATGAGAGGGTGATCATTCTCCACTAGGTTTAAGTCTAATTAATCCTAAAAGTGTTTATAGATGAGTCCTGATTCTATGTTATAGTTCCTATATGTGATTGACCTATATTCGAGTATTTTAGACATGTCTTGGTTGGATTGCAACTATGTTCTGTGTCTAAAGGCTACCACATCTGAGTTTCTACGCTACCGCCCCATCGTTAAGGGTAACGGCCCTACTCACGCTCGGACTAAAGTCAGCAATGAACGGTACCCTATGTCACTTCGGTATCATGCTGCTCGTCTCATAACCGCCGGCATAACACTCTACTCAGCCTACCTAGACTACTTTCAACCAACAGGGTGTTCCGCAGATTATTTATCTAGTATGGCAGACACCAATACTAATTGATGCCTGTTAAACTAAACAGGTTATGATAGACCGTGGTTAGGAATGTCTATAACCCTAATTTCAGTTTAAAAGAACGGCATTAGACATGCAGACATAATGAATATTTAAGCAGGTGGCCATTTCCGGAAAAACATAACAACTTCAACATATAAACAAATATTCATAAGAATCGTAATCTGATATTCAAATTAATATTTAGATAAAACAATTCGTAAACATACAGAACCTCGTCTAGGGGACCCACTGTCACAAAGTAATCACCACTCTATGCAGGTCCAGCCGGCGCTGCAGCTCTGTATGCTCCTGACTGCGATCCTACTGCTCGGCAGAGCCTTCGGAGAACGCTCCTTAGACCTAGTAGCAATGCTTTACCTTACATCCCGGGCTTAAGCAAATTGCCCTAATCTAACTAAGAACACGCACCCTATCTCTCTTAGGATCTCCTAACGAAATCCCGGTATTCTATGAATACCAAAAACGAACCTATCTATCGAAGCCTAAGCTTGAGACTATTTCTCAGAAACTAAGAAAACGAAACACTAAAGAAAGAAAGAAAACTGAAAACTGAAACCCGAGTCTCTCAGTGACTTGTGTACTCGAGAATTGTACACTGGAAGTCTTGAATGACTCAGATCGAGTGGAGAGGGATGATTTCAACTCCTGGAGGCCTGGGGTATTTATAGCAGCTCTTTGAGTGAAAAATTCCAAAAAATTCGATGTGGGACAATCTGCGGCTCGGGACGCCCGTCCTGGTGGTTGACTGGGTCGGGACGCCGTCCCGGACCGTTGACCAAGTCAACATTTCCAAAAATAGCATTTTGCCCCAAAATTGATGTTTCGTCCAATTGCTCCTGAAACCCAAAATCACAAATTAAGCAATATTATGTCAATTTGATTCAATTAAGATCAAATACATTCAAATATGGCCCTAATTTATGTCTAAAAACATGCTAAAAAGGGTATATGATTTGTGCACATCAATATCTGGGGTATCAAATCCTTTTCTTTTTCTTCCTTTGAAAATAATAACATCATAGTAGTTGTGGAACACTTTTCAAAAATGGCCTGAACCACAGGCATTACCTACTAATGATGTTCAAGACATGTGTAGATTCTATGAGAAGTTGTTTTTTAGATTTAGAATGCCAACGTCTTAGGAAGAAAGGCTCAGTCTATGTATCTAATCTGTGAAGTCTGCTAAGTACCACACTCTAGCAGGGATTGCTATGGGAATGAAATACGAACCATTCCAAAAGAGGTAGGAGTAGGTTACTGCAGAATGCTGCTCCAATGGGAAACGCATACAATCCCAACTAGAGGAATCATACGGGATTTAGCTGAGGAGTAATTCGGAAGCTGGAAACTTTCAGAAGACACCACCACAGCAAAACCCACACTCGCAGAATCAATAGATGAGATACTGGCAACAATTAAAGCCAGACCAGTGCAAGCAAGTGATCTACCAAGAGGTAACGAACGGACGACAGATATAGAGGAATTTGGCATTGTGTCGGGAGCATAGCAATGGAGGAGCTTGCATTCCCTGCATACCAATCAACTGTGAGAAACTTCCCCGAGGAAGTCTCAAATACTTGGGCCCAGATCTACACAACTGGAGCCCTCTACCACCACAGCTTCGCCAAAACTTCAGGTATCTTTTCTTCCATTCGAGACTTGCATGCAATACCTTTACTAACATTGGCAGGTAGGCACACCAATCCAAAGAAGTCTCATTCCTAGACACGTTCCTTCTGGACACGTTGCTACGATTACGAGAAACCTTGTAGATGATTCGAGGAAACAGTCCTTGGGGCTTGAGTCATTCATCAAATGGATATGCCACTACCTAGAGCTCGACAATGAAGGATCGGAGCTGGCGTCATCCGTTCCAATATCTAGAGCTTGCAGAGTCAAGAACACCTCAGCAATAGCACATGGCTAAGGTGAAGAGCCAATTGACAAATCAGAGAAGACCCTTCTGTTCGCGACATGAAGGGAGTTTTTCTAATCCTCATATTCCTTTTATTTTATTTGTTTTGTGTTTTGTTTTGCTATCCTTTATGTTTTGTTGCCTGATTTTCTCACTTACCCTTAGTTAATCGAATAAGTGTGGGGTAAGAATCTTTTCTGTTTTATTTCTTGTTTTCAAATAAGTGTGGGGTAATTAGCTATGCATGAACACTGAGGACAGTGCCAAACTTAAGTGTGGGGTAGCAGTGCACGGTGCACTGTAGCAGTTTGAAAAAATTTTCGCATGCTTTTGCTTGTTTTCCCCGTATTTTCACACCCTTCCAAAATTTTTCAAAATTTTTCCGTCCTTCAGACTTCTAAATGCAGTATGCTTGGTTAAACAAATTGCTTATGTCTATGATATGTAGGTAGTATGTTATGGTTAGTAGGAGATAATTGATAGCTATCTTGGACTAATTGATTAGGAATAGGGAATTCCTGATAACTGAGCACAACCTTGTCTGGATTAGAGACCTCAACCAATTGCCTATTCGAGACTCAACTAGATAAAATTAGACCAGTTGTGGATATATTGGCAGTTAGAATGACTAGATGAGACTCTGAGCTAAAAGTGAAAAGAACTTAAGGAAGTTAATCACAATAGGGTAGTTTGCCAGCGGCCTTCGCTACTCGAGCACCACTCCTTCGGGGAACTTAAAGCCTGATGCCCTAAGGTCGTGTAGATCTGGGAGTCATCGGAGTGGGACTCGCTACATGGGTAGTTGAAGTTGACGTGTTCTAAGCAAACTCGAAATACCCTGAATCTATAAAGAAAATAACTAAGTGCTAAAACATTAAAAATTTGATCACCAAAGCTCAGAACTCAGAAAGTTATCTGTTGTCAGTATGTCTAGCGATAGGTCGAAGTATTATCTGGTAGCAGTTAAGATAAGAGTTCATTGTGTTGACTATCTGGTCTAGACTAGTACACACACTACACATCAGAAAGACCCTGTGACTAAGAAAAAAGTCCAACCTAGTTGTTGATTTATTTTCTGCCTGATCATAACAAACTACTAGAGACATGTGAGACCTTGTCATAGCAACCTAACCAATCAGACCTGTGTTAAGAATTGTCTGAAGAATTTTTGGAATAAAAACATGATTAGGAATTTAAGTGACTGCACTACGGTTTAAAATCACTAACTCCATGTAGACTTTGCTTGAGGACAAGTAAAAAGCTAAGTGTGGGGTTATCTGATACGCGAAAATCGTATCACATTTTTAGCATGTTTTTATATATGTTTTAATGTGAAATTGAGAGTAAATTGACATTAATTATTTACTATTTACTTGATTTCACGGTTTTTATGATTTTGGAAGTGTCAGGTGAAAAGTAGACGAAAACAGCAAATTCTGGGGCAAAAACGCAATTTTTGGAAATGTTGACTCGGTCAAAGGTCCGGGACGGGCGTCCCGACCCGGTCAAACCGCCAGGACGGGCGTCCTGAACCTGGTCAACGAATCAGGACGGGCGTCCCGAGCTGCCAGAAGCTGTCCTACATCGAATTTTTCAGAGAGTTTCACTCCGGGAAGCTGCTATAAATACCCCAGGCCTCCAGCAGTTGAATTCATCCCTCTCCACTCGATCTGAGTCATTAAGTGGTTTCCAGTGTACAGTTTTCCAGTACACAACTCACTCAGAGACTCGGATCTCAGTTTTCTTTCTTATTAGTGTTTGTTTTAGTTTCTGAGAAATAGTCTCAGATCTTAGGCTTCTATAGATAGGTTCGTTTCTGGTATTCATAGAATACCCGGGGTTTCGTTAGGAGACCCTAAGAGAGCTCTAGGCCTTCGAAGAGTCAGTCCACAGGGCTAGGCTTAAGCCCAGGATGTAAGGTAAAGTCTAGCTACTAGGCTGAGGAAGCGTCCTCCGAAGGTTCTGGCGAGCAGAGTCAGGGCGGGCAATACGACGTATACAGCAGTACGCTCTGTAGGCGAGACTAAGTAAAGGGTGATTTCTTTATGGCATCAGTCCCCATACCCCTCTCTTATATGTTTTATTGCTTTGTCCTAAACATCAATTATGAATATCAGATTATGATTTTATGAATAGTTGTTTTGTATGTTGAAGTTATTATGTTTTTCCGGAAATAGCCACCTGCTAAATATTCATTATGTCTGCATGTCTAATGTAAGTCTCTTTTAAACTAAAAACTAGGGTTATAGACAATTCCTAACCACGGTCTATTCATAACCTGTTTAGTTTAACAGGCATCAATTAGTATTGGTGTCTGCCATACTAGATAAAATAACATGCTGAACACCTGGCTTGTTAGAGTAGTCTAGGTAGGCTGAGTAGAGAGTTATGCCGGCGGTTTTGCGACGAGCAGCATGACCCCGAAGTGACATAGGGTACCATTCATTGCTGACTTTAGTCCGGGTCGTGAGTAGGGCCGTTTACCTTAACGATGGGGCGGTAGTGTAGAGACCTCAGATGTGGTACACCTTTAGACACAGAACATAGTTGCATTCCAGGCTAAGATGCATCTAAAATACTCGAAGACAGGTCAATCAACATATAGGAACAGTATAACATAGAATCAGAACTTATCTTTAAAACACTTCTAGGGTTAATTAGACTTGAACCTAGTGGAGAATGGATCACCCTCTCATCAAAGTATTTGATGAAGATTGCATAACTGGATCATAAGATAAGAGTTAGGATAAGAGGCTAGTTACTACTAAGCCGTTGCCACTTCCCTGGGAGTACGATAATTAACTTAGTAAAATCGTAGATACTTTCCAATAGACTAGCTACACGATAGGTACTCTGCCTTAGATTCTGGCTGATTAAGTGACACCATAAGACTAAACGTGACAATTAGTCAATCACAGTCCTTAATTAATCATAATCGACATAGGGTAAAATAACACCTATTTAGTACGTCAACCGGAATCGCATCACTAAGAAAGGAGTTCAACCTAGTTGTTAAGTTGTTTTCTGCTTGACTATAACAGTCTGCTAGAGACATTTGAGACCTTGTCATAGCAACCTGACCAGTCAGACCTGTGTTAAGAATTGTCTGAATAAATTTTTGGAATAAAAATATGACTAGGAATTAAAGTGACTGCACTATGATTTAGAATCACTAACTTCAGGTAGACTTTGCTTGAGGACAAGCAAAAAGCTAAGTGTGGGGTTATATGATATGCATAAATCATATCACATTTTTAGCATGTTTTTAGGCATGATTTAGGGTGAAATTGAGGGTAAATTGGTCTTAATTGTTCATTATTAACTCAATTTCACAGGTTTTATGATTTTGGAAGTGTCAGATGAAAAGTGGAGGAAAATGGCAAATTTCGGGGCAAAACGCAATTTTTCAGAAGTTCGGACTTCGGGGAGGGCGTCCCGGTTCAGGACGGGCGTCCAGGGCGTCCCGAACCAGAAAGTCATGTCCCACATCGAATTTTTGAGAGAAAATCACTCCAGAAAGCTTCTATAAATACCTCAGGCCTCCCTCAGTTGAAATCATCCCTCTCCACTCGATCTGAGTCATTCAGTGGTTTCTAGTGTACAATTCTCGAGTACACAACTCACTCGGAGACTCAGATTTCAGTATAAGTTTTCTTTCTTTCCTTTTTGTGTTTCGTTTTTCTTAGCTTCTGAGAAATAGTCTCAGATCTTAGGGTGAGATAGATAGGTTCGTTTCAGGTATTCATATAATACCCGGGATTTCGTTAGGAGATCCTAAGAGGGCTCTAGGCGTTCGAAGAGTCAGTCCACAGGGCTGGGCTTAAGCCCAAGAAGTAAGGTAAAGTCCAGCTACTAGGCTGAGGAAGCGTCCTCCGAAGGTTCTGGCGAGCAGAGTCGGGTCAAGCAGTAGGACATATACAGCAATACGCTCCAACGGCGCGACTACGTAAAGGGTGATTTCTTTATGGCATCAGTCCCCCCTGTCCCTCTCTTATATGTTGTTATTGTGTTGTCCAAATATCGATTATGAATACTAGATTACGATTGTTATGAATATTTGTTATAGCCACCTGCTTAAATATCTATTATGTCTGCATGTCTAATGTAGTTTCTTTTAAACTAAAATTAGGGTTATAGACAATTCCTAACCACGGTCTATTCATAACATGTTTAGTTTAACAAGCATCAATTAGTATTGGTGTCTGCCATACTAGATAAAATAACCTGCGGAACACCCTGTTTGTTAGAGTAGTCTAGGTAGGCTGAGTAGAGCGTTTATGCCTGCGGTTATGGGCAAGCAGCATGATCCCCGAAGTGACATAGGCTTTCATAGCTGTCTTTAGTAGTAACCGTGAGTAGGGCCGTTTACCTTGGCGATAGGGCGATATATCAGATTACTCAGATGTGGTACACCTTTGGACTCAGAACATAGTTGCAATCCAGGCTAAGATATATCTAAAATACTCGAAGATAGGTCAATCAACATATAGGAAGAATATAACATAGAATCAGAACTTTGTCTATAAACACTTTTAGGCTTAATTAAACTTAAACCTAGTGGAGAATGGATCACCCTCTCATCAAAATCATTGATGAAGATTGCATAACTGGATCATAAGATAGGAGTTAGGATAAAAGGCTAGTTACTACTAAGTCGTTACCACTTCCCTGGGAGTACGATAATTATTTAATAAAATTGTAGATACTTTCCAACAGACTAGCTACACGATAGGTACTCTGCCTTAGGTTCTGGCTGATTAAGTGACACCTTAGAGACTAAATGTGACAATTAGTCAATCACAGTCCTTAATTACTCATAATCAGCATAGGGTAAAATAACACCTATTTAGCATATTGACAGGAACCCATCAAGTCCTCACTCAGGACTTGATAGTTTGAGCATAGGTCTATCACGTTAACTGCAATCAAGTGTTCAATAGCATCCACACAAAAACAAGTATCATCTAGATGCATGGGATACCTAAGGGTCTCATTTGTTGGAGTTTGGTAAATATCTCGAGGACATTGCGGGCGGGGGATCGGGGGCAGCGCCCCCGAAACCCCAACGGGCTTAGGCCCAGTGATATGTAGGGTTTAGACCTAGTGATATGAAGATAGGCTAGTAATGTGTAGATAGGCCCAGTCATATGTAATTAGGGTTTAGACGCCTATATATAGAGATATCATTGTAACAAGAAAAAGTGAACCAAGAAATAATAATTGAGAGTTCAGTTTTTAGGACGTAGCCCTAATTGGGGTAAACTTGGGTAAATCGTGAGTTCTATTATTATTATTGTTTTTCGATATTTGTCTATCAAATTCATATTCTACATCGTTAAAATCCTACATCATTCAGATCAAAATCTGATGTGTGGATTCCGGTTGACTTACTAAATAGGTGTTATTTTACCCTATGATGATTATGATTAATTAAGGACTGTGATTAACTAATTGTCACGTTTAGTCTTATGGTGTCACTTAATCAGCCAGAATCTAAGGCAGAGTACCTATCGTGTAGCTAGTCTATTGGAAAGTATCTACGATTTTAATTATCGTACTCCCAGGGAAGTGGCAACGGCTTAGTAGTAACTAGCCTCTTATCCTAACTCTTATCTTATGATCCAGTTATGCAATCTTCATCAAATCTTTTGATGAGAGGGTGATCCATTCTCCACTAGGTTCAAGTCTAATTAACCCTAGAAGTGTTTTAAAGATAAATTCTGATTCTATGTTATACTGTTCCTATATGTTGATTGACCTATGTTCGAGTATTTTAGATGCATCTTAGCCTGGATTGCAACTATGTTCTGTGTCTAAAGGCGTACCACATCCGAGGTCTCTAATAAACCGCCCTACCTTAATGACGGCCCTACTCACGGTTCGGGACGAAGGCATCCATGAAAGCCCTATGTCACTTCGGGGATCATACCGCTTGCCCTAGCCGCCGGCATAATCGGACTCAGCTCGGCTCCTACCTAGACTATTTTAACAGGCAGGGTGTTCAACATGTTATTTTATCTAGCATGGCAGACACCAATACTAATTGATGCCTGTTAAACTAAACAGGTTATGATTAGACCGTGGTTAGGAATTGTCTATAACCCTAACTTTAGTTTAAAAGAGCACATTAAACATGCAGACATAGTGAATATTTAGCAGGTGGCTATTTCCGGAAAAATATAACAACTTCAACATATAAAACAACTATTCATAAAAATCATAATCAGATGTATAAGTATTTAGAGAAAAACAATAACAACATATAAGAGAGGGGTATGGGGACTGATGCCATAAAGAAATCACCCTTTACGTAGTCTCGCCGCAGAGCGTACTGCTGTATATGTCGTACTGCCTCCTCTGACTCTGCTCACCAGAACCTTCGGAGGACGCTTCCTCAGCCTAGTAACTGGGCTTTACCTTAATACCCAGCTTAAGCCCAGCCCTGTGGACTGACTCTTCGAACGCCTAGAGCTCTCTTAGGGTTTCCTAACGATACCCCGGGTATTCTATGAACACCGGAAACGAACCTATCTATAGAAACCTAAGATCTGAGACTATTTCTCAGAAACTAAACAAAACACTAATAAGAAAGAAAACTGAGATCTGAGTCTCTGAGTGAGTTGTGTACTGGAAAATTGTACACTGGAGACCACTAAATGACTCAGATCGAGTGGAGAGGGATGAATTCAACTGCTGGAGGCCTAGGAAATTTATAGCAGCTTCCAGGAGTGAAAATCTCTGAAAAATTCGATGTGGGACAGCTTCTGGCGGTTCGGGACGCCCGTCCCGGTTCGGGACGCCCGTCCTGGTTCGTTGACCAGGTTCGGGACGCCCGTCCCGGGTCAGGACGCCCGTCCTGGCGGTTTGACTGGGTCGGGACGCCCGTCCCGGACCTTTGACCGGGTCAATATTTCCAAAAATTGCGTTTTTGCCCCAGAATTTGCTATTTCGTCTACTTTTCACCTGACACTTCCAAAATCATAAAAACCGTGAAATCAAGTAAATAAAAACAATTAATGTCAATTTACTCTCAATTTCACATTAAAACATATATAAAAACATGCTAAAAATGTGATACGATTTTCGCGTATCAGATAACCCCACACTTAGCTTTTTGCTTGTCCTCAAGCAAAGTCTACATGGAGTTAGTGATTCTAAACCGTAGTGCAGTCACTTAAATTCCTAGTCATGTTTTATTCCAAAAATTCTTCAGACAATTCTTAATACAAGTCTGATTGGTTAGGTTGCTATGACAAGGTCTCAGATGTTTTTAGTAGTTTGTTATGATCAGGCAGAAAACAAATCAACAACTAGGTTGAACCTTTCTCTTAGTCATAGGGTCTTCCTGATGTGTAGTGTGTGTACTAGTCCAGACCAGATAGTCAACACAATGGCTCCTATCTTAACTGCTACCAGATAACCCTTCGACCTATCGCTAGACATGCTGACAACAGATAACTTTCTGAGTTCTGAGCTTTGGTGATAAGATTTTTAACGTTTTAGCACTTAGTTATTTTCTTTATAGATTCAGGGTATTTCGAGTCTTAGAACACGTCAACTTCAACTACCCATGTAACGAGTCCCATCCGATGACTCCCAGACCTACACGGCCTTAGGGCATCAGGCTTTAAATTCCCCGAAGGAGTGGTGCTCGAGTAGCGAAGGCCGCTGGCAAACTACCCTTATTATAATTAATTCCTTAAGTTCTTTTCACTTTAGCTCAGAGTCTCATCTAGTCGTTCTAAACTGCCAATATCCACAACTGGTCTAGTTTTATCTAGTTAAGTCTCGAATAGGCAATTGGTTGAGGTTTCTAATCCAGACAGGGTTGTGCTCAGTTATCAGGAATTCCCTATTCCTAGTCAATCAGTCCAAGATAGCTATTAACTATCTCCTACTAACCATAACATACTACATACATATCATAGACATAAGCAATTTGTTTAACCAAGCATATTGCATTTAGAAGTCTGAAAGACGGAAAGATTTTGAAAAAATTTTGGAAGGGTGTGAAAATACAGGGAAAACAAGCAAAGCATGGGTAAAATTTTCAAACTGCTAAGTGCACGTGCACTGCTACCCCACACTTAAGGCTGGCACTGTCCTCAGTGGTCATGCACATCTACCCCACATTTATTTGGAAACAAGAAATAAAACACAAAAGAGTCTTACCCCACACTTATTTGAAAATAAGTAAAACAGAAAAGAAAGCATTCTGTATTGGTAAGTAAGACATAAAATAAAATAAAATGATGCAAACAATTCTGTATTTCATATAAATCAATTTTATACACAGATTCATACGTCATACAGCCCAGACATGCTTATATACATAGAACAAGAAAAACAAAAGAAAAGAAAGAAAAGAGAAAGAGAGAGACTAAGAACCCGGCGGGTCGCCGTCCAGTGGACCGAGGTCTGTTAAGTCGAACTCGAAGTTTTCCGCTACTCGAGAAGTCTGCTGATGTATCTCCTCGATCCTGCTGGTGGTCATGGCGATCCTGTCATCCATCATCGCCAAACGTCTGTCAATCTTCTCTTCCATCATCGTCAGCCGTCTGTCAATCCTCTCCATGTCTCGACTGTATCGGGCTGATAATTCTGCCAATCCGTGCGACATGTGTCGTTCGAAGGCAGTACGTGGCACGAACGTCTCGGATGGAGGGATCTGTGCTGGAGCTGCTTCTGATGCCGATGCTTGTCCTGGCTGATCCGTGTGGATGGTTGTGTAGCGGCCCGTCGCATCCCGGACAACCATTCCCATGTTCCGTAGGATGGTAAAGTCAGCGGGAACGGTGGTCGGGGCGACCAGGGTCAGCTCTGAGCTCTCTAATCCAATTCCAGGTAGTGAGCTATCCTGGTGATGAATGGCCCGAGCTCCAAACACTGTTTCCGAGTGTCTGTAGCAAAACCCCTCATGATGACCGTGATAAGTCGAGCCATCTTACTGTGGCTCCCATATGCATGTTGGCCAAGAGAAATGTCTCCATCTGGGTGACAGTTCCAGGGGCCGTCCTTCGTCCTGACAGTGTATGTGCAATGATAGCATGCAGGTAACGAAGAGTAGGATAAATACCTGTGGCCTTTGAGGAGCCGTGCTGGTATGGGGCACCCGTCATGCAAATATGTGCCCAGGCAGTGGAGACGTCTGCAGACGTGAAGTCTCGAACTGCTGCGGAGTATGGGGCGTATCCAGCTCATCTCTCTGCCAGATACCCAGGGCGACGCCGAACTCGCCCATGCTCATCGATCGGTCTATTTCGCCCAAGCAGAATGTGATCTGCTCCTGGTGGCATGCAAAGGATGCATAGAACTCACATACCAGCTCCAGGTATGTGGGCTCTGTGACGATGAATACTCGACTGTAAGGTGGTACGTCGAGTATGCGTCTGATCTCAGCCTACTCCAGTGTCTGTACTGCCCAATCCAAGGTTCTGCCCGTCAGTATCGTGCGTCCGATGAATCCGTGGCATCTCTCCTGATATGCTGTGCTGGAGGGAAACAGCATAAAAGGGTGCGTTACTGAGGGACTGTCATAGTGGATGTGGTACGAGCACGTTTGGCAGCCATTTGGGTTGAAAGTGTTCGAGAGATTTTGAGAGTTTGGAGTAGGAAGGAGGATTCGAGTTCAAATTCTGGAGGTGAATTTGAATCAGAAGGATGAAATTAGGTTAGGGGAAGATTTCGAAATTTTTGGCGGGAAATTCGAATTTTGGAGGGAAATTCGAATTTGGAAGGAAAACTAAAATTCAAATTTTGGAGGGAAATTTGAAATTTTAAATTTGAAAAGTTTGCCAAAGGTAAGAGAGAGAGAGTTATTTGAGAGAGGTGGATTTTGGAAGTGAATTTGAGGGAAAGATGAAAAAATTGGGATTTTATAGAAGGAGCTGCCTTCGGGACGCCCGTCCCGGAGGCAGGACGCCCGTCCCGCTGGACGCCCGTCCAGAAACGGGACGCCCGCCCGGGTTGCCTCGGGACGCGTGCCAATTCCGAAAAAGAAAAAAAAATTTTTTTCTTTTTTTTTTTCGTAACTCCCTGCAAACCTCGAGATACCAAAAATAATCACAATTTTTAATAAATCTTCATGTTCATCCATTCAGTTTCGGAAGCTGTTAAAAACTCTATGCAAAAATTCCTCAATCTCACTTTTTCGAAAATCATGACTACCCTAATTTTATTCCAATTTTAAATTTAGCAAGAAAAACAAAAAATTGAGTTTATACAATTTAGTTAATGAAAAATAAATTGTAATTGCAAAATTTTCGTTTTCATAAAATGTCTGAAGAAAATTGTTGAATATAAAGGACCCATTAAAAAAAAAGTTTGAAAAAAATAGAAAATATGGGTCAAATATTCAGGTTTAGTTCAAACGAAATATTTGCTAAAAAGTAAAAGTGAAAGAATCTCCCTTTTTAACGAATCCTATCTCTGATCTCCTGTAGCTCTGTCCGAATGCTCCGCATCTCTATGCGTATTGTTCGCATCTCCTCCCTCTGCCTGTTTTGCTTATGCGTAGATCAGCCATTTCTCGGAGTAATTGCGCACCTTGGTTCTCCTGGAGATTGACCGTGGCTCTGAGTCGGTCTACGTTAGTTGTGATGTTTAGACTGATTTGGTCTAAATGACACAGTCTGCTGGCGATCCCTTGGTCCATCTCATAGACCCTTTGAGTTAGTGTGTCTATCTGCACGGACAACATTGAATAATAACCATTAGTGCTTCCTGCAGATGAAGGGGTGCGCTCATTGGTGTTGGTGTGGGTGTATGCAGGAGAGGTGGGTGAATTTTGGGTTTGGTCAGTAGGGGGTGGATTTATGGGAATTCTGGGCAGGAGGTTGGATTGGAGATCTCTGGGGTTCTTCTCTAGGAGGGAAGGTATCTCAGACGGATCTTCTTCTATGGGACTGTGGGTGTTCAGGAATCGTCTCACTAGTTCACTGGCATCAGGGCTGATTACTTCCACTGGTTGTGAAGGCAGAGTCCCTCGTGGCACTTCTGGTGCAGGCCTAGAGGGGCCCTCTGGCTTTGTCTTCTTCGGTCCTGGGGTGTCAGGATTCTCGGTTTTCTTTGCCTGGTTGGTGGCTGCCCTTGTTCTTTTCATCTTTGAATGCAGGTCTGGTTAGAAATAACAAATAACAAAAACAGAAAGGTGAGTGAAGAAAGCAAGAAAAATATTTTTATGGATTTGAATTTTTATTTAGAAAGCAAGTAAATTTCCTTAATATGGTTTTAGAATAATTTCTAAAATTGATTATCCTAAGTGTCTTAATTTCAGATAACATCTAAAATTAATTAATTATGATAATCCCATATTCAGGAAAGTGATTGCCTAACTGGTTATAACATAAATGTTAATCAAAAGTCTAGGTTACTACCGTTACCTATCATAAGTCTCTAGAATTGTGGCCAATAATCCTAAATTCATTATGATGTTTCCCCGGCAACGGCGCCAAAAATCTGATGTGTGGATTCCGGTTGACTTACTAAATAGGTGTTATTTTACCCTATGATGATTATGATTAATTAAGGACTGTGATTAACTAATTGTCACGTTTAGTCTTATGGTGTCACTTAATCAGCCAGAATCTAAGGCAGAGTACCTATCGTGTAGCTAGTCTATGGAAAGTATCTACGATTTTAATTATCGTACTCCCAGGGAAGTGGCAACGGCTTAGTAGTAACTAGCCTCTTATCCTAACTCTTATCTTATGATCCAGTTATGCAATCTTCATCAAATCTTTGATGAGAGGGTGATCCATTCTCCACTAGGTTCAAGTAATTAACCCTAGAAGTGTTTTAAAGATAAATTCTGATTCTATGTTATACTGTTCCTATATGTTGATTGACCTATGTTCGAGTATTTTAGATGCATTAGCCTGGATTGCAACTATGTTCTGTGTCTAAAGGCGTACCACATCCGAGGTCTCTAATAAACCGCCCTACCTTAATGACGGCCCTACTCACGGTTCGGGACGAAGGCATCCATGAAAGCCCTATGTCACTTCGGGGATCATACCGCTTGCCCTAGCCGCCGGCATAATCGGACTCAGCTCGGCTCCTACCTAGACTACTTTAACAGGCAGGGTGTTCAACATGTTATTTTATCTAGCATGGCAGACACCAATACTAATTGATGCCTGTTAAACTAAACAGGTTATGATTAGACCGTGGTTAGGAATTGTCTATAACCCTAACTTTAGTTTAAAAGAGCACATTAAACATGCAGACATAGTGAATATTTAGCAGGTGGCTATTTCCGGAAAAATATAACAACTTCAACATATAAAACAACTATTCATAAAAATCATAATCAGATGTCATAATAAGTATTTAGAGAAAAAACAATAACAACATATAAGAGAGGGGTATGGGGACTGATGCCATAAAGAAATCACCCTTTACGTAGTCTCGCCGCAGAGCGTACTGCTGTATATGTCGTACTGCCTCCTCTGACTCTGCTCACCAGAACCTTCGGAGGACGCTTCCTCAGCCTAGTAACTGGGCTTTACCTTAATACCCAGCTTAAGCCCAGCCCTGTGGACTGACTCTTCGAACGCCTAGAGCTCTCTTAGGGTTTCCTAACGATACCCGGGTATTCTATGAACACCGGAAACGAACCTATCTATAGAAACCTAAGATCTGAGACTATTTCTCAAAAACTAAACAAAACACTAATAAGAAAGAAAAACTGAGATCTGAGTCTCTGAGTGAGTTGTGTACTGGAAAATTGTACACTGGAGACCACTAAATGACTCAGATCGAGTGGAGAGGGATGAATTCAACTGCTGGAGGCCCTAGGGTATTTATAGCAGCTTCCAGGAGTGAAAATCTCTGAAAAATTCGATGTGGGACAGCTTCTGGCGGTTCGGGACGCCCGTCCGGTTCGGGACGCCCGTCCTGGTTCGTTGACCAGGTTCGGGACGCCCGTCCCGGGTCAGGACGCCCGTCCTGGCGGTTTGACTGGGTCGGGACGCCCGTCCCGGGTTCGGGACGCCCGTCCCGGACCTTTGACCGGGTCAATATTTCCAAAAATTGCGTTTTTGCCCCAGAATTTGCTATTTTCGTCTACTTTTCACCTGACACTTCCAAAATCATAAAAACCGTGAAATCAAGTAAATAATAAACAATTAATGTCAATTTACTCTCAATTTCACATTAAAACATATATAAAAACATGCTAAAAATGTGATACGATTTTCGCGTATCAAAAGTGATGTCCTCATTACCTACCCTTAACTTGATTTGACCATTACTGACGTCTGTCAATGCTTTTGAGGTAGCTAGAAATAGTCGACCTAGGATCAGGGGCACTCCTCCTTCCCCATTCATATCCATGACAACAAAGTCCACAGGGAATACAAATTTTCCAACCTTTACTAAGAGATCTTCAATTATTCCTTTGGGGATTTTGACTGTCCTATCTGCAAGTTGTATGCACATCCTAGTCGTTTTCAAATCATGCAATCCTAATTTATCAAATAAACTAGATGGCATGAGATTAATACTAGCTCCTAAGTCTGCTAATGCATGCATGTTAGTAATATTTCCAATTGTACATGGCAAGGTAAAACAATCAGGATCTTTCTCTGTTTAGACGGCAGTTTATTCAACAAAACCGCCGAACACTCTTCATTAAGAACCACTTTGTCCATGTCAAATTTTCTTTTATTACTAACGACTTCTTTTAAAAACTTAGCATACTTTGGCATTTCAGAAATAACATCAAGTAAAGGTAAATTAACATGAATCTGACTAAAGTTCTTAAGAAAATTTTCAAATTGCTCCTTATCTTTATTCTGCATAAGTCTGGCAGGGTAAGGTACTTTTGGCCGGTACTCAGGAATAAACTCCGTCTTCCCTTTCCTTGCTACTTCGATTTCGACATCCGTCGGCGTTGGATCCTTGGAGCCTTCTTCTGGTTCCTGCACAAGAATAGGAGGGTCAGGTGGTTTGGGTGGAGATGGAGATAGAATTTTACCAGATCTTAGAGTGATGGTCTTGCATTCAGTTTGGGGGTTGGTCTCAGTGTTGCTTGGTAGCGTTCCCTGGGACCTGTGAGAGAGATGGGTGGATAGCTGACCCATTTGTCTCTCTAAGGTTTTGTATAGCAGCTTGTGTATTTCTGACTGTTGGCTCGGTCTGCTTCTGTCTATTCTCGTTCTGCTAGATTCTTTCTGCGTGAGCTTCCTGGACCTTCCTGTTAGACTCAATCATTTCCTTGTTAGAGTTGGCAATGCTTTTTAGCATGTCCCTAAATTCTTGCATGGGGTCAGTAGGAACGATGTAGTTCCTAGGTGCAGGCAGAGCGACTTGCTGGTTCTACGGATAAGGCCGTTGCTGAGGCACCCTTTTCTGGAAGTTAGCAGTCTCGGAATTGTTTCTCCAGCTGAATCCCGGATGGTTCTTCCAAGTGGGATTGTAGGTATTTCCTATAGGAGCAGAGTTAACTGCATCCACTTGTTCCATATCCTCTGGAATAGTCAATATTCCATTACCATAACAATCTCCACTGAAATGTGGTCCTTAGCAGAATTCGCAGACTTGATACACTGATTGAACGCTTTTCCCTTGTTGGAAAGCATTCAGTTGATTAGTAATGCTGGCCTTCAGTGCCTCAAATTGATCATCAATGGAGGCGACGACTGCATTTACTGGTTGCTTCTTAGCTCGGCCACTCGTGCGCCAGTTCTTGCTATTTCTATATAGCCTCTCTAGAGCGTTTCTAGCATCTACATCACTCATTCCATTGAAACCGCTCTAGGGATTGAGTCCATCAAGAACTTGTTTACCCATGTCTGTCATACCCCTGTAAAATTGCTGGATCAGCAATGCTTCGGTAAGTCCATGTTGGGGGTAGAGCCTGAGTAGCTCCTTGAATCTGTCCCAAGCTTCGATCACTGTCTCATCAGCAGCTTGATTAAAACTGGACAAAGCCCTTCGATATTCTAGGACCCTTGCTGCAGAGTAGTACTCTTCTAGGAAGGCCTTGCTTAACTCGTCCCAAGAGGTGATGGAGTTATTGGGTAGCTGGGCCAACCATCTCTTAGCTCTGTCCCTCAGTGAGTAGGGAAAGAGGTTTAATTTAGTTACTTCTGCAGTATGATCTCCCTTGAGGCCTTCGCGGAGAGAAGAGAAATCAGATAAGTGTTCCAATGGATTCTCGGCTGCAGTTCCTCCAAACTGAACCCGATTAATAATCAACTGGATCACATTCGGTTTAAGATCATAGCGAGGGTTTCCAGGGATTTGGATGGCGGATGATACAGGAACAGTCTGTGGCTAGATGTATGATTCGAGGGGAGGTCTTTCAGCAGCCATCTCTGTTCTTCGCCTATTAGCTGTACGAATGAGACGTTCAAGATTCTCAACTGGTGTTTCAAGGTTAGCTTCTGAAGTTTGAGTCATGCAACTACTGATATGAAAAAATCATATCACATTTTTAGCATGTTTTTAGGCATGATTTAGGGTAAAATTGAGGGCAAATTGGTCTTAATTGTTCATTATTAACTCAATTTCACAGTTTTTATGATTTTGGAAGTGTTAGGTGAAAAGTAGAAGAAAATGGCAAATTTCAGGGCAAAAACACAATTTTTCAGAAGTTCGGACTTCGGGGAGGGCGTCCCGGTTCAGGACGTGCGTCCTGACCTGGTCAACAGATCGGGACGGGCGTCCATGACTCGGGACGACCATCCTGACCTGGTCAACAGACCGGGACGGGTGTCCCAATCCGGGATGGGCGTCCCGAACCAGAAATTCAAGTCCCACATCGAATTTTTGATGAAAAATCACTCCATGAAGCTGCTATAAATACCCCAGGCCTTCTTCGGTTGAATTCATCCCTCTCCACTTGATCTGAGTCATTTAGTGACTTCAAGTGTACACTTTTCTCGAGTACATAAGTCACTGAGAGACTCGAGTTTAGTATAAGTTTTCTTTCTTTCTAGTTAGTTTTTCGTTTTCTTAGTTTTTGAGAAATAGTCTCACATCTTAGGCTTCGATAGATAGGTTTGTTTCTGGTATTCATAGAATACACGGGATTTCGTTAGGCGATCCTAAGAGGGCTCTAGGCATTCGAAGAGTCAGTCCACAGGGCTGGGCTTAAGCCCAGGATGTAAGGTAAAGTCCAGCTACTAAGCTGAGGAAGCGTCCTCCGAAGGTTCTGTCGAGCAGAGTCGGGTCAAGTAGTACGACATATACAGCAGTACGCTCCATCGGTGAGACTAAGTAAAGGGTGATTTCTTTATGGCATCAGTCCCCATGTCCCTCTCTTATATGTTGTTACTGTGTTTGTCCAAATATCAATTATGAATACTGGATTATGATTTCTATGAATATTTGTTTTATATGTTGAAGTGCTTATGATTTTCCGGAAATGACCACCTGCTTAAATATTCATTATGTCTGCATGTCTAATGTAGTTTCTTTTAAACTAAATGTAGGGTTATAGATAATTCCTAACCACGGTCTATTCATAACCTGTTTAGTTTAACAAGCATCAATTAGTATTGGTGTCTGCCATACTAGATAAAATAACTTGCGGAACACCCTGTCTGTTAGAGTAGTCTAGGTAGGCTGAGTAGAGCGTTATGCCGGTGGTTATGGGCCAGCGGCGTGATCCCCGAAGTGACATAGGGCTTTCATAGCTGTCTTTTGTTCGAACCGTGAGTAGGGCCGTTTACCTTAGCGATGGGGCGGTAGCATAGAGACTCAGATGTGGTACACCTTTAGACTCAGAACATAGTTGCAATCCAGGCTAAGGTGCATGATGTGTGGATTCCGGTTGACTTACTAAATAGGTGTTATTTTACCCTATGATGATTATGATTAATTAAGGACTGTGATTAACTAATTGTCACGTTAGTCTTATGGTTGTCGTTTGTGGGTCACTTAATGCCAGAATCTAAGGCAGAGTACCTATCGTGTAGTCTAGTCTATTGGAAAGTATCTACGATTTTAATTATCGTACTCCCAGGGAAGTGGCAACGGCTTAGTAGTAAAACTAGCCTCTTATCCTAATTTATCTTATGATCCAGTTATGCAATCTTCATCAAATCTTTGATGAGAGGGTGATCCATTCTCCACTAGGTTCAAGTCTAATTAACCCTAGAAGTGTTTTAAAGATAAATTTGATTCTATGTTATACTGTTCCTATATGTTGATTGACCTATGTTCGAGTATTTTAGATGCATCTTAGCCTGGATTGCAACTATGTTCTGTGTCTAAAGGCGTACCACATCCGAGGTCTCTAATAACCGCCCTACTTAATGACGGCCCTACTCACGGTTCGGGACGAAGGCATCCATGAAAGCCCTATGTCACTTCGGGGATCATACCGCTGCCCTAGCCGCCGGCATAATCGGATCAGCTCGGCTCCTACCTAGACTACTTTAACAGGCAGGGTGTTCAACATGTTATTTTCTAGCATGGCAGACACCAATACTAATTGATGCCTGTTAACTAAACAGGTTATGATATAGACCGTGGTTAGGAATTGTCTATAACCCTAACTTAGTTTAAAAGAGCACATTAAACATGCAGACATAGTGAATATTTAGCAGGTGGCTATTCCGGAAAAAATATAACAACTTCAACAATAAAACAAACTATTCATAAAAATCATAATCAGATGTTCATAATAAGTATTAGAGAAAACAATAACAAATAAGAGAGGGGTATGGGGACTGATGCCATAAAGAAATCACCCTTTACGTAGTCTCGCCGCAGAGCGTACTGCTGATATGTCGTACTGCATCCTCGATGACTCTGCTCACCAGAACCATTCGGAGGACGCTTCCTCAGCCTAGTAACTGGGCTTTACCTTAATACCCAGCTTAAGCCCAGCCCTGTGGACTGACTTTCGAACGCCTAGAGCTCTCTTAGGGTTTCCTAACGATACCCCGGGTATTCTATAACACCGGGGAAACGAACCTATCTATAGAAACCTAAGATCTGAGACTATTTCTCAGAAACTAAACAAAACACTAATAAGAAAGAAAACTGAGATCTGAGTCTCTGAGTGAGTTGTGTACTGGAAAATTGTACACTGGAGACCACTAAATGACTCAGATCGAGTGGAGAGGGATGATTTCAACTGTTGGAGGCCTGGGGTATTTATAGCAGCTTTCTGAAGTGAAAAATTCCAAAAAATTCGATGTGGGACAGCTTCTGGCGGTTCGGGACGCCCGTCCCGGTTCGGGACGCCCGTCCTGATTCGTTGACCAGGTTCGGGACGCCCGTCCGGTTCAGGACGCCCGTCTGGCGGTTTGACTGGGTCGGGACGCCCGTCCCGGACCTTTGACCGAGTCAACATTTCCAAAAATTGCATTTTTGCCCCAGAATTTGCTGTTTTCGTCTACTTTTCACCTGACACTTCCAAAATCATAAAAACCGTGAAATCAAGTAAATAGTAAACAATTAATGTCCATTTACTCTCAATTTCACATTAAAACATACATAAAAACATGCTAAAAATGTGATACGATTTTAGCGTATCAGATAACCCCACACTTAGCTTTTTGCTTGTCCTCAAGCAAAGTCTACATGGAGTTAGTGATTTTAAACCGTAGTGCAGTCACTTAAATTCCTAATCATGTTTTTATTCCAAAAATTCTTCAGACAATTCTTAACACAGGTCTGATTGGTTAGGTTGCTATGACAAGGTCTCACATGTCTCTAGTAGTTTGTTATGATCAGGCAGAAAACAAATCAACAACTAGGCTGGACTTTTTCTTAGTCACAGGGTCTTCCTGATGTGTAGTGTGTGTACTAGTCTAGACCAGATAGTCAACACAATGAACTCTTATCTTAACTGCTACCAGATAATACTTCGACCTATCGCTAGACATACTGACAACAGATAACTCTCTGAGTTCTGAGCTTTGGTGATCAGATTTTTAATGTTTTAGCACTTAGTTATTTTCTTTATAGATTCAGGGTATTTCGAGTTTGCTTAGAACACGTCAACTTCAACTACCCATGTAGCGAGTCCCACTCCGATGACTCCCAGATCTACACGACCTTAGGGCATCAGGCTTTAAGTTCCCCGAAGGAGTGGTGATCGAGTAGCGAAGGCCGCTGGCAAACTACCCTATTATAATTAAATCCTTAAGTTCTTTTCACTTTTAGCTCAGAGTCTCATCTAGTCATTCTAACTGCCAATATATCCACAATCTGGTCTAATTTTATCTAGTGGAGTCTCGAATGGGCAATTGGTTGAGGTCTCTAATCTAGACAAGGTTGTGCTCAGTTATCAGGAATTCCCTATTCCTAATCAATTAGTCCAAGATAGCTATCGACTATCTCCTACTAACCATAACATACTACCTACATATCATAGACATAAGCAATTTGTTTAACCAAGCATACTGCATTTAGAAGTCTTAAAGATGGAAAAATTTTGAAAAAATTTTGGAAGTGTGCGAAAATACAGGGAAAACAAGCAAAAGCATGCGAAAAATTTTTCAAACTGCTTCAAACTGCTACAGTGCACTGTGCACTGCTACCCCACACTTAAGTTTGGCACTGTCCTCAGTGTTCATGCATATCTAGACTACCCCACACTTATTTGAAAAAAAAGAGCAAAAACAAAATAGAAAACTCTTACCCCACACTTATTTGACTAACTAAGGGTAAGAGAGAAAATAAAACAACCAAAGAAATAACAAAACAGGACACCAAACAAAGAAAATAAAAGTAAAGGAACATGAGGATTAGAAAAAACTCCCTTCATGTCGCGAGCAGAAGGGTTTTCTCTGATCTGACAATTGGCTCTTCACCTTAGCCATGTGCTATTGCTGAGGTATTCTTGACTCGGCAAGCTCTAGATATTGGAACGGATGATGCCAGCTCCGATCCTTCATTGTTGAGCTCTAGGTAGTGGCATATCCATTTGATGAATGACTCAAGCCCCAAGGACTGTTTCCTTGAATCATCTGCAAAGTTTCTCGTAATCATAGCAACGTGTCCAGAAGGAACGTTTCTAGGAATGAGACTTCTTTGGATTGGTGTGCCTACCTGCCAATGTTAGTGAAGGTATGGCATGCAAGTCTCGAATGGAAGAAAAGATACCTGAAGTTTTGGCGAAGCTGTGGTGGTAGGGGGCTCCAGTTGTGTAGATCTGGGCCCAAGTATTTGAGACTTCCTCGAGGAAGTTTCTCACAGCTGATTGGTATGCAGGGAATGCAAGCTCCTCCATTGCTATGCTCCTGATACACTGCCAAATTCCTCTATATCCTTCGACCCTTCGTTACCTCTTGGTAGATCACTTGCTTGCACTGGTCTAGCTTTAATTGCTGCCAGTATCTCATCTATTGATTATGCGAGTGTGGGTTTTGCTGTGGTGGTATCTTCTGAAAGTTTCCATCTTCCGAATTATTCCTCAGCTAAATCCCGTATCATTCCTCTAGCTGGGATTGTATGCATTTCCCATTGGAGCAGCATTCTGCAGTAACCTACTCCTACCTCTTTTGGAATGGTCGGTCATTCCCATAGCAATCCCTGCTAAAGTGTGGTACTTAGCAAACTTCACAGATTTGATACACAGGCTGAACATTTCTTCCTAAAACATTGGCACTCTGAATCTGAAAAACAACTAGAATCTGCACATAACTTCAACATCATTAGTAGGTAATGCCTGTGGTTCAGGCCATTTTCGAAAAGTGTTCCACGACTATTATGATGTAATTATGTTCAAAGGAAGAAAGGAAAAGGATTCGAAACAGAGTGATCGGTGTAACCTATTGTTTTTAGACAAGACTAGATAAGATTGGAATTTATCATGCATGAACTTTCTTATCATGTTTTTGTCCTAAAACAATTCGTACTACATCATTACATCACATATTCATTCAAAAAGCAGATTTTAATCAGGTGATGTCATAATGGGTGCAATAATTCCTTTTGGTTTTAAAAATCTCATGCAATTATCAGCAAAACAAAAGGAACATCCTTTTTAGAACATTCAAAGGTCTGGCTATTAAGGAAAAACTATTTCATAACTCATCCTAATAAGGCCGACATGACTCTAAGAAAATTCTAAAATAGAGTTTCTTCCCAATAAAAATCTAAGCCAACATTTTACAACTCAGAAGAAAATATATTTTATCCTCATTTCCATTTTTATTTCTTCGAAATTAACTAAAGGAAGAAAAACACGAAAAAGAGCAACTAAGAAAACAACTAAAAAAAAACAAGAGATAGGGAAAAAGATCAACTCACCGTTGAGCAAGAAAGATACATTCTTTTTGGGATTTTAAATTTTTAACATTTTTTTTCTTTTTATGTTTAATTTAGAAAGCAGGTAAATTTCCTTAATATGGTTTTAGAATAATTTTCTAAAATTTGATTATCCTAAGTGTCTTAATTCTAGATAACATCTAAAATTAATTAGTTATGATAATCCTATATTTCGGAAACTGATTGTCTAACTAGTGTAAGATAAGTGTTGGGTTAAGGTCTAAGTTACTACCGTTACCTATCATAAGTCTCTAGAATTTTGATCAGGAATCCTAAATTCATTATGATATTTCCCCGGCAACGGCGCCAAAAATCTAATGTGTCGATTCCGGTTGACTTACTAAATAGGTGTTATTTTACCCTATGATGATTATGATTAATTAAGGACTGTGATTAACTAATTGTCACGTTTAGTCTTATGGTGTCACTTAATCAGCCAGAATCTAAGGCAGAGTACCTATCGTGTAGCTAGTCTATTGGAAAGTATCTACGATTTTAATTATCGTACTCCCAGGGAAGTGGCAACGGCTTAGTAGTAACTAGCCTCTTATCCTAACTCTTATCTTATGATCCAGTTATGCAATCTTCATCAAATCTTTTGATGAGAGGGTGATCCATTCTCCACTAGGTTCAAGTCTAATTAACCCTAGAAGTGTTTTAAAGATAAATTCTGATTCTATGTTATACTGTTCCTATATGTTGATTGACCTATGTTCGAGTATTTTAGATGCATCTTAGCCTGGATTGCAACTATGTTCTGTGTCTAAAGGCGTACCACATCCGAGGTCTCTAATAAACCGCCCTACCTTAATGACGGCCCTACTCACGGTTCGGGACGAAGGCATCCATGAAAGCCCTATGTCACTTCGGGGATCATACCGCTTGCCCTAGCCGCCGGCATAATCGGACTCAGCTCGGCTCCTACCTAGACTACTTTAACAGGCAGGGTGTTCAACATGTTATTTTATCTAGCATGGCAGACACCAATACTAATTGATGCCTGTTAAACTAAACAGGTTATGATTAGACCGTGGTTAGGAATTGTCTATAACCCTAACTTTAGTTTAAAAGAGCACATTAAACATGCAGACATAGTGAATATTTAGCAGGTGGCTATTTCCGGAAAAATATAACAACTTCAACATATAAAACAACTATTCATAAAAATCATAATCAGATGTTCATAATAAGTATTTAGAGAAAAACAATAACAACATATAAGAGAGGGGTATGGGGACTGATGCCATAAAGAAATCACCCTTTACGTAGTCTCGCCGCAGAGCGTACTGCTGTATATGTCGTACTGCCTCCTCTGACTCTGCTCACCAGAACCTTCGGAGGACGCTTCCTCAGCCTAGTAACTGGGCTTTACCTTAATACCCAGCTTAAGCCCAGCCCTGTGGACTGACTCTTCGAACGCCTAGAGCTCTCTTAGGGTTTCCTAACGATACCCCGGGTATTCTATGAACACCGGAAACGAACCTATCTATAGAAACCTAAGATCTGAGACTATTTCTCAGAAACTAAACAAAACACTAATAAGAAAGAAAACTGAGATCTGAGTCTCTGAGTGAGTTGTGTACTGGAAAATTGTACACTGGAGACCACTAAATGACTCAGATCGAGTGGAGAGGGATGATTTCAACTGTTGGAGGCCTGGGGTATTTATAGCAGCTTTCTGAAGTGAAAAATTCCAAAAAATTCGATGTGGGACAGCTTCTGGCGGTTAGGGACGCCCGTCCCGGTTCGGGACGCCCGTCCTGATTCGTTGACCAGGTTCGGGACGCCCGTCCCGGTTCAGGACGCCCGTCCTGGCGGTTTGACTGGGTCGGGACGCCCGTCCCGGACCTTTGACCGAGTCAACATTTCCAAAAATTGCGTTTTTGCCCCAGAATTTGCTGTTTTCGTCTACTTTTCACCTGACACTTCCAAAATCATAAAAACCGTGAAATCAAGTAAATAGTAAACAATTAATGTCCATTTACTCTCAATTTCACATTAAAACATACATAAAAACATGCTAAAAATGTGATACGATTTTAGCGTATCAGTGCATCTAAAATACTCGAAGATAGGTCAATCAACATGTAGGAACAGTATAACATAGAATCAGGACCTTATCTATAAAACACTTCTAGGCTGAATTAGACTTAAACCGAGTGGAGAATGGATCACCCTCTCATCAAAGTTATTGATGAAGATTGCATAACTGGATCATAAGATAAGAGTTAGGATAAAAGGCTAGTTACTACTAAGTCGTTACCACTTCCCTGGGAGTACGATATTTAACTTAATAAAATCGTAGATACTTTCCAACAGACTAGCTACACGATAGGTACTCTGCCTTAGGTTCTGGCTGATTAAGTGACACCATAGAGACTAAATGTGACAATTAGTCAATCTCAGTCCTTAATTACTCATAATTAACATAGGGTAAAATAACACCTATTTAGCATATCAGTCGGAAACGCATCATATTTTTGGCGCCGTTGCCGGGGAACTATCATAATGAATTTAGGATTATTGGCCACAATTCTAGAGACTTATGATAGGTAGTGGTAGTAACCTAGACTTTAGATTTACACTTATCTTATGCTAGTTAGACAATCACTTTCCGAAATATAGGATTATCATAACTAACTAATTTTAGATATTATCTGAAATTAAGACACTTAGGATAATCAAAATTTAGAAAATTATTCTAAAACCATATTGAGGAAATTTACCTGCTTTCTAAATAAAATATAAAAGATTTTTTTTTTTTAATTTAAAATCCCTAAAAATATTTTTCTTGCTTTTCTATTTTACTTTCCTATTTTTTGTTATTTGTTATTCTTAACCAGACTTTGCACTCATAGATGAATGGAACAAGAGCCCATGATATTCTGGACAAATTAGAAAATAACATCAATCCTTTCCCAAAGATCCAAACAACTCATGCATCTCCCGAATATACTCCTGCATCTCCCGAATATACTCCAGAATCCCCCGAATACACTCCAAAATCTCCTGATTATACTCCTGCATCCCCAGCACCTAACATCCAACCACCTTCATCAGGGGATAGCACTAACAGTTCTCAATCAGCCTTGGCTGCCCAGGTAGATGATATATCTCACAGGATAAGCATCATGACTCAGACATTACCAGGCAGACTAAGACGGTCATATCAGGCTGTTCTAGCCGTAAGTTCTATAGTAACCCAACTCAGAACCACAATAGAACGCCAAAATGTGCAAATACTCCGAGAGGTCATGGAAATCTTAAAGGAACAAAGGAACCAGCAGGAGGAGATGCGAAACATACGAGCAGAACTACAAGAGATGCGAAACATTCAGGTAGAGATACGAGTGATCAGAGATAAGGGACGTTGAAAAAGGGAAGATTCTTTTACTCTTATTTTCAGCAAATAAATGGTTTGAACTCAAATTACATAATTGACCCCTATTTCCTATTTTTCAAACTTTTTAAAGGGTCCTTTATTTTATTCAACAAGTTTCCTTCAGACATTTTATTTCTCAAATTTCTATGAAAAATAAAGATTTTGCAAATGCAGTTTATTTTTCACTAATTAAATTGCATAAACTCAGTTTTTGTTTTTTCTGAAATTCTTGCTGAATTTAAGTTAGGATAAAATTAGGGTAGTCATGATTTTCGAAAAAAAAGGGATTGAGGAATTTTTGCATAGAGTTTTTAACAGCTTCTGAATTTGAATGGTTAAACATGAAGACTTGTTAAAAGTTATGATTATATTTGGTATACTGAGATTTGCAGGGAATTACGAAAGAAATTTTTTCGGAATTGGCACGCATCCTGAAGCAACCCAGGACGGGCGTCCCGAAGGCCGCCCTTCCTACAAATATTCCATTTTTCTCATTTTCCCTCAAATCAACTTCCAAAAATTCATCTCTCTGAAAATTTTCTCTCTACATTCTCTCTACAAATTTTTGGCAACCTTCCCGAAGTTCAAAAATTCGAATTTCCCTCCAAAATTTGAATTTTTAAATTTCCTTCCAAAATTCGAATTTCCCTCCAAAATTCGAATTGCCCGCCAAAAATTCAAAATCTTTCCCTAACCAAAATCCATCCTCCCGAATTCAAATTCACCTCTAGAATTCGAATTCGAATCTTCCTTCTTGCCTAAATTCTCAAAATCTCTCAAACGCTCTCAACCCAAATGGCTCCCAAACGCGCCCGTATCACATATACCATGACCGTCACTTCAGTGGCACATCCTTTTATGCTGTTTCACTCCAGCCCAGCATACCAGGAGATATGTCACGGATACATCGGACGCACCATACTGACGGGCAAAACACTTGACTGGGCAGCAATACAGATGCTAGAGGTGGAGCAGGAAGTCAGACGCATGCTCGACGTACTACCCTACATTCGAGTATTCATCGTCACTGAGCCGACATACCTAGAGTTGGTATGTGAGTTCTATGCATCATTTACGTACCATCAGGAGCAGACACATTCCGCTTGGGCGGAATAGATCGGTCGATGAGCATGGCCGAGTTCGGCATTGCCCTGGGTATCTGGCAGAGAGACGAGCTGGATACGCCCGCCTACACCACGACAGTTTGAGACTTCACGTCTGCAGACGTCTCCACTGCTTGGGCTCAAATCTGTATGACGGGTGTCCCCTACCAGCATGGCTTTGCGAAAGCCACAGGTATTTATCTTGCTCTTCGCTACTTACATGCCATTATCGCACACACATTGTCAGGACGACGGACGGCCCCCGGGAATGTCACCCAAATGGAGACATTCCTCTTGGCCAACATGCACATGGGATCCACAGTAGAGATGGCTCGACTTATCACGGTCATCATGCGGGGTTTCGCTACGGACACTCGGAAACAGTATCTAGGGCTCGGGCCATTCATCACCAGGATAGCTCACTACCTGGAGATGGACATCGAGGGCTCGGAGCTGACCCAGGTTGCCCAGACTACCATTCCTACGGACCTTACCATACTACGGAACATGGGAATGGTCGTACGGAATGCAAATAGACGCTATTCCATCCACAAGGAGCAACCAGGATAGGCCGCGGCACCCGGAGCAGTTCCAGCACACATACCTTCGTCCGAGACGTTCGTTCCATGCACTGCCTTCGAACGACATATGTCGCACAGATTGGCAGAACTGTCAACCTGATATAGTCGAGATATGGACAGAATCAAGAGACGGCTGACGGTGATGGATGACAAAATCGCTATGAACACCAGCAGGATCGAGGAGATCTATCAGCATACTTCCCACCTGGTGGAAAACACCGAGGTCCACTTTCCTGCAGACTTTCTGGCAGACTTCGGTCCACCTAACGACGGCGAGCCGGGTTCTTAGTTTTTCTTTTCTTTTCTTTTTCTTTTGTTGTTTTCGTTCTATGTGTGTGATCATGTCTGGGCTGTATGAAATATGAATCTCTGTGTAACATTGATTGATATGACATAACATCATTGTTTTCTCTATGTTTTCTTGTTATTTCTTTTATTTCCTTATTTTCCTTCTTACCCATAGTTATTCAATTAAGTGTAGGGTAAGAATCTTTTCTGTTTTGTTTCTTGTTTTCAAATAAGTGTGTGGTAATTAGAAATGCATGAACACTGAGGACAGTGTCAGCCTTAAGTGTGGGGTAGCAGTGCACGGTGCACTGTAGTAGTTTGAGAAAAGAAAATTTTTTGCATGATTTTGCATGTTTTCCCCGTATTTTCACACCTTTCCAAAAATTTTCAAAATTTTTCATTCTTTCATATTTCTAAATGCAGTATGATTGGTTAAACATTTGCTTATGTCTATGATATGTGTGTAGAAGTTATGTTTAGTAGGAGGCAATGTGATAACTATCTTGAACTAATTGATTAGAAATAGGGAATTCCTGATAACTGAGCACAACTTAGTCTAGATTAGAGACCTCAGCCAATTACCTTTTCGAGACTTAACTAGATAAAATTAAGACCAGTTGAGGATGTTTTGACAATTAGAATGACTAGATGAGACTCTGAGCTAAAAGTGAAAAGAAACAAAAAGAGAGTTAATTAAATAAGGGTAGTCTGTCAGCGGCCTTTGCTACTTGAGCACCACTCCTTAGGGGTATTTAAAGCATGATGCCCTAAGGTCGTGTAGGTCTGGGAGTCATCGGAGTGGGACTCGCTACATGGGTAGTTGAAGTTGACGTGTTCTAAGCAGACTCAAAATACCCCGAATCTATAAAAGAAAAAAAATCAATAAGTGCTAAATAATTAAAATCTGATCACCAAGGCTCAGAACTCAGGAAGTTGTCTGTTGTTAGTATGTCTAGCGACGGGTCGAAATATTATCTGGTAGTAGTTAAGACAAGAGTATATTGTGTTGACTATCTGGTCTAGACTAGTACACACACTACACATCAGGAAGACCTTGTGACTAAGAAAGGAGTTCAACCTAGTTGTTAAGTTGTTTTCTGCTTGACTATAACAGTCTGCTAGAGACATTTGAGACCTTGTCATAGCAACCTGACCAGTCAGACCTGTGTTAAGAATTATCTGAATAAATTTTTGGAATAAAAACATGACTAGGAATTAAAGTGACTGCACTATGATTTAGAATCAATAACTTCAGGTAGACTTTGCTTGAGGACAAGCAAAAAGCTAAGTGTGGGGTTATATGATATGCATAAATCATATCACATTTTTAGCATGTTTTTAAGCATGATTTAGGGTGAAATTGAGGTCAAATTGGTCTTAATTGTTCATTATTAACTCAATTTCACAAGTTTTTATGATTTTGGAAGTGTCAGGTGAAAAGTAGAAGAAAATGGCAAATTTCGGGGCAAAATCGCAATTTTTCAGAAGTTCGGACTTCGGGGAGGGCGTCACGGTTCAGGACAGGCGTCTAGGACTCGGGACGGCCGTCCTGACCTGGTCAACAGACCAGGACGGGCGTCCCGAACCAGAAATTCAAGTCCCACATCGAAGTTTTGATGAAAAATCACTCCATGAAGCTGCTATAAATACCCCAGACCTCCTCAGTTGAATTCATCCCTCTCCACTTGATCTGAGTCATTTAGTGACTTCAAGTGTACAATTTTCTCGAGTACATAAGTCACTGAGAGACTCGGGTTTAGTATAAGTTTTCTTTCTTTCTAGTTAGTTTTTCGTTTTCTTAGTTTCTGAGAAATAGTCTCAGATCTTAGGTAATCATACAGTGAAGTCCACCTACAATATGATCACGAACCACAGGTACTCATCTACAAGTCTAGCTCCAAAGGAACAATGGAAAATTTTATGGAAATTGGATCTTCATGGTAGGCATAAAATGATTCTCTGGAAGATCTTGCAAAATGCTTTACCTACCTTTGATCTGTTGTCCAGGTTTTTGTCTAGTCTAGACAACAAATGCTACTTTTGCCAAGCAGAGGAAGAGTCAGCCCAACACATTTTTATGGAATGTTCAGTTACTAAGATGATATAATGGAACTCCCCATGGAATGTAAGAATTGAAAATTTTCAACAGGCAGGAGTCTGTTGCTGGATCAACATGATATTAGGGAGTAACAACCCTTTTCTAGTGGAGGAGAAAGACAAAGAATACATGAAACACTTTCTGGGAGTGACAATGGAACTAATATGGATGACCAGAAACAAGATTTGGAAGAAAAATATCCCAATTGACATAGTTGAACTATCAAAGATGATTAATGCTAATGCAAGCAAATACTGGCAGATAAGTGCTAGAAAAAAGAAACAGCATGATAAGAATGCAGTAAAATGCTAAAGCATGGAGTGGGCAGCCCCTCCAAGGGGTGAGTATAAACGGAATTTTGATGCAGCTTTCAAGAATAAGCTCTGCATTAAGTTTGGTAGAAGCGTACTTAACAGTAAACTTTTTTGGTTTCTTAATTTTATCCCTAGATCAGGGAATGTTTTTGCTCACAGGTTAGCCAGATGGGCTTCTGTCTCTGATTTTTGTAGCCAAGTTAATCTCAAAACATTGCCTTCGTTGTTTTGAGTGGAAGAGATGGCTTGAGCTTTAGTTTTTCTTTTTGTTTGTGGTTGTAAGATTAGATCTTTTCTGCTTTGTTTAACGATATTTGCTCCATTATTTACCCAAAAAAAAAGTAAAAAGTAAAATTATTTATTAATAATAGATATATATTACAAAAGAAATCCAAAATTTTGATATTTTAGATGGGATGAAATGTTGGATGACAATAAAGAAAATTGCTGCCATTTTTGTGAGCGGAAAGGAATTCATGGTAGCGAATGGGGAAGTAATGCTGTAATGGAGAGTCCAAACCTAAAAGACATTGCAGTTTCTAAAAATAGAGTGTGGCAAAGGTTTATACTTCTTCACACAAATATATATATATATATATATATATATAATTAAATATATTCATTTAATAGATGAAGAACATAGATGTGATAATTTTTCTTAAACGTTCTTCTATTGATATTCCTTCAATAGCATTTTGGTCAATAATTTGATTTTTCCTCCCTTTGTCATTAAGAGAAGATTTTATAGTATCGAAATAGAATACGCAACATGATATCTAGATATGATATAGAGATATTTATTATTGATAATTGAAAAGATAATTTAAATAAAAGGTAATTTCGTATATTTATTATTAGGGGTATTCTTGTATATATCAGTCATGTTTCACTCTAACTTCTACCTTCCAAAGTTTAAATACCTTTTAAATATATATATAATAAATATATTTTTTAAAAATATTTGTGTAATATAGGTTGTACTAAAATGAATTTATGAAGAAGTGGTAAAGAAAAGATGGCAAATATTGACATTTTTGAATTGGTAAAAAATTATGCAATTCAAGAAGTCAACTTATCCACCCAGAAGGACTGATGAAGTTTTTAGAAGAACTTTTGGGATGGAGACTTATGAGTTTTAATATTTCAATTATTATTTGCGTAAAAATTAAATATTTAAGATCTAATTTTAAAAAAAAAAAATCAAATGCCGGAAACAGTGTTGAATTCCGGCCATAAGATGCCAGTATTGGGATTCGGATGCTGGACATTTCCGTTTCCGCCATTAGAGGAACTGACGGCATTTTTGTTGGAGGCGATTAAAACCGGTTACCGCCACTTCGACACGGCGGCAATGTACGGATCGGAGGAAGCGGTGGGCAAAGCTGTGGCTGAGGCTATAGAAAGTGGGTTAGTTAAGAACGGAAGGAAAGATTTTTTCATCACTTCTAAACTTTGGTGCACCGATGCCGATTCGGATCTCGTCCTTCCTGCACTCAAGAATTCATTCCGGTAACTTTTTTTTTTATTATTATTTTTTATTTTTTTGGTATTTTAGCGGATTTTTTAGGAATGAATCATGATTTAGGAATGTAATTTTAGTAAATTAACTTTTATTATTATTATTTATAGGAAATTGGGAGTAGATTATTTGGATCTTTATCTAATTCATTGGCCAATAAGATTCAAGCAAAATGCTACTATTTTCAATCTAAAGGGAAATGTGCTTCGTTTTGACATACATGGGACTTGGAAGGCAATGGAAGAGTGCAAAAAATTGGGTTTAGTTAAATCCATTGGAGTAAGCAATTTCACTTGTGAAAAGCTACAAAAACTTTTGGAAAAGTCCAATATACCCCCAGCTGTTAATCAGGTATATATATATATATTTTTTTTTTTTTATTATTATTTTGTATTGTGTTATGTCATTATATCATCATTCATAAGTATATAAATTGTCATCAATCTTTTGAATTCATAGTTGTAATTTGTGGAGTTAAAAATTATGTATATTATTGTTTAAAAGAAATTGAAGGTGAATTAGGATTCAAGTTTTTTCAATAGTATAATAAATATTATGTTGGGTAAAAAAAGTGTTATTTAATTAATAACAATCTCACTTATAATTTTAAAATATTGTAAATTCCAAACTTGATAAAAGCAAAATATCTCTCAAATTCATATATATATTATGTCTGAAACAATGTTGAAATGTTGTAATTTTTAGGTAGAGATGAATGTTAGATGGCAACAAAGAAAATTGGTACCATTTTGTAAGGAGAAAGGGATTCATGTAAGTGCATGGTCTCCTTTAGGAACTTATGGTAGCACTTGGGGCACTGATGCACTAATGGAGAATCCAATCCTTAAACATATTGCAATGTCTAAAAATAAGACTGTGGCACAGGTATGCTCCTATTCAGCAACAAATATATATATTATATATATATATATATATATATATGAGGCAATTAATAGATATTAGTGTTTAATATAGGTTGCATTGAGATAGATTTATGAAGAAGGCGCATCTGTGATAGTAAAGAGTTTTAATAAAGAAAGAATGCGTGAAAATCTTAATATTTTTGAGTTTGAACTTAGGAAAGAAGAAGTGAATGGAATTAAAAATATCCCTCAAATTAGAAGTGATTCAGGAATTAAGCTTATCCATCCAGAAGGACCGATTAAATGTTTGGAAGAACTTTTGGGATGGAGACATGTGATTTTTTGGATAATTAGCAAGTAAAATTATCCATCATAATTATTTAAATTTATGAGGTACTAATTATTTTAATTTAATTTCTATAATCTATTCTTTATAATTATGGAACAATATTTAATATATTATTATAGAGTAAATTATCTTACTAAAATTTGAATTTTTCAAAAATTCAGCTTTTGTACCTGTATTTATTTTTGCTTTGAATTGACACTTAAACTATAAAATATCACATAATTTGTCATTCCGTCCAAAATTTGTGCCATACTTTATTTTGGGTCGCATTTCCAGGTGCATTTTTATCTATTTACAATTATAAGCATTTTTTAATTATTAGAGTTTTATTTTTAAATGTAATTTTGTCATTTCACTTTATTATAAAAAATTTAAAAAATATTTTTTTGTAATCTCAAGAGTTTGATCCTACAACCACGTGCCTAACTAAACCATATTTACACACTGAGACAACTATAAATGCATAAATTTGTTTGAAACTTATAATTTATATTTTAATTACAAAAATAATAAATACGCATTTTATATTTTAAATATAAATTATATTAAATATAAATATTCTCAAAAAAATATTATCAAATGACACAATTCAAACCAAAGTTTTTGTTATTGTCACTTCCACAAACTTGCACTGAAATTCTTCTTCAACTCTTTTATTTCCAATTCGTTGCACAATATGAATTTCGATGTGTTTTTTATACAATATCATTGTTGACACTAATAATGTAATAATGTCATTGTAAATAAAAAATTCAAAATCTGTATTCTACAATGAATTCAAAGTTAAAAAAAATATTCAAAGGTTTGAGGAAGGGAATGCTACGAAGACATATAATTTATTTGGATAATATTTTTTCAAAATCTTTATATTTAATATAATTTTCAAATAATATAAATTTTTGTATTTGTCGAAATGGTAAATGCTTATTTATTGTTTATACGGTTGTGGTTCAAATCAAGAGGTTCCCAAATATAATTATGTTAAATTTATTTGGCATCAACTAGTATGCAATATAAAATATAAGTTTCATATAAGTTAATATTTTAATAGTTTTTGTAGTGGATTAATATGATTTTGCCATTTGTGTGGTTGAGGGATCCAATCCCAATTTAAGAAAAAATTTCAAATTTTTTAAAATTTTATGAAAAGACAAAATTATCCCTAAAAATAAAACTTTAATAATTTTAAAATATTAATGATTTTAAAAGACAAAAATGTTTTTAAAAATTAGATGAAAAATGAAGTGTAACGGAACTTTTGGACGAAAGGGCAAAGAAAGTGATATTTTATAGTTCAAATGTCAATTTAAAGTAAAAATAAATACAGGTGCAAAAGTTAGATTTTAAAAAAATTGAAGTGTTAGTAAAATAATTTATTCTACATAAATATGTCAACTTTGTAGTAACACGTGTTAGACAAATTAGTCAAAGTGTCGGTCATTTTTTAATTTATTTTATATATTTCTTGATTGGAACAAGGGAGGATACATGTTACATTACTATTAACATAAACACGAAAATAACAAATCTAATTCACCGGCTAAATTAATATAATCAAACCACATTAAGTTTTTTTAACTAAATTCTACTTTATTCAAAAGAATCCAAATTTGAAATTTTATTAAAAACAATACAAATCATTGTCAATAAAATTTAGGAGATCACGTAAATCTTCTCCAATATACGTTGAAAGCGTGGAAATCGTTGGCTGAATACTTTAATAAATAAATAATTTAAAAAATTTAATAAATAAATACTTTAGTTTCGCCATTGGAGGAACTAACGGCACTTGGGGGTACTGATGCAGTAATGGAGAATCCAAATTAAATTTTTTTTCCAAGTTGTACCATGAGACAAAGGTTACACCTCGACCTCTACACATCAGACAAATTAATAAGATTTAGGAGATCTTCTCCAATATAGGTTGAAAGCGTGGAAATCGTTGGCTGAATACTTTAATGAACACAAAATTTAAAAAATTATTGATTTGAATTAGGTTAGATTAAGTGATAAAAATTAAATATTAAAAATCTAATTAAAAAAAAAGTTATATATAAGATTGAGCTGGGCATGTTTCCATTTTATTAATCATGATTTAGTAATGTACTTCAATTATTTATTTGAAGATAAATTTTAAATTTAGAATCTATATTTTGAATCAAAAATGTTTCTTTAATTTTTAAGGTATATATTATGTCTGAAACAATGTTGAAATGTGTTTTATGTTTATTTTGATTCAACATAAAACTTAATTATCATTAAAATCTTGAATAAATAATTATCACACAAATAAATTGATCATTTTATAGAAATAATAAAATATTAGTTTCTTAATGATCAATCATTTCCTTTCTTAAAATCCTCATATAACTTCCACTATCTCTATCTATATATAAACTCTACCTAATTATATTTGTTACATATATATATATATACATTTATATTATTATGTATATGAGTATGTAAGTTATACATATGTATTTCTATTTTTTTTTTTGACTACTAATTAAATAAATACTATTATTTTGGTCTCAATACCACTCCAAGAACACAGAGAGTGAAAATGGAGAAAATAATAGAAATCCCAGAAACGGTATTGAATTCCGGTCAGAAGATGCCAGTGATGGGATTCGGATGCGCAGGAATTCCACTATTGCCGTTAGAGGAACTAACGGCAATTTTATTGGAAGGAATCAAAGTCGGTTACCGCCACTTCGATACGGCAACACTGTACGAGTCGGAGGAAGCGCTGGGAAAAGCTGTGTCTCACGCTATACAAAACGGGACCGTTAAGAATGGAAGGGAAGATTTTTTCATCACTTCTAAATTGTGGTGCACCGATGCGCATCCCGACCTCGTCCTTCCTGCCCTCAAGAAAACACTTGGGTAACCTGTTTGGCAATTTAAATTAATTATGTTTTAGAAATGTATTTTTAAAAGTAAATTAACTTGTGCTTCTTTTATTTCCCATTCAAATGATTTAGGAATTTGAGGTTAGATTATTTGGATCTTTATCTAATTCATTATCCAATAAGATTCAAGAAAGGTGTTACTTTCGCTAATTTCAATGCCAAAGATGACCTCCTTCCATTTGACATACATGGGATTTGGAAAGCCATGGAAGAGTGCCAAAAATTGGGTTTAGTTAAATCCATTGGTGTAAGCAATTTCACTTGTGAAAAGCTTCAAACACTCTTGGAGAAAGCTACTATACCACCTGCTGTTAATCAGGTATGTATGTATATACATTTTCTCAATTAATTAGTACCAATACTTGTTGGTACAAGTAGAAGGAGTTTGGTTTCTATTCGCAAGATCTTAAGTTTTAATCTTGTTTATCGAAAAAATAGTTCGACGCGGCTCGAATTAGTTGGAGTGGAGTTCAATGTGGCTACCACACACAAAGAATAAATAAAGTTAAAATGTTGTTTTGTTTTTTTAGGTGGAGATGAATGTTGGATGGCAACAAAGAAAACTGCTACCATTTTGTAAGCAAAAAGGGATTCATGTGAGTGCATTTTCTCCTTTGGGAGGTTATGGTAATTGGTGGGGCACTAATGCAGTATTGGAAAATCCAATTCTTGAAGATATTGCAGCTTCCAAAAATACAACTGTGGCACAGGTTCATTCCTATTCACCCAAATAAATGAATATCATACTTTCCTTATATATACACACTTATATATATATACATACATATGTGCCTACTAAGTCATGTAAGGTGAGCTTGGAGCACATAATAGTTATTTGTTCTAAAAATAGTAATGTTTAATGTAGGTTGCATTAAGATGGATATATGAACAAGGTGTGTCTATAATCGCAAAGAGTTACAACAAAAAAAGGATGACTAAAAATCTTGACATTTTTCAGTTTCAACTTATAAAAGAAGAAGCGGATGAAATTGAAAAAATCACTCAATGTAGGGGTAATCCAGCAAAAGGGTTTGTTCACCCGGAGGGATTGATCAAGTCTTTGGAAGAACTTTGGGATGGAGATTTATGAATTTTAATGTTTCTCTTCTTGTGTGTGTGTATATATATATATATATATATATATATGAAAATACATACACTTCTAGTAGAGAAATTATAAGATATAAATCATGCAAAGAAGAATAAACTCACTCAATATATGTAAATAGAACAATAAATTAATGGATAGAAATATTTTATATTGTGTTTATATCAATATATAAAAAAATATTATAAAATAGAAAAAAGAAAAAAGAAACAATATAAGAGATTATATTAGATAAACAATTATTGAAATAATGACTTATATGATTAATTCCTAATAATATCTATATTCAATTTCAACGTCTTAAATCATTGTAAAAGAATTATATACTTTGATGAGGATTTTTGTCTTGGGATATATGCAAAACAGAGAGGTTCAGAACATAGGGTAAGGGACTCTCATGAATCCTTCGATGACGAAGTCAGTATTTTAAACTTGACTAGGGAATATCTTATTTAGTAGAGAATTTATTGAGTAATCTTGCCTTACCTTTTATCTTTACGAGGGTGGTATTTATAGATGCCAACAACCCTAAGAAATAGGTAAGTGGTGTGATATGCAGAATCGGGTAATTACCCAATTCTGGAGATAAATATGAAATATCCCATGTTTTAGGATATTTCGTGAGATATTTTAATTGAGTGTTGTAGGATAATCTGATGGTCAAAGATACCCTTTGGAGAATCTTTTGGAAGGAGCCTGCAGACAAAGGTCAGACGAAGTGGGTTGCATTGAACCCGTGGACTTCTTTGGGGACCCATGAAGCTCGGTAGACTAAATTCCGGTGAAGTAGTGGGTCCCATCGTGCCAAGTGGGTGAATGCGCTGGATTGCCACGTCAGCTTTTATGCCTTGTCAGCATAGGAGCAATTAATATCTTTCAGCGACCCCTCGTCGAAGTGGGAGAATAATTCTTCTTTTACTTAGACTCAATCAAAAGTCCGCTGTTACTTGTCTGCTATGAACTCGAGAATGACGTTAGGTCAAGCTCAGCTTCGGAGGTGATGAGAGTCGAAGTGCGAAGAGGTGTGCTGGTGATTTGCTACAAAGTTCCCCGTATAGGTTCAGTTATCTTGGATGCCAGCTGGGTTCCTTGACTGATAGTTAATGATGTCGTTTGCACTTCCCGATGTCTAGGTAATGATGGATACTGTGCCTAGGGGTGGAGAACTGATGTTTGGTGTGACCTGGATCCGACTGAGAACGGATCCTGGCAAAGCGTACCCAGGAAGCTTCCCATTTTTTTAAAAAACATTTTGCTCCTTCGTCTTCTTCTTTGCTTCTATAAATAAGTTAATTGGCTCTTTTGAAGAACCTTTCACTTTCCTTCCATATTTTCTCTGCAATCAAATTCTTTCTCTCTTCATCTTCTTGCCTTGTTTTTAGCTTGCTTCTCTGTTCCGGTGATTCCCAAAGTTTCCTTCAACTTCTCGATCATCACAACAGGTAATGGTGTGCTATGGCCACCGATCTTGTTTTTTATCATTGTTTTTTTTTGTATTTGCTTTGGTTCTGGGTGATGAACAAGATGGTGTTCATCCGTTTCCTAATTTTTTTATTGGGATTTTGTTGGTATTTTGGAAATATGGGGGGTTTTTTTAGTGTGTTTTCCTGGACTTGGTACCAAGAATGCAAGTTCTTTCAGCGAAACTATAGTTGTCTGGGCAAAAAGGGATTTTTATGCAAAATTTTCTAGGAAATATTTTCTGGGGTGAAGAAACTTTTGAAGGCGGAGTGGAGAGTCTTAGAACAACTTAGAACTGATAGGATTTTTACTCTCAGGTTGACATGTCAAACTCAGAAAATCTCGAAGTCTTTGCCCGTATAGTTGAGGTCATGTCTAGTTCCTCAGCGTCCACTTTGGTGGATAGGCTAGCCAATGTGAGTCCAAGCACTTCGAGCGATGAGAGCTCTAGTAGTTTGAGTGATGAGAGCATGAATGCCAAGCTTGGACAAACCCTACCAACTGGCCTGGAGATGGTTAATGGAATCATCCGGGTGCCGAATGTTCAAGCATCGACCGATGGCTCTTTCGAGGGCCTTACCATTCCCGTATTTGTCCCCTTAGATCCGAGAGCTCCTAGGATTAATTATGGCGGAGTGACATCTACCGGCTTGATGACTAGGGACCTGCCTTACCCTAGCATCCTCCACGGGGAGGGTGCTGACTCCGACACCCTTGAAGAACTCCCGAAGACCAAGAGACAGTTGTCGGGGGACTTCGCTTTGAAGAATAACACCTTAGCCTTGAACTCCCTGTCTTGTCCTTAAAGGTTGACCGAAGTAGGTTTAGGGTCTTTTCTGTGCGGGCATGAGGGGCCATGTCCGACTTCTACTCCCACATTCCTTTTGACCATTTCCTTTCCGGACATAGCTTACCTTTAGATCCCATATTTGTGATTTCTTGAACCTAGTTAAATGCCAACCTGCCCATGTCCATCCCAACGGAGTTTGGTACTTCGTTGCGATGACCATTTTGTGCAGAAGAACAGGAGTAGAAATCTTTGACCTACTCTTGAGAACCTTCTTTACCGTACTTCGTGATGGGATTCCGACTGATATACTAAAATAGGTGTTGTTTTGCCCTATGTTGATTATGAGTAATTAAGGACTTAGCCTGACTAATTGTCACATTTAGTCTCTATACTGTCACTTAATAAATCAGAACCTAAGGCAGAGTACTTATCGTGTAGCTAGTCTGTTGGAAAGTATCTACGATTTTAATTAAATTAATTATCGTACTCCCAAGGAAGTGGTAACGGCTTAGTAGTAACTATCCTCTTACCCTAATTCTTATCTTATGATCCAGTTATGCAATCATTCATCAAAATCTTTGATGAGAGGTTGATTCATTCTCCACTAGGTTTAAGTCTATTTAAGCCTAAGAGTGTTTTACAGATAATGTCCTGATTCTATGTTATACTGTTCCTACATGTTGATTGACCTATCTTCAAGTATTTTAGATATATCTTGGCCTAGATTGCAATTATGTATTGAATCTAAAGGTGTACCACATCTGAGTTACCTGATAAACCGCCCTACCTTAATGACGGCCCTACTAACGGTTCGAGCTAAAGGCATCCATGAAAGTCCTATGTAACTTAGGAGATCATGCCGCTAGCCCTAACGCACAAACTCAGCCTACTTAGACTACTCTAACAAACATGGTGATCTATAGGTTATTTCATCCTATATGACAGACATTAATGCTTTCCGACGGGAAAGTCCTAAATTAATGCCTGTTAAACTAAATAGGTTATGATTAGACCGTGGTTAGGAGTTGTCTATAACCCTACATTTAGTATAAAAGAAACTACATTAGACATGTAGACATAATGAAAGTTAAGCTGGTGGCCATTTCTGGAAAATCATAAAGTACTTCAACATGCATAACACATATTCATAAAATCATAATCCAATAGTCATAATAAATGTTTGGACGAACACAGTACATACATATAAAGAGAGGGACAAGGGGACCGATGCCATAAAGTAATCTCCCTTTACGTAGTCCGCTAATGGAGCAACTGCTTGTATATGTTTGACTGCTCGACCCGACTCTGCTCGACAGAACCTTCGAAGGGCGCTTCCTCAGCCTAGTAGCTGGACTTTACCTTAATACCCAGCTTAAGCACAACCCTGTTGACTGACTCTTCGAATGCCTAGTGCCCTCTTAGGATCTCCTAACGAAACCCTTGGTATTCTATGAATACCAGAAACGAACCTATCTAGTCGTATCCTAGGATCTGAGACAGACTCTCAGAAACAAAGAACATGAGACACTCTCTAAGAATATAAATAAACCTATACTAAAACCTGAGAACACTAAGTGACTTGTATACTATGGAAAACTGTATACTTGAAGTCACTAAATGACTCAGATCGAGTGGAGAGGAATGAATTCAACTGAGGAATGCCTGGGGTATTTATAGTAGGGGAGCTGGGTGATTTTCTCTCAAGATTTCGATGTGGGATTCTGAACTGGGGCTGGATCTAGGACGCCCGTCCCGGCCTGTTGACCAGGTCAGGATGGCTGTCCCAAGTCCTGGACGCCCGTCCTGGTCTGTTGACCAGGTTAGGATGCCCATCCTGGGTTCGGGACGCCCATCCCGACTTCCAAACTTATGAAAATCACGTTTTTGCCCCGAAATTTGCCATTTTCTTCTACTTTTCACCTGACACTTCCAAAATCATGAAAACTGTGAAATTGAGTTAATAACAATCAATTAAGAGCCATTTAACACCAATTTCACCCTAAATTATGCCTAAAAACATGCTAAAAATGTGATATGATTTATGCATATCATATAACCCTACACTTAGCTTTTTTCTTGTCCTCAAGCAAAGTCTACCTGAAGTTAGTGATTTCAAATCATAGATGCAGTCACTTAAAATTTCTAGCCATGTTTTTACTCCAAAATTTATCACTGAATCAGATAATTCACAACACAGGTCTGACTGGTTAAGTTGCTATGACAAGGTCTCAAATGTCTCTAGTAGATTATCATGGCCAAGCAGGTTAACAACTTAATAACTAGATTGAACTCTTCTCTCAGTCACAAGGTCTTCCTGATGTGTAGTGTGTGTACTAGTCTAGACTAGATAGTCAACACAATATACTCTCATCTTGACTATTACCAAATAATACTTCGACCCGTCGCTAGACATACTAACAATAAACAACTTTCTGAGTTCTGAGTCTTGGTGACAAGATTTTTAATTAAGCATTTATTGATTTTTCTTTTATTGATTTTTCCAAGGTATTTTGAGTCTGCTTTCACACGTCAACTTTAACTACCCATGTAGCGAGTCCCACTCCGATGACTTCCAGACCTACACGACCTTAGGGCATCAGGCTTTAAGTTCCCCTAAGGAGTGGTGCTCGAGTAGCAAAGGCCACTTGCAAACTACCCTATTTATTAACTCTCTTTATTTTTCTTTTCACTTTCAGCTCAGAGCATCATCTAGTCACTTTGATTGCCAATACATCCTCAACTGGTCTAATCTTATCTAGTTAAGTTTTGAAAAGGTATTTAGTTGAGGTCTCTAATCCAAACTAAGTTGTGCTCAATTATCAGGAATTCCCTATTTCTAATCGATAAATTCAAGAAAGTCATCATGTTGTCTCCTACTGATCATAACATTCTACCTACATATCATAGACATCAGCAATGTTTTACCAATCATACTGCATTTTGAAGTCTGAAAGAATGAAAAATGTTGAAAAAATTTGGAAGAGTGTGAAAATACGGGAAAAACATGCAAAAATCATGCAAAAAATGTTTTCCTACTACAGTGCACTGTGCACTGCTACCCCACACTTAAGTCTGACACTGTCCTCAGTGTTCATGCATATCTAAATTACCCCACACTTATTTGCAAACAAGAGGAAATAAAAACAAAATAGAGAACTCTTACCCCACACTTATTCGACTAACTAAGGGTAAGAAAGAAAATAAAACAATAAACGAAATAACAAGTAACAAAACACGAAGTAAAATGAAAGAAATACTCCCTTATTCTGTGAAGTCAATAGTCTGCTCGGACAAGTCAAAAGGTTCTCTGTAGATCTTTAAGCGTTGCCCATTCACTTTTTGAATAGTGTCGTCAGAATCCATGATGACACATGCTCCGAAGGGTGATACTTCCGTGATAGTGAACAAGCCTGACCAACAGCTACGCAACTTTCCTGGGAAAAATTTGAAACGTGAGTTGTATCTTCTGGTTCAAAATTCTTCTGAGCTCTGAGTCGCCTGTCATGTCGGAGTTTACTTGTCATCTTGAATTGATGTGAGTTTTCATAGGCTTTGAGCCTCCACTCATCCAATTCGTTGAGTTGTAGAATCCGGTGTTCCTTAGTTAAGTTATCGTCTAGATTGCATTTCGCACTGCCCAGTAAGCTCTATGTTCAAGTTCAACCGGAAGGTGACATGCTTTTCCATAGACTAGTCTATAAGGTGAGAACCCCATTGTGGTTCTGTATGCTGTACCGAAGGCCCATAATGCATCATCTAGCTTTATGGCCTAATCCTTACGGTTAACACCCACAGTCTTTTCTAGGATTCTCTTGATTCCTCTATTGGTTACCTTAGCCTGCCCATTGGTTTGAGGATGGTAGGCTGTGGAAAAGCGATGCTGAACTCCATATTGCTGAAGTACCTTCTACAATTGAGAGTTGCAGAAGTGCGTACCTCGGTTACTGATTAGGGCTTTCGAACAACCAATTATGGCGAATATCTGATTAAGGAATCTGCACATGACTCTAGCATCATTAGTAGGTAGGGCCTGTGCCTCAGGCCATTTGGAAAAATATTCTACAGCTACTATGATGTACTTCTTACCAAAAGAGGGAGGAAATGGACCCATAAAATCAATACCCCATATATCAAATATCTCTACACTTTGAATTACCTGTTGGGGTAGACTGTCTCGAGAAGATATGTTTACAACTTTCTGACAGGCATCGTGATGCGATTCCGGTTGACGTACTAAATAGGTGTTATTTTACCCTATGTCGATTATGATTAATTAAGGACTGTGATTGACTAATTGTCACGTTTAGTCTTATGGTGTCACTTAATCAGCCAGAATCTAAGGCAGAGTACCTATCGTGTAGCTAGTCTATTGGAAAGTATCTACGATTTTACTAAGTTAATTATCGTACTCCTAGGGAAGTGGCAACGGCTTAGTAGTAACTAGCCTCTTATCCTAACTCTTATCTTATGATCTAGTTATGCAATCTTCATCAAATACTTTGATGAGAGGGTGATCCATTCTCCACTAGGTTCAAGTCTAATTAATCCTAAAAGTGTTTTAAAGATGAGTTCTGATTCTATGCTATACTGTTCCTATATGTTGATTGACCTGTCTTCGAGTATTTTAGATGCATCTTAGCCTGGAATGCAACTATGTTCTGTGTCTAAAGGTGTACCACATCTGAGGTCTCTACACTACCGCCCCATCGTTAAGGTAAACGGCCCTACTCACGGCCCGAACTAAAGTCAGCAATGAACGGTACCCTATGTCACTTCGGGGTCATGCTGCTCGTCGCAAAACCGCCGGCATAACTCTCTACTCAGCCTACCTAGACTACTCTAACAAACAAGGTGTTCCGTTGGTTATTTTATCTAGTATGGCAGACACCAACTAATTGATGCCTGTTAAACTAAACAGTTATGAATAGACCGTGGTTAGGAATTGTCTATAACCCTAGTTTTAGTTTAAAAGAGACTTACATTAGACATGCAGACATAATGAATATTTAGGAGGTGGCTATTTCCGGAAAAACATAATAACTTCACATACAAAACATATCATAAAATCATAATCTGATATTCATAATTGATGTTTAGGACAAAGCAATAAAACATATAAGAGGGGGTATGGGGACTGATGCCATAAAGAAATCACCCTTTACTTAGTCTTGCCTACAGAGCGTACTGCTGTATACGTCGTATTGCCCGCCCTGACTCTGCTCGCTAGAACCTTCGGAGGACGCTTCCTCAGCCTAGTAGCTAGACTTTACCTTACATCCTGAGCTTAAGCCTAGCCCTGTGGACTGACTCTTCGAACGCCTAGAGCTCTCTTAGGGTCTCCTAACGAAACCCCATGTATTCTATGAATACCAGAAACGAACCTATCTATAGAAACCTAAGATTTGAGACTATTTCTCAGAAACTAAAACAAACACTAATAAGAAAGAAAACTGAGATCCGAGTCTCTGACTGAGTTGTGTACTGGAAAACTGTACACTGGAAACCACTTAATGACTCAGATCGAGTGGAGAGGGATGAATTCAACTGCTGGAGGCCTGGGGTATTTATAGCAGCTTCCCGGAGTGAAAAATTCTGAAAAATTCGATGTGGGACAACTTCTGGCTGCTCGGGACGCCCGTCCTGATTCGTTGACCAGGTTCGGGACGCCCGTCCCAGTTCAGGACGCCCGTCCTGGAGGTTTGATCGGGTCGGGACGCCCGTCCCGGACCTTTGACCGGGTCAACATTTCCAAAAATTGCGTTTTTGCCCCAGAATTTGCTGTTTTCGTCTACTTTTCACTAGACACTTCCAAAATCATAAAAACCATGAAATCAAGTAAATAGTAAACAATTAATGTCAATTTACTCTCAATTTCACATTAAAACATATATAAAAACATGCTAAAAATGTGATACGATTTTCGCGTATCAGATAACCCCACACTTAGCTTTTTGCTTGTCCTCAAGCAAAGTCTACATGGAGTTAGTGATTTTAAACCGTAGTGCAGTCACTTAAATTCCTAATCATGTTTTTATTCCAAAAATTCTTCAGACAATTCTTAACACAGGTCTGATTGGTTAGGTTGCTATGACAAGGTCTCACATGTCTCTAGTAGTTTGTTATGATCAGGCAGAAAATAAATCAACAACTAGGTTGGACTTTTTTCTTAGTCACAGGGTCTTCCTGATGTGTGTGTGTACTAGTCTAGACCAGATAGTCAACACAATGAACTCTTATCTTAACTGCTACCAGATAATACTTCGACCTATCGCTAGACATACTGACAACAGATAACTTTCTGAGTTCTGAGCTTTGGTGATCAGATTTTTAATGTTTTAGCACTTAGTTATTTTCTTTATAGATTCAGGGTATTTCGAGTTTGCTTAGAACACGTCAACTTCAACTACCCATGTAGCGAGTCCCACTCCGATGACTCCCAGATCTACACGACCTTAGGGCATCAGGCTTTAAGTTCCCCGAAGGAGTGGTGCTCGAGTAGCGAAGGCCGCTGGCAAACTACCCTATTGTAATTAACTTCCTTAAGTTCTTTTCACTTTTAGCTCAGAGTCTCATCTAGTCATTCTAACTGCCAATATATCCACAACTGGTCTAATTTTATCTAGTTAAGTCTCGAATAGGCAATTGGTTGAGGTCTCTAATCCAGACAAGGTTGTGCTCAGTTATCAGGAATTCCCTATTCCTAATCAATTAGTCCAAGATAGCTATCAATTATCTCCTACTAACCATAACATACTACCTACATATCATAGACATAAGCAATTTGTTTAACCAAGCATACTGCATTTAGAAGTCTGAAAGACGGAAAAATTTTGAAAAATTTTGGAAGGGTGTGAAAATACGGGGAAAACAAGCAAAAGCATGCGAAAAATTTTTCAAACTGCTACAGTGCACCGTGCACTGCTACCCCACACTTAAGTTTGGCACTGTCCTCAGTGTTCATGCATAGCTAATTACCCCACACTTATTTGAAAAACAAGAAACAAAAATAAAACAAAGAACTCTTACCCCACACTTATTTGACTAACTAAGGGTAAGAGAGAAATAAAACAACCAAAGAAATAACAAAACAGGACACAAAAATGAAGAAAATAAAAGTAAAGGATCATGAGGATTAGAAAAACTCCCTTCATGTCGCGAGCAGAAGGGTCTTCTCTGATCTGTCAATTGGCTCTTCACCTTAGCCATGTGCTATTGTTGAGGTGTTCTTGACTCTGCAAGCTCTAGATATTGGAACGGATGACGCCAGCTCCGATCCTTCATTGTCGAGCTCTAGGTAGTGGCATATCCATTTGATGAATGACTCAAGCCCCAAGGACTGTTTCCTCGAATCATCTACAAAGTTTCTCGTAATCGTAGCAACGTGTCCAGAAGGAACGTGTCTAGGAATGAGACTTCTTTGGATTGGTGTGCCTACCTGCCAATGTTAGTAAAGGTATTGCATGCAAGTCTCGAATGGAAGAAAAGATACCTGAAGTTTTGGCGAAGCTGTGGTGGTAGGGGGCTCCAGTTGTGTAGATCTGGGCCCAAGTATTTGAGACTTCCTCGAGGAAGTTTCTCACAGCTGATTGGTATGCAGGGAATGCAAGCTCCTCCATTGCTATGCTCCCGACACAATGCCAAATTCCTCTATATCTGCCGACCGTTCGTTACCTCTTGGTAGATCACTTGCTTGCACTGATTTGGCTTTAATTGTTGCCAGTATCTCATCTATTGATTCTGCGAGTGTGGGTTTTGCTGTGGTGGTGTCTTCTGAAAGTTTCCAGCTTCCGAATTACTCCTCAGCTAAATCCGTACAATTCCTCTAGTTGGGATTGTATGCGTTTCCCATTGGAGCAGCATTCTGCAGTAACCTACTCCTACCTCTTTTGGAATGGTCAGTCATTCCCATAGCAATCCCTGCTAAAGTGTGGTACTTAGCAAACTTCACAGATTTGATACACAGCTGAACATTTCTTCCTAAAACATTGGCACTCTGAATCTGGAAAACAACTAGAATCTGCACATGACTTTAACATCATTAGTAGGTAATGCCTGTGGTTCAGGCTATTTTCGAAAAGTGTTCCACGACTACTATGATGTAATTATGTTCAAAGGAAGAAAGGAAAAAGATTCGAAATAGAGTGATCGGTGTAACCTATTGTTTTTAGACAAGACTAGATAAGATCGGAATTTATCATGCATGAATGTTTTTGTCCTAAAACAATTCGTACTACATCATTACATCACATATTCATTCAAAAAGCAGATTTTAATTAGGTGATGTCATAATGGGTGCATTAATTCCTTTCGGTTTAAACAATCTCATGCATTTATCATCAAACAAAAGGAACATCCTTTCTCATTAGAATACTCAGAGGTCTGTCTATTAAAGAAAATTTTATTTCAGGATTCTGTCTAATAGACTAAGCATGACCTAAGAAAACTCCACAATGAGATTTCTTCCAGATTAAAACCTTAGCCAAAAATTGACAACTCAGAAAAATATTCTATCCTCATTTCCATTTTTATTTTTTCGAAAAAGAGCAACAAATGTACAACTAAGAAAACAACTAAGAAAGAACAAGAGATAGGGAAAAAAACAACTTACCATTGAGCAAGAAAAATACATTTTTTTGGATTTTAAATTTTTAACATTTTTTTTCTTTTTATATTTCGAAAGCAATTAAATTTCCTCAATACGGTTTTAGAATAATTTTCTAAAATTTGATTATCCTAAGTGTCTTAATTCTAGATAACATCTAAAATTAATTAGTTATGATAATCCTATATTTCGGAAACTGATTGTCTAACTAGCATAAAACAAGTGTTAGGTCTAAGGTCTAGGTTACTACCGCTACCTATCATAAGTATCTAGAATTTTGATCAGGAATCCTAAATTCATTATGATATTTCCCCGGCAACGGCGCCAAAAATCTGATGCGATTCCGGTTGACGTACTAAATAGGTGTTATTTTACCCTATGTCGATTATGATTAATTAAGGACTGTGATTGACTAATTGTCACGTTTAGTCTTATGGTGTCACTTAATCAGCCAGAATCTAAGGCAGAGTACCTATCGTGTAGCTAGTCTATTGGAAAGTATCTACGATTTTACTAAGTTAATTATCGTACTCCCAGGGAAGTGGCAACGGCTTAGTAGTAACTAGCCTCTTATCCTAACTCTTATCTTATGATCTAGTTATGCAATCTTCATCAAATACTTTGATGAGAGGGTGATCCATTCTCCACTAGGTTCAAGTCTAATTAATCCTAAAAGTGTTTTAAAGATGAGTTCTGATTCTATGCTATACTGTTCCTATATGTTGATTGACCTGTCTTCGAGTATTTTAGATGCATCTTAGCCTGGAATGCAACTATGTTCTGTGTCTAAAGGTGTACCACATCTGAGGTCTCTACACTACCGCCCCATCGTTAAGGTAAACGGCCCTACTCACGGCCCGAACTAAAGTCAGCAATGAACGGTACCCTATGTCACTTCGGGGTCATGCTGCTCGTCGCAAAACCGCCGGCATAACTCTCTACTCAGCCTACCTAGACTACTCTAACAAACAAGGTGTTCCGTTGGTTATTTTATCTAGTATGGCAGACACCAATACTAATTGATGCCTGTTAAACTAAACAGGTTATGAATAGACCGTGGTTAGTGATGTGTCGATTCCAGTTGACTTACTAAATAGGTGTTATTTTACCCTATGATGATTATGATTAATTAAGGACTGTGATTAACTAATTGTCACGTTTAGTCTTATGGTGTCACTTAATCAGCCAGAATCTAAGGCAGAGTACCTATCGTGTAGCTAGTCTATTGGAAAGTATCTACGATTTTAATTATCGTACTCCCAGGGAAGTGGCAACGGCTTAGTAGTAACTAGCCTCTTATCCTAACTCTTATCTTATGATCCAGTTATGCAATCTTCATCAAATCTTTTGATGAGAGGGTGATCCATTCTCCACTAGGTTCAAGTCTAATTAACCCTAGAAGTGTTTTAAAGATAAATTCTGATTCTATGTTATACTGTTCCTATATGTTGATTGACCTATGTTCGAGTATTTTAGATGCATCTTAGCCTGGATTGCAACTATGTTCTGTGTCTAAAGGCGTACCACATCCGAGGTCTCTAATAAACCGCCCTACCTTAATGACGGCCCTACTCACGGTTCGGGACGAAGGCATCCATGAAAGCCCTATGTCACTTCGGGGATCATACCGCTTGCCCTAGCCGCCGGCATAATCGGACTCAGCTCGGCTCCTACCTAGACTACTTTAACAGGCAGGGTGTTCAACATGTTATTTTATCTAGCATGGCAGACACCAATACTAATTGATGCCTGTTAAACTAAACAGGTTATGATTAGACCGTGGTTAGGAATTGTCTATAACCCTAACTTTAGTTTAAAAGAGCACATTAAACATGCAGACATAGTGAATATTTAGCAGGTGGCTATTTCCGGAAAAATATAACAACTTCAACATATAAAACAACTATTCATAAAAATCATAATCAGATGTTCATAATAAGTATTTAGAGAAAAACAATAACAACATATAAGAGAGGGGTATGGGGACTGATGCCATAAAGAAATCACCCTTTACGTAGTCTCGCCGCAGAGCGTACTGCTGTATATGTCGTACTGCCTCCTCTGACTCTGCTCACCAGAACCTTCGGAGGACGCTTCCTCAGCCTAGTAACTGGGCTTTACCTTAATACCCAGCTTAAGCCCAGCCCTGTGGACTGACTCTTCGAACGCCTAGAGCTCTCTTAGGGTTTCCTAACGATACCCGGGTATTCTATGAACACCGGAAACGAACCTATCTATAGAAACCTAAGATCTGAGACTATTTCTCAGAAACTAAACAAAACACTAATAAGAAAGAAAACTGAGATCTGAGTCTCTGAGTGAGTTGTGTACTGGAAAATTGTACACTGGAGACCACTAAATGACTCAGATCGAGTGGAGAGGGATGAATTCAACTGCTGGAGGCCTAGGGTATTTATAGCAGCTTCCAGGAGTGAAAATCTCTGAAAAATTCGATGTGGGACAGCTTCTGGCGGTTCGGGACGCCCGTCCCGGTTCGGGACGCCCGTCCTGGTTCGTTGACCAGGTTCGGGACGCCCGTCCCGGGTCAGGACGCCCGTCCTGGCGGTTTGACTGGGTCGGGATGCCCGTCCCGGGTTCGGGACGCCCGTCCCGGACCTTTGACCGGGTCAATATTTCCAAAAATTGCGTTTTTGCCCCAGAATTTGCTATTTTTCGTCTACTTTTCACCTGACACTTCCAAAATCATAAAAACCGTGAAATCAAGTAAATAATAAACAATTAATGTCAATTTACTCCAATTTCACATTAAAACATATATAAAAACATGCTAAAATGTGATACGATTTTCGCGTATCAGATAACCCCACACTTAGCTTTTTGCTTGTCCTCAAGCAAAGTCTACATGGAGTTAGTGATTCTAAACCGTAGTGCAGTCACTTAAATTCCTAGTCATGTTTTTATTCCAAAAATTCTTCAGACAATTCTTAATACAAGTCTGATTGGTTAGGTTGCTATGACAAGGTCTCAGATGTTTTTAGTAGTTTGTTATGATCAGGCAGAAACAAATCAACAACTAGGTTGAACCTTTCTCTTAGTCATAGGGTCTTCCTGATGTGTAGTGTGTGTACTAGTCCAGACCAGATAGTCAACACAATGGCTCCTATCTTAACTGCTACCAATAACCCTTCGACCTATCGCTAGACATGCTGACAACAGATAACTTTCTGAGTTCTGAGCTTTGGTGATAGATTTTTAACGTTTTAGCACTTAGTTATTTTCTTTATAGATTCAGGTATTTCGAGTCTGCTTAGAACACGTCAACTTCAACTACCATGTAACGAGTCCCACTCCGATGACTCCCAGACCTACACGGCCTTAGGGCATCAGGCTTTAAATTCCCCGAAGGAGTGGTGCTCGAGTAGCGAAGGCCGCTGGCAAACTACCCTTATTATAATTAATTTCCTTAAGTTCTTTTCACTTTTAGCTCAGAGTCTCATCTAGTCGTTCTAACTGCCAATATATCCACAACTGGTCTAGTTTTATCTAGTTAAGTCTCGAATAGGCAATTGGTTGAGGTTTCTAATCCAGACAGGGTTGTGCTCAGTTATCAGGAATTCCCTATTCCTAGTCAATCAGTCCAAGATAGCTATTAACTATCTCCTACTAACCATAACATACTACCTACATATCATAGACATAAGCAATTTGTTTAACCAAGCATACTGCATTTAGAAGTCTGAAAGACGGAAAGATTTTGAAAAAATTTTGGAAGGGTGTGAAAATACAGGGAAAACAAGCAAAAGCATGCGAAAATTTTTCAAACTGCTAAGTGCACCGTGCACTGCTACCCCACACTTAAGGCTGGCACTGTCCTCAGTGGTCATGCACATCTACCCCACATTTATTTGGAAACAAGAAATAAAACACAAAAGAGTCTTACCCCACACTTATTTGAAAATAAGTAAAACAGAAAAGAAAGCATTCTGTATTGGTAAGTAAGACATAAAATAAAATAAAATGATGCAAACAATTCTGTATTTCATATAAATCAATTTTATACACAGATTCATACGTCATACAGCCCAGACATGCTTATATACATAGAACAAGAAAAACAAAGAAAAGAAAGAAAAAGAAGAGAGAGACTAAGAACCCGGCGGGTCGCCGTCCAGTGGACCGAGGTCTGTTAAGTCGAACTCGAAGTTTTCCGCTACTCGAGAAGTCTGCTGATGTATCTCCTCGATCCTGCTGGTGGTCATGGCGATCCTGTCATCCATCATCGCCAAACGTCTGTCAATCTTCTCTTCCATCATCGTCAGCCGTCTGTCAATCCTCTCCATGTCTCGACTGTATCGGGCTGATAATTCTGCCAATCCGTGCGACATGTGTCGTTCGAAGGCAGTACGTGGCACGAACGTCTCGGATGGAGGGATCTGTGCTGGAGCTGCTTCTGATGCCGATGCTTGTCCTGGCTGATCCGTGTGGATGGTGTAGCGGCCGCTCGCATCCCGGACAACCATTCCCATGTTCCGTAGGATGGTAAAGTCAGCGGGAACGGTGGTCGGGGCGACCAGGGTCAGCTCTGAGCTCTCTATATCCAATTCCAGGTAGTGAGCTATCCTGGTGATGAATGGCCCGAGCCCCAACACTGTTTCCGAGTGTCCGTAGCAAAACCCCTCATGATGACCGTGATAAGTCGAGCCATCTCTACTGTGGCTCCCATATGCATGTTGGCCAAGAGAAATGTCTCCATCTGGGTGACAGTTCCAGGGGCCGTCCTTCGTCCTGACAGTGTATGTGCAATGATAGCATGCAGGTAACGAAGAGTAGGATAAATACCTGTGGCCTTTGAGGAGCCGTGCTGGTATGGGGCACCCGTCATGCAAATATGTGCCCAGGCAGTGGAGACGTCTGCAGACGTGAAGTCTCGAACTGCTGCGGAGTATGCGGGCGTATCCAGCTCATCTCTCTGCCAGATACCCAGGGCGACGCCGAACTCGCCCATGCTCATCGATCGGTCTATTCCGCCCAAGCGGAATGTGATCTGCTCCTGGTGGCATGCAAAGGATGCATAGAACTCACATACCAGCTCCAGGTATGTGGGCTCTGTGACGATGAATACTCGACTGTAAGGTGGTACGTCGAGTATGCGTCTGATCTCAGCCTCTACTCCCAGTGTCTGTACTGCTGCCCAATCCAAGGTTCTGCCCGTCAGTATCGTGCGTCCGATGAATCCGTGGCATCTCTCCTGATATGCTGTGCTGGAGGGAAACAGCATAAAAGGGTGCGTTACTGAGGTGACTGTCATAGTGGATGTGGTACGAGCACGTTTGGCAGCCATTTGGGTTGAAAGTGTTCGAGAGATTTTGAGAGTTTGGAGTAGGAAGGATTCGAGTTCAAATTCTGGAGGTGAATTTGAATTCAGAAGGATGAAATTAGGTTAGGGGAAGATTTCGAAATTTTTGGCGGGAAATTCGAATTTTGGAGGGAAATTCGAATTTGGAAGGAAAATAAAATTCAAATTTTGGAGGGAAATTTGAAATTTTAAATTTGAAAAGTTTGCCAAAGGTAAGAGAGAAGAGTTATTTGAGAGAGGTGGATTTTTGGAAGTGAATTTTGAGGGAAAAATGAAAAAATTGGGATTTTATAGAAGGAGCTGCCTTCGGGACGCCCGTCCCGGAGGCAGGACGCCCGTCCCGCGCCCGTCCAGAACCGGGACGCCCGTCCCGGGTTGCCTCGGGACGCGTGCCAATTCCGAAAAAGAAAAAAAAATTTTTTTTTCTTTTTTTTTTTCGTAACTCCCTGCAAACCTCGAGATACCAAAAATAATCACAATTTTTAATAAATCTTCATGTTCATCCATTCAGTTTCGGAAGCTGTTAAAAACTCTATGCAAAAATTCCTCAATCTCACTTTTTCGAAAATCATGACTACCCTAATTTTATTCCAATTTTAAATTTAGCAAGAAAAACAAAAAATTGAGTTTATACAATTTAGTTAATGAAAAATAAATTGTAATTGCAAAATTTTCGTTTTTCATAAAATGTCTGAAGAAAATTGTTGAATATAAAGGACCCATTAAAAAAAAAAAGTTTGAAAAAAATAGAAAATATGGGTCAAATATTCAGGTTTAGTTCAAACGAAATATTTGCTAAAAAGTAAAAGTGAAAGAATCTTCCCTTTTTAACGAATCCTATCTCTGATCTCCTGTAGCTCTGTCCGAATGCTCCGCATCTCTATGCGTATTGTTCGCATCTCCTCCCTCTGCCTGTTTTGCTCACTGCGTAGATCAGCCATTTCTCGGAGTAATTGCGCACCTTGGTTCTCCTGGAGATTGACCGTGGCTCTGAGTCGGTCTACGTTAGTTGTGATGTTTAGACTGATTTGGTCTAAATGACACAGTCTGCTGGCGATCCCTTGGTCCATCTCATAGACCCTTTGAGTTAGTGTGTCTATCTGCACGGACAACATTGAATAATAACCATTAGTGCTTCCTGCAGATGAAGGGGTGCGCTCATTTGGTGTTGGGGTGTATGCAGGAGAGGTGGGTGAATTTTGGGTTTGGTCAGTAGGGGGTGGATTTATGGGAATTCTCTGGGCAGGAGGTTGGATTGGAGATCTCTGGGGTTCTTCTCTAGGAGGGAAGGTATCCTCAGACGGATCTTCTTCTATGGGACTGTGGGTGTTCAGGAATCGTCTCACTAGTTCACTGGCATCAGGGCTTGAGTTTACTTCCACTGGTTGTGAAGGCAGAGTCCCTCGTGGCACTTCTGGTGCAGGCCTAGAGGGGCCCTCTGGCTTTGTCTTCTTCGGTCCTGGGGTGTCAGGATTCTCGGTTTTCTTTGCCTGGTTGGTGGCTGCCCTTGTTCTTTTCATCTTTGAATGCAGGTCTGGTTAGAAATAACAAATAACAAAAACAGAAAGGTGAAGAAAGCAAGAAAAATATTTTTATGGATTTTGAATTTTTATTTAGAAAGCAAGTAAATTTCCTTAATATGGTTTTAGAATAATTTTCTAAAATTTGATTATCCTAAGTGTCTTAATTTCAGATATTATCTAAAATTAATTATTTATGATAACCATATTCAGGAAAGTGATTGTCTAACTAGTTAAGATAAGTGTAAATTAAAAGTCTAGGTTACTACCGTTACCTATCATAAGTTTCTAGAATTGTGGCCAATAATCCTAAATTCATTATGATATTTCCCCGGCAACGGCGCCAAAAATCTGATGTGTGGATTCCGGTTGACTTACTAAATAGGTGTTATTTTACCCTATGATGATTATGATTAATTAAGGACTGTGATTAACTAATTGTCACGTTTAGTCTTATGGTGTCACTTAATCAGCCAGAATCTAAGGCAGAGTACCTATCGTGTAGCTAGTCTATTGGAAAGTATCTACGATTTTAATTATCGTACTCCCAGGGAAGTGGCAACGGCTTAGTAGTAACTAGCCTCTTATCCTAACTCTTATCTTATGATCCAGTTATGCAATCTTCATCAAATCTTTGATGAGAGGGTGATCCATTCTCCACTAGGTTCAAGTCTAATTAACCCTAGAAGTGTTTTAAAGATAAATTCTGATTCTATGTTATACTGTTCCTATATGTTGATTGACCTATGTTCGAGTATTTTAGATGCATCTTAGCCTGGATTGCAACTATGTTCTGTGTCTAAAGGCGTACCACATCCGAGGTCTCTAATAAACCGCCCTACCTTAATGACGGCCCTACTCACGGTTCGGGACGAAGGCATCCATGAAAGCCCTATGTCACTTCGGGGATCATACCGCTTGCCCTAGCCGCCGGCATAATCGGACTCAGCTCGGCTCCTACCTAGACTACTTTAACAGGCAGGGTGTTCAACATGTTATTTTATCTAGCATGGCAGACACCAATACTAATTGATGCCTGTTAAACTAAACAGGTTATGATTAGACCGTGGTTAGGAATTGTCTATAACCCTAACTTTAGTTTAAAAGAGCACATTAAACATGCAGACATAGTGAATATTTAGCAGGTGGCTATTTCCGGAAAAATATAACAACTTCAACATATAAAACAACTATTCATAAAAATCATAATCAGATGTTCATAATAAGTATTTAGAGAAAAAAATAACAACATATAAGAGAGGGGTATGGGGACTGATGCCATAAAGAAATCACCCTTTACGTAGTCTCGCCGCAGAGCGTACTGCTGTATATGTCGTACTGCCTCCTCTGACTCTGCTCACCAGAACCTTCGGAGGACGCTTCCTCAGCCTAGCTGGGCTTTACCTTAATACCCAGCTTAAGCCCAGCCCTGTGGACTGACTCTTCGAACGCCTAGAGCTCTCTTAGGGTTTCCTAACGATACCCCGGGTATTCTATGAACACCGGAAACGAACCTATCTATAGAAACCTAAGATCTGAGACTATTTCTCAGAAACTAAACAAAACACTAATAAGAAAGAAAACTGAGATCTGAGTCTCTGAGTGAGTTGTGTACTGGAAAATTGTACACTGGAGACCACTAAATGACTCAGATCGAGTGGAGAGGGATGAATTCAACTGCTGGAGGCCTAGGGTATTTATAGCAGCTTCCAGGAGTGAAAATCTCTGAAAAATTCGATGTGGGACAGCTTCTGGCGGTTCGGGACGCCCGTCCCGGTTCGGGACGCCCGTCCTGGTTCGTTGACCAGGTTCGGGACGCCCGTCCCGGGTCAGGACGCCCGTCCTGGCGGTTTGACTGGGTCGGGACGCCCGTCCCGGGTTCGGGACGCCCGTCCCGGACCTTTGACCGGGTCAATATTTCCAAAAATTGCGTTTTTGCCCCAGAATTTGCTATTTTCGTCTACTTTTCACCTGACACTTCCAAAATCATAAAAACCGTGAAATCAAGTAAATAATAAACAATTAATGTCAATTTACTCTCAATTTCACATTAAAACATATATAAAAACATGCTAAAAATGTGATACGATTTTCGCGTATCAGTTAGGAATTGTCTATAACCCTAGTTTTAGTTTAAAAGAGATTTACATTAGACATGCAGACATAATGAATATTTAGCAGGTGGCTATTTCCGGAAAAACATAATAACTTCAACATACAAAACAACTATTCATAAAATCATAATCTGATATTCATAATTGATGTTTAGGACAAAGCAATAAAACATATAAGAGAGGGGTATGGGGACTGATGCCATAAAGAAATCACCCTTTACTTAGTCTCGCCTACAGAGCGTACTGCTGTATACGTCGTATTGCCCGCCCTGACTCTGCTCGCCAGAACCTTCGGAGGACGCTTCCTCAGCCTAGTAGCTAGACTTTACCTTACATCCTGGGCTTAAGCCTAGCCCTGTGGACTGACTCTTCGAACACCTAGAGCTCTCTTAGGGTCTCCTAACGAAACCCCGGGTATTCTATGAATACCAGAAACGAACCTATCTATAGAAACCTAAGATCTGAGACTATTTCTCAGAAACTAAAACAAACACTAATAAGAAAGAAAACTGAGATCCGAGTCTCTGACTGAGTTGTGTACTGGAAAACTGTACACTGGAAACCACTTAATGACTCAGATCGAGTGGAGAGGGATGAATTTAACTGCTGGAGGCCTGGGGTATTTATAGCAGCTTCCCAGAGTGAAAAATTATGAAAAATTCGATGTGGGACAGCTTCTGGCTGCTCGGGATGCTCGTCCCGGTTTGGGACGCCCGTCCTGATTCGTTGACCAGGTTCGGGACGCCCGTCCCGGTTCAGGACGCCCGTCCTGGCGGTTTGACCGGGTCGGGACGCCCGTCCCTGACCTTTGACCGGGTCAACATTTCCAAAAATTGCGTTTTTGCCCCAGAATTTGCTGTTTTCGTCTACTTTTCACCAGACACTTCCAAAATCATAAAAACCGTGAAATCAAGTAAATAGTAAACAATTAATGTCAATTTACTCTCAATTTCACATTAAAACATATATAAAAACATGCTAAAAATGTGATACGATTTTCGCGTATCACATCGCACGAGCCTGTGAACGGTGCGGCGTCCTTGAATATGGTAGGCCAGTAGAAGCCTGCTTCTAATACTTTCCGGGCGGTATTAGCTGCAGCTAAGTGATCGCCTGCTGGTCCGCAGTGACAATGTTCCAGAATTTGGAAACCTTCTTCTTGAGAGACACATCTCTTGATCATCTGATGTGCACATATTCGAAACAGAAAAGGATCTTCGCAATAGTAAAATTTAAGGTCAGCAAAGAATTTTCTTCGCTGCTAAACAGTGATATCACTAGGAAGAGTCTGAGCTACCAAGTAATTTGCTATATCTGCAAACCAAGGAGGTGAGAAAATAGCAAACAGTGTACATAAGTTCTCATCCAGAAATTTGTCAGATATAATTGATTCATCTATAGCTTCTATGGTCGGATTCTCTAGCCTTGACAAGTGGTCTGCGGCTAAGTTTTCTGCCCCTTTCTTATCCCGGATTTCTATGTCGAATTCTTGAAGCAATAAAACCCATCTGATTAATCTTGGCTTTGCGTCGGTTTTATTGAACAAGTACTTTAATGCAGAGTGATCAGTATAAACAATGGTTTTAGACAGGACTAGATAAGATCGAAATTTGTCAAATGCATATACTACTGCTAATAATTCCTTTTCTGTCGTAGTGTAATTTTACTGAGCATCAGTTAAGGTTTTACTAGCATAATATATTACATGAAATTTCTTATCATGTCTTTGTCCTAAAACAACTCTTACTGCATAGTCACTAGCATCACACATTAGTTCAAAAGGTAGACTCCAGTCAGGTGACGTCATGATAGGTGCAGTAGTTATAAGTTCCTTAAGTCTATTAAAGGCTCTTAGACATTTTTCATCAAAGACAAATGGAACATCTTTTCCGAGTAAATTGGTCAACGGCCTAGCTATTAATGAGAAATCCTTTATAAACCTACGATAAAAGCCAGCGTGTCCCAAAAAACATCTAACGGCTCTCACAGTATTGGGTGGAGGCAGTTTTGAAATAACTTCAATTTTGGCCTTATCTACTTCCATACCTCGATGTGAGATCTTATGTCCTAATATGATTCCCTCTTTTACCATGAAGTGTCATTTTTCCCAATTTAGAACCAAATTAGATTTTATACAACGTTTCAACATTAATTCCAAGTTCTTTAGACAAACCCCAAATGAATTTCCAAAAATAGAGAAGTCATCCATGAATACTTCCATAGTCTTTCCTAACATGTCCTCAAAGATAGCAGTCATACAACGTTGAAATGTAGCAGGTGCATTACACAAACCAAAAGGCATCCTTCTATATGCAAATATTCCAAAAGGGCATGTGAAAGTAGTTTTATGCTGGTCTTCAGGGGAAATAGGAATTTGAAAATATCCAGAAAACCCATCAAGAAAATAGTAAAACATATGTCCAGAAAATCTTTCTAACATTTGGTCAATAAAAGGAAGGGGGAAGTGGTCTTTTCATGTGGCCGTATTTAGTTTCCTATAGTCTATGCATACACGATGACCAGTTACAGTTCTCGTAGGAATTAGTTCATTATGTTCATTTCTGACAACTGTTATACCGCCTTTCTTAGGTATTACCTGCACCGGGCTTACCCACTCACTATCTAAGATAGGATAGATAAGTCCTGTATCTAACAGTTTGATCACTTCTTTCTTAACAACATCACACACATTAGGATTCAACCTCCTTTGAGGTTGCACACATGGCTTATAATCATTTTCTAGAAGAATCTTATGCGAACAAAAGCTTGGATTAATACCTAGAATGTCTGCAATTTTGTAGGCAAAGGCTCTTCTATACTTTCTGCACATGTCCACGGTCAACTTCCGTTGTTCTGCAGTCAGATCAGTTGCGAGAATAATGGGAAGTTTCTTGTTGTCGTCTAGGAATTCTAGCACAGATGAGTGGACAATTCCTTCAGTTCCAAGTCTAGTGGATCTTCAAATGAATTCTGTTCTTTCTTCATCTCATCATCACCTATCTTAGTGAAACTATCAGAGTTAATTTCATATTCGGAAGAGGTGAGTTCAGTCTCCTCTAATTCTAGGGAGTCCTCACTCAAGACTTGATAGTTTGAGCATAGGTCTGTCACGTTAATTTCAATCAAGTGCTCAATAGCATCCACACAAAAGCAAGTATCATCTAAATGCATGGGATACCTAAGGGTTTCATTCAGATCAAAAGTGATGTCCTCATTACCTACCCTTAACTTGATTTGACCATTACTGACGTCTATTAATGCTTTTGAGGTAGCTAGAAATGGTCGACCTAGGATCAGGGGCACTCCTCCTTCCCCATTCATATCCATCACAACAAAGTCAACGGGGAACACAAATTTTCCTACCTTTACTAAGAGATCTTCAATTATTCCCTTGGGAATTTTGACTGTCCTATCTGCAATTTGTATGCACATCCTAGTCGTTTTCAAATCATGCAATCCTAATTTATCAAATAAACTAGATGGCATGAGATTAATACTAGCTCCTAAGTCTGCTAATGCATGCATGTTAGTAATATTTCCAATTGTACATGGCAAGGTAAAGCAACTAGGATCTTTCTGTTTAGATAGAAGTTTATTCAGCAAAACTGCCAAGCACTCTTCATTAAGAACCACCTTGTCCATGTCAAATTTTCTTTTATTACTAACGACATCTTTTAAAAACTTAGCATACTTTGGCATTTCAGAAATAACATCAAGTAAAGGCAAATTAACATGAATCTGACCAAAATTCTTAAGAAACTTTTCAAATTACTCCTTATCTTTATTCTGCATAAGTCTGGCAGGGTAAGGTACTTTTGGCCGGTACTCAGGAATAAACTCCGTCTTCCCTTTCCTTGCTACTTCGGTTTCGACATCCGTCGACTTTGGATCCTTGGAGCCTTCTTCTGGTTCCTGCACAAGAATAGGAGGGTCAGATGGTTTGGGCGGAGATGGAGATAGAACTTTACCAGATCTTAGAGTGATGGTCTTGCATTTAGTTTGGGGGTTGGTCTCAGTGTTGCTTGGTAACGTTCCCTGGGACCTGTGAGAGAGATGGGTGGATAGTTGGCCCATTTATCTCTCCAAGGTTTGTATAGCAGCTTGTGTATTTCTAACTGTTTGCTCGGTCTGCTTCTGTCTGTTCTCGTTCTACTGGATTCTTTCCGCATGAGCTTCCTGGACTTTCCTATTAGATTCTATCATCTCTTTGTTAGAGTCGGCAATGCCTTTCAGTATGTCCCTGAATTCTTGCATGGGGTCGACTGGAACTATGTAGTTCCTTGGTGCGGGCAGAGCGACTTGTTGGTTCTGCGGATAGGGCAGTTACTGAGACACCCTTTTCTGGAAGTTAGCAGTCCCAGAATTGTTTCTCCAACTGAATCCTAGATGGTTCTTCCAGGTGGGATTGTAGGTATTTCCTATAGGAGCAGAGTTAACTGCATCCACTTGTTCCATATCTTCTGGAAATATCAATATTCCATTACCATAATAATCTCCACTAAAATGCGGTCCTTGGCAAAATTTGCAGACTTGATATACTGGCTGAACGCTTTTCCCTTGTTGGAAAGCATTCAGTTGATTAGTAATGCTAGCCTTCAGTGCCTCAAATTGATCATCAGTGGAGGCGAGGGCTGCATTTACTGGTTGCTTCTTAGCTCGGTCGCTTGTGTGCCAGTTCTTACTATTCCTATAGAGCCTCTCCAGAGCGTTTCTAGCATCTACATCACTCATTCCATTGAAACTACTCTGGGGATTGAGTCCATCAAGAACTTGCTTGCCCATGTCCGTCATACCCCCGTAGAATTGCTGGATCAGTAGTGCTTCAGTAAGTCCATGTTGGGGACAAAGCCTGAGTAGCTCCTTGAATCTGTCCCACGCTTTGATCATTGTCTCGTCAGCAGCTTGAGTGAAACTGGATAGAGCCCTTTGATATTCTAGGACCCTTGCTGCAGAGTAGTACTCTTCTAGGAAGGCTTTGCTTAACTCATCCCATGAGGTGATGGAGTAAGTAGGTAGCTGGGCCAACCATCTCTTAGCTATGTCCCTCAATGAGTAGGGAAAGAGGTTTAGTTTGGTTACTTCTGCAGTATGATCTCCCTTGAGGCCTTTGCAAAGAGAGGAGAAGTCGGATAAGTGTTCTAGCAGATTCTCTGCTGCAGTTCCTCCAAACTGGACCCAATTAATAATTAACTGGATCACATTCGATTTAAGATCATAGCGAGGGTTTCCAAGGATTTGAATGGCGGATGATACTGGAACAGTCTGTGGCTGGATGTAGGATTCGAGGGGAGGTCTTTCAGCAGCCATCTCTGTTCTTCGCCTATTAGCAATACGGATGAGATGTTCGGGATTCTCAACTGGGGGTTCAAGGTTAGCTTCTGAAGTTCGAGTCATGCAACTACAGAGAAGAATATGTTTAAGCCTGAGCAAACTGGTTAGTGGAGTAACACAGGAAGTGAAAGATTAGAAAAATTGGAAAGGAACAACCAATGTACAACTAAGAAAAACAAATAAGACAAGAGATAGGGTTGAAGAACAACTTACTATGGAACGAGAAAAATACAATTTTTTTTTCGGGTTTTAAATTTTAACATTTTTTTCTTTTATATTTTATTTCGAAAGCAGTTAAATTCCCTCAATATGGTTTTAGAATAATTTTCTAAAATTTGATTATCCTAAATGTCTTAATTTTAGATAATGTCTAAAATTAATTAGTTATGATAACCCTATATTTCAGAAAATGATTGTCTAACTAGCATAAAATAAGTGTTAGGTCTAAGGTCTAGGTTACTACTGTTACCTATCATAAGTTGATGGGGTTTCCGACCGACGTGTTAAATAGGTGCTATTTTACCCTATGTTGATTATGAATAATTAAGGACTGTGATTGACTAATTGTCACATTTAGTCTCTATGGTGTCACTTAATCAGCCAGAACTTAAGGCAGAGTACCTATCGTGTAGCTAGTCTGTTGGAAAGTATCTACAATTTTATTAAGTTAAATATCGTACTCCCAGGGAAGTGGCAACGGCTTATTAGTAACTAGCCTTTTATCCTAACTCCTATCTTATGGTCCAGTTATGCAATCTTCATCAAATACTTTGATGAGAGGGTGATTCATTCTCCACTAGGTTTAAGTCTAATTAATCCTGGAAGTGTTTTATAGATGAGTCCTGATTCTATGTTATACTGTTCCTATATGTTGAATGACCTAAATTCGATTATTTTAGACATGTCTTAGCCTGGATTGCAACTATGTTCTGTGTCTAAAGGCGTACCACATCCGAGGTTTCTAATAAACCGCCCTACCTTAATGACGGCCCTACTCACGGTTCGGGATGAAGGCATCCATGAAAGCTGTATGTCACTTCGGGGATCATACCGCTTGCCCTAGCCGTCGGCATAATCGGACTCAGCTCGGCCCCTACCTAGACTACTTTAACATGCATGGTGTTCAGCAGGTTATTTTATCTAGCATGGCAGACACCAATACTAATTGATGCCTGTTAAACTAAACAGGTTATGATTAGACCGTGGTTAGGAATTGTCTATAACCCTAACTTTAGTTTAAAAGAGCACATTAAACATGCAGACATAGTGAATGTTAAGCAGGTAGCTATTTCCGGAAACATATAATAACGTCAACATATAAAACAACTATTCATAAAAAATCGTAATCTCGTATTCATAATATGTATTTAGAACAAAACAATAACAACATATAAGAGAGGGACATGGGGACTGATGCCATAAAGAAATCACCCTTTACGTAGTCTCGCCGACGGAGCGTACTGTTGTATATGTCGTATTGCTCGCACTGACTCTACTCGCTAGAACCTTCGGAGGACGCTTCCTCAGCCTAGTAACTGGGCTTTACCTTAATACCCAGCTTAAGCCCAGCCCTGTGGACTGACTCTTCGAACGCCTAGAGCCCTCTTAGGATCTCCTAACAAAATCCCGGGTATTCTATGAATACGAGAAACGAACCTATCTATGTAAGCCTAAGATCTGAGACTATTTCTCAGAAACTAAAACAAAACACTAATAAGAAAGAAAACTGAGATCCGAGTCTCTGAGTGAGTTGTGTACTAGAGAAGTGTACACTGGAAACTACTAAATGACTCAGATCGAGTGGAGAGGAATGATTTCAACTGCTGGAGGCCTGAGGTATTTATAGTAGCTTCCCGGGGTGATTTTTCATCAAACATTCGATGTGGGACTGGTTCTGGGGGTTCGGGACGCCCATCCTGGATTGGGACGCCCGTCCTGATCTATTGACCAGGTCGGGACGCTCGTCCTGACCCTTTGACCGAGTCAATATTTCCAAAAATTGCGTTTTTGCCCCAAAATTTGTTGTTTTCGTCTACTTTTCACCTGACACTTCCAAAATCATAAAATCCATGAAATTGAGTAAATAACAAACAATTAAGATCAATTTGCCCTCAATTTCACCCGAAATCATACATAAAAACATGCTAAAAAGGTGATACGATTTTCGCGTATCAGATAACCCCACACTTAGCTTTTTGCTTGTCCTCAAGCAAAGTCTACCTGAAGTTAGTGATTCTAAATCGTAGTGCAGTCACTTAAATTCCTAGTCATGTTTTTATTCCAAAAATTCTTCAGACAAGTCTTAAAACAGGTCTGACTGGTTAGGTTGCTATGACAAGGTCTCAGATGTTTTTAGTAGCTTGTTATGATCAGGCAGAAAACAAATCAACAACTAGGTTGAACTTTTTTTCTTAGTCACAGGGTCTTCCTGATGTGTAGTGTGTGTACTAGTCTAGACCAGATAGTCAACACAATGTACTCTTGTCTTAACTACTACCAGATAACACTTCGACCCATCGCTAGACATATTAACAACAGACAACTTTTTGAGTTCTGAGCTTTGGTGATCAGATTTTTAATGTTTTAGCATTTAGTTATTTTCTTTATAGATTCAGGGTATTTTGAGTCTGCTTAGAACACGTCAACTTCAACTACACATGTAGCGAGTCCCACTCCGATGACTCCCAGATCTACACGACCTTAGGGCATCAGGCTTTAAATTCCCCGAAGGAGTGGTGCTCGAGTAGCGAAGGCCGTTGGCAAACTACCCTCATTTGATTAACTTTCTTTTGTTTCTTTTCACTTTTAGCTCAGAGTCTCATCTAGTAATTCTAACTGCCAATATATCCACAACTGGTCTAATTTTATCTAGTTAAGTCTCGAACAGGCAATTGGCTGAGGTCTCTAATCCAGACAAGGTTGTGCTCAGTTATCAGGAATTGCCTATTCCTAATCAATTAGTTCAGCAATAATCATCAATTATCTCCTACTAACCATAACATACTACCTACATATCATAGACGTAAGCAATTGTTTAACCAAGCATAGTGCATTTAGAAGTCTGAAAGACGAAAAAAGTTTGAAATTTTTTTGGAAGGGTGTAAAAATACGGGGAAAACAAGCAAAAGCATGCGAAAAATTTTGCAAACTGCTACAGTGCACCGTTCACTGCTACCCCACACTTGAGTCTGGCACTGTCCTCAGTGTTCATGCATATCTAATTACCCCACACTTATTTGAAAACAAGAAATAAAACACAAAGATTCTTACCCCACACTTATTCAACTAACTACGGGTAAGATGGAATCTAGAAATAACAAAACAAGAAATAAAATGAAAGAGATACTCCCTTAGTCTGTGAAGTCCACAATCTGCTCGGACGAGTCAAACGACTCTTTGTAAATCTTCAGGCGTTGTCCGTTTACTTTTTGAATAATGCCGTCAGAATCCATGATGTCACATGCTCCGAAAGGTGATACTTCCGTGATCGTGAACGGTCCTGACCAACAGCTACGCAGCTTTCCTGAGAAGAATTTGAAACGTGAGTTGTACAACAATACCTTATCTCCCGGTTCAAAATTTTTCTGGGCTCTGAGTCGTCTGTCATGCCGGAGTTTACTTGTCATTTTGAACTGATGTGAGTTCTCATAGGCTTTGAGCCTCCACTCATCCAATTCGTTCAGTTGTAGAATCCGGTGTTCCTTAGCTAAATTATCGTCGAGATTGCATTTTTGCACTGCCCAGTAAGCTCTATGTTCAAGTTCAACCGGAAGGTGGCATGCTGTACGGAAGGCCCATAATGCATCCTCCAGTTTTCTAGGATTCTCTTTATTCCCCTATTGGTTACCTCAGCCTGCCCGTTGGTTTGAGGATGGTAGGCTGTGGAAATGCGATGCTGAATTCCATATTGCTGGAGTACCTTCTGCAATTGAGAGTTGTAGAAGTGCGTACCTCGATCACTGATTAGGGCTTTTGGACATCCAAACCTGGTGAAAATCTGCTTAAGGAATTTACATACGGCTCTAGCATCATTAGTAGGTAGGGTCTGTGCCTCAGGCCATTTTGAAAAATATTCTACGGATACTAAGATGTACTTCATACCAAAAGAGGAAGGAAACGGACTCATGAAATCTATACCCCACATGTCAAATATTTCTACACTTTGAATTGCCTGTTGGGGTAGACTATCTCGAGAAGATATGGTTCCCGCTTTCTGACAGGCATCGCACGATCCTGTAAATGCTACGGCATCTTTGAATATGGTAGGCCAGTAAAAGCCTGCTTCTAATACTTTTCGGGCGGTATTAGCTGCAGCTAAGTGACCGCCTGTTGGTCCGCAGTGACAATGTTCTAGAATTTGGAAACCTTCTTCTTGAGATACACACCTTCTGATCATCTGATCTGCACATATTCGAAATAGAAAAGGGTCTTCCCAATAGTAATATTTCAGGTCAGCAAAGAAGTTTCTTCTTTGTTGAGCAGTGATATCACTAGGGAGAGTCCGGGCTGCAAAGTAATTTGCTATATCTGCAAACCAAGGGGGTGAGAAAATAGCAAATAATGCACATAGATTCTCATCCGGAAATTTATCATATATGATTGTCTCCTCAATGGCTTCTAGGGTCGGATTTTCTAACCTAGACAAATGGTCTGCGGCTAAGTTTTCTGCCCCTTTCTTATCCCGAATTTCTATGTCAAATTCTTGAAGCAATAAAACCCATCTAAACAATCTTGGTTTTGCGTCAGTTTTATTGAACAAGTATTTTAGTGCCGAATGATCAGTATACACAATAGTTTTAGACAGGACTAGATAAGATCGAAACTTATCAAATGCATATACTACTGCTAATAATTCCTTTTCTGTCGTAGTGTAATTTTCCTGAGCATCAGTTAAGGTTTTACTAGCATAATATATTACATGAAATTTCTTATCATGTCTTTGTCCTAAAACTACTCCTACTGCATAGTCACTAGCATCACACATAAGCTCAAAAGGTAGACTCGAGTCTGGTGAGTCATGATAGGTGCAGTAGTTAAGAGTTCCTTAAGTCTATTAAAAGCTTTTAGACATTTCTCATCAAAGACAAATGGAACATCTTTTCCGAGTAAATTGGTCAACGGCCTGGCTATTAATGAAAAATCTTTTATAAACCTACGATAAAAGCCAGCGTGTCCCAAAAAACTCCTAACGGCTCTCACATTTTTGGGAGGAGGTAGTTTGAAATAACTTCAATTTTGCCTTATCTACTTCCATACCTAGGTGTGATATCTTATGTCCTAAAACAATTCCCTCTTTTACCATGAAGTGGCATTTTTCCCAATTTAAAACCAGGTTAGATTTTATACAACGTTTCAACATTAACTCCAAGTTCTTTAGACAAACCTCAAATGAATTACCAAAAACAGAAAAGTCATCCATAAATACTTCCATAGATTTTCCTAACATGTCCTCAAAGATAGCAGTCATACAACGTTGAAATGTAGCAGGTGCAACACAAACCAAAAGGCATCCTTCTATATGCAAATGTTCCAAAAGGGCATGTGAATGTAGTTTTATGCTGGTCCTCAGGGGAAATAGGAATTTGAAAATAACCAGAAAACCCATCAAGAAAGCAATAAAACATGTGTCCAGATAATCTTTCTAACATTTGGTCAATAAAAGGAAGGGGAAAGTGATCTTTTCGTGTGGCCGTATTTAATTTTCTATAGTCTATGCATACACGATGACCAGTTACAGTTCTTGTAGGGATTAGTTCATTATGCTCATTCCTAACAACTGTTATACCGCCTTTCTTAGGTACTACCTGCACCGGGCTTACCCACTCACTATCTGAGATAGGGTAGATAAGTCCTGCATCTAACAGTTTAATGACTTCTTTCTTAACAACATCACACACATTAGGATTCAACCTCCTTTGAGGTTGCACACATGGCTTATACTCATTTTCTAGAAGAATCTTATGCGAACAAAAGCTTGGATTAATACCTGGGATATCTGCAATTTTGTAGGCAAAGGCTCTTCTATGCTTTCTGCACATGTCCACAGTCAGTCCTTTGTTCTGCAGTCAGATCAGCTGCAAGAATAATGGGAAGTTTCTTGTTGTCATCTAGGAATTCGTAGCACAGATGAGTGGGCAGTTCCTTCAGCTCCAAGTCTGGTGGATCTTCAAACGAGGTTCGTTCTTTCTTCATCTCATCATCACCTATCTCAGTGAAACTATCAGAAGTAATTCATTTTCAGAAGAGCTAAGTTCAGGTTCCTCTAATTCTAGGGAGTCCTCACTTAGAACTTGATAGTTTGAGCATAGGTCTGTCACGTTAATTGCAATCAAGTGTTCCATGGCATCCACACAAAAACAAGTATCATCTAAATGCATGGGATACCTAAGGGTCTCATTTAGATCAAAAGTGATGTCATCATTTCCTACCCTTAACTGATTTGACCATTACTGACGTCTATTAATGCTTTTGAGGTAGCTAGAAATGGTCGACCTAGGATCAGGGGCACCTCCTTCCCCATTCATGTCCATGACAACGAAATCCACAGGAAAATACAAATTTTCCGACCTTTACTAAGAGGTCTTCAATTATTCCCTTGGGGATTTTGACTGTCCTATCTGCAAGTTGTATGCACATCCTAGTCGTTTTCAAATCATGCAATCCTAATTTATCAAATAAACTAGATGGCATAAGATTAATACTAGCTCCTAAGTCTGCTAATGCATGCATGTTAGTAATATTTCCAATTGTACATGGCAAGGTAAAAACCAGGATCTTTCTTTAGACGGTAGTTTATTCAACAGAACCGCCGAACATTCTTCATTAAGAACCACCTTGTCCATGTCAAATTTTCTTTTATTACTAACAACTTCTTTTAAAAACTTAGCATACTTTGGCATTTCAGAAATAACATCAAGTAAAGGTAAATTAACATGAATCTGACTAAAATTCTAAGAAACTTTTCAAATTGCTCCTTATCTTTATTGTGCATAAGTCTGGCAGGGTAAGGTACTTTTGGCCGGTACTCAGGAATAAACTCCGTCTTCCCTTTCCTTGCTACTTCGATTTCGACATCCGTCGGCGTTGGGTCCTTGGAGCCTTCTTCTGGTTCCTGCACAAGAATAGGAGGGTCAGATGGTTTGGGTGGAGATGGAGATAGAATTTTACCAGATCTTAGAGTGATGGTCTTGCATTCAGTTTGAGGGTTGGTCTCAGTGTTGCTTGGTAGCGTTCCCTGGGACCTGTGAGAGAAATGGGTGGATAGCTGACCCATTTGCCTCTCTAAAGTTTGTATAGCATTGTGTGTTTCTGATTGTTTGCTCGGTCTGCTTCTGTCTATTCTCGTTCTGCTGGATTCTTTCTGCGTGAGCTTCTTGGATCTTTCTGTTGGACTCTATCATTTCCTTGTTGGAGTCGGAAATGCTTCAGCATGTCTCTGAATTCTTGCATGGGATCAGCTGGAACGATGTAGTTCCTTGGTGCAGGCAGAGCGACTTGCTGGTTCTGCGGATATGGCAGTTGCTGAGGTACTCTTTTCTGGAAGTTAGTAGTCCCGGGATTGTTTCTCCAGCTAAATCCCGGATGGTTCTTCCAAGTGGGATTGTAGGTATTTCCTATAGGAGCAGAATTACTGCGTCCACTTGTTCCATTCTGGGAGTTAATATCCCATTACCATAACAATCCCCACTGAAATGTGGTCCTTGGCAAAATTCGCAGACTTGGTATACTGACTGAATGCTTTTCCCTTGTTGGAAAGCATTCAGCTGATTAGTAATGCTGGCCTTCAGTGCCTCAAATTGATCATCAGTGGAGGCAACGACCGCATTTACTGGTTGCTTCTTAGCTCGGCCACTTGTGCGCCAATTCTTGCTGTTCCTGTAGAGTCTCTCCAGAGCGTTTCTAGCATCTACATCACTCATTCCATTGAAACCGCTCTGGGGATTGAGTCCATCAAGAATTTGCTTACCCATGTCTGACATACCCCCGTAAAATTGCTGAATCAGCAATGCCTCGGTAAGTCCATGTTGGGGGCAGAGCCTGAGTAGCTCCTTGAATCTGTCCCAAGCTTCGATCACTGTCTCATCAGCAGCTTGAGTGAAACTAGACAGAGCCCTTCGATATTCTAGGACTCTTGCTGCAGAGTAGTACTCTTCTAGGAAGGCTTTGCTTAACTCGTCCCAAGAGGTGATGGAGTTAGTAGGTAGCTGGGCCAACCATCTCTTAGCTCTGTCCCTAAGTGAGTAGGGAAAAAGGTTGAGTTTAGTTATTTCTGCAGTATGATCTCCCTTGAGGCCTTCGCGCAGAGAGAAGAGAAATCAGATAGGTGTTCCAGCGGATTCTCGGCTGCAGTTCCTCCAAACTGAACTCGATTTATAATCAGCTGGATCACATTCGGTTTAAGATCATAGCGAGGGTTCCCAGGGATTCGGATGGCAGATGAGACTGGGATAGTCTGTGGCTGGATGTAGGATTCAAGGGTAGGTCTTTCAGCAGCCATTTCTGTTCTTCGCCTATTAGCTGTGCGAATGATTCGTTCAGGATTTTCAACTGGTGTTTCAAGGTTAGCTTCTGAAGATCGAGTCATGCAACTACAGAGAAGAACATTTTAGCCTGAGCAAACTGGTTAGTGGGGTTACAGGGAAAGTGAAAACTTAAAAATTTGGGAAGAAGAGAAAACAAAACAAAACAACTATTCAAAAGAGAAAACACAAAAGATAGGGAAAAGAGAACAACTTACCATTAAACAAGAAAAAGTACAATTTTTTTGGATTTTAGATTTTAAATTTTTTTTCTTTAATATTTCGAAAGCAATTAAATTCCCTCAATATGGTTTAGAATAATTTTCTAAAATTTGATTATCCTAAGTGTCTTAATTCCAGATAACATCTAAAATTAATTAGTTATGATAACCCTATATTTCGGAAATTGATTGTCTAACTGGTATAAGATAAGTGTTGGGTCTAAGTCTAGGTTACTACCGTTACCTATCATAAGCCTCTAGAATTTTGATCAGGAATCCTAAATTCATTATGATATTTCCCCGGCAACGGCGCCAAAAATCTGATGGGTTTCCGACCGACGTGCTAAATAGGTGTTATTTTACCCTATGTTGATTATGAATAATTAAGGACTGTGATTGACTAATTGTCACATTTAGTCTCTATGGTGTCACTTAATCAGCCAGAACCTAAGGCAGAGTACCTATCGTGTAGCTAGTCTGTTGGAAAGTATCTACGATTTTATAAGTTAAATATCGTACTCCCAGGGAAGTGGCAACGGCTTAGTAGTAACTAGCCTTTTATCCTAACTCCTATCTTATGATCCAGTTATGCAATCTTCATCAAATACTTTGATGAGAGGGTGATTCATTCTCCACTAGGTTTAAGTCTAATTAATCCTAGAAGTGTTTTATAGATGAGTCCTGATTCTATGTTATACTGTTCCTATATGTTGACCTAATATTCGAGTATTTTGACATGTCTTAGCCTGGATTGCAACTATGTTCTGTGTCTAAAGGCGTACCACATCCTTTCTAATAAACCGCCCTACCTTAATGACGGCCCTACTCACGGTTCGGGACGAAGGCATCCATGAAAGCCCTATGTCACTTCGGGGATCATACCGCTTGCCCTAGCCGCCGGCATAATCGGACTCAGCTCGGCCCCTACCTAGACTACTTTAACATGCAGGGTGTTCAGCAGGTTATTTTATCTAGCATGGCAGACACCAATACTAATTGATGCTGTTAAACTAAACAGGTTATGATTAGACCGTGGTTAGGAATTGTCTATAACCCTAACTTTAGTTTAAAAGAGCACATTAAACATGCAGACATAGTGAATATTTAAGCAGGTGGCTATTTCCGGAAAATATATAACGTCAACATATAAAACAACTATTCATAAAAATCGTAATCTCGTATTCATAATATGTATTTAGAACAAAACAATAACAACATATAAGAGAGGGACATGGGGACTGATGCCATAAAGAAATCACCCTTTACGTAGTCTCGCCGACGGAGCGTACTGCTGTATATGTCGTATTGCTCGCCCTGACTCCTCGCTAGAACCTTCGGAGGACGCTTCCTCAGCCTAGTAACTGGGCTTTACCTTAATACCCAGCTTAAGCCCAGCCCTGTGGACTGACTCTTCGAACGCCTAGAGCCCTCTTAGGATCTCCTAACGAAATCCCGGGTATTCTATGAATACCAGAAACGAACCTATCTATAGAAACCTAAGATCTGAGACTATTTCTCAGAAACTAAAACAAAACACTAATAAGAAAGAAAACTGAGATCCGAGTCTCTGAGTGAGTTGTGTACTAGAGAAGTGTACACTGGAAACCACTAAATGACTCAGATCGAGTGGAGAGGAATGATTTCAACTGCTGGAGGCCTGGGGTATTTATAGCAGCTTCTCGGGGTGATTTTTCATCAAACATTCGATGTGGGACTGGTTCTAGGGGTTCGGGACGCCCGTCCCGGATTGGGACGCCCATCCTGATCTGTTGACCAGGTCGGGACGCCCGTCCCGAGTCCTGGACGCCCGTCCCGGCGGTTTGACTGGGTCGGGACGCCCGTCCTGACCCTTTGACCGAGTCAACATTTCCAAAAATTGCGTTTTTGCCCCAAAATTTGATGTTTTCGTCTACTTTTCACCTGACACTTCCAAAATCATAAAAACCGTGAAATTGAGTAAATAACAAACAATTAAGATCAATTTGCCCTCAATTTCACCCGAAATCATACATAAAAACATGCTAAAAAGGTGATACGATTTTTGCGTATCATAAGTCTCTAGAATTGTGGCCAATAATCCTAAATTTATTATGATATGTTCCCCGGCAACGGCGCCAAAAATCTGGTGGGATTTCGACTGATATACTAAAATAGGTGTTGTTTTACCCTATGTTGATTATGAGTAATTAAGGACTTAGCCTGACTAATTGTCACATTTAGTCTCTATACTGTCACTTAATCAATCAGAACCTAAGGCAAAGTACCTATCGTGTAGCTAGTCTGTTGGAAAGTATCTACGATTTTAATTAGATTAATTATCATACTCCCAGGGAAGTGGTAACGGCTTAGTAGTAACTATCATCTAACCCTAATTCTTATCTTATGATCCAGTTATGCAATCATTCATCAAAATCTTTGATGAGAGGTTGATTCATTCTCCACTAGGTTTAAGTCTATTTAAGCCTAAGAGTGTTTTACAGATAATGTCCTGATTCTATGTTATACTGTTCCTACATGTTGATTGACATATCTTCGAGCTAAAGGCATCCATGAAAGTCCTATGTCACTTAGGAGATCATGCCGCTCGCCCTAACGCCGGCATAAACACACAATCTCAGCCTACTTAGACTACTCTAACAAACATGGTGATCTATAGGTTATTTCATCTAATATGGCAGACATTAATACTTTCCGACGGGAAAGTCCTAAATTAATGCGTGTTAAACTAAACAGGTTATGATTAGACCGTGGTTAGGAGTTGTCTATAACCCTATATTTAGTTTAAAAGAAACTACATTAGACATGCAGACATAATGAAAGTTAAGCTGGTGGCCATTTCCCGAAAAATCATAAAGTACTTCAACATGCATAACACATATTCATAAAATCATAATCCAATAGTCATAATAAATGTTTGGACGAACACAGTACAAACATATAAAGAGAGGGACAAGGGGACCGATGCCATAAAGTAATCTCCCTTTACGTAGTCCGCTGATGGAGCAACTCCTTGTATATGTTGGACTGCTCAACCCGACTGATGCGATTCCGGTTGATGTACTAAATATGTGTTATTTTACCCTATGTCGATTATGATTAATTAAGGACTGTGATTGACTAATTGTCACGTTTAGTCTTATGGTGTCACTTAATCAGCCAGAATCTAAGGCAGAGTACCTATCGTGTAGCTAGTCTATTGGAAAGTTGATACGCGAAAATCGTATCACAGTTTTAGCATGTTTTTATATATGTTTTAATGTGAAATTGAGAGTAAATTGACATTAATTGTTTATTATTTACTTGATTTCACGGTTTTTATGATTTTGGAAGTGTCAGGTGAAAAGTAGACGAAAATAGCAAATTCTGGGGCAAAAACGCAATTTTTGGAAATATTGACCCGGTCAAAGGTCCGGGACGGGCGTCCCGAACCCGGGATGGGCGTCCCGACCCAGTCAAACCGCCAGGACGGGCGTCCTGACCCGGGACGGGCGTCCCGAACCTGGTCAACGAACCAGACGGGCGTCCCGAACGGGACGGTCGTCCGAACCGCCAGAAGCGTCCCACATCGAATTTTTCAGAGATTTTCACTCCTGGAAGCTGCTATAAATACCCTAGGCCTCCAGCAGTTGAATTCATCCCTCTCCACTCGATCTGAGTCATTTAGTGGTCTCCAGTGTACAATTTTCCAGTACACAACTCACTCAGACTCAGATCTCAGTTTTCTTTCTTATTAGTGTTTTGTTTAGTTTCTGAGAAATAGTCTCAGATCTTAGGTTCTATAGATAGGTTCGTTTCCGGTGTTCATAGAATACCCGGGGTATCGTTAGGAAACCCTAAGAGAGCTCTAGGCGTTCGAAGAGTCAGTCCACAGGGCTGGGCTTAAGCTGGGTATTAATAAAGCCCAGTTACTAGGCTGAGGAAGCGTCCTCCGAAGGTTCTGTGAGCAGAGTCGAGGAGGCAGACGATATACAAGCAGTACGCTCGCTGCGAGACTACGTAAAGGGTGATTTCTTTATGGCATCAGTCCCTACCCCTCTCTTATATGTTGTTATTGTTTTTCTCTAAATACTTATTATGAACATCTGATTATGATTTTTATGAATAGTTGTTTTATATTTGAAGTTGTTATATTTTTCCGGAAATAGCCACCTGCTAAATATTCACTATGTCTGCATGTTTAATGTGCTCTTTTAAACTAAGTTAGGGTTATAGACAATTCCTAACCACGGTCTAATCATAACCTGTTAGTTAACAGCATCAATTAGTATTGGGTGTCTGCCATGCTAGATAAAATACATGTTGAACACCCTGCCTGTTAAAGTAGTCTAGGTAGGGCCGAGCTGAGTCCGATTATGCCGGCGGCTAGGGCAAGCGGTATGATCCCCAAGTGACATAGGGCTTTCATGGATGCCTTCGTCCCGAACCGTGAGTAGGGCCGTCATTAAGGTAGGGCGGTTTATTAAGACCTCGGATGTTACGCCTTTAGACACAGAACATAGTTGGCAATCCAGGCTAAGATGCATCTAAAATACTCGAACATAGGTCAATCAACATATAGGAACAGTATAACTAGAATCATTTATCTTTAAAACACTTCTAGGGTTAATTAGACTTGAACCTAGTGGAGAATGGATCACCCTCTCATCAAAAGATTTGATGAAGATTGCATAACTGGATAAGATAAGAGTTAGGATAAGAGGCTAGTTACTACTAAGCCGTTGCCACTTCCCTGGGAGTACGATAATTAAAATCGTAGATACTTTCCAATAGACTAGCTACACGATAGGTACTCTGCCTTAGATTCTGGCTGATTAAGTGACACCATAAGACTAAACGTGACAATTAGTTAATCACAGTCCTTAATTAATCATAATCATCATAGGGTAAAATAACACCTATTTAGTAAGTCAACCGGAATCCACACATCAGATTTTTGGCGCCGTTGCCGGGGAAATATCATAATGAATTTAGGATTATTGGCCACAATTCTAGAAACTTATGATAGGTAACGGTAGTAACCTAGACTTTTAAATTTACACTTATCTTATGCTAGTTAGACAATCACTTTCCTGAATATAGGGTTATCATAAATAATTAATTTTAGATAATATCTGAAATTAAGACACTTAGGATAATCAAATTTTAGAAAATTATTCTAAAACCATATTAAGGAAATTTACTTGCTTTCTAAATAAAAATTCAAAATCCATAAAAATATTTTTCTTGCTTTCTTCACCTTTCTGTTTTTGTTATTTGTTATTTCTAACCAGACCTGCATTCAAAGATGAAAAGAACAAGGGCAGCCACCAACCAGGCAAAGAAAACCGAGAATCCTGACACCCCAGGACCGAAGAAGACAAAGCCAGAGGGCCCCTCTAGGCCTGCACCAGAAGTGCCACGAGGGACTCTGCCTTCACAACCAGTGGAAGTAAACTCAAGCCCTGATGCCAGTGAACTAGTGAGACGATTCCTGAACACCCACAGTCCCATAGAAGAAGATCCGTCTGAGGATACCTTCCCTCCTAGAGAAGAACCCCAGAGATCTCCAATCCAACCTCCTGCCCAGAGAATTCCCATAAATCCACCCCCTACTGACCAAACCCAAAATTCACCCACCTCTCCTGCATACACCCCAACACCAAATGAGCGCACCCCTTCATCTGCAGGAAGCACTAATGGTTATTATTCAATGTTGTCCGTGCAGATAGACACACTAACTCAAAGGGTCTATGAGATGGACCAAGGGATCGCCAGCAGACTGTGTCATTTAGACCAAATCAGTCTAAACATCACAACTAACGTAGACCGACTCAGAGCCACGGTCAATCTCCAGGAGAACCAAGGTGCGCAATTACTCCGAGAAATGGCTGATCTACGCAGTGAGCAAAACAGGCAGAGGGAGGAGATGCGAACAATACGCATAGAGATGCGGAGCATTCGGACAGAGCTACAGGAGATCAGAGATAGGATTCGTTAAAAAGGGAAGATTCTTTCACTTTTACTTTTAGCAAATATTTCGTTTGAACTAAACCTGAATATTTGACCCATATTTTATTTTTTTTCAAACTTTTTTTTTTAATGGGTCCTTTATATTCAACAATTTTCTTCAGACATTTTATGAAAAACGAAAATTTTGCAATTACAATTTATTTTTCATTAACTAAATTGTATAAACTCAATTTTTTGTTTTTCTTGCTAAATTTAAAATTGGAATAAAATTAGGGTAGTCATGATTTCGAAAAAGTGAGATTGAGGAATTTTTGCATAGAGTTTTTAACAGCTTTCGAAACTGAATGGATGAACATGAAGATTTATAAAAATTGTGATTATTTTGGTATCTCGAGGTTTGCAGGGAGTTACGAAAAAAAAAAAGAAAAAAATTTTTTTTTCTTTTTCGGAATTGGCACGCGTCCCGAGGCAACCCGGGACGGGCGTCCCGGTTCTGGACGGGCGTCCAGAGGGACGGGCGTCCTGCCTCCGGGACGGGCGTCCCGAAGGCAGCGCTCCTTCTTAAAATCCCAATTTTTTCATCTTTCCCTCAAAATTCACTTCCAAAAATCCACCTCTCTCAAATAACTCTCTCTCTCTTACCTTTGGCAAACTTTTCAAATTTAAAATTTCAAATTTCCCTCCAAAATTTGAATTTTAGTTTTCCTTCCAAATTCGAATTTCCCTCCAAAATTCGAATTTCCCGCCAAAAATTTCGAAATCTTCCCCTAACCTAATTTCATCCTTCTGAATTCAAATTCACCTCCAGAATTTGAACTCGAATCCTCCATCCTACTCCAAACTCTCAAAATCTCTCGAACACTTTCAACCCAAATGGCTGCCAAACGTGCTCGTACCACATCCACTATGACAGTCACCTCAGTAACGCACCCTTTTATGCTGTTTCCCTCCAGCACAGCATATCAGGAGAGATGCCACGGATTCATCGGACGCACGATATGACGGGCAGAACCTTGGATTGGGCAGCAGTACAGACACTGGGAGTAGAGGCTGAGATCAGACGCATACTCGACGTACCACCTTACAGTCGAGTATTCATGTCACAGAGCCCACATACCTGGAGCTGGTATGGAGTTCTATGCATCCTTTGCATGCCACTAGGAGCAGATCACATTCGCTTGGGCGGAATAGACCGATCGATGAGCATGGGCGAGTTCGGCGTCGCCCTGGGTATCTGGCAGAGAGATGAGCTGGATACGCCGCATTACTCCGCAGCAGTTCGAGACTTCACGTCTGCAGACGTCTCCACTGCCTGGGCACATATTTGCATGACGGGTGCCCCATACCAGCACGGCTCCTCAAAAGGCCACAGGTATTTATCCTACTCTTCGTTACCTGCATGCTATCATTGCACATACACTGTCAGGACGAAGGACGGCCCCTGGAACTGTCCCAGATGGAGACATTTCTCTTGGCCAACATGCATATGGGAGCCACAGTAGAGATGGCTCGACTTATCACGGTCATCATGAGGGTTTTGCTACAGACACTCGGAAACAGTGTTTGGGGCTAGGGCCATTCATCACCAGGATAGCTCACTACCTGGAATTGGATATAGAGAGCTCAGAGCTGACCTGGTCGCCCGACCCCGTTCCGCTGACTTACCATCCTACGGAACATGGGAATGGTTGTCCGGGATGCGAGCGGCCGCTACACCATCCACACGGATCAGAGCTCAGCCAGGACAAGCATCGGCATCAGAAGCAGCTCCAGCACAGATCCCTCCATCCGAGACGTTCGTGCCACGTACTGCCTTCGAACGAACATGTCGCACGGATTGGCAGAATTATCAGCCCGATACAGTCGAGACATGGAGAGGATTGACAGACGGCTGACGATGATGGAAGAGAAGATTGACAGATGTTTGGCGATGATGGATGACAGGATCGCCATGACCACCAGCAGGATCGAGGGAGATACATCAGCAGACTTCTCGAGTAGCGGAAAAACTTCGAGTTCGACTTAAACAGACCTCGGTCCACGGGATGGCGACCCGCCGGGTTCTTAGTCTCTCTCTTTCTCTTTTCTTTCTTTTCTTTTGTTTTCTTGTTCTATGTATATAAGCATGTCTGGGCTGTATGACGTATGAATCTGTGTATAAAATGATTTATATGAAATACAGAATGTTTGCATCATTTTATTTATTTTATGTCTTACTTCCCAATACAGAATGCTTCTTTCTGTTTTACTTATTTTCAAATAAGTGTGGGGTAGACTCTTTTGTGTTTTATTTCTTGTTTCCAAATAAATGTGGGGTGGTGGTAGATGTGCTGACCACTGAGGACAGTGCCAGCCTTAAGTGTGGGGTAGCAGTGCACGGTTTGCACTTAGCAGTTTGAAAAATTTACCATGCTTTTGCTTGTTTTCCTGTATTTTCACACCTTCCAAAAAATTTTCAAAATCTTTCCGTCTTTCAGACTTCTAAATGCAAATGCTTGGTTAAACAAATTCTTATGTCTATGATATGTAGGTAGTATGTTATGGTAGTAGGAGATAGTTAATAGCTATCTTGGACTGATTGACTAGGAATAGGGAATTCCTGATAACTGAGCACAACCCTGTCTGGATTAGAAACCTCAACCAATGCCTATTCGAGACTTAACTAGATAAAACTAGACCAGTTGTGGATTATATTGGCAGTTAGAACGACTAGATGAGACTCTGAGCTAAAAGTGAAAAGAACTTAAGGAAATTAATTATAATAAGGGTTAGTTTGCCAGCGGCCTTCGCTACCGAGCACCTCCTCGGGGAATTTAAAGCCTGATGCCCTAAGGCCGTGTAGGTCTGGGAGTCATCGGAGGGGACTCGTTACATGGGTAGTTGAAGTTGACGTGTTCTAAGCAGACTCGAAATACCCTGAATCTATAAGAAAATAACTAAGTGCTAAAACGTTAAAATTATCACCAAAGCTCAGAACTCAGAAAGTTATCTGTTGTCATGTCTAGCGATAGGTCGAAGGGTTATCTGGTAGCAGTTAAGATAGGAGCCCATTGTGTTGACTATCTGGCTGGACTAGTACACACTACACATCAGGAAGACCCTATGACTAAGAGAAAGGTTCAACCTAGTTGTTGATTGTTTCTGCCTGATCATAACAAACTACTAAAAAACATCTGGACCTTGTCATAGCAACCTAACAATCAGACTTGTATTAGAAGTCTGAAGAATTTTTGGAATAAAAACATGACTAGGAATTTAAGTGACTGCACTACGGTTTAGAATCATAACTCCATGTAGACTTTGCTTGAGGACAAGCAAAAAGCTAAGTGTGGGGTTATCTGATACGCGAAAATCGTATCACATTTTTAGCATGTTTTTATATATGTTTTAATGTGAAATGAGAGTAAATTGACATTAATTGTATTATTTACTTGATTTCACGGTTTTATGATTTTGGAAGTGTCAGGTGAAAAGTAGACGAAAATAGCAAATTCTGGGGCAAAAACGCAATTTTTGGAAATATTGACCCGGTCAAAGGTCCGGGACGGGCGTCCCGACCCAGTCAAACGCCAGAGGGGCGTCCTGACCCGGGATGGGCGTCCGAACCTGGGTCAACGAACCAGGACGGGCGTCCCGAACCTGGTCAACGAACCAGGACGGGCGTCCCGAACCGGGACGGGCGTCCCGAACCGCCAGAAGCTGTCCCACATCGAATTTTTCAGATTTTCACTCCTGGAAGCTGCTATAAATACCCTAGGCCTCCAGCAGTTGAATTCATCCCTCTCCACTCGATCTGAGTCATTTAGTGGTCTCCAGTGTACAATTTTCCAGTACACAACTCACTCAGAGACTCAGATCTCAGTTTTCTTTCTTATTAGTGTTTGTTTAGTTTCTGAGAAATAGTCTCAGATCTTAGGTTTCTATAGATAGGTTCGTTTCCGGTGTTCATAGAATACCCGGGGTATCATTAGGAAACCCTAAGAGAGCTCTAGGCGTTCGAAGAGTCAGTCCACAGGGCTGGGCTTAAGCTGGGTATTAAGGTAAAGCCCAGTTACTAGGCTGAGGAAGCGTCCTCCGAAGGTTCTGGTGAGCAGGTCAGAGGAGGCAGTACGACATATACAGCAGTACGCTCTCGGCGAGGACTACGTAAAGGGTGTTCTTTATGGCATCAGTCCCCATACCCCTCTCTTATATGTTGTGTATTGTTTTTCTCTAAATACTTATTATGAACATCTGATTATGATTTTTATGAATAGTTGTTTATATGTTGAAGTTGTTATATTTTCCGGAAATAGCCACCTGCTAAATATTCACTATGTCTGCATGTTTAATGTGCTCTTTTAAACTAAAGTTAGGGTTATAGACAATTCCTAACCACGGTCTAATCATAACCTGTTTAGTTTAACAGGCATCAATTAGTATTGGTGTCTGCCATGCTAGATAAAATAACAGGTTGAACACCCTGCCTGTTAAAGTAGTCTAGGTAGGAGCCGAGCTGAGTCCGATTATGCCGGCGGCTAGGGCAAGCGGTATGATCCCCGAAGTGACATAGGGCTTTCATGGATGCCTTCGTCCCGAACCGTGAGTAGGGCCGTCATTAAGGTAGGGCGGTTATTAGAGACCTCGGATGTGGTACGCCTTTAGACACAGAACATAGTTGCAATCCAGGCTAAGATGCATCTAAAATACTCGAACATAGGTCAATCAACATAGGAACAGTATAACATAGAATCAGAATTTATCTTAAAACACTTCTAGGGTTAATTAGACTTGAACCTAGTGGAGAATGGATCACCCTCTCATCAAAAGATTTGATGAAGATTGCATAACTGGATCATAAGATAAGAGTTAGGATAAGAGGTAGTTACTACTAAGCCGTTGCCACTTCCCTGGGAGTACGATAATTAAAATCGTAGATACTTTCCAATAGACTAGCTACACGATAGGTACTCTGCCTTAGATTCTGGCTGATAAGTGACACCATAAGACTAAACGTGACAATTAGTTAATCACAGTCCTTACATTAATCATAATCATCATAGGGTAAAATAACATTTAGTAAGTCAACCGGAATCACACATCAGATTTTTGGCGCCGTTGCCGCCGGGGAAATATCATAATGAATTTAGGATTATTGGCCACAATTCTAGAAACTTATGATAGGTAACGGTAGTAACCTAGACTTTAAATTTACATTATCTTATGCTAGTTAGACAATCACTTTCCTGAATATAGGGTTATCATAAATAATTAATTTTAGATAATATCTGAAATTAGGACACTTAGGATAATCAAATTTTAGAAAATTATTCTAAAACATATTAAGGAAATTTACTGCTTTCTAAATAAAAATTCAAAATCCATAAAAATATTTTTCTTGCTTTCTCACCTTTCTGTTTTTGTTATTTGTTATTTCTAACCAGACCTGCATTCAAAGATGAAAAGAACAAGGGCAGCCACAACCAGGCAAAGAAAACCGAGGAATCCTGACACCCCAGGACCGAAGAAGACAAAGCCAGAGGGCCCCTCTAGGCCTGCACCCAGAAGTGCCAGAGGGACTCTGCCTTCACAACCAGTGGAAGTAAAACTCAAGCCCTGATGCCAGTGAACTAGTGAGACGATTCCTGAACACCCACAGTCCCATAGAAGAAGATCCGTCTGAGGATACCTTCCCTCCTAGAGAAGAACCCCAGAGATCTCCCAATCCAACCTCCTGCCCAGAGAATTCCCATAAATCCACCCCCTACTGACCAAACCCAAAATTCACCCACCTCTCCTGCATACACCCCAACACCAAATGAGCGCACCCCTTCATCTGCAGGAAGCACTAATGGTTATTATTCAATGTTGTCCGTGCAGATAGACACACTAACTCAAAGGGTCTATGAGATGGACCAAGGGATCGCCAGCAGACTGTGTCATTTAGACCAAATCAGTCTAAAACATCACAACTAACGTAGACCGACTCAGAGCCACGGTCAATCTCCAGGAGAACCAAGGTGCGCAATTATCCGAGAAATGGTCTGATCTAACGCAGTGAGCAAAAACAGGCAGAGGGAGGAGATGCGAACAATACGCATAGAGATGCGGAGCATTCGGACAGAGCTACAGGAGATCAGAGATAGGATTCGTTAAAAAGGGAAGATTCTTTCACTTTTACTTTTTAGCAAATATTTCGTTTGAACTAAACCTGAATATTTGACCCATATTTTCTATTTTTTTTCAAACTTTTTTTTTTAATGGGTCCTTTATATTCAACAATTTTCTTCAGACATTTATGAAAAACGAAAATTTTGCAATTACAATTTATTTTCATTAACTAAATTGTATAAACTCAATTTTTGTTTTTCTTGCTAAATTAAAATTGGAATAAAATTAGGGTAGTCATGATTTCGAAAAAGTGAGATGAGGAATTTTTGCATAGAGTTTTTAACAGCTTTCGAAACTGAATGGATGAACATGAAGATTTATTAAAAATTGTGATTTTTTGGTATCTCGAGGTTTGCAGGGAGTACGAAAAAAAAAAAGAAAAAATTTTTTTTCTTTTTCGGAATTGGCACGCGTCCGAGGCAACCCGGGACGGCCGGGCCAGAGGGACGGGCGTCCTGCCCGGGACGGGCGTCCCGAAGGCAGCTCCTTCTATAAAATCCCAATTTTTATCATCTCCTCAAATTCACTTCCAAAAATCCACCTCTCTCAAATAACTCTCTCTCTCTTACCTTTGGCAAACTTTTCAAATTTAAAATTTCAAAATTCCCTCCAAAATTTGAATTTAGTTTTTCCTTCCAAATTCGAATTTCCCTCCAAAATTCGAATTTCCCGCCCAAAAATTCGAAATCTTCCCCTAACCTAATTTCATCCTTCTGAATTCAAATTCACCTCCAGAATTTGAACTCGAATCCTCAATCCTACTCCAAACTCTCAAAATCTCTCGAACACTTTCAACCCAAATGGCTGCCAAACGTGCTCGTACCACATCCACTATGACGTCACCTCAGTAACGCACCCTTTATGCTGTTTCCCTCCAGCACAGCATATCAGGAGAGATGCCACGGATTCATCGGACGCACGATACTGACGGGCAGAACCTTGGATTGGGCAGCAGTACAGACACTGGGAGTAGAGGCTGAGGAGATCAGACGCATACTCGACGTACCATTACAGTCGAGTATTCATCGTCACAGAGCCCACATACCTGGAGCTGGTATGTGAGTTCTATGCATCCTTTGCATGCCACTAGGAGCAGCAGATCACATTCCGCTTGGGCGGAATAGACCGATCGATGAGCATGGGGAGTCGGCGTCGCCCTGGGTATCTGGCAGAGAGATGAGGGATACGCCCGATACTCCGCAGCAGTTCGAGACTTCACGTCTGCAGACGTCTCCACTGCTGGGCAATATTTGCATGACGGGTGCCCCATACCAGCACGGATCCTCAAAGGCCACAGGTATTTACCTACTCTCGTACCTGCATGCTATCATTGCACATACACTGTCAGGACGAAGGACGGCCCCTGGAACTGTCACCCAGATGGAGACATTCTCTTGGCCAACATGCATATGGGAGCCACAGTAGAGATGGCTCGACTTATCACGGTCATCATGAGGGGTTTTGCTACAGACACTCGGAAACAGTGTTGGGGCTCGGGCCATTCATCACCAGGATAGCTCACTACCTGGAATTGGATATAGAGAGCTCAGAGCTGACCCTGGTCGCCCCGACCACCGTTCCCGCTGACTTTACCATCCTACGGAACATGGGAATGGTTGTCCGGGATGCGAGCGGCCGCTACACCATCCACACGGATCAGCCAGGACAAGCATCGGCATCAGAAGCAGCTCCAGCACAGATCCCTCCATCCGAGACGTTCGTGCCACGTACTGCCTTCGAACGACACATGTCGCACGGATTGGCAGAATTATCAGCCCGATACAGTCGAGACATGGAGAGGATTGACAGACGGCTGACGATGATGGAAGAGAAGATTGACAGACGTTTGGCGATGATGGATGACAGGATCGCCATGACCACCAGCAGGATCGAGGAGATACATCAGCAGACTTCTCGAGTAGCGGAAAACTTCGAGTTCGACTTAACAGACCTCGGTCCACTGGACGGCGACCCGCCGGGTTCTTAGTCTCTCTTTCTCTTTTCTTTCTTTCTTTTGTTTTTCTTGTTCTATGTATATAAGCATGTCTGGGCTGTATGACGTATGAATCTGTGTATAAAATTGATTTATATGAAATACAGAATTGTTTGCATCATTTTATTTTATTTTATGTCTTACTTACCAATACAGAATGCTTTCTTTTCTGTTTTACTTATTTTCAAATAAGTGTGGGGTAAGACTCTTTTGTGTTTTATTTCTTGTTTCCAAATAAATGTGGGGTAGATGTGCATGACCACTGAGGACAGTGCCAGCCTTAAGTGTGGGGTAGCAGTGCACGGTGCACTTAGCAGTTTGAAAAATTTTACCCATGCTTTTGCTTGTTTTCCCTGTATTTTCACACCCTTCCAAAATTTTTTCAAAATCTTTCCGTCTTTCAGACTTCTAAATGCAATATGCTTGGTTAAACAAATTGCTTATGTCTATGATATGTAGGTAGTATGTTATGGTTAGTAGGAGATAGTTAATAGCTATCTTGGACTGATTGACTAGGAATAGGGAATTCCTGATAACTGAGCACAACCCTGTCTGGATTAGAAACCTCAACCAATTGCCTATTCGAGACTTAACTAGATAAAACTAGACCAGTTGTGGATATATTGGCAGTTAGAACGACTAGATGAGACTCTGAGCTAAAAGTGAAAAGAACTTAAGGAAATTAATTATAATAAGGGTAGTTTGCCAGCGGCCTTCGCTACTCGAGCACCACTCCTTCGGGGAATTTAAAGCCTGATGCCCTAAGGCCGTGTAGGTCTGGGAGTCATCGGAGTGGGACTCGTTACATGGGTAGTTGAAGTTGACGTGTTCTAAGCAGACTCGAAATACCCTGAATCTATAAAGAAAATAACTAAGTGCTAAAACGTTAAAAATCTTATCACCAAAGCTCAGAACTCAGAAAGTTATCTGTTGTCAGCATGTCTAGCGATAGGTCGAAGGGTTATCTGGTAGCAGTTAAGATAGGAGCCATTGTGTTGACTATCTGGTCTGGACTAGTACACACACTACACATCAGGAAGACCCTATGACTAAGAGAAAGGTTCAACCTAGTTGTTGATTTGTTTTCTGCCTGATCATAACAAACTACTAAAAACATCTGAGACCTTGTCATAGCAACCTAACCAATCAGACTTGTATTAAGAATTGTCTGAAGAATTTTTGGAATAAAAACATGACTAGGAATTTAAGTGACTGCACTACGGTTTAGAATCACTAACTCCATGTAGACTTTGCTTGAGGACAAGCAAAAAGCTAAGTGTGGGGTTATCTGATACGCGAAAATCGTATCACATTTTTAGCATGTTTTTATATATGTTTTAATGTGAAATTGAGAGTAAATTGACATTAATTGTTTATTATTTACTTGATTTCACGGTTTTTATGATTTTGGAAGTGTCAGGTGAAAAGTAGACGAAAATAGCAAATTCTGGGGCAAAAACGCAATTTTTGGAAATATTGACCCGGTCAAAGGTCCGGGACGGGCGTCCCGACCCAGTCAAACCGCCAGGACGGGCGTCCTGACCCAGTCCCGAACCTGGTCAACGCCAGGACGGGCGTCCGAACCTGGTCAACGAACCAGACGGGCGTCCCGAACCTGGTCAACGAACCAGGACGGGCGTCCCGAACCGGACGGGCGTCCCGAACCGCCAGAAGCTGTCCCACATCGAATTTTTCAGAGATTTTCACTCCTGGAAGCTGCTATAAATACCCTAGGCCTCCAGCAGTTGAATTCATCCCTCTCCACTCGATCTGAGTCATTTAGTGGTCTCCAGTGTACAATTTTCCAGTACACAACTCACTCAGAGACTCAGATCTCAGTTTTCTTTCTTATTAGTGTTTTGTTTAGTTTCTGAGAAATAGTCTCAGATCTTAGGTTTCTATAGATAGGTTCGTTTCCGGTGTTCATAGAATACCCGGGGTATCATTAGGAAACCCTAAGAGAGCTCTAGGCGTTCGAAGAGTCAGTCCAAGGGCTGGGCTTAAGCTGGGTATTAAGGTAAAGCCCAGTTACTAGGCTGAGGAAGCGTCCTCCGAAGGTTCTGGTGAGCAGAGTCAGAGGAGGCAGTACGACATATACAGCAGTACGCTCTGGGCGAGACTACGTAAAGGGTGATTTCTTTATGGCATCAGTCCCCATACCCCTCTCTTATATGTTGTTATTGTTTTCTCTAAATACTTATTATGAACATCTGATTATGATTTTATGAATAGTTGTTTTATATGTTGAAGTTGTTATATTTTTCCGGAAATAGCCACCTGCTAAATATTCACTATGTCTGCATGTTTAATGTGCTCTTTTAAACTAAAGTTAGGGTTATAGACAATTCCTAACCACAGTCTAATCATAACCTGTTTAGTTTAACAGGCATCAATTAGTATTGGTGTCTGCCATGCTAGATAAAATAACATGTTGAACACCCTGCCTGTTAAAGTAGTCTAGGTAGGAGCCGAGCTGAGTCCGATTATGCCGGCGGCTAGGGCAAGCGGTATGATCCCCGAAGTGACATAGGGCTTTCATGGATGCCTTCGTCCCGAACCGTGAGTAGGGCCGTCATTAAGGTAGGGCGGTTTATTAGAGACCTCGGATGTGGTACGCCTTTAGACACAGAACATAGTTGCAATCCAGGCTAAGATGCATCTAAAATACTCGAACATAGGTCAATCAACATATAGGAACAGTATAACATAGAATCAGAATTTATCTTTAAAACACTTCTAGGGTTAATTAGACTTGAACCTAGTGGAGAATGGATCACCCTCTCATCAAAAGATTTGATGAAGATTGCATAACTGGATCATAAGATAAGAGTTAGGATAAGAGGCTAGTTACTACTAAGCCGTTGCCACTTCCCTGGGAGTACGATAATTAAAATCGTAGATACTTTCCAATAGACTAGCTACACGATAGGTACTCTGCCTTAGATTCTGGCTGATTAAGTGACACCATAAGACTAAACGTGACAATTAGTTAATCACAGTCCTTAATTAATCATAATCATCATAGGGTAAAATAACACCTATTTAGTAAGTCAACCGGAATCCACACATCAAAAGTATCTACGATTTTACTAAGTTAATTATCGTACTCCCAGGGAAGTGGCAACGGCTTAGTAGTAACTAGCCTCTTATCCTAACTCTTATCTTATGATCCAGTTATGCAATCTTCATCAAATACTTTGATGAGAAGGTGATCCATTCTCCACTAGGTTCAAGTCTAATTAACCCTAGAAGTGTTTTAAAGATAAGTTCTGATTCTATGTTATACTGTTCCTATATGTTGATTGACCTATATTCGAGTGTTTTAGATATATCTTAGCCTGGAATGCAACTATGTTCTGTGTCTAAAGGTGTACCACATTTGAGTCTCTATGCTACTGCCCCCTATCATTAAGGTAAACGGCCCTACTCACGGTTCGAACAAAGACAGTTATGAAAGCCCTATGTCACTTTCGGGGATCACTCTGAAGGCTCGTAATCGCTGGCATAACGCTCTACTCAGCCTACCTAGACTACTCTAACAAGCCAGGTGTTCAGCATGTTATTTTATCTAGTATGGCAGACACCAATACTATTGATGCCTGTTAAACTAAACAGGTTATGAATAGACCGTGGTTAGGAATTGTCTATAACCCTATTTTAGTTTAAAAGAAACTACATTAGACATGCAGACTAATGATTATTTAGCAGGTGGCTATTTCCGGAAAAACATAATAACTTCAACATACAAAACAACTATTCATAAAATCATAATCTGATATTTATAATTGATGTTTAGGACAAAGCAATAAAACATATAAGAGAGGGTATGGGGACTGATGCCATAAAGAAATCACCCTTTACTTAGTCTCGCCTACAGAGCGTACTGCTGTATACGTCGTATTGCCCGCCCTGACTCTGCTCGCCAGAACCTTCGGAGGACGCTTCCTCAGCCTAGTAGCTAGACTTTACCTTACGTCCTGGGCTTAAGCCTAGCCCTGGACTGACTCTTCGAACGCCTAGAGCTCTCTTAGGGTCTCCTAACGAAACCCCGGGTATTCTATGAATACCAGAAACGAACCTATCTATAGAAACCTAAGATCTGAGACTATTTCTCAGAAACTAAAACAAAGCACTAATAAGAAAGAAAACTGAGATCCGAGTCTCTGAGTGAGTTGTGTACTGGAAAACTGTACACTGGAAACCACTTAATGACTCAGATCGAGTGGAGAGGGATGAACTCAACTGCTGGAGGCCTGGGGTATTTATAGCAGCTTCCCGGAGTGAAAATCTCTGAAAAATTCGATGTGGACAGCTTCTGGCGGCTCGGGACGCCCGTCCTGATTTGTTGACCAGGTTCGGGACGCCCGTCCGAAGGACGCCCGTCCTGAGGGATGCACGTCCTTAGGGATGCCCGTCCCGGACCGTTGACCAAGTCAACATTTCCAAAAATTGCGTTTTTGCCCCAAAATTTGCTTTTTCGTCTACTTTTCACCTGACACTTCCAAATCATAAAAACCGTGAAATCAAGTAAATATAAACATTAACATCATTTACTCTCAATTTCACCCTAAAACATTATAAAAACATGCTAAAAAGGTGATACGATTTTCGCGTATCAGATAACCCCACACTTAGCTTTTTGCTTGTCCTCAAGCAAGTCTACATGGAGTTAGTGTAGTGATCTAAACCGTAGTGCAGTCACTTAAATTCCTAGTCTGTTATTTATTCCAAAAATTCTTCAGACAATTCTTAACACAGGTCTGACTGGTTAGGTTGCTATGACAAGGTCTCAGATGTTTTTAGTAGCATGTTATGATCAGTCAGAAAACAAGTCAACAACTAGGTTGAACCTTTCTCTTAGTCATAAGGTCTTCCTGATGTGTAGTGTGTGTACTAGTCCAGACCAGATAGTCAACACAATGAACTCTTATCTTAACTGTTACCAGATAACACTTCGACCTATCGCTAGATACACTGACAACAGATAACTCTCTGAGTTCTGAGCTTTGGTGATCAGATTCTTAATGTTTCAGCATTTAGTTATTTTCTTTATAGATTCAGGGTATTTCGAGTCTGCTTAGAACACGTCAACTTCAACTACCCATGTAGCGAGTCCCACTCCGATGACTCCCAGGTCTACACGACCTTAGGGCATCAGGCTTTAAGTTCCCCGAAGGAGTGGTGCTCGAGTAGCGAAGGCCGCTGGCAAACTACCCTTATTGTAATTAGCACAAGTTTTTTTTTCTTTTTCACTTTTGGCTCAGAGGCTCATCTAGTCGTTCCAATTGTCAATGCATCCTACAACTGGTCTAATTTTATCTAGCTAAGTCTTGAAAAGGTAACTGGCTGAGGTCTCTAATCCAGACTAAGTTGTGCTTAATTATCAGGAATTCCCTACTCCTAATCAATAGGTTCAGCAATAGTCATCAATTATCTCCTACTATCCACAACATACTACCTACATATCATAGACATAAGCAATTGTTTAACCAATCATACTGCATTTAGAAGTCTGAAAGACGGAAAAATTTTGAAATTTTTTTTTTGGAAGGGTGTGAAAATACGGGGAAAACAAGCAAAAGCATGCAAAAATTTTTCAAACTGCTACAGTGCACCGTGCACTGCTACCCCACACTTAAGTCTGGCACTGTCCTCAGTGTTCATGCATAGCTAAACTACCCCACACTTATTTGAAAATAAGAACAAAAACAAAACAAAGAACTCATGAACAAAACAAAGAACTCTTACCCCACACTTATTCGACTAACCTTATTCGACTAACTAAGGGTAAGAGAGAAAACAAACAAGAAGGATAGCAAAACAGAACACAAAACAAAAATAAGATAAAAGTAAAGGAATATGAGGGCTAGAAAAACTCCCTTCATGTCGCGAGCAGAAGGGTCTTCTCTGATCTGTCAATTGGCTCTTCACCTTAGCCATGTGCTATTTCTGAGGTGTTCTTGACTCTGCGAGCTCTAGATATTGGAACGGATGACGTCAGCTCCGATCCTTCATTGTCGAGCTCTAGGTAGTGGCATATCCATTTGATGAATGACTCAAGGCCCAAGGACTGTTTCCTCGAATCATCTACAAAGTTTCTCGTAATCGTAGCAACGTGTCCAGAAGGAACGTGTCTAGGAATGAGACTTCTTTGGATTGGTGTGCCTACCTGCCAATGTTAGTAAAGGTATTGCATGCAAGTCTCGAATGGAAGAAAAGATACCTGAAGTTTTGGCGAAGCTGTGGTGGTAGGGGGCTCCAGTTGTGTAGATCTGGGCCCAAGTATTTGAGACTTCCTCGAGGAAGTTTCTCACAACTGATTGGTATGCAGGGAATGCAAGCTCCTCCATTGCTATGCTCCCGACACAATGCCAAATTCCTCTATATCTGCCGATCATTCGTTACCTCTTGGTAGATCACTTGCTTGCACTGATCTGGCTTTAATTGTTGCCAGTATCTCATCTATTGATTCTGCGAGTGTGGGTTTTGCTGTGGTGGTGTCTTCTGAAAGTTTCCAGCTTCCGAATTACTCCTCAGCTAAATCCCGTACGATTCCTCTAGTTGGGATTGTATGCGTTTCCCATTGGAGCAGCATTCTGCAGTAACCTACTCCTACCTCTTTTGGAATGGTCAGTCATTCCCATAGCAATCCCTGCTAAAGTGTGGTACTTAGCAAACTTCACAGATTTGATACACAGGCTGAACATTTCTTCCTAAAACATTGGCACTCTGAATCTGGAAAACAACTAGAATCTACACATGACTTTAACATCATTAGCAGGTAATGCCTGTGGTTCAGGCCATTTTGAAAAGTGTTTCACGACTACTATGATGTAATTATGTTTAAAGGAAGAAAGAGAAAAGGATTCGAAATACCCCTGATATCAACGGTTGCAACATTCTGTGTATGTCGCTGGGGTAGATGATTTCTGGAAGATGTGTTACCTGTCATTTGGCAAGCATCGCATGACTGTATCAGAGATACAAGAGTCCTTGAATGTGGTGGGTCAACAAGATCCTGCTTTCAACACTTTCCGGACAATGTTGATAGTAGTCAATTGGTCTCCCGTAGATTCTTTAGGGCAATGCTCCAAAATCTTGTGTCCTTCATCTTCTGAGACACATCTTCTGATCAACTGATCTGCAAAAATTTGAAATAGAAGAGAAACTACCCAGTAGTAATATTTCAAATCAGCAAAGAATTTCTTCTTTTGCTGATAAGTCATATCACTTGGAACTTATTCAGTGACTAGATAATTTGCAATAAACCACAGATGAGAATTATTATACATAGCAAACAATGCAAATAAGTTTTCATCCAAAACTTTATCAGTATTACACTAGCCTCTAACTCGGGGTTTTCTAATCTAGACCAATGGTTTGCTTTCTAGATTTTCTTATCCCTTTATTCTATATCAAGTTCAAGTAACAATAAAACTTAACTAAATCAAGTATGGTTCAGTATCAGTTTTATTGAACACAGATATCTCAGAGTGATTAGTGTAACCTATTGTTTTTAGACAATACTAGATAAGATTAGGATTTATCATGCATGAACTTTCTTATCATGTTTTTGTCCTAAAACAATTCGTACTACATCATTACATCACATATTCAGTCAAAAAGCAGATTTTAATTAGGTGATGTCATAATGGGTGCATTAATTCCTTTTGGTTTAAAACATTCTCATGTAATCATCAGCAAAACAAAAGGAACATCCTTTTTCCAATAGAACATTCAAAGGTCTGGCTATTAAGGAAAAACTATTTCATAACTCATCCTAATAAGGCCGGCATGACTCTAAGAAAATTCTAAAATAGAGTTTCTTCCCGATAGAAATCTAATCCAACATTTTACAACTCAGAAGAAAATATATTTTATCCTCATTTCCATTTTTATTTCTTCGAAATTAACTAAAGGAAGAAAAACACGAAAAAGAGCAACTAAGAAAACAACTAAAAAAAACAAGAGATAGGGAAAAGGATCAACTCACCGTTGAGCAAGAAAGATACATTCTTTTTGGGATTTTAAATTTTTAACATTTTTTTTTCTTTTTATGTTTAATTTAGAAAGCAGGTAAATTTCCTTAATATGGTTTTAGAATAATTTTCTAAAATTTGATTATCCTAAGTGTCTTAATTTCAGATATTATCTAAAATTAATTAGTTATGATAACCCTATATTTCGGAAAGTGATTGCCTAACTAGTATAAGATGAGTGTAGGTCTAAGGTCTAGGTTACTACCGTTACCTATCATAAGTCCCTAGAATTGTGGCCTTTAATCCTAAATTCATTATGATATTTCCCCGGCAACGGCGCCAAAAATCTAATGCGATTCCGGTTGACGTACTAAATAGGTGTTATTTTACCCTATGTCGATTATGATTAATTAAGGACTGTGATTGACTAATTGTCACGTTTAGTCTTATGGTGTCACTTAATCAGCCAGAATCTAAGGCAGAGTACCTATCGTGTAGCTAGTTTATTGGAAAGTATCTACGATTTTACTAAGTTAATTATCGTACTCCCAGGGAAGTGGCAACGGCTTAGTAGTAACTAGCCTCTTATCCTAACTCTTATCTTATGATCCAGTTATGCAATCTTCATCAAATACTTTGATGAGAAGGTGATCCATTCTCCACTAGGTTCAAGTCTAATTAACCCTAGAAGTGTTTTAAAGATAAGTTCTGATTCTATGTTATACTGTTCCTATATGTTGATTGACCTATATTCGAGTGTTTTAGATATATCTTAGCCTGGAATGCAACTATGTTCTGTGTCTAAAGGTGTACCACATCTGAGTCTCTATGCTACCGCCCCCTATCATTAAGGTAAACGGCCCTACTCACGGTTCGAACAAAGACAGTTATGAAAGCCCTATGTCACTTTCAGGGATCACTCTGAAGGCTCGTAATCGCTGGCATAACGCTCTACTCAGCCTACCTAGACTACTCTAACAAGCCAGGTGTTCAGCATGTTATTTTATCTAGTATGGCAGACACCAATACTAATTGATGCATGTTAAACTAAACAGGTTATGAATAGACCGTGGTTAGGAATTGTCTATAACCCTATTTTAGTTTAAAAGAAACTACATTAGACATGCAAACATAATGATTATTTAGCAGGTGGCTATTTCCGGAAAAACATAATAACTTCAACATACAAAACAACTATTCATAAAATCATAATCTGATATTTATAATCGATGTTTAGGACAAAGCAATAAAACATATAAGAGAGGGGTATGGGGACTGATGCCATAAAGAAATCACCCTTTACTTAGTCTCGCCTACAGAGCGTACTGCTGTATACGTCGTATTGCCCCCGCCTGACTCTGCTCGCCAGAACCTTCGGAGGACGCTTCCTCAGCCTAGTAGCTAGACTTTACCTTACGTCCTGGGCTTAAGCCTAGCCCTGTGGACTGACTCTTCGAACGCCTAGAGCTCTCTTAGGGTCTCCTAACGAAACCCCGGGTATTCTATGAGTACCGGAAACGAACCTATCTATAGAAACCTAAGATCTGAGACTATTTCTCAGAAACTAAAACAAAGCACTAATAAGAAAGAAAACTGAGATCCGAGTCTCTGAGTGAGTTGTGTACTGGAAAACTGTACACTGGAAACCACTTAATGACTCAGATCGAGTGGAGAGGGATGAATTCAACTGCTGGAGGCCTGGGGTATTTATAGCAGCTTCCCGGAGTGAAAATCTCTGAAAAATTCGATGTGGGACAGCTTCTGGCGGCTCGGGACGCCCGTCCTGATTTGTTGACCAGGTTCGGGATGCCCGTCCCGAAGGACGCCCGTCCTGAGGGATGCCCGTCCTTAGGGATGCCCGTCCCGGACCGTTGACCAAGTCAACATTTCCAAAAATTGCGTTTTTGCCCCAAAATTTGCTATTTTCGTCTACTTTTCACCTGACACTTCCAAAATCATAAAAACCGTGAAATCAAGTAAATAATAAACAATTAACATCAATTTACTCTCAATTTCACCCTAAAACATATATAAAAACATGCTAAAAAGGTGATACGATTTTCGCGTATCACCGACTCTGCTCGACAGAACCTTCGGAGGGCGCTTCCTCAGCCTAGTAGCTGGACTTTACCTTAATACCCAGCTTAAGCACAGCCCTGTTGACTGACTCTTCGAACGCCTAGTGCTCTCTTAGGATCTCCTAACGAAGCCCCAGGTATTCTATGAATACTAGAAACGAACCTATCTAGTCGTATCCTAGGATCTGAGACAGACTCTCAGAAACAAAGAACACGAGACACTCTCTAAGAATATAAATAAACCTATACTAAAACCTGAGAACACTAAGTGACTTGTATACTATGGAAAACTGTATACTTGAAGTCACTAAATAACTCAGATCGAGTGGAGAGGAATGAATTCAACTGAGGAATGCATGGGGTATTTATAGTAGGGGAGCTGGGTGATTTTCTCTCAAAATTTCGATGTGGGATTCTGAACTGGGGCTCAGGACGCCTATCCCGGCCTGTTGACCAGGTTAGGATGGCCGTCCCAAGTCCTGTACGCCCGTCCTGGTCTGTTGACCAGGTCAGGATGCCCATCATGGGTTCGGGACGCCCATCCCGACTTCCAAACTTCTGAAAATCACGTTTTTACCCCGAAATTTGCCATTTTCTTCTACTTTTCACCTGACACTTCCAAAATCACGAAAACTGTGAAATTGAGTTAATAACAATAAATTAAGAGCGATTTAACACAAATTTCACCCTAAATTATGCCTAAGAACATGCTAAAAATGTGATATGATTTATGCATATCACTTCGCATGAATAACCTTACCCTATCACTTCGACCTCGCCCTAGTATGGTCACCCTTTTTAAACCACCTCCGAATAAAATAAGTCAGTGGAGAGAGCGTTGGGTTTTTGTGGAGTTCAAATCGGAGCCACAATGGTCTTTTTACCAGGCTTTTGTTGTGTGCTAGCTTGGTCTTTTGTTTGAAAGTTTCTGCCTTGAGTCGAGCCGCTATCCATTTTTCCTCTAATAGGTCTAGATATAGACATTGTTGCCGCTTGTTGCTACCCTCATCATACGTGGAGATTTTGTACGATGGGAGTATGAGTTCGGCTGGTGATACAGCTTCAGATCTAAATACTAGGGCGTAGGCTGTTTCTCCAATGGGGCCCCTAGTCGAGGTTCGAACTGCCCATTGCGTAGTTGGGAGTTCGTCGACCCATTTGTTGGATTTCCATTCTAAGTTCTTTTTTAGTGCTGTGAGGACCAACTTATTTGCTGCTTTCACCTATCCATTTCTCTGAGGGTGTGCAACGAATGACCAATGTTTTATTCCTAGGAAGGCACACTCCACAGTGAATTTAGTAGCGAACTGGGTGCCATGGTCCGTTACGAAGGCTCGCAGTATCCCGTACTTGCATAGTACAAAATCATGTAGAAAGTTAAGTGTGTTTTCCTCCATGGGGGCGGCTAATTGTTTCGCCTCTATCAATTTGGAGAAGTAGTCCATGACCATGATCAAGTATTCATTTCCTCCTCTGGATTTGGGGAATTTGCCCATGAGATCGATTCCCCACATGTTGAAAGGCCATGCAGCGAGTACAAGTTTCTGTGGAATAGAAGGTAACCAAGGTATTTTGCTAAACTTTTGGCATACCTCGCAATGCCTAACATATCTGGTGTGATTCCAATTGATATGCTAAAAATAAGTTTTATTTACCCTATATCGATTATGAATAATTAAGGACTTAGAATTACTAATTGTCACATTTAGCATCTATGTTGTCACTTAATCAATCAGAACCTAAGGCAGAGTACCTATCTTGTAGCTAGTCTGTTGGAAAGTACCTACGATTTTAATTTAAGAAATTATCGTACTCCCAGGGAAGTGGTAATGGCTTAGTAGCAACTATCCTTTTACCCTAACTCTCATTTTACTATCTAGTTATGCAATCGTTCATCAATTCTTTGATGAGAGGTTGATCCATTCTACACAAGATTCAAGTTTATTAAGCATGCAAGAGTGTTTTACAGACAATATTCTGATGTATGTTATATTGTTTCTACATGTTGAATGACCTATCTTCGAGTATTTTAGATATGTCTTGGTCTAGATTGCAATTACGTACTGATTCTACTTGTGTACCACATCTGAGTTATCTATTAAACCGCCCCATCGCCATTGACGGCCCTACTCACAGTTCGAGCTAAAGGCATCCATGAAAGTCCTGTGTCACTCAGGAGATCATGCTGCTCGCCCTAACGCTGGCATAAACACACGAACTCAACCTCATTAGACTACTCCAACAAACATGGTGATCTATAGGTTATTTTATCTAATATGGCAGACCTTAATGTTTTCGTCTTCACACAAAGCCCTAAATTAAGGGTTGTTAAACTAGACAGGTTATGATTAGACCGTGGTTAGGAATTGTCTATAACCGTTCATCTAATTTAAAAGAGCAAATAGACATACAGTCATAATGATAATTAAGCTGGTGACCTTTCCGAAAAAATGTAAATAGCTTCAACATGCAAAACACATATTCATAATATCATAATTTAGTATTCAAATATTTCTTTGGACAAACACAGTACATAATATATAGAGATGGACAAGGGGACCACCACCATAAAGTATTCACCCTTTATTAGGTCCGCTGATGGAGCAACTACCTAGACTGCTTGACCCGACTCTGCTCGACAGAACCTTCGGAGAATGCTTCCTCAGCCTAGCAGCTACTGCTTTACCTTATGTCCCGGGCTTAAGCAAAGCCCTGTTGGCCAACTCTTCGCTCACCTAATGCTCTCTTAGGATCTCCTAACGAAATCTCAGGTATTCTATGAATACAAAAAATGAACCCTATCTATTCCTATTCTAAGATCTTGAGACAGATTCTCAGAAAATAAAGAACACGAGAAACTCTCGTATACTAAACCTACTTGAAAGAAAACACATGAGATCACTGAATGACTCGTATACAGTAGGAAAATGTATATTGGAAGCCACTGAATGATTCAGATCAAGTGGAGAGGGATGATTTCAACTGAGGAAGACCTAGGGTATTTATAGCAAGGGAGCTGAGTGATTTTCTCTTCAGAAAACGATGTGGGATACTGTTCAGGGGTTTGAGACTCCTGTCCCGATCTATTGACCGGGTCAGGCCGCCCTTCCTGGTACTTTGACCGAGTCTGGACGCCCTTCCTAGTGCTTTGACCGAGTCAGGACGCCCATCCTGATCCACGAACTTCTGAAAATCACATTTTTGCCCCGAAATTTGCCATTTTCTTGCATATTTTACCTGAAACTTCTAAAATCACAAAAACTGCAAAATTGTGTTAATAGTAGTCAATTAAGAACGATTTAACTCTAATTTTACCCTAAATTGTGCCTAAAAACATGCTAAAAAAGTGATATGATTTATGCATATCAATATCTTTTCGCAATGTCATCCAGTAATAACCTTGATTTATTACTTTTTCTGACAAAGGTCTTGAACCAGGATGTTCGCCACATACGCCCTAGTGTAATTCTTCCAGGATTGCCTGTGTGAGGTCGGGCGGGACACAACATAGTAGAGGTTTTGTGAAGGAGCACCGATATAAAATGTTGTTGACTACCATGTACCAAGCTGCGCATTTTCGAATTTGCCTCGCTTTATTTTTATCCTCAAGTAAAATATCCAAGGATATATAATTTACTAACTCGTCGATCCATGTAGGGGGAACAAGATTTGATTGCTGTAGTGGGTGGACATACTTTGGAGAGGGGAGGAACTCTATTGTGACTTCCATATCGTTGGGAGTTTCTTTGGATGCTATCTTATCCAATTTGTCCTCCATATGGTTATGACTTCGATCCATCTTACCTAGTGCGAAGTAGCGAAATTGAGCAGCTAGCAGGTTAACCTTCTCTGCGTACCCTTTCATGTTGTCTGAGTTCACTGCGTATTCATTGTTTACTTGTCCCACGACAACTTGGGAGTCACTGAAGACTCTTAGGGAATTCACACTTGTATCCAGGGCCCACTGCATTCCTATGATAAGGGCTTCGTACTTGGCTTGATTGTTGGACAAAGGGTAGTCGAGCTTCACACTTCGTATTTTTTCGTGCTGTCCTGAGGGAGATTTTGTCGTGATGGCTACTTTGACCCCCTTTGCGTTGACTGCTCTGTCTACCATCATTGTCCAAGTTTCTTCCTTTGTGTCCTTGTGGGTCGTTTCCCCGGAGGGAGTGGTTTCTGAAAAGGATTGCTCAGCCAAAACATTTGACAAAGCTTGGGCTTTAATTGCCATCCGTGGAGTGAACTTGAGATCCAATCCGTAGAGCTCGATGGACCACCAAAGCATTCTTCCAAATTGGTCTAGCTTGTGAAAGATCTGCTTCAATGGGTGATTAGTGTATACGATGACGGAGTGCGACTCGAAGTATGCACGAAGTTTGCGTGTGCTTACTACCAATGCATATGCCAATTTTTCGATGAACGAATATCGTACTTTGGCCTCCCTTAATATCCTGCTGACGAAGTAGACGAGTAATTGCTTGTCTTCTGATTCTCTTACTAGGATTGATGCTATTGCATGTTGTGAGATTGATAGGTACATGTATAGTACTTTGCTTGAGGTGGGTGCGCTTAGTAAGGGTAACTTCTCCAAGTAACTCTTTAAGTCTGTCCACGCCTTCACGCATTCTTCACTGCACTGGAAAGTTTTTCCAGATAGTTTTAGTGCTTTAAAGAATGGCATGCACCTCTCCGTAGATTTCGAAACAAATCTTCCCAAGGCAGCTATGCACCCATTTAATCTCTGAATATGTTTGACACAGCGAGGCTCGGCTAGTGCCAACACTGCCTCGATATTACGGGGGTTGGCTTCAATACCTTGCTCTAACATCATGAATCCCAAAAACTTCCTGGACTTCACGCCGAACGTGCACTCGGATCCTCCATGTGGGAGTGTCCTCGTTTAGTTTTGACAACCATGTCATCCACATAGCTTTCTATGTGTTTTCCTATCTGTTGTTGTAGGATTTTGTTCATCATTCTCTGGTAGGTTGCTCCCGCATTCTTTAGTCTGAATGACATCACATTGTAACAGTAAGTGGCCCCTACCGCCTGAAAAGATGTGTGAATCTGGTCCTGTAGCCTCGTTTTGATTTGGTGATGTTCGGAAAATGCATCCATGAAGCTGAGGAATTCTTATCCCAAAGTGGAATCTACTAGGGCGTCAATGCGGGGAAGTGAATAACAATCTTTGGGACTGGCTTTATTTAGATCTGTGTAGTCCACGCACATCCTCCATTTCCCATTTGACTTCTTCACTATTACCACGTTGGCCAACCATGAAGGATAGTCTATTTCTTGTATGAATCCATATTTTAGTAATTTTTGCACTTCGACCTGCATCCTTTTAATTTTATCTTCTCCAAATTTTCGTTGTTTTTGTTTGATGGGCTTATACGTGGGAGCAATTCGTTTCAAGTTGCAATGGTATATGAAAAAGGTGAGACTTCGACTCCGAAATTAATTCCTGAAGAAGAAACGAACCACCCTCAACCACAGGAGTATGAAGGAGTTATAATTCACCCATTATATCCTGAACAAACAATTAAGATTGGGCAGAGTTTGTCAACAAAAGAAATAGAGCAGTTAAAGGAATTTTTAATACTGCACAAACATAATTTTGCTTGGTGCACTTCGGATATATCGGGAATCGATTCAAAGGTTGCGGAGCACAAATTGAATATAGATCCCACTACCACTCCAATACAACAGAAGTCACGAAGTTTTAAAGATGAAAAAGAGATTGCAATAAAGGAAGAAGTTGAAAAACTTCTCCAAGCTAAGTTTATTCGGGAAATAGCTTACCCATCTTGGTTAGCTAATGTTGTCATGGTTAAAAAGGCCAATGGAAAATGGAGAATGTGTGTAGATTTTACTGATTTGAACATGGCTGGCCCAAAAGATTGTTATCCACTCCCAAGAATAAGTACGTTAGTGGACGCGACTTCTGGTTACAAAACCCTCAGTTTTTTTGACGCATTCTCAGGGTATCATCAGATAAAGATGAGTGAAGTTGACCAAAGGCATACTTCTTTTCATGTTGCGGGAAAGATTTTTCGCTACAATGTCATGCCATTCGGGCTAAAGAATGTGGGAGCTACATACCAAAGAATGGTAGACAAAGTTTTTGAAAAGCAAATTGGAAGAAATGTCAAAGTATATGATGGCTTCCCGACTGATATGCTAAAATAGGTGTTGTTTTACCCTATGTTGATTATGAGTAATTAAGGACTGAGATTGACTAATTGTCACATTTAGTCTCTATGGTGTCGCTTAATCAGTCAAAACCTAAGGCAGAGTACCTATCGTGTAGCTAGTCTATTGGAAAGTATCTACGATTTTATTTAAATTAAATATCGTACTCCCAGGGAAGTGGTAACGACTTAGTAGTAACTAGCCTTTTACTCTAACTCTTATCTTATGATCCAGTTATGCAATCGTCATCAATAACTTTGATGAGAGGGTGATTCATTCTCCACTAGGTTTAAGTCTATTTAAGCCTAAAAGTGTTTTATAGATAATGTCCTGATTCTATGTTATACTGTTCCTACATGTTGATTGACCTATCTTCGAGTATTTTAGACATGTCTTGGCCTGGATTGCAACTATGTACTGAGTCTAAAGGTGTACCACATATGAGTTATCTGATAAACCGCCCTACCTTAATGATGGCCCTACTCACGGTTCGAGCTAAAGGCATCCATGAAAGCCCTATGTCACTTCGGGGATCATGCCGATCGCCCTAACGCCGGCATAAACGCACAACTCAGCCAACATAGACTACTGTAACAAACAGGGTGTTCTGTAGGTTATTTTATCTAATATGGCAGACACCAATGCTTCCTAAATTGATGTCTGTTAAACTAAACAAGTTATGATTAGACCGTGGTTAGGAATTGTCTATAACCCTAAATTTAGTTTAAAAGAAACTGCATTAAACATGCAGACATATTGAATATTAAGCAGGTGGCCATTTCCAGAAAATCATAAGAACTTCAACATGCATAACAAATACCCATGAAATCATAATTCAATATACATAATCAATTTTTGGACGAACACAATACAAACATATAAAGAGAGGGACATGGGGACTGATGCCATAAAGAATTCACCCTTTACTTAGTCTCGCCGATGGAGCAACTGCTTGTATATGTTGTACTGCTCGACCCGACTCTGCTTGACAGAACCTTCGGAGGACGCTTCCTCTGCCTAGTAGCTGGACTTTACCTTAATACCCAGCTTAAGCCCAGCCCTGTGGACTAACTCTTCGAATGCCTAGAGCCCTCTTAGGATCTCCTAACGAAATCCCAGGTATTCTATGAATACCAGAAACGAACCTATCTATCGTATCCTAGGATCTGAGACTAATTCTCAGAAACAAAGAAAACGAGACACTATCTAGAAATAAAAGAAACTTCTACTGAACCTGAGTCTCTAAGTGACTTATGTACTCGAGAAAAATGTACACTTGAAGTCACTAAATGACTCAGATCGAGTGGAGAGGAATGATTTCAACTGAGGAAGGCCTGGGGTATTTATAGTAGCTTTCCGGAGTGAATGTTTCCAAGAATTTCAATGTGGGACTTTGACCAGGCATCCAGGATGCCCGTCCTGGATTGGGACGCCCGTCCCGGACTGTTGACCTGGCCAGGATGGCCGTCCCGAGTCCTGGACGCCTGTCCTGGCCTGTTGACCAGGTCAGGACGCCCATCCTGATTCAGGACGCCCACCCCGACTTCCGAACTTCTGAAAATTGCATTTTTGCCCTGAAATTTGCCATTTTCTTCTACTTTTCACTTGACACTTCCAAAATCACAAAAACTGTGAAATTGAGTTAATAACAAACAATTAAGACCGATTTCCTATCAATTTCACCCTAAATTATGCCTAAAAACATGCTAAAAATGTGATATTATTTATGTATATCATATAACCCCACACTTAGCTTTTTGCTTGTCCTCAAGCAAAGTCTACCTGAAGTTAGTGATTTTAAATCATATGTGCAGTCACTTAAATTTCCTAGTCATGTTTTTATTCCAAAAATTATTCAGACAATTCACAACACATGTCTGACTGGTTAGGCTGCTATGACAAGGTCTCAAATGTCTCTAGTAGATTATTATAATCAAGCAGGTTTAACAACTTAACAACTAAATTGAACTCTTCTATCAGTCACAAGGTCTTCCTGATGTGTAGTGTGTGTACTAGTCTAGACCAGATAGTCAACACAATATACTCTCATCTTAACTTCTACCAGATAACACTTCGACCCGTCGCTAGACATACTAACAACAGACAACTTTCTGAGTTCTGAGCCTTGGTGATCAGATTTTTAATTATTTAGCATTTATTGATTTTTTTTCTTTTATAGATTTTTCAGGGTATTTTGAGTCTGCTTTAACACGTCAACTTTAACTACCCATGTAACGAGTCCCACTCCGATGACTCACAGACCTACACGACCTTAGGGCATCAGGCTTTAAGTTCCCCTAAGAAGTGGTGCTCGAGTAGCAAAGGCCGCTAGCAAACTACCCTATTTAATTAACTCTCTCTTTTTTTTTCTTTTCACTTTCAACTCAGAGTCTCATCTAGTCATTTTAATTTCCAATACATCCGCAACTGGTCTAATCTTATCTAGTTAAGTTTTGAAAAGGTAATTGGCTGAGGTCTCTAATCCAGACTAAGTTGTGCTCAATTATCAGATATTCCCTATTCCTAATCAATAAGTTCAAAATAGTCATCACATTGTCTCCTACTAATCATAACATTCTACACACATATCATAGACATCAGTAATGTTTTACCAATCATACTGCATTTATAAAGTCTGAAAGAATGAAAAAATTTGAAATTTTTTTGAAATGGTATGAAAATACGGGGAAAACATGCAAAATACAGTGCACCGTGCACTGCTACCCCACACTTAAGTTTGACACTGTCCTCAGTGTTCATGCATTTCTAATTACCCCACACTTATTTGACTAACTAAGGGTAAGAGAGAAAATAAAGCAACAAAACAAGAAGGATAGTAGAAATAACAAAACAGAACACAAAACAAAGAAAATAAAAGTAGAGGAAGATGAGGATTAGAAAAACTCCCTTCATGTTTCGAGTAGAAGGGTCTTTTCTGAGCTGTCAATTGGCTTTTCACCTTAGCCATGTGCTATTGCTGAGGTGTTCTTGACTCTGTAAGCTCTAGATATTGGAGCGGATGACGTCAGCTCCGATCCTTCATTCTCGAGCTCCAGGTAGTGGCCTATCCATTTGATGAATGACTCGAGCCCCAAGGACTGTTTCCTCGAATCATATGCAAAGTTTCTCGTAATAGTAGCAACTTGTCTAGAAGGAACGTGCCTAGGAATGAGACTTCTTTGGATTGGTGTGCCTACCTGCCAATGTCAGTGAAGGTATTGCATGCAAGTTTCGAATGGCAGAAAAGATACCTGAAGCTTTGACAAAGCCGTGGTGGTAGGAGGCTCCAGTAGTGTAGATCTGGGCCCAAGTATTTGAGACTTCCTCGGGGAAGTTTCTCACAGCTAATTGGTATGCAGGGGATGCAAGCTCCTCCATTGCTATGCTCCTGATACAACGCCAAATTCTTCTATATCCCTCGACCCTTCGATACCACTTGGTAGATCACTTGCTTGCACTAGTCTGGCTTTAATTGTTGCCAGTATCTCATCTGTTGATTCTGCGGGTAGGGGTTTTGCTATGGTGGTATCTTCTGAACGTTTCCAGCTTCTGAATTATTCCTTAGCTAAATCCCGTATGATTTCTCCAGCTGGGATTGTATGCGTCTCCCCTTGGAGTAGCATTCTGCAGTAACCTACTCCTACCTCTTTTTGGAATGGTTCGTATTTCATTCCCATAGCAATCCCTGCTAAAGTGTGGTACTGGCAGACTTCACAGATTTGATACACAGACTGAACGTTTCTTCCTAAGACATTGGCACTCTGAATCTGGAAAACAACTTCTCATAGAATCTGCACATGACTTTAACATCATTAGTAGGTAATGCCTGTGGTTCAGGCCATTTTGAAATTTTCTACAACTACTATGATGTACTTGTTGCCAAAGGCAAGAAAGAAAAAGGATTCAATGAATACCCCAGATATCAAAAGATTGCAACACTTTGTGTACCTTGCTGGGGTAGACGATCTCTGGAAGATGTGTTACCTGTTATTTGGTAAGCATCGCAGGACTGTATCAGAGATACAAAATCCTCGAATATGGTGGGTCAACAAGATCCTGCCTTCAACACTTTACAGACAGCGTTGATAGCAGTCAATTGGTCTCCCGTAGATTCTTTAGGACAATGCTCCAAAATCTTGTGGCCTTCGTCTTCTGAGATACATCTTCTGATCACTTACTCTACAATGATTCAAAATAGAAAAACGGATCTCCCTAGTAGTAATATTCCAAATCAACAAAGAATTTCTTCTTTTGCTGATAAGTCATATCACTTGGGAATAATTAGCAACTAGATAATTAGTAATATCGGTAAACCACGGAGGAGAATCATTATTCATAGCAAACAATGAAAATAAATTCTCATTCAGAAATTTATCAGATACTACTGTCTCGTCAATAGCCTCTAACTTGGGGTTTTCTAATCTAGACCAAAGGTTTGCTTTCTAGATTTTTTAGCCCTTTTTCTTATCCCGTCTTTCTATATCAAATTCAATAGAACTTAACTAATCAATCTTGGTTCATCATTAGTTTTATTGAACAGATATCTCAGAGTAAAGTAATCAGTGTATACTATTGTTTAGAGTAGGCATGGCATGAATGTATCATAGGCATATGCAATAACTAGTAATCCCTTTTCAGTGGTGGTAAGGTTCTGCTAGGCATCAGTAAAAGGTCTTACTTGCATAGTGTATAACATGAAGTTCTAATCATGCCTATTTCCTAAAACAATCATTACTACATGGTCACTAGCATCACATATTAATTCACAAAGCAAATTCCAATTAGGTGATGTCATAATGGGTGCAGTAATTCCTTTTGGTTTAAAAAATCTCATGCATTTATCATCAAACAAAAGGAACATCCTTTCTCATTAGAATACTCAGAGGTCTGTCTATTAAAGAAAATTTTATTTCATGATTCGTCTAATAAACCTAGCATGACCTAAGAAAATTCTATAATGATATTTCTTCCAAATTAACACCTAAGCCAAAAATTGACAGCTCAAAAGAAAAATGTTCTTTCCTCATTTCAAAATTTTTTTTGAAAATAGAAATAACACGAAAAAGAGCAGCAAATGTACAACTAAGGAAAAAAACAAATAAGGTAAGAGATAGGGTTGAAGAACAACTTACTGTTGAACGAGAATACAATTTTTTTTTCGAGTTTTAAATTTTAATTTTTTTTTCTTTTTATATTTTATTTCGAAAGCGGTTAAATTTCCTCAATATGGTTTTAGAATAATTTTCTAAAATTTGATTATCCTAAATGTCTTAATTTCAGATAATATCTAAAATCAATTAGTTATGATAACCCTATATTTCAGAAATTGATTGTCTAACTAGCATAAAATAAGTGTTAGGTCTAAGGTCTAGGTTACTACTGTTACCTATCAAAAGTCTCTAGAATTGTGGCCAATAATCCTAAGTTCATTATGATATTTCCCCGGCAACGGTGCCAAAAATCTGATGGCTTCCCGACTGATATGCTAAAATAGGTGTTGTTTTACCCTATGTTGATTATGAATAATTAAGGACTGAGATTGACTAATTGTCACATTTAGTCTCTATGGTGTCGCTTAATCAGTCAGAACCTAAGGCAGAGTACCTATCGTGTAGCTAGTATATTAGAAAGTATCTACGATTTTATTTAAATTAAATATCGTACTCCCAGGGAAGTGGTAGCGGCTTAGTAGTAACTAGCCTTTTACCCTAACTATTATCTTGTGATCCAGTTATGCAATCGTCATCAATAACTTTGATGAGAAGGTGATTCATTCTCCACTAGGTTTAAGTCTATTTAAGCCTAAAAGTGTTTTATAGATAATGTCCTGATTCTATGTTATATTATTCCTACATGTTGATTGACCTACCTTCGAGTATTTTAGACATATCTTTGCCTGGATTGCAACTATGTACTGAGTCTAAAGGTGTACCACATATGAGTTATCTGATAAACCGCCCTACCTTAATGACGGCCCTACTCACGGTTCGAGCTAAAGGCATCCATGAAAGCCCTATGTCACTTCGGGGACCATGCCGCTCGCCCTAACGCCGACATAAACGCACAACTCAGCCTACTTAGACTACTCTAATGATGCGTGGATTCCGGTTGACTTACTAAATAGGTGTTATTTTACCCTATGTTGATTATGAATAATTAAGGACTGTGAATTAACTAATTGTCACATTTAGTCTATGGTGTCACTTAATCAGCCAGAACCTAAGGCAGAGTACCTATCGTGTAGCTAGTCTATTGGAAAGTATCTACGATTTTATTAAATAATTATCGTACTCCCAGGGAAGTGGCAACGGCTTAGTAGTAACTAGCCTTTTATCCTAACTCCTATCTTATGATCCAGTTATGCAATCTTCATCAAATACTTTGATGAGAGGGTGATCCATTCTCCACTAGGTTCAAGTCCAATTAATCCTAAAAGTGTTTTAAAGATGAGTTCTGATTCTATGTTATACTGTTACTATACATTGATTGACCTATATTCGAGTATTTTAGACATGTCTTGGCCTGGATTGCAACTATGTTCTGTGTCTAAAGGTTACCACATCTGAGTTTCTACGCTACCGCCCCATCGTTAAGGGTAACGGCCCTACTCACGGCTCGGACTAAAGTCAGCAATGACCGCCCTATGTCACTTTGGGGATCATACTGCTCGTCTCATAACCGCCGGCATAATACTCAACTCAGCCTACCTAGACTACTTTCAACCAACAGGGTGTTCCGCAGATTATTTTATCTAGTATGGCAGACACCAATACTAATTGATGTCTGTTAAACTAAACAGGTTATGAATAGACCGTGGTTAGGAATTGTCTATAACCCTAATTTCAGTTTAAAAGCACGGCAATAGACATGCAGACATAATGGATATTTAAGCAGGTGGCCATTTCTAGAAAAACATAATAACTTCAACATATATCACAAATATTCATAAAAACATAATCTGGTATTCAAATCAGTATTTGGGCAACACAATAACAACATATAAGAGAGGGACAGGGGGACCGATGCCATAAAGAATTCACCCTTTACGAAGTCTCGCCGATGGAGCGTACTGCTGTATATGCCTTATTGCTTGACCCGACTCTGCTCGTCAGAACCTTCGGAGGACGCTTCCTCAGCCTAGTAGCTGGGCTTTACTTAACAACCCGGCTTAAGCCCAGCCCTGTGGACTGACTCTTCGAACGCCTCGAGCCCTCTTAGGATCTCCTAACGAAATCCCGAGTATTCTAGGAATACCAGAAACGAACCTATCTATAGAAGCCTAAGATCTGAGACTATTTCTCAGAAACTAAAACAAACACTAATAAGAAAGAAAACTGAGATCCGAGTCTCTGAGTGAGTTGTGTACTGGAAAATTGTACACTGGAGACCACTAAATGACTCAGATCGAGTGGAGAGGGATGAATTCAACTGCTGGAGGCCTAGGGTATTTATAGCAGCTTCCAGGAGTGAAAATCTCTGAAAAATTCGATGTGGGACAGCTTCTGGCGGTTCGGGATGCCCGTCCCGGTTCGGGACGCCCGTCCTGGTTCGTTGACCAGGTTCGGGACGCCCGTCCCGGGTCAGGACGCCCGTCCTGGCGGTTTGACTGGGTCGGGACGCCCGTCCCGGACCTTTGACCGGGTCAATATTTCCAAAAATTGCGTTTTTGCCCCAGAATTTGCTATTTTCGTCTACTTTTCACCTGACACTTCCAAAATCATAAAAACCGTGAAATCAAGTAAATAATAAACAATTAATGTCAATTTACTCTCAATTTCACATTAAAACATATAAAAAACATGCTAAAAATGTGATACGATTTTCGCGTATCAGATAACCCCACACTTAGCTTTTTGCTTGTCCTCAAGCAAAGTCTACATGGAGTTAGTGATTCTAAACCGTAGTGCAGTCACTTAAATTCCTAGTCATGTTTTTATTCCAAAAATTCTTCAGACAATTCTTAATACAAGTCTGATTGGTTAGGTTGCTATGACAAGGTCTCAGATGTTTTTAGTAGTTTGTTATGATCAGGCAGAAAACAAATCAACAACTAGGTTGAACCTTTCTCTTAGTCATAGGGTCTTCCTGATGTGTAGTGTGTGTACTAGTCCAGACCAGATAGTCAACACAATGGCTCCTATCTTAACTGCTACCAGATAACCCTTCGACCTATCGCTAGACATGCTGACAACAGATAACTTTCTGAGTTCTGAGCTTTGGTGATAAGATTTTTAACGTTTTAGCACTTAGTTATTTTCTTTATAGATTCAGGGTATTTCGAGTCTGCTTAGAACACGTCAACTTCAACTACCCATGTAACGAGTCCCACTCCGATGACTCCCAGACCTACACGGCCTTAGGGCATCAGGCTTTAAATTCCCCGAAGGAGTGGTGCTCGAGTAGCGAAGGCCGCTGGCAAACTACCCTTATTATAATTAATTTCCTTAAGTTCTTTTCACTTTTAGCTCAGAGTCTCATCTAGTCGTTCTAACTGCCAATATATCCACAACTGGTCTAGTTTTATCTAGTTAAGTCTCGAATAGGCAATTGGTTGAGGTTTCTAATCCAGACAGGGTTGTGCTCAGTTATCAGGAATTCCCTATTCCTAGTCAATCAGTCCAAGATAGCTATTAACTATCTCCTACTAACCATAACATACTACCTACATATCATAGACATAAGCAATTTGTTTAACCAAGCATATTGCATTTAGAAGTCTGAAAGACGGAAAGATTTTGAAAATTTTTTGGAAGTGTGCGAAAATACAGGGAAAACAAGCTAAAGCATGCGAAAAATTTTTCAAACTGCTTCAAACTGCTACAGTGCACTGTGCACTGCTACCCCACACTTAAGTTTGGCACTGTCCTCAGTGTTCATGCATATCTAGACTACCCCACACTTATTTGAAAAAAAGAGCAAAAACAAAATAGAAAACTCTTACCCCACACTTATTTGACTAACTAAGGGTAAGAGAGAAAATAAAACAACCAAAGAAATAACAAAACAGGACACCAAACAAAGAAAATAAAAGTAAAGGAACATGAGGATTAGAAAAAACTCCCTTCATGTCGCGAGCAGAAGGGTTTTCTCTGATCTGACAATTGGCTCTTCACCTTAGCCATGTGCTATTGCTGAGGTATTCTTGACTCGGCAAGCTCTAGATATTGGAACGGATGATGCCAGCTCCGATCCTTCATTGTTGAGCTCTAGGTAGTGGCATATCCATTTGATGAATGACTCAAGCCCCAAGGATTGTTTCCTTGAATCATCTGCAAAGTTTCTCGTAATCATAGCAACGTGTCCAGAAGGAACGTTTCTAGGAATGAGACTTCTTTGGATTGGTGTGCCTACCTGCCAATGTTAGTGAAGGTATGGCATGCAAGTCTCGAATGGAAGAAAAGATACCTGAAGTTTTGGCGAAGCTGTGGTGGTAGGGGGCTCCAGTTGTGTAGATCTGGGCCCAAGTATTTGAGACTTCCTCGAGGAAGTTTCTCACAGCTGATTGGTATGCAGGGAATGCAAGCTCCTCCATTGCTATGCTCCTGATACACTGCCAAATTCCTCTATATCCTTCGACCCTTCGTTACCTCTTGGTAGATCACTTGCTTGCACTGGTCTAGCTTTAATTGCTGCCAGTATCTCATCTATTGATTATGCGAGTGTGGGTTTTGCTGTGGTGGTATCTTCTGAAAGTTTCCATCTTCCGAATTATTCCTCAGCTAAATCCCGTATCATTCCTCTAGCTGGGATTGTATGCATTTCCCATTGGAGCAGCATTCTGCAGTAACCTACTCCTACCTCTTTTGGAATGGTCGGTCATTCCCATAGCAATCCCTGCTAAAGTGTGGTACTTAGCAAACTTCACAGATTTGATACACAGGCTGAACATTTCTTCCTAAAACATTGGCACTCTGAATCTGAAAAACAACTAGAATCTGCACATAACTTCAACATCATTAGTAGGTAATGCCTGTGGTTCAGGCCATTTTCGAAAAGTGTTCCACGACTATTATGATGTAATTATGTTCAAAGGAAGAAAGGAAAAGGATTCGAAACAGAGTGATCGGTGTAACCTATTGTTTTTAGACAAGACTAGATAAGATTGGAATTTATCATGCATGAACTTTCTTATCATGTTTTTGTCCTAAAACAATTCGTACTACATCATTACATCACATATTCATTCAAAAAGCAGATTTTAATCAGGTGATGTCATAATGGGTGCAATAATTCCTTTTGGTTTTAAAAATCTCATGCAATTATCAGCAAAACAAAAGGAACATCCTTTTTAGAACATTCAAAGGTCTGGCTATTAAGGAAAAACTATTTCATAACTCATCCTAATAAGGCCGACATGACTCTAAGAAAATTCTAAAATAGAGTTTCTTCCCAATAAAAATCTAAGCCAACATTTTACAACTCAGAAGAAAATATATTTTATCCTCATTTCCATTTTTATTTCTTCGAAATTAACTAAAGGAAGAAAAACACGAAAAAGAGCAACTAAGAAAACAACTAAAAAAAAACAAGAGATAGGGAAAAAGATCAACTCACCGTTGAGCAAGAAAGATACATTCTTTTTGGGATTTTAAATTTTTAACATTTTTTTTCTTTTTATGTTTAATTTAGAAAGCAGGTAAATTTCCTTAATATGGTTTTAGAATAATTTTCTAAAATTTGATTATCCTAAGTGTCTTAATTCTAGATAACATCTAAAATTAATTAGTTATGATAATCCTATATTTCGGAAACTGATTGTCTAACTAGCATAAAACAAGTGTTAGGTCTAAGGTCTAGGTTACTACCGCTACCTATCATAAGTATCTAGAATTTTGATCAGGAATCCTAAATTCATTATGATATGTCCCCGGCAACGGCGCCAAAAATCTGATGCGTGGATTCCGGTTGACTTACTAAATAGGTGTTATTTTACCCTATGTTGATTATGAATAATTAAGGACTGTGAATTAACTAATTGTCACATTTAGTCTATGGTGTCACTTAATCAGCCAGAACCTAAGGCAGAGTACCTATCGTGTAGCTAGTCTATTGGAAAGTATCTACGATTTTATTAAATAATTATCGTACTCCCAGGGAAGTGGCAACGGCTTAGTAGTAACTAGCCTTTTATCCTAACTCCTATCTTATGATCCAGTTATGCAATCTTCATCAAATACTTTGATGAGAGGGTGATCCATTCTCCACTAGGTTCAAGTCCAATTAATCCTAAAAGTGTTTTAAAGATGAGTTCTGATTCTATGTTATACTGTTACTATACATTGATTGACCTATATTCGAGTATTTTAGACATGTCTTGGCCTGGATTGCAACTATGTTCTGTGTCTAAAGGTTACCACATCTGAGTTTCTACGCTACCGCCCCATCGTTAAGGGTAACGGCCCTACTCACGGCTCGGACTAAAGTCAGCAATGACCGCCCTATGTCACTTTGGGGATCATACTGCTCGTCTCATAACCGCCGGCATAATACTCAACTCAGCCTACCTAGACTACTTTCAACCAACAGGGTGTTCCGCAGATTATTTTATCTAGTATGGCAGACACCAATACTAATTGATGTCTGTTAAACTAAACAGGTTATGAATAGACCGTGGTTAGGAATTGTCTATAACCCTAATTTCAGTTTAAAAGCACGGCAATAGACATGCAGACATAATGGATATTTAAGCAGGTGGCCATTTCTAGAAAAACATAATAACTTCAACATATATCACAAATATTCATAAAAACATAATCTGGTATTCAAATCAGTATTTGGGCAACACAATAACAACATATAAGAGAGGGACAGGGGGACCGATGCCATAAAGAATTCACCCTTTACGAAGTCTCACCGATGGAGCGTACTGCTGTATATGCCTTATTGCTTGACCCGACTCTGCTCGTCAGAACCTTCGGAGGACGCTTCCTCAGCCTAGTAGCTGGGCTTTACTTAACAACCCGGCTTAAGCCCAGCCCTGTGGACTGACTCTTCGAACGCCTCGAGCCCTCTTAGGATCTCCTAACGAAATCCCGAGTATTCTAGGAATACCAGAAACGAACCTATCTATAGAAGCCTAAGATCTGAGACTATTTCTCAGAAACTAAAACAAACACTAATAAGAAAGAAAACTGAGATCCGAGTCTCTGAGTGAGTTGTGTACTGGAAAATTGTACACTGGAGACCACTAAATGACTCAGATCGAGTGGAGAGGGATGAATTCAACTGCTGGAGGCCTACGGTATTTATAGCAGCTTCCAGGAGTGAAAATCTCTGAAAAATTCGATGTGGGACAGCTTCTGGCGGTTCGGGACGCCCGTCCCGGTTCGGGACGCCCGTCCTGGTTCGTTGACCAGGTTCGGGACGCCCGTCCCGGGTCAGGACGCCCGTCCTGGCGGTTTGACTGGTTCGGGACGCCCGTCCCGGACCTTTGACCGGGTCAATATTTCCAAAAATTGCGTTTTTGCCCCAGAATTTGCTATTTTCGTCTACTTTTCACCTGACACTTCCAAAATCATAAAAACCGTGAAATCAAGTAAATAATAAACAATTAATGTCAATTTACTCTCAATTTCACATTAAAACATATATAAAAACATGCTAAAAATGTGATACGATTTTCGCGTATCATCTAACAAACAGGGTGTTCTGTAGGTTATTTTATCTAATATGGCAGACACCAATGCTTCCTAAATTGATGTCTGTTAAACTAAACAAGTTATGATTAGACCGTGGTTAGGAATTGTCTATAACCCTAAATTTAGTTTAAAAGAAACTACATTAAACATGCAGACATAATGAATATTAAGCAGGTGGCCATTTCAGGAAAATGATAAGAACTTCAACATGCATAACAAATACCCATAAAATCATAATCCAATATACATAATCAATATTTGGACGAAAACAATACAAACATATAAAGAGAGGGACAGAGGGACTGATGCCATAAAGAATTCACCCTTTACTTAGTCTCGCCGATGGAGCAACTGCTTGTATATGTTGTACTGCTCGACAGAACCTTCGGAGGACGCTTCCTCAGCCTAGTAGCTGGACTTTACCTTAATACCCAGCTTAAGCCCAGCCCTGTGGACTGACTCTTCGAACGCCTAGAGCCCTCTTAGGATCTCCTAACAAAATCCCAGGTATTCTATGAATACCAGAAATGAACCTATCTATCGTATCCTAGGATCCGAGACTAATTCTCAAAAATAAAGAAAACGAGACACTATCTAGAAATAAAAGAAACTTTACTGAACCCGAGTCTCTAAGTGACTTATGTACTCGAGAAAAATGTACACTTGAAGTCACTAAATGACTCAGATCGAGTGGAGAGGAATGATTTCAATCGAGGAAGGCCTGGGGCATTTATAGCAGCTTTCCGGAGTGAATTTTTCCAAGAATTTCGATGTGGGACTTTGACCAGGCATCTGGGACGCCCGTCCTGGATTGGGATGCCCGTCCTGGCCTGTTGACCAGGTCAGAACGCCCATCCTGATTCGGGACGATCACCCCGACTTTTGAACTTTTGAAAATTGCGTTTTTGCCCCGAAATTTGCCATTTTCTTCTACTTTTCACCTGACACTTCCAAAATCACAAAAACTGTGAAATTGAGTTAATAACAAACAATTAAGACCGATTTCCTATCAATTTCACCCTAAATTATGCCTAAAACATGCTAAAAATGTGATATGATTTATGCATATCAGTATATGTTGATGATATGGTGATCAAGACTTCGACATAAAGATCACATCTGAATGATTTGAAGGAAACTTTTGATACTTTGACAAAGTATTATTTGAAATTAAACCCAAATAAGTGTACATTCGGACACTCAGGGAAGTTCCTTGGTTTTATGATGACGGAGCGAGGGATTGAGTCCAATCCAAAGAAAATCGAGGCACTCATTAAAATGGTAGAACCCTGATGTATAAAGGATGTAAAAAGGTTGAATGGGTGTATTGCAGCCCTTGGGAGATTCATCTCGAACTCAACTGAAAGATGTCTTCCGTTTTTTAAAATTTTAAAACAAGCTGCAAGAACCTTCACATGGAATGCGGAGTGTAAGGAGGAATGGGAGAAGTTGAAACATTATCTCTAGAATCATCCCCTGTTGAGTTCGCCGGAAATAGGTGAAGTTCTATACTTATATTTATCGGCATGTAGCTTAGCAATTGCTTCTGTTTAACTTCGGGAGGTTGCTCATAAACAACTCCCAGTGTATTATGTAAGTAAAATTTTGAACGGACCTAAGTCCAGGTACCTAAATATAGAAAAATTGGCTTATTCATTGGTTGTTGCTGCTCAAAAATTACGAATTTACTTCGCTGCCCACACAATTATGGTATACATAAATTCACCACTTAAATAAATTTTTCAAAAAATAGACCAGTTTGGAAGGATGTTGAAATGGTCAATTGAATTGTGTGGGTAAAATATTAAATTCAAACCTCGCACAACAATTAAAGCATAGACTTTGACAAACTTTTTAGTAGAGTCTTCTTTTTCAGAAGATGAAGTACTTGCTATTATTCCTTATGAAGAACCTCCACCTCAGCAATTACCGGAATATTAGACTATGTTTGTTGATGGATCCGTAAACTTGCAAGGTGCAGGAATTGGAATAATCATTAAATCTCCCAGTGAAGAACAAGTGGATTGCAAAAGTATTTGCCTTGATTATCCTGTATCCAATAATCAAGTTGAGTATGAAGCCCTTATTCAAGGTTTACTCTGGGCCGCTGAAGCCGGAATAAAATCAATACTTGTCTATAGTGACTCGCAAGTAGTGGTTCGACAGCTGAACGAAGATTATGCAGTCAATTTCGACAACTTGAATAAATATATGGAGAAAGCATTTCAGCTAAAAAATACTTTTGATTATTTTCGGTTGGAAAAAATAGATCGAAAACAAAATAAAGAACCAGACCAACTCTCCTGAGTAGCTTCAGGAGACATTCCAAACAATCTCCTCATCAATATTGAAGTCCACACTTCCCCGTCAATTGACCATAAGAGTTCAACAATGGTTATTGCTTTATGTGAAGCACTTGGATTGATTAAATAAAAAATTACATTGAACAAGACGTGCTCCTAGAAGATGAAACGAAACTATCTATCTCACCCTAGGATCTGAGACTATTTCTCAGAAACTAAGAAAAACGAAACACAAAAAGGAAAGAAAGAAAACTTATACTGAAATCTGAGTCTCCGAGTGAGTTGTGTACTCGAGAATTGTACACTGGAAACCACTGAATGACTCAGATCGAGTGGAGAGGGATGAATTCAACTGAGGAAGGCCTGGGGTATTTATAGCAGCTTTCTGGAGGGCGTCCCGGTTCAGGACGGTTTGTTGACCAGGTCAGGACGGCCGTCCCGAGTCCTGGACGCCCGTCTCGACCTGTTGACCAGGTCAGGACGCCCGTCCTGAACCGAGACGCCCTCCCCGAAGTCCGAACTTCTAAAAAATTGCGTTTTTGCCCTGAAATTTGCCATTTTCTTCCACTTTTCACCTGACACTTCCAAAATCATAAAAACTGTGAAATTGAGTTAATAATGAACAATTAAGACCAATTTACCCTCAATTTCGCCCTAAATCATGCCTAAAAACATGCTAAAAATGTGATATGATTTATGCATATCAATCTCGCAAGACTCGGCTGATGAAGTAAACTGGTAGATGCTTATCCTTTGAGTCTCTTACCAGGACTGATGCTACCGCCTGCTGTGAAACAGATAAATACATATACAGCACCTAGCCTGATACAGGCGCACTCAGGAAGGGCAACCTTTCTAAGTAGTCCTTCAAATCTTCCCATGCCTTTGCACATTCTTCACTCCATAGGAACGCCTTTCCTGAAAAGTTTAGGGTTTTGAAGAATGGTACGCACCTTTCGGTAGATTTCGAAATAAATCTCCCTAATGCGGCTATGCATCCATTTAGCCTTTGAATATCCTTGATGCAACGGGGCTCAGCCAGTGCCAATACAGCCTCGACTTTGTGTGGATTAGCCTCGATGCCCCGTTCTGACATCATGAACCCTAGGAATTTGCCAAACTTCACTTTGAAAGTGCATTTCGTTGGATTGAGCATCAGTTTGTACTCCGACAAGGTGGTGAACGTCTCCCTTAGATCCTTCAGGTGGGAACTCCCGCGTTTGGTCTTGACGACCATGTCGTCCACGTATGTCTCTACGTTCCTACCGATCTGCCACTGCAAGATCTTATTCATCATTCTTTGATAGGTTGCTCCAACATTCTTCAGTCCAAAAGGTATCACGTTGTAGCAGTAGGTGCCTCTGGACGCTCGAAAAGAAGTATGGATCTGGTCCTGCAGCCACATGCTGAATTGGTGATACCCCAAGAAAGCATCCATAAAATTGAGGAACTCATATCCCGACGTTGAATCCACAAGAGCGTCGATGCGAGGGAGTGGATAACAATCCTTGGGGCAAGCCTTGTTTAGATTTGTGTAATCCACACACATCCTCCATGTCTCGTTAGATTTCTTTACCATTACTACATTTGCCAACCATGAAGGGTAATCTACCTCCAGTATGAAGTTGGACTTCAGTAATTTTTGTACTTCGATTTGCATGTCCTTAATTTTGTCTTCGTCGAATTGTTGCAATTTTTGTTTAACGGGTTTAAATGTAGGATCGATGTTGAGTATGTTCTCCGCGATGTCTGGTGATATTCCCGGTGTGTCCTCGGTACGCCAAGCGAAATTACGGAGATGATCAGAAAGGAAATGGATCGTCTCCTCTCTTATGGGCGTTGGCATTTCGTTTCCTATCTGGATCTTTTGATAGGGGTAATCTGGGTGAATCATGAGTTCATCGTATTCCTTCGACTCCGGCTCGAAATAGTCGGTGGGATGGTTCGCTTGGGACGAAGTGGTGTTCGATTTCATCTCCTTCACCACTAACATGGATGCGACTGTAGTAGACGGTGACATGGCTCTCTGCTGCTTCCGAGACTTGAAGATATGAGCCAGGAGGCTTTTAGGGCTACTCTTGAAGTAGCTGATTCTGTTCTTCGTCCCAAATCGTACTTGCTGATGTGAAGTTGATATGACCAGCTCGAATGCGGAGTGCGCCGGTGTGCCTAAGATGGCATTGTAGGGGGAGTCAATGTCTACTACGTAAAACTTGACCTCTTCTTCGCGGGAACAAATATTGGATCCCAAGGTCACGTCATCCTAACCGTTCCTTTGACTCCAATTTTGTGAGTGGTGAATCCTTCCAGGACCATGTTGTTGGGCTTCAAATGAAACATTTGAAACATTTGAAGTAGAGTATATTCTTCGTTGCGCCCGTGTCTATCAAAACTCTTCTTACTCGACATTTGTCAAATCCCTTCATGGCCATGCCTACTTCTAGGATGATGGGGGTAATTTGTGCTTCCTCATTCAGTTCCAGGTCTTGATCAAAAAAAGTTATGGGTTCGTGCGACAGCCTGTCGAAGTGCGACATCGGCACAGGCTTCTTTAGGTTGTGAATCTTCCGCTTTATTTGCTTAATGGAAGAGAATTGGGGTGTTATGACCTCGATTATTCTATCGGTCTTTTCCTTGGGTTTCTCTGCGAGATATTCTTTTAGATGGCCTTCATGTATCAATTTTTCAATTGTACGTTTCAACTGAATGCAATTCTCGGTCATGTGGCCATAATCCTGGTGGAAGCCACAATTCTTCATCTTATCTTTGGCGGGGATGTTCTGAGTCCGCATAGGTGGGGGGTCATGAACTCCGTATTTCTGTTTTATGACCGTAACGAGGTTCTCCTTTGGGATGTTTAACGATGTAAACGACTCAGTCTTTCTCATTCTATTCTTTTCTCTTTGGCTTCGAGGGGAGGTTTCCTTATATCTCTCCTTTCTTTTGTTCTGCGGCTCCTATGCGCTATCTTCAGCTAGTGCAACTTTTCGCGCTACGCTAAATACTTCGCCAATGGTTTCAGGTTTCTGAAGTTGAAGCTCGGTGAATAGAATCTTCTATCGAAACCCTTCTTCGAAACAAGTTATCGTAGTGTCTTGAATGATCTTCTCGATTTCGTCGTATGTTATAAAGTCAGTGGTTCAGACTTTACCAACATTCAACATGCAGACTTACATGCTGCCAAGTGGTCTCACAAAAAAAATGGATAAACTTTGTAGAGACTTCTTCTCGGGAGTATTGGAAACATCTAACAGGTATTTCTATCCTAAAGCCTGGAGCACAATCTATACACGTAGGAAGGTTGGAGGTTTGGGGATCAGGAAGATGGAGGATATCAACAGAGCACTGATAACTAAATTGGTGTGGTCAGTGTGTGAGGATGGACCTAAGCCTTGGGTCCAATTGATCAAGACGAAATATCTGAGAGGGGGGAAAGTGTTGGATGTCCAAGGTACAGAAAGAGCAATGTCCTGGATTTTTGGGGAAGTATCAAACAATGCATACCCACCTTTTGCATTGGGGCATGCTACCAAATTGCAGCCAACTCAACTGTGAACATTAAAAATAATCCATGGTTGATCACTACTCTAGATTTCCACATTCTAGAAGAAGTGGAGATCCCATCGCATCTGTAGTTTGTTAGGCATTTGATGGAAGCTGATGGAACTCAATGGAATATAGGTGTGATCCCATCAATTTTCCCAACTGCCATTAGCTATAATATTTTGAATACCCCTATTCTACAAAGGGGGCAAGAGAGACTGGTCTGGACGCCCTACACGTCAGGGAATCATACAGTGAAGTCCACCTACAATATGATCACGAACCACAGGTACTCATCTACAAGTCTAGCTCCAAAGGAACAATGGAAAAATTTATGGAAATTGGATCTTCATGGTAGGCATAAAATGATTCTCTGGAAGATCTTGCAAAATGCTTTACCTACCTTTGATCTGTTGTCCAGGTTTTTGTCTAGTCTAGACAACAAATGCTACTTTTGCCAAGCAGAGGAAGAGTCAGTCCAACACATTTTTATGGAATGTTCAGTTACTAAGATGATATAATGGAACTCCCCATGGAATGTAAGAATTGAAAATTTTCAACAGGCAGGAGTCTGTTGCTGGATCAACATGATATTAGGGACTAACAACCCTTTTCTAGTGGAGGAGAAAGACAAAGAATACATGAAACACTTTCTCGGAGTGACAATGGAACTAATATGGATGACCATAAACAAGATTTGGAAGAAAAATATCCCAATTAACATAGTTGAACTATCAAAGATGATTAATGCTAATGCAAGCAAATACTGGCAGATAAGTGCTGGAAAAAAGAAACATCATGATAAGAATGCAGTAAAATGCTAAAGCAGGGAGTGGGCAGCCCCTCCAAGGGGTGAGTATAAACGGAATTTTGATGCAGCTTTCAAGAATAAGCTCTGCATTAAGTTTGGTAGAAGCGTACTTAACAGTAAACTTTTTTGGTTTCTTAATTTTATCCCTAGATCAGGGAATGTTTTTGCTCACAGGTTAGCCAGATGGGCTTCTGTCTCTGATTTTTGTGGCCAAGTTAATCTCAAAACATTGCCTTCGTTGTTTTGAGTGGAAGAGATGGCTTGAGCTTTAGTTTTTCTTTTTGTTTGTGGTTGTAAGATTAGATGTTTTCTGCTTTGTTTAACGATATTTGTTCCATTATTTACCAAAAAAAAGTAAAAAGTAAAATTATTTATTAATAATAGATATATATTACAAAAGAAATCCAAAATTTTGATATTTTAGATGGGATGAAATGTTGGATGACAATAAAGAAAATTGCTGCCATTTTTGTCAGTGGAAAGGAATTCATGGTAGCAAATAGGGAAGTAATGCTGTAATGGAGAGTCCAGCCCTAAAAGACATTGCAGTTTCTAAAAATAGAGTGTGGCAAAGGTTTATACTTCTTCACACAAATATATATATATAATTAAATATATCGTATATTTATTATTAGGGGTATTCTTGTATCTATCACTCATGTTTCACTCCAACTTCAGCCTTTCAATGTTTAAATACCTTTTAATATATATATTGAGAGATATGAAAATACCTCAGGCAGACAAGTCAAATTACACAAGGTAAGTGGGACCCACAGGGCCGACGTGGCGATCCACCTGGCATGGCATGACGGGCCCACTCCGCCACACGCCAACCTCCCACGATGGACCACGCTGTTGCCCCGCCTCGCCTCGGGGGCGAAGTCAGCACACACTGGTCACTTCGGGGTGGACCCGCTGATTGATCACACTTTTAGAACCGTCTCTAATGGTCAACATTTGACTCCACAATGGATTACAGTCAAAACTTCCCTAACGTTTTACTAAAAAGGGGATCTCATATCTTTCCCGTAAAAAATCACCCGACCTACCTATCGCAAGGGCAGTTTATCCCCTATAAATACCACCCCCATAAAGGTAATGAGGGTAATGCCAGATTACTCTACTAAATCTCTGTCAAGCTATCCACCCTACACTTAAAATCACTGACTTTACCATCGGAGGGTTTACCAGAGACCTTCCACTCTCCGTGTAAACTTTACTGTTTTGTAGGCCTAGCGTTGCAAGATAGCAATCCTCCCACGACACATAAACAACACAGATAGTGGTATTTGGCAGAGAGACCATCAAACGACGCCGGATAATCAACACGTGGCGTCAGACCGATTTTTGACGAATCAATCCTCCGTTCCCGATCGACCACAACTACGGTCAGTCGTTGAGCGCTTAGGCCCCCGCGGCTCACCCCGCAAATCGACTGACCTCCGCGACCATCTGAACGGAAAGCGGACCACGGAGAACGGACTGGCCGAGGAGGTCGAGGACCTACAGAAAGAAATTGAACGGCTCCGAGCAAAGCGCGACCTTTCAAAATAATGGAAGCAACTCTGTTCTGCATACCGTCGCCAAAGCCTCTCGCCCCCTCCCATTTTCGACGACGACCAGGATCCCGCGGAGATTCTACCCCCGCGATCCAAGAATGGGGTGAGTCGGCAGACGAGGGGCCAGAACGCAGCCGCTAAAAAGCCGCTTCGCTCAATCAGCAAAGTGGGAGAGAGCCAACCGTCCAGTCAGCTAAACAGAGAAAGAGGCCTTTGCGGAATGGATCCACCTCACCGTGTCGGACCCGCAACTGAAAATTCCATCATTTGTCCTATACTCCGGTCAAAGAAGACCTGATGAACACATTTGCAGATACAGGTCGTCCATGGACCTCGTAACGATCGACGAAACAATACTATGCAAGGCCTTCCCCGGCACCCTGACCGACAGAGCCCTGACTTGGTTCACCTCACTGAAACTAGGTACGATTGACTCCTGGCAGGCGCTCGAGAAGACCTTCCTGAATAAGTTTAGCATAGCGGGCACGATCCCCAAGACAAGAGGTGACCTCGCCAACGTCAAGCAGAAGGATGACGAAACCCTACTCGAATACCTGGAGCGTTTCAAGAAGGTGCACGATGAGATCGACGGAATTACCCAAGACACAGCCATCACCTGCTTCGAAGGCGGCTTCCGGTTGAAAATGTTGTACACTAAACTCCAACTCTGCAAGCCCGAAACCATTGGCGAAGTGTTCAGTGTAGCCCGAAAGGTCGCCCTAGCCGAAGGAAGCTCTCAAGGATCACACTACCAGAAAAAAGAAAGGTACGGAGAAACACCCCCCCCTAGGGCCGATAGGGCAAGAACATGACGCGAAGGACTGAAGCGGTCACTTCGATGAAGTCCAGGGAAAACCTCGTCACCACCGTTAGGGACGAGGTTCCAGTGTCGTTTAGTGATCTCTCTCGGTCAAACACCAGTATCAATGTTGTCTATGTGTCGTAGAAGGATTGCTATCTTGCAACGCTAGGCCTGCAAAACAGTAAGTTTACCCGGAGGGTGGAAGGTCTCCGGTAAACCCTCTGACGGTTAAGTCAGTGATTTGACTGTAAGGTTGGTAATTTGGCAAAGATGAATAGAGTAATCTGGCCTTACCCTCCTTAGCTCTATGGGGGTGGTATTTATAGGGGATAAACCACCCTTGTGTTAAGTAGATCGGGTGATTTGTTACGAGAAATCTGATGGTTATCAGATTTTGTGAAAAAGATATGAGATCCCCTTTTTCAGTGAGATGTTAGGGGGATCTTTGACTGAGATCCCTTGTGGAGTCAAACGTTGACCATCATGAAGTGTGATGGGTCAGTGGGTCCACATGAAGGCAGATGGGACCCATCGGGCTCACGTGTCTGTCCACCTGGCATGGCATGACGAGTCCCACTTCGCCACACACCAAACCCCACGATGGACCACGCGGCTACCCCGCCTCACCCCGTGGACGAAGTCGTCACACGCTGATCACTTCATGTGGACCCACTGACCCATCACACTCTCAGACCTTCTCTGATGGTCAACGTTTGACTCCACAAGGGATCTCAGACAAAGATCCCCCTAACATCTCACTAAAAAAGGGGATCTCATATCTTTCTCACAAAATCTGATAACCATCAGATTTCTCGTAACAAATTACCCGATCTACTTAACACAAGGGTGGTTTATCCCCTATAAATACCACCCCCATAGAGGTAAGGAGGGTAAGGCCAGATTACTCTATTCATCTTTGTCAAATTACCAACCTTACAGTCAAATCACTGACTTAACCGTCAGAGGGTTTACCGGAGACCTTCCACCCTCTAGGTAAACTTACTGTTTTGCAGGCCTAGCGTTGCAAGATAACAATCCTTCTACGACACATAGACAACATTGATACTGGTGTTTGGCCAAGAGAGATCACTAAACGACACTGGAACCTCGTCCCTAACGGTGGTGACGAGGTTTTCCCTGGACTTCATCGAAGTGACCGCTTCAGTCCTTCGCGTCCTGTTCTTGCCCTGTCGGCCTTGGGGGATGTTTCTCCGTACCTTTCTTTTTCCGGTAGTGTGATCCTTGAGAGCTTCCTTCGGCTAGGGCGACCTTTCGGGCTACACTGAACACTTCGCCAATGGTTTTGGGCTTGCAGAGTTGGAGTTCAGTGTACAACATTTTCAACCGGAAGCCGCCTTCGAAGCAGGTGATGGCTGTGTCTTGGGTAATTCCGTAGATCTCATCGTGCACCTTCTTGAAACGCTCCAGGTATTCGAGTAGGGTTTCGTCATCCTTCTGCTTGACGTTGGCGAGGTCACCTCTCATCTTGGGGATCGTGCCCGTTGTGCTAAACTTATCCAGGAAGGTCTTCTCGAGCGCCTGCCAAGAGTCAATCGTACCTAGTTTCAGTGAGGTGAACCAAGTCAGGGCTCTGTCGGTCAGGGTGCCGGGGAAGGCCATACATTTTCCACTGTTGATGGATTTACCACATCGAAAATACATAAAAATATAAACTCTAATATGCTATTTCCTCGCACTTTCCTTCCATTTACAAACCCTTGTTCCTATCATCTTCTACAACTGTATTTCCAGACCCCCTCTCCCCACACACACACAATACATACATATATATCACACACACACACACACACACACATATATATATATATGAATTAAAGGCACTCAAAAGGAAGATTCAAGAAAAACCCCCAAAATATTTGTTGAAAATAGGAAAATAGTTTATTTACACGATTGTGCCATTATTTTCTATAATTTTAATTTCAAGTTTTAAATATCTAAACTTTTTATATCCGATCATTTAGTAACAATCTCATTTATTCTGTCCATATATATATATAGTAAACATTTTCGCTGAAATGTCATAAATTTAAAATATGATAAAGATAAAAAATGTATCTAAAAAAACTATCATAAATTTAATATAATATGATCCTCAATTAAGGTAAACCTTAATGATTAAGGTAGGATTTTCCAAATCTCATGTGTTGATATTTTGTCCTAAGTAACATGTGTTTTGGCCTATTTCTATAAACATTTATGGAATCTTAAGATATATTTGCCATCGTCAAGGAAAATTTGTTTCTTTTTTCAAACTTTTCAAGAAGACAAAAGAATAAATCGTAATATAATAATCTTGTTTAATATTTAATACATTTTAATAATCATTCTAATTTCTCACTTATTCATCTCAATGTGAGTAAGTAGATAGTAGATTAATTGACGTGACTGTTTTTATTTAAGTATCTTTACTTAAATACATTTAAATAAGAGATATTGAATTCACAAAATTATATAGTTTTTTTTAAAAAAATATTTTCGAAGTTTTTTTTGTTATTATATTTAGAACTCATAACATCTTAAATTTATAAATGAATGTAATACAAATTAAATTATGTTTTATAATAAGAATCATTTTAATTAAATATACACGTCAGACACTAAAAATCAAACTATAATAATAAGGAGAAAAAAATTGATTACTTATTACAAATATAATAACTAAGTAAAATTATTTATTAAGTAGAGATTATAATTTACCCCTTTCTGCTTATAATATATATGAGATTCAATTGGGAAAACACAAGTCTTAGAATAAAGGAAGACTGCTTATAATAACATTATCCCCTTGACTAGAAATTATAAATTAAAATAAAAATTCAAGAAACCTGCACTCCAACTCTCTTTTGACCAACAAATCTATGTTTTGTCCAGGTTCAAGGATGTGCTGGTGAATTCTTGAAAATGATAATCTCATCCCTAATATAAAATAATATAATATATATATTTCAAATTACATATTTATATAAATAATTTAAAAAAAATTATTTTAAAAAAAAATCTACAAATAATCGTTATAATTATTTAGTAAATATTAAATTGGATATAAAATTTGAATGAACATTACAATATATATATATTGTAATGTTCATATATAAAAGATACGGGAAAGGACCTGGTTGGATTTGGTCCAAATATTCGGCTAAAATTATTGCATATTTATGGGGCAAAGACAATTCGGGAAATGTCCCTAAATCATATTTATGTGTACTTTTGGCATGGATATTAATAAAAACTCCCTCAAATATATTGAAATTAAAATTAATCCGAATACAAATATAATGAAATGTCATTATATATATATAACCTTTCTTATTCTATACGTTCAAAAAAACATGCATCAAATCAAACAGAAAAAACATAAGTTGTAATAAAAACTTATAAATACTAAATTTGAAATATTAAAATTCACACGTCGCCATCCCAAAGTTGTTCCAAAGACTTGATTAGCCCCTCTGGGTGAATAAACTGAAGTGCTGGATTGCTTCTGCTTTGAGGAAATTTCTCAATTTCATCGAGTTAGTAAGTTCAAAATCAAAAATCTCGAGATTTTGAGCCATCTTTTTCTTATTAAAATTCTTTGGGATTACAGATACATCTTGTTGATAAATCCATCTCAATGCAACCTATATTACACATAAATATTTTTTTAAGATAAAAGTATCTATTACTTGCTCGAAATATAAATAAATAAATAAATATATATATATAATATTATATTAGAAGCAAACCTGTGCCACGCTCTTATGTTTGGAAACTGCAATCTCTTTTAGAACTGGACTCTCCATTACTACATTACTTCCCCATAGGCTACCATAAGCTCCCAAAGGAGACCATGCACTCACATGAATCCCTTTCTCCTTACAAAATGGTAGCAATTTTCTTTGTTGCCATCCAACATTCATCTCCACCTGAAAAATAACAACATTTCAAATTTGTTTGTAAATAAAACTAGCCATGACTAATATATATATATATATATATATATATATATATCAATATTATCAAATAGACATGATATTGACCGAAGTAATTGAATATATATATAACCCGGTAGTTTGGAAGAGTTGTTAAGAAGACTTCTAAATAATTTTTTTAGGACAGATGATCGAGTGTTCCTCCACCTTAAAAAATTCTGGGTCAAATTTTGGATTCGAACACTCAATTTTCTGCCCTGAAGGAAGCATTTAGAAGTCTGCTTAACCAATTTTCCCAAACTATCAAATTAGTTTTATGGAAAAGGTGAGGACACATGACACTCAAAGTGGGTATAAAAAAAATAAATAATATATATATATACATATACATACCTGATTAACTGCTGGTAGTATAGTAGTTTTTTCCAAGAGTGTTTGGAGCTGTTCAACAGTGTAATTGCTTACACCAATAGATTTGACTAATCCCAATTTTTGGCACTCTTCCATGGCCTTCCAAGTCCCATGTATGTCAAATGGAAGGAAGTCTTCCTTTGCATTGAAATTAGCCATGCTAGCATCTTTCTTGAATCTTAATGGCCAGTGAATTAGATAAAGATCCAAATAATCTAGTCCCAACTTCCTAAACAATTTGAACACAAAACACAGAAATGTTAAATTTTTATTTATAACTTTAAATTAAATGATGGTAAGTTCGAAACAAAGACAGAAAATTACCTCAGTGAATTTTGGAGGGCAGGAAGGACGAGATCAGGATGGGCATCAGTACACCACAACTTAGAATTAATGAAAAATTCTTCCCTTCCATTTTTAACCAAACCACTCTCTATCGCCTGAGACAAAGCTTTGCCCAGAGCTTCCTCCGAACCGTACTCTGTTGCAGTGTCAAAGTGTCGGTAACCGGCCTTGATTGCCTCCAAGAAAATTGGAGTTAGTTCCTCATTTGGCGGAAGAGGAGATGCGAAGCATCCGAATCCAAACACCGGCATCTTGTAACCGGAGTTCAACACCGTTTCTGGGATCATTTTTATGTTTTTCTCTATTTTTTCGACTGTTGCTCTTTCCTTCTCTTGGAAGATATATATATAGAGATTAAATATTACTTATTATTGAAGAATTATTGGCGCTGATTTTTATTATTTTGATCGTTTACTTTTCCGCCGAGAAATATTGACCTCGCGTGTATATATGTTGAGAGGTTGTAAAAACCTCGATCTAACTCCGCAGTAATATAGCCGCATAAGCCTGCCCATATAGCTATTTAAGTCTCCTTCACTCCGAAGATCTTGGGCGAAGTAAATAATCTTAACTACCAATCAGATCTGGATTCTTTAAATATCTTCCGGGAAATATCTTGTGATCAACAATCCGGAGTCCCACTTCGCCTCCGGATACGGGATAACTCTAGGGGACTTTCCAGAATCTTCCCCTTTAAAATATCTGTTAATTAAAACATCTCTTGATTGAGAAATATCTAACAAAATATCCCTACGATGGTGGGATATTTTGGGCTTAGACAAATATCAAGCCACTCACCACAGGGTCACCCGACTCTATAAATACCCTCTCTCACAAGGCAGGAGGTAAGTTCAGATATCCATACTATAATCTCTATACATTTTCCTCTATTTTTCTCTCCAGTTTCAAGCTACTGACTTGACCGTCGGAGGGTTCGCCGGAGGTCCTTCACCCTCCGATTGAACTTCTCTCTTTCGCAGGTCATCTTGCCCGCGTCGAGCTGCAAGTTTAGTAGAGGTTCTTCCATCAAGTCCACGGCACTCTTGATATTCAACATCAAACCAAATTCCGGCTAATCAGTTTGGTTCCGTTACCGGGAAACGAAAACACTTCCCTCATCCACAAAGATCACAAATGGCTGGACCATCAACGGAACGTGGACTTTGCTTCGATACACCTATCTTGGAACCTCGCCCAGAGGAGTATCGAACTATGTCGGCTCCCACAAAACCCCGATATCATTCTGCCTTCGAGCGCCTCGGTCAACAGACAACCTCCCGCGAAGTCCCCACTCCACGTGGGGCAATATATAGCAGAACGTATAGTCCCGCAGATTATGTCAAGGAAATCAACGACCTGCGGAAAGAGGTCGAACGACTTCGCAGAGAACGGGATCTCTCGCGACCACAGGCAAGACATCAGACAGAGCTTGGTGGACCGGATTTAGACCCACACGTCATACCGGCCATCGGCGGAGAACGTTTTCAACAACCGTTGGCTAAATCTCCTTCGGCGACAAGCAGACACTCAGGAAAGCGAGACCTCCTCGGGAAAACACTATTCCAAGCCGCCAGCGAAGTGGCTGAAAGTCAGCCAAAAGATAAGCAAGGGAAAACCAAGGATCAGCCCGAATATCAATCCAAAAAGCTCAGAAAGGAAGCTTGTGTAGACAAAGTTCCAGAGAATCAAAGTCAGGAGGACCACTTAATGGAAACAGGCCCCTTCACCGAATGGATTCACGTCGCTTTCCCCAAGAAGGCAGTGAAACTCCCGCAGATGGTCTTATATTCAGGGACGACTAAACCCCAGGAACATATCTGTCGATTCAGATACGCTATGGCCTTGGTGACCAATAGCGAAGCCGTTCTTTGCAAAGCATTCCCCAGTACCTTATCAGACAAAGCCTTAACCTGGTTCTCTTCACTCAAACCCGGCACCATCAATTCATGGCGTGACTTGGAAAAGTCCTTCCTAGACAAGTTCAGCATAGCCGGTAGAATTCCGAAGACAAGGGGAGACCTCGCCAACATCAAGCAAAGAGAGAATGAACCTCTCCTCTCTTACTTGGAACGATTCAAGCGCACATATGATGAGATCGAAGACATCAGTCAAGACACCGCGATCACATGTTTTGAAGCAGGATTCTACTCCAAAATGTTGTATACAGAACTACAACTCCGAAAACCGGACACAATAGGCGAGGTATTCAATGTGGCACGCAAGGTGGCATTGGCCGAAGACAGCACCAGTTTTTCTTGGGGTGCGAGGAGAGAGAGATATCACGAAGATTCCGCCCGGGATCGGAAAGGAAAAGGCAGGACCAGAAAAACTGAATCGACCACGTCCGACACCCCCAAGGAGAAGTTCGTCGCTGCTGTTAAGCAAAAGTTTGGAACTCATAGTGCACCGCCTGCACAAAACACGTCCACCAGAGAGAAGTCGAAGTACTGCGACTTCCACAAAGATTGCAATCACACTACCGAAGATTGTTTTCAGCTAAAACGGATGATTGGAAAGTTGGCACGGGAGGGGCACCTGAAGGAGTATCTCGCAGAGCCACCCACGGAGAAGGGTGAAAAGGTGATCGAAGTGATAACACCTCAGTTCGCTTCTATCAAACAGATAAAGCGGAAAATCTATAACCTGAACAGGCCAGGGCCGATAAATCACTTCAACAGGCTCTCCTTAGAGCCCATAACATTCTCCGACCAAGACTTGGAGCTAAACGAGGAAGCACGGGTAACCCCTATCATATTGGAAGTCCGCATGGCACCAAAAGATATCAATAGTTGCCGGGTGAGGAGAGTGTTGATTGACACTGGCGCGACTAAAAACATATTATACTACAAGTGTTTCAGGGAGATGGGCCTGAATGATTCAATTTTGAAACCTAGCAATATGGTGTTAGAGGGGTTCACTGCGCACAAGATCGGAGTTAAGGGAACAGTAAAAATCAATGTGACTCTGGGGTCCGATTTCTGTTGCCGCTGCGAGGAAATCAAGTTTTACGTAGTAGATGTTGATTCACCGTATAATGCCATTTTGGGGACTCCGGCACACTCCTCTTTTGAGTTAATAATATCAACATCTCATCAGCAAGTGCGGTTCGCCACCAAGAATGGAATTGGCCATGTAAGGAGTAATCCCAAAAGCCTTCTCGCCCATGTCTTCAAATCCAGACAACAACAGGTCACTTCAACAACTACTTCGGTGCCAATATCCGCCCTGGCTGGAGCGAGATCGGAAGAAACTTCGACGCGGACGCACGGTGTTGATAAAATAAAACCAGAATTAGACGAATATGACGAAATCTCTATCAACTCTGGCTACCCAGAACAAAAGATACGAATTGGAAAACATTTGCCTACACCCATGAAGGAGCAAATAGTTCAATTCCTTTCAGAACACCTCACCAACTTTGCCTGGAAAGTTGAAGACATGAAGGGAGTGTCACCAGAAGTTGCAGAGCATAAACTTAACGTTGATCCAAAGGTTAAGCCCATCAGGCAGAAGGTGAGACAGTTTGGCGAAGAAAAGGTTAATAGCATGAGAGACGAAGTGCAGAAATTATTATTATCCAACTTCATAAGGGAAGTGGAGTATCCCACTTGGTTAGCAAACGTGGTCATGGTGAAGAAGTCGAATGGAAAATGGAGAATGTGTGTAGATTATACGGACTTGAATAGGGCGTGCCCGAAGGACTGTTACCCTCTTCCACGCATTGACTCCCTCGTAGATTCGACTTCGGGGTACGAATTTCTCAGCCTCATGGATGCCTTCTCGGGATATCATCAGATCAAGATGAGGCCGCAAGATCAAATCCACACTTCGTTCCGAGCTGCCGGAGGGACTTATTGTTATAACGTGATGCCTTTCGGACTCAAAAACGCCGGAGCAACATATCAAAGGATGATGAACAAGGTTCTACAACAACAAATAGGGAGGAATGTGGAGACGTATGTGGACGACATGGTTATCAAGACCAAACAAGGACATTCCCACCTCGAAGATCTGAAGGAGACATTCATCACTTTGTCGAAGTACGGGTTAATGCTTAACCCCACGAAGTGCAGCTTCGGAGTGAAGACAGGAAAATTCCTCGGCTTCATGATGTCAGAACGGGGAATAGAGGCAAACCCGCAGAAAGTAGAGGCTATATTAGCACTCACCGAGCCTCGGTGTGTTAAGGATATTCAACGCTTGAATGGATGCATAGCGGCCTTGGGGCGATTCATTTCTAAATCCGCCGAGAAGTGTATGCCGTTTTTCAAAACCCTTAAGGCTGCTGGAAGAACATTTATATGGACTGAAGAGTGCGCTAAAGCATGGGAAGATTTGAAGAATTATCTGGCGAAGTTGCCCCTGCTCAGCGCGCCGGTAACAGGAGAAATATTATACATGTACCTCTCCGTCTCACAACTGGCGATAGCTTCGGTACTGGTAAGGAATAAGGAGGATAAGCAAATGCCGGTCTATTTCGTCAGCCGAATCTTAAGGGATGCCGAGGTACGTTATTCAAACATCGAAAAACTTGCCTTCACTTTAGTATTAGTACTCGTAAGCTTCGCGCTTACTTCGAATCCCATACTGTGGTTGTTACCAACCACCCACTCAAACAAGTTTTTCACAAGTTGGACCAATCCGGGAGATTGTTACGGTGGTCCATTGAGTTAGGCGGATACGATCTTGAGTTCAAACCAAGAACGGCAATCAAAGCACAGGCTTTATCAGATTTTTTAGCTGAACTTTCCTTTACGGAGTCATCACCTCCCGAGAGTATCACACCGGCATTCGGGACAGAGAACGCCTGGACAATGATGGTGGACGGAGCGGTCAATTCTCAAGGGGCCGGAGTCGGTATTACATTAAAATCACCTTCAGGAAAGTACGAGGAAGTCCGCAGCGTCAGACTTGATTATGTATTATCCAACAATCAAGCCGAATACGAGGCCCTCGTCCTCGGCCTGCTATGGGCTCTGGAAGTCGGAGTAAAATCCCTGGATGTATTTAGTGACTCACAAGTCGTAGTGGGACAGGTAAATCAGGAGTATTCAGTAAATTCCGATAATTTGAAAGGATATGTCGAAAAAGTAGAACGATTGGTCCCTCAGTTCCATCACTTTTCGCTCAAGAAAATATGCCGAAGTCAGAATGAGTCAGCCGACAAGCTAGCGAAGATAGCGTCAGGAGAAACCCCTAACACTCTCGGAGTAATGGTAGAGCTTGTCACAGCTCCGGAAGTCGTCTTATCCTTAAGACAATCAACTGAAGCAACCACTTGGATCGACGAAATACGCGATTACATAACTTCGGATATATTGCCTGAAGACAAGACTAAGGCTAGACAGATACGGCAGCGAGCTGCCCGGTACACGGTAATCAACGGTATCCTATATCGTCGTTCGTTCACCAGGCCCTTACTTCGCTGTATCCCGCCAAATCTTACTCAATCCCTGTTAGAAGAAATGCATGAAGGTGTGTGTGGTGGTCATATCGGTTTCAGACCTCTGTCAGAAAAAATCTTAAATCAAGGGTTCTATTGGATAACTTTGCGGAAGGATGCGGAAAACTTTGTCAGAAGGTGCGAGGTGTGTCAGAAGTTCGGCAAAATACCGCGACTGCCATCCGTACCCCAAACTCCAGTTTTGGCAGCATGGCCTTTCGACATGTGGGGAATCGACTTGATGGGTAAATTTCCGAAGTCTAGAGGAAGTGAATACCTGGTGGTGGCCGTAGACTATTTTTCTAAATGGATTGAGGCGAAGTCCCTAGCAGCTCCTACTGAGGAAAATATTCTAAAATTCCTGCATGACTTTGTGCTGTGCAGGTACGGAGCACCTCGTGCAGTGGTTACCGACCACGGTACACAGTTCGCGACGAAATTCACGGCAGAATGCACTCGCCTGGGGATCAAGCACTGGAAGTCGTCAGTTGCACATCCCCAGGGCAATGGTCAAGCAGAGGCAGCAAACAAGTTGGTACTGACAGCATTAAAAAAGAACTTGGAAGGAAAATCCAACAAATGGGTTGACGAGCTCCAAGCAACTCTTTGGGCAGTCCGGACTTCGGCTAGGGGCCCCACTGGAGAAACACCGTATGCCTTACTATTCGGGTCAGAAGCCATATCTCCAGCCGAACTCGCACTCCCGTCATACAGAGTTTCTGTTTATAATACTGAAAGTAATAAGCGACAGCGACGTCTAGATTTAGACCTACTGGAAGAAAGGAGGATAGCAGCACGGTTAAAAATGGAAGTTTTTAAACAAAAAACTAAGCAATCTCATGACAAAAGACTAACGAAGAGACCACTTTGCATCGGCGACTGGGTGTTAAGAAAGATTGAGGGGACAGCCAGGCAGATCACCACAAATAAATTGTCACCAAACTGGGAAGGCCCCTACTTAATCAAGGACGAAGTACGCCCAGGAACATACCACCTCATGGATCAAGATGGGAAAGTATTACCCCGTCCATGGCATGCTAATCATCTGAAGAAATACTTTGTATAAATACTACATTTCAAGTATAATAAACACATCTTGTTCATCTCAAGATTAATCATATCTACTTCGAGTCCACCTCGAAATAAGAAATCATACAAGTCCTTCCTATCATCGAGCTCACCTCGAAAACGGACTTTACTTCGAGCTTGGCTCGAAATTGGGTACCCAAAGTAAAAGTGACCATGCTCACTTCAAACCCACCTCAGGGTGGGACATAAAACCCATAATCACTTCGAGCCCACCTCGAAATGGGATTTTAAAATATGCTCCTCACTTCGAGCCCGCCTCGAAACTGGGCCTCACAGTCCATAGACTTCGAGTTCACCTCGAAAGGGGAGTTTAAGCGGATAAGCCACATTCGCTTCAAAATAAGATTGGGATCAAACTCCAAATCATTTGAGAAGTTTATTTTGACTAAATAGATTAAAATCACAGAAATGAGATGATCTATTAAGTTATAAAAAATACAGAGGAAAACAAGGGTTCCTTTAAAAAAAAAAACTACTCTATTACATGCGTAGGCACTACGTCCGAAGGAAGAGCATCCTCCGCCGAAGCACCCCCATTTGGTGAAATTTCCTCTACAACTACGGCAGGATCACTATCAGCTGCCCCTGCCTCTGACGATGGCGCAACAGCCCTCAGCGGCTCTATTTGCATAGGCTCAGACTCCTCGGCTTGCTCAGCATATTGGTCGCACAGCTCTAGTAAATTTGGATGAACGGGAGCCGGCGGAGTCCACTCCCTTCCCGTTTTTCGATCCGCTGCAGCTATCTCCGCCAACTCACTCTCAGTAAATGGGACGAAGTCACAGCCCGCTCTGAAGTCGGGGTTGGTGTACGATCCTTCGAAGACTCGACACAGTAATGCTTTGTCTGGAACAAAATGATGAAGTTGACGAAGCACGTGGGCACACCCCCGGTCAAAAAATCCGTCGCATCTGCGGAAGAGCTCGTTTCCATACTCAGGGGTGGAACGATACTCATCCACCACTTTGGTCGTGTAATCGATGGATTCGTAGTACTTCACTTTGGCATCCGAATCACGACACCTTGACTCCGTTTCTTTCAGCCGCCGATCGAAGTCTCGCAACTTGACCTTGAGCTCTTCATTAGCCTTCTCAAAACCCAGGAGCGTTGAAGATTGTTTATCCTTCTCCGCAACAACCAGGGCAACATTTTCTTCGGCCGAGCGAAGTCTTTCTTCGGCAAAGTCGAGGGCCTTGCTCTTGTCTGCTAGCTGTTTTTCCAGATCAGCACATTTCTTCTGAGAATTGCTTGCAGAAGCCGCCATTATACCGATGTGTCCGATCAAGGCTCCGATCTGGTCAAAAAACGAAGTTAGAAGTGAATTCAGAAAATTAAATAGAAGAAGTAAAGCGTTTACCTGTGAGAAGTGAACTCCAATATGGCCCAACGAGTTGTTCACGCTCATCGAAGCGTCACGAGCGTTATTCAGCATGTCATGGTCCATCATCCGGTGTATCACTGTCTTACCAAAATACCTTCCCACCCGGGGATCGGACAGCTGTAAATTTGTTAAGGGCGGGGAAGCCCGCTGCACCACAAGGGCGAGATTCTCCAGGTTCTTCTTATCTGTGGAAAGAACGAACCCTTCCTTCAGCCAGGAGTTCCCCGAAGAACTTTCCCCGTGTGAAGGACCGCGGGCAGCAGAACGAGCAGCTATTGGAATCTCATCCTCCGGATCATCGAGTCCTGAGTTCGGGATGATTTCTTTCGAAGTGGCTCCGTCTCTTTCTCCTCGCGACCTCGCTTCAATGAAGTTTTAGCTGGACCCTTTCCTTTGTCTTTATCCGAAGGCCTCGGGGGCAAGGGATTGTTTGATGCAGGGGGTACCGGGGAGGCTGTGCCTTCAGACGAAGTCCCTGTCGCAGCAAAAAGTGAGGCACGATCGACTGCCTTGGCCGGAGTGAGGCCAGCATTCTTGAAGGCCAACCTCCGGGCACGCTTTTCTTGTTCGCGTCTTTCTCCATATCCCTCGGCCATTTCTGCAAAAACGAAGAGAAAAGAGTTAGCGTTAAAATAACGTAAGAAAGTTTCTTTGGAAAAAACGATAATTGCTCTAGTCTACCCTTTGCCACGGGACATCCTGCGCTCTCCGGATTTGTGCATACCGGACACTCGTCAAAAAATACTCTTCCAGGATGAAGCTTCCACACAGGGTATTCATTATTATCTTCCATACCGAGTTCTCGCCGACGATCATTCGCCTCGAGTCCGCCTATCCCGCACGGATTGCGACTGGCATTGGAAATCAGTTCGCTAGATGAAAAGACCTTGGTTTGGATCTTGGGGTCGTCTCCTAGTTCACTCCGAACATAATCTAAAAACTTTATGTCGGAATCCGAATACTTGGGATTTTTCTTAAGGGACGGCCACTGACGAAGTGCCTTACACTTCGGGTAAAATGGGAAGCCCAATCTGGACTCCACGCATACCCACCGTTCTCTCCATTGACTAACTTTATTTGGGGGAGGGTCGAAGAGAGTAACCTTACTCGGCCGAGGTCTCAAGGAAAGGGTCAAATTATTCATCCTGAGAACGGTAAAAAAGGTCTTCAAGATCAGTTCGGAAATCTCTATCCCTATCCTACGGCACAAGACAGTTAAGGCGGTAAAATAGCGAACTCCGTTCGGGTGCACGTGGGCAGGCTGACACTTCACCAAATTTAAAAAATCACAGAAGGCAGGGTCAAAAGGTAAAGCGAGACCCGAGATGAAATGGTCATACGGAATATGGACATAGGCATCAGACATGACTCCGCAATATTTCACTATGAAGGGTTTAAACCTACTTCGGTCGATTTCTATGCACAGTATGGGGTATTCTAAGCTAATGACATTTTTCTGAAGGGCAAAGTCTCCATCTAATTGTTTTTTGGTGGTGGGTAGATCTTCTAAGGATTCGGAGTCCGATCCTTCCCCTCGGAAAGATCGAACAGCCGTTGGACCGGGTCTAGGGTTTTGGACAGAAGCAGCGGAATCCGAAGCGCCGCCGGCAGAAAGTCGGGAAACAGGAACCCTAAGGAGGCCGTCGTCCATTTCCAACTCAATCTTTGACCTCTGTTTACATCCCTCCGTTGAACTACCACTATCGGAGGTGTCAGTGGGCAAAGCAGCCGGTTTGTCTACCGAGGCAGACTCCGAGCCGGATTCTACATCCACTAAAGACATCGACATCCTAACCTGAAGACAAAAAACCCTATCAGTCCTAAAGACAACACCTCATCCTCAGAGAAGTTCCTCAATCTTCTATCCAAGCCAATTCAACACACACATTCTTCCCCATATATGAAAAAAAAAAAAAAAAAAAAAAAAGAGAAGAGGAAATACCTGATAATAATGCAGCGGATGAGGATTTGGCAGTTAAGAACCTTCAACAAACAGAGGGAGCAGAGAGGGGAAAAAGAAATTTGGAGAAGAAAAGCAGGAGAGAAAGAGGACTCTGACAAGTTGAAGAGCGAAGGAAGAGGGAATTGATAGAATGAAAGAGGGAAATAAAATTAAAGCTATTTCGTTTCTAATTTTTGGGTAATGGGTCGGATCACCTTCAAGGGGCATACCCGTGTGAGAGGCATCATTACGCCCGGACCAGGAAACGAGGAGATGTCATCATTACAGCCGTCATTTTGGGGAAACCCAAACGTGCGCAGCATGAAAAAGAAATATATGTTAAGTTTTTGTACTCCGAAAATAGGATGTTGCTTTACTAACAGAAGGATCGGTTACACAATTACGCCGAAGTCAAAGAAATTCTTCTCTCACTTCGACGAGGGGCCACTGAGAGGTTGTAAAAACCTCGATCTAACTCCGCAGTAATATAGCCGCATAAGCCTGCCCATATAGCTATTTAAGTCTCCTTCACTCCGAAGATCTTGGGCGAAGTAAATAATCTTAACTACCAATCAGATCTGGATTCTTTAAATATCTTCCGGGAAATATCTTGTGATCAACAATCCGGAGTCCCACTTCGCCTCCGGATACGGGATAACTCTAGGGGACTTTCCAGAATCTTCCCCTTTAAAATATCTGTTAATTAAAACATCTCTTGATTGAGAAATATCTAACAAAATATCCCTACGATGGTGGGATATTTTGGGCTTAGACAAATATCAAGCCACTCACCACAGGGTCACCCGACTCTATAAATACCCTCTCTCACAAGGCAGGAGGTAAGTTCAGATATCCATACTATAATCTCTATACATTTTCCTCTATTTTTCTCTCCAGTTTCAAGCTACTGACTTGACCGTCGGAGGGTTCGCCGGAGGTCCTTCACCCTCCGATTGAACTTCTCTCTTTCGCAGGTCATCTTGCCCGCGTCGAGCTGCAAGTTTAGTAGAGGTTCTTCCATCAAGTCCACGGCACTCTTGATATTCAACATCAAACCAAATTCCGGCTAATCAATGTATATGGATGCACGCACGCATTGGTCCAGCACCTGTATATTGATTGACCTTGTTATATCGCCCAATTCCTAAATTTGTTTCTTTCTTCAAACTTTTCAAGAAGAAAAAAGAATAAACAGTAATATAATGATCTTGTTTAATATTTAATACATTTTAATAATCATTCTAATTTTTCATTTATTCATCTCCATGTGAGTAAGTAGATAAGTAGATAGTAGATTAATTGAGGTGACTGTTCTTATTTAAGTATATTTACTTAAATACACATAAATAAAAGATATTGAATTCACATAATTATATCGTTTTTATTTAGTATTTTCTAAGTTTTTTTTTACTATATTTCGAACTCATAACATCTTAAATTTATAAATGAATGTAATACAAATTAAGTTACGCATTATAATAAGAATCATTTGAATTAAATATAAACGTCAGAGACTAAAAATCAAACTATGGGAAAAAAATTACAAATATAATAACTAACTACAATTATTTATTAAGTAGAGATGATAATTTACCCTTTCTCTCCCTATAGACGAAACACTCCTCCATCTCTCTAACACAAAGAAGTCTCCATGCTGAGAAGGTTTCAGCCTTTACTGCTTTCGCCTTTCTTCTAGAGGAGATTGACTTCTCCAAAACGAGTCTATGGATGAAGACCAACTCGAAAGGCAACTTCAAGTTCGAACCATTATTTCAAATGACCCAAACTCGAATCAAATGACCCACCCATTATTTCATGATAAAAAAATACCTAAATAATCTTATCTCCCAACCATTTTGAAAGCTTGGTGCGAGCTTACATTCAAGACCACGGCTGGAGTCTTGCCCGAATTCTTTTATTTCTTTAATTCCTAAATCGAATGCTGCCTGTAGGGTTGAACCCTATCGCCCAATTGCCCTTTACAATGTTGTTTTTAAGTTGATAACCAAAATTATTTCGGGTAGAATTAAGGAGTATTTGGATTTCATTGTTCACCCCTCCCAAGCTGCCTTTGTACCCCATAGATCGATTAGTGATAATATAATCAATAATCATGAAATTATGTTCTACATGAAAAACAAAAAGGGTAGTAAAGGTGTTATGGCTATCAAGGTGGATTTGGCAAAAGCATATGATAGAGTAGAATGGAAGGTGCTTTATCATATCCTTTATTTACTTGGTTTTAATGACAAATTCATTGAGCTAATTGCAGAATGTGTGTCCACTCCTCATTTCTCCTTACTTCTCAATGGATCTCCGTATGGTTATTTCTCTCCTAGGAGGGGAATAAGGCAAGGAGACCCAATCTCTCCAGCCTTATTCACCATCTTTTCAGACCTTTGTTCAGAATTTTGTCCAAAGCTGAAAATGAAGGAAGATTGAGTGGAATCAAAGTGTCCCATCTCATGTATGCAGATGACTTGGTTATTTATGCCAAAGCAAACGTTCAAGAGGCTAAGGCTGCTGCGGAATGTCTTCAGAGTTATTGTGACTGGACCGGACAACAGATCAGTTGGGAAAAATTTATAGTTCACTTTAGTCCAAATACTCTAGTGTCCACAAAAATGGAAATCAGTGAGATCCTACAAATTCCAGAATGTAATCATAGTGGGAAATATCTGGGACATAGTTTCTGCAACTTAAAATCTGAGAGCATAACGTTCAAGGAAGTTTTTGAGAAAATGGCTAACAAACTTTCTGGTTGGAAAAGAAGAGTGCTTTCTACAGCAGGTAGACTGGTGCTTATAAAGTCAGTGGTTCAGGCTTTACCAACATTCATCATGCAGACTTACATGCTGCCAAGTGGTCTGACAAAAAAATGGATAAACTTTGTAGAGACTTCTTCTGGGCAGTATCGGAAACATCTAACAGGCATTTCTATCCTAAAGCCTGGAGCACAATCGATACACCTAGGAAGGTTGGAGGTCTGGGGATCAGGAAGATGGAGGATATCAACAGAGCACTGATAACTAAATTGGTGTGGTCAGTGTGTGAGGATGGACCTAAACCTTGGGTCTAATTGATCAAGACGAGATATCTGAGAGGGGGGAAAGTGTTGGATGTCCAAGGTACAGAAAGAGCAGTGTCTTGGATTTTTTGGGGAAGTATCAAACAATGCATACCCACCATTTTCATTGGGGCATGCTACCAAATTGCAGCCAACTCAACCGTGAACATTAAAAATAATCCATGGCTGATCACTACTCTAGATTTCCGCATTCTAGAAGAAGTGGAGATCCCATCGCATCTGCAGTTTGTTAGGCATTTGATGGAAGCTGATGGAACTCAATGGAATACAGGTGTGATCCCATCAATTATCCCAACTGCCATTAGCAATAATATTTTGAATACCCCTATTTCTACAAAGGGGGCAAGAGAGACTGATCTGGACGCCCTCCACGTCAGGGAATCATACAGTGAAGTCCACCTACAATATGATCACGAACCACAGGTACTCATCTACAAGTCTAGCTCCAAAGGAACAATGGAAAAATTTATGGAAATTGGATCTTCATGGTAGGCATAAAATGATTCTCTAGAAGATCTTGCAAAATGCTTTACCTACCTTTGATCTGTTGTCCAGGTTTTTGTCTAGTCTAGACAACAAATGCAACTTTTGCCAAGCAGAGGAAGAGTCAGTCCAACACATTTTTATGGAATGTTCAGTTACTAAGATGATATAATGGAACTAACTCCCCATGGAATGTAAGAATTGAAAATTTTCAACAGGCAGGAGTCTGTTGCTGGATCAACATGATATTAGGGAGTAACAACCCTTTTGTAGTGGAGGAGAAAGAAAAAGAATACATGAAACACTTTCTGGGAGTGGCAATGGAACTAATATGGATGACCAGAAACAAGATTTGGAAGAAAAACATCCCAATTGACATAGTTGAACTATCAAAGACGATTAATGCTAATGCAAGCAAATACTGGCAGATAAGTGCTGGAAAAAAGAAACATCATGATAAGAATGCAGTAAAATGCAAAAGCAGTGAGTGGGCAGCCCCTCCAAGGGGTGAGTATAAACTGAATTTTGATGCAGCTTTCAAGAATAATACTACATATACTGGAGTAGTGCTCAAGAATGATTGTGGTGCAATTCTAGGAGCTTGGACCAACCGCTTCCAGTCAGAAAATACTTTTTGTGCAGAGGCAGAAGCGGCGGCCCAAGCTTTGAAGATAGCTACATCTTTGAATTTGGAGAAAGTCACGGTTCAAGGTAATGCACTCAATGTTATTTTAGCTTTGAAAGGGGTTGCAGACAAGGAGGACTGGAGAGCTAAGCTCTGCATTAAGTTTGGTAGAAGCGTACTTAACAGTAAACTTTTTTGGTTTCTTAATTTTATCCCTGGATCAGGGAATGTTTTTGCTCACAGGTTAGCCAGATGGGCTTCTGTCTCTGATTTTTGTGGCCAAGTTAATCTCAAAACATTGCCTTCGTTGTTTTGAGTGGAAGAGATGGCTTGAACTTTAGTTTTTCTTTTTGTTTGTGGTTGTAAGATTAGATCTTTTCTGCTTTGTTTAGCAATATTTGTTCCATTATTTACCCAAAAAAAAGAAAAAAAAATTATTTATTAATAATATATATATATTACATAAAAAATTCAAAATTTTGATATTTTAGATGGGATGAAATGTTGGATGACAATAAAGAAAATTGCTGCCATTTTTGTCAGCGGAAAGGAATTCATGGTAGCAAATAGGGAAGTAATGCTGTAATGGAGAGTCCAGCCCTAAAAGACATTGCAGTTTCTAAAAATAGAGTGTGGCAAAGGTTTATACTTCTTCACACAAATATATATAATTAAATATATTCATTTAATAGATGAAGAACAAAGATCTGATAATTTTTCCTAAACGTTTCTCTTGAGACTCCTTCAATAACATTTTGGTCAACAATTCGATTCTTTCCCCTCTTTATTATTAAAAGGAGATTTTATAAGTTTTTTGGGTTAATGATTCATTTATATATTTTCTAAATTTTAAAGGGAATTATCAATATCAACTTTTAATAATATCTAAATAGAATACGAATATGATTTCTAGATATGATATAGACATATTTATTATTGATAATTGAAAAGATAATTTAAATGAAAAGTAATTTCGTATATTTACTATTAGGGGTATTCTTGTATCTATCACTCATGTTTCACTCCAACTTCTGCCTTACAATGTTTAAATACCTTTTAATATATATATATATTGAGAGGTATGAAAATATCCAAGCTGACAAGTCAAATTACACAAGGCAAGTAGGACCCACCGGCCCGACATGGCGATCCACTTGGCATGGCATGACGGGCCCACTCCGCCACACGCCAACCTCCCACGATGGACCACGTTGCTGCCCCGCCTCACCTCGGGGGCGAAGTCAGCACACACTGGTCACTTTGGGGTGGACCCACTGATTGATCACACTTTTAGAACTGTCTCTGATGGTCAACATTTGACTCCACAATGGATCACAGTCAAAAATTCTCCAACGTCTTACTAAAAAGGGGATCTCGTATCCTTTCCACAAAATCTGGTAACCACCAGATTTCCCGTAACAAATCACCCGACCTACCTATCGCAAGGGCGGTTTATCCCCTATAAATACCACCCCCATAAAGGTAATGAGGGTAAGGTCAGATTACTCTACTAAATCTCTGTCAAGCTATCCACCCTACAGTTAAAATCACTGACTTTACCATCGGAGGGTTTATCGGAGACCTTCCACCCTTCGTGTAAACTTTACTATTTTGCAGGCCTAGCGTTGCAAGATAGCAATCCTCCCACAACACATAAACAACACAGATAGTGTTATTTGGCAGAGAGACCATCAAACGATACCGGATAATCGACACGTGGCATCAGACCGATTTTTGACGAATTAATCCTCCGTTCCCGATCGACCACTGATGTGCACAAATCATATACCCTTTTTAGCATGTTTTTAGACATAAATTAGGGCAATATTTGAATGTATTTGATCTTAATTGAATAAATTGACATAAAATTGCTTAAATTTCGATTTTGGAAGTTTCATGAGCAAATTGGACGAAAACAGCAAATTTTGGGGCAAAAATGCAATTTTTGGAAATGTTGACTTGGTCAACGGTCCGGGACGGGCGTCCCGAATTCGGGACGGGCGTCCCGACCCAGTCAAGGCACCAGGACGGGCGTCCCAATCCAGGACGGGCGTCCCGAAGCACCAGAATTTGTCCCACATCGAATTTTTTGGAAATTTTCACTCCAGAAAGCTGCTATAAATACCCCAGGCCTCCAGGAGTTGAATTCATCCCTCTCCACTTGATCTGAGTCATTCAGAGACTTCCAGTGTACAATTCTTGAGTACACAAGTCACTGAGAGACTCGGGTTTCAGTTTCAGTTTTCTTTCTTTCTTGTTTCGTTTTCTTAGTTTCTGAGAAATAGTCTCAGATCTTAGGCTTCGATAGATAGGTTCGTTTTTGGTATTCATAGAATACCGGGATTTCGTTAGGAGATCCTAAGAGAGAGATAGGGTGCGTGTTCTTAGTCAGATTAGGGCAATTTGCTTAAGCCCGGGATGTAAGGTAAAGCAATTGCTACTAGGTCTGAGGAGCGTTCTCCGAAGGCTCTGCCGAGCAGAGTAGGATCGAGCAGTCAGGAGCATACAGGAGCTGCAGCGCCGGCTGGACCTGCATAGAGTGGTGATTACTTTATGACAGTGGGTCCCCTAGACGAGGTTCTGTATGTTTACGAATTGTTTTATCTAAATATTAATTTGAATATCAGATTACGATTCTTATGAATATCTGTTTTATATGTTGAAGTTGTTATGATTTTCCGGAAATGGCCACCTGCTTAAATACTCATTATGTCTGCATGTCTATTGCCATTCTTTTAAACTGAAATTAGGGTTATAGACAAATTCCTAACCACGGTCTATTCATAACCTGTTTAGTTTAACAGACATCAATTAGTATTGGTGTCTGCCATACTAGATAAAATAATCTGCGGAACACCCTGTTGGTTGAAAGTAGTCTAGGTAGGCTGAGTAGAGTGTTATGCCGGCGGTTATGAGACGAGCAGCATGATACCGAAGTGACATAGGGTACCGTTCATTGCTGACTTTAGTCCGAGCCGTGAGTAGGGCCGTTACCCTTAACGATGGGGCGGTAGCGTAGAAACTCAGATGTGGTAGCCTTTAGACACAGAACATAGTTGCAATCCAGGCCAAGACATGTCTAAAATACTCGAATATAGGTCAATCAACATATAGGAACAATATAACATAGAATCAGGACTCATCTATAAAACACTTTTGGGATTAATTAGACTTAAACCTAGTGGAGAATGGATCACCCTCTCATCAAAGTATTTGATGAAGATTGCATAACTGGATCATAAGATAGGAGTTAGGATGAAAGGCTAGTTACTACTAAGCCGTTGCCACTTCCCTGGGAGTACGATATTAATAAAATAAAATCGTAGATACTTTCCAACTGACTAGCTACACGATAGGTACTCTGCCTTAGGTTCTGATTGATTAAGTGACATAAATTGAATGCTAAAGTGACAGTTAGTAAGACTCAGTCCTTAATTACTCATAATCAACATAGGTAAATAAAGCCTATCTTTTAGCATACCAATCGGAACGCATCAACCACAATCACAGTCAGTCGTTGAGCGCTTAGGCCCCTGCAGCTCACCTCGCAAATCGCCTGACCTCCGCGACCATCTCAACGGAAAGCGGACCACGGAGAACGGACGGGCCGAGGAGGTCGAGGACCTACGGAAAGAAATTGAACGGCTCCGAGCAAAGCGCGACTTTCAAAACAATGGAAGTAACTCTGTTCTACATACCGTCGCCAAGGCCTCTCGCCCCCTCCCTTTTCCGACGACGACCGGGATCCCGCGGAGATTCTACCCCCGCGATCCAAGAATGGGGCGAGTCAGCAAACGAGGGGCCAGAACGCAGCCGCTAAAAAGTCGCTTCACTAAATCAGCAAAGTGGGAGAGAGCCAACCGTCCAGTCAGCTAAACAGAGAAAGAGGTCGCCGTAACGGACATTGTCCAAAGCAGAATAGGCTGGAGTAGAGTCCGGAACAAACCCGAAGGAATGAGACGAAGAAGAATCAACCAGCGCACACCGGACCCTTTGCGGAATGGATCCACCTTACCGTGCTGGACCCGCAACTGAAAATTCCATCATTTGTCCTATACTCCGGTCAAAGCAGACCCGATGAACACATTTGCAGATACAGGTCATCCATGGACCTCGTAACGACCAACAAAGCATTACTATGCAAGGCTTTCCCCGGCACCCTGACCGACAGAGCCCTGACTTGGTTCTCCTCTCTTGAACCAGGTACGATTGACTCCTGGCAGGCACCCGAGAAGACCTTCCTGGATAAGTTTAGCACAACGGGCACGATTCCCAAGACGAGAGGTGACCTCGCCAACGTCAAGCAGAAGGATGACGAAACCCTACTCGAATACCTGGAGCATTTCAAGAAGGTGCACGATGAGATCGACGGAATTACCCAGGACACAGCCATCACCTGCTTCGAAGGCGGCTTCTGGTAAAAAATCATGTACACTGAACTCCAACTCCGCAAGCCCGAAACCATTGGCGAAGTGTTCAGTGTAGCCCGAAAGGTAGCCCTAGCCGAAGGAAGCTCTCAAGGATCACACTACCGGAAAAAAGAAAGGTGCAGAGAAACATCCCCCCAGGGCCGACAGGGCAAGAACAGGACGCAAAGGAATAAAGCGGTCACTCCGATGAAGTCCAGGGAAAACCTCGTCACCACCGTTAGGGAGAAGCTTGGAGTGCGAGAGCCCGCACCCGCGCGGACCTCCAGCCGACCTGTCCGGGACAATGCGAAGTTATGTAGCTTTCACCAGGACTATGGCCACACGACTGAGAACTGCTATCAACTCAAGCGGATGATCGAAAGGCTAGCCCGAGGCTAACAGCAAAAGGAGCGCAAAACCGGACAAACAGCCCGAGGGAAAGCCCGAACGAGTAATCAAAGTCATAACCCCACAGTATGAATCCATCAAGAAGATAAAGCGGAAGATCTATAATTTGAGTAAGCCTTCTCTCGGGTCCCACTTCGACACATTCCCTCGCGAGCCAATTGTCTTTTCTGATCAAAGACCTCGAGCTGAACGAAGAGGCCCGTGCCACTCCCATCGTCCTTGAAGTCTGCATGACCAAACAAGGAATCGATAAGTGTCGAGTCAAAAGGGTACTGGTCGATACCGGAACCACCAAAAATATCCTGTACCACAAGTGTTTCAGGGAAATGGGAATGAATGACAGTCACTTGAAGCCCAGCAACATGATTTTGGAAGGCTTCACCACTCACAAAATCAATGTGAAGGGGACGGTCAAGGTCAAAGTAACCCTGGGCTTCGACGCCTGTACACGAGAAGAAGAGATCAAATTCTACGTGGTGGACATCGACTCTCCCTACAATGCCATCCTGGGAACCCCGACGCAACGCTGCTTTTGAGCTTGTCATCTCCATGTCACATCAGTAGGTCCGATTTGCCACCAGGGACGGAGTGGGTTACATCAAGAGTAGCTCCAGAAGCCTGCTCGCTCACATGGTGAAGTCCCGACAACACTCAAAACTCGGGCTACCTCCCACGACGGTCAGATCAATTTTAGCGACCAGAGAGCCTGTGGAAGTCACCACCCTCGCTCGGTCGACACTCTTACCAGTCATGGACAATCCCGAAACGAAGGAATTCGACGGAGTCGCGATACACCCTAGCTATCCCGACCAAAAGGTCTAGATATGGAGCGAGTTGTCACCGTCAATGAAGGAGGAGATGACACAGTTCCTCTCCACCCACCTCCACAACTTCGCCTGGCGTACACAGGACATGCCCGGGATCTCCCCCGACATCGCGAACACATGCTCAACATCAACCCCACGTTTAAACCAGTGAAGCAAAAACCCAGACAGTTCGGGGATGACAAACTCAAGGGAATGCAAGCCGAAGTCTGGAAGCTGCTGGAATCAAAGTTCATTCGCGAAGTCGAGTACCCTTCGTGGCTGGCCAACGTAGTAATGGTAAAAAAGGTAAGTGGGAAATGGAGAATGTGTGTAGATTACACTGACTTGAACAAAGCTTGCCCAAAGGACTGTTACCCACTACCCCGCATTGATGCCCTCGTGGACTCCACTTCGGGATTCGAGTTCCTCAGCTTCATGGATGCTTTCTCCGGCAATCATAAAATCAGAATGAGACCACAAGACCAAATCCACACCTCCTTCCGGGCCGCAAGAGCTATTTACTGTTACGACATGATGCCGTTCGGACTGAAGAACGCAAGTGCCACTTACTAAAGGATGATGAACAAGATCCTGCGAAAACATATAGGCCGGAATGTGAAAACGTACGTGGACGACATGGTCGTCAAGACCAAACGAGGCCATTCTCACTTAGATGATTTGGAGGAAACATTCGCCACCCTTTCGGAGTACGGACTGAAGCTCATTCCAGTGAAATGCATGTTCGGAGTGAAGTCAGGGAAACTCCTCGGCTTTATGATGTCAGAGCTCGGGATTGAAGCTAACCCTCAAAAGATTGAAGCAATACGGAACTTAGCCGAACCCTGATGCATAAAAGACATACAACGACTCAACGACTGCATAGTCGCCCTGGGGAGATTTGTGTCCAAATCCGTCGAGAGGTGTATGCCATTTTTTAAAGCCTTAAAAACTGCTGGAAAAACCTTCCGATGGGACGAAGAATGCACAAAGGCCTGGGAAGATTTAAAAAACTACTTGGCAGACCCTCCATTGCTGAGTGCTCCCACCCCAAGCGAATGCCTGTATCTATACCTATCAGTTTCACAACAGGCAATCGCGTCTGCCCTAATCCGGGAGACGGACGGCCAACAGCTTCTCGTCTACTTCGTGAGTAGAGTACTAAGGGATGCCGAAGTACGTTACTCGTACATTGAGAAATTAGCTTACGCTCTGGTCATCAGCACCAGAAAACTACAGGCTTACTTTGAATCCCACTATGTAGTCGTATATACCAACCACCCTCTGAAGCAGATTTTTCACAAGCTGGACCAATCAGGGAGGATGCTTAGATGGTCCATCGAACTCTGCGGACTGGATCTAACTTTCACACCCCGAACCACGATAAAGGCCCAAGCCCTATCAGATTTTTTGGCCGAGTTGTCATTCTCCAAAGTCACCCCCAACGAAGGAACAACGTTCACCCTCCTAGCAAACGAGGCGTGGACAATGATGGTCGATGGAGCGGTGAATGCAAAGGGAGTCGGAGTAGGGGCCACCATAAAATCACCCTCTGGGCAGCACGAAGAAGTTCGAAGCGTCCGACTCGACTACCCCCTGTCCAACAATCAAGCGGAGTACGAGGCCTTGGTAATCGGGATGCAGTGGGCCTTAGACTCAGGATTGAGATCACTTAAAGTCTTCAACGACTCCCAGGTTGTTGTGGGACAGGTCAACAACGAGTTCACAGTCAACTCTGACAATCTGAAGGCCTACGCGGAAAGGGTGTCCCAGTTGGCTGCCCAGTTTCAGTACTTCGCCCTCACAAAGGTAGATCATAGCAACAATGAAGTGGCGGACAAACTGGCCAGAATAGCATCCGGAGAAGCCCCCAACAACCTAGGAGTCGAGGTGGTCCTGACTTCGACACTCGACTTCCCTACGTGGGTCGACGAACTAAAGGATTTCATATCCTCAGACATCCTGCCAGAAGATAAGGCTAAAGCCAGATAAATCTGCAAACGCGCGGCCCGATACACAGTGCTCAATAATATCTTGTATCGCCACTCTTTCTCCAAACCACTCCTCCGTTGTGTCCCGCCCAACCTCACGCGGGCAATCCTGGAAGAATTACACGAAGGAGTCTGTAGTGGACATCCCGAATCAAGACCCCTGGCAGAAAAAGTGATTAACCAGAGCTATTATTGGATGACACTCCAGAAGGATGCGGAAAACTACGTAAAGCGTTGCGACACTTGCCAGAAGTTCGACAAAATCCCCTGATACGCAAAAATCGTATCACCTTTTTAGCATGTTTTTATATATGATTTAGGGTGAAATTGAGGGTAAATTGATCTTAATTGTTTATTATTTACTTAATTTCACAGTTTTTATGATTTTGGAAGTGTCAGGTGAAAAGTAGACGAAAACAACAAATTTTGGGGCAAAAACGCAATTTTTGGAAATGTTGACTTGGTCAAAGGCTCAAGACGGGCGTCCCGACCCAGTCAAAGCACCGGGACGGGCGTCCCGACTTGGTCAACAGACCAGGACGGGCATCCCGAACCCCCAGATCAAGTCCCACATCGAATTTTTGATGAAAAATCACACCGGGAAGCTGCTATAAATACCTCAGGCCTCCAGCAGTTGAATTCATTCCTCTCCACTCGATCTGAGTCATTCAGTGGTTTCTAGTGTACAATTCTCTAGTACACAACTCACTCGGAGACTCGGATTTCAGTAGATGTTTTCTTTCTTTCCTTTTTTGTTTTTCATTTTTCTTAGTTTCTGAGAATTAGTCTCAGATCCTAGGGTTCGATAGATAGGTTCGTTTCTGGTTTTCATAGAATACCCGGGATTTCGTTAGGAGATCCTAAGAGGGCTCTAAGCCCAGTTACTAGGCTGAGGAAGCGTCCTCCGAAGGTTCTGGCGAGCAGAGTCGGGGCGAGCAATACGACATATACAGCAGTATGCTCCATCGGCGAGACTACGTAAAGGGTGATTTCTTTATGGCATCAGTCCCCATGTCCCTCTCTTATATGTTGTTATTGTATTATTCCAAAAATGGATTATGAATACGAGATTACGATTTTTATGAATATTTGTTTTATATGTTGACGTTGTTATGTTTTTCCGGAAATGGCCACCTACTTAATATTCACTATGTCTGCATGTCTAATGTGCTCTTTTAAACTAAAGTTAGAGTTATAGACAATTCCTAACCACGGTCTAATCATAACATGTTTAGTTTAACAAGCATCAATTAGTATTGGTGTCTGCCATGCTAGATAAAATAACATGCTGAACACCCTGCTTGTTAGAGTAGTCTAGGTAGGCCGAGCTGAGTCCGATTATGCCGGCGGCTAGGGCAAGCGGTATGATCCCCGAAGTGACATAGGGCTTTCATGGATGCCTTCGTCCCGAACCGTGAGTAGGGTCGTCATTAAGGTAGGGCAGTTTATTAGAGACCTCAGATGTGGTACGCCTTTAGAAATAGAACATAGTTGCAATCCAGGCTAAGATATATCTAAAATACTCAAAGATAGGTCAATCAACATATAGGAACAGTATAACATAGAATCAGGACCTCATCTATAAGACACTTTTGGGATTAATTAGACTTAAACCTAGTGGAGAATGGATCACCCTCTCATCAAAGTATTTGATGAAGATTGCATAACTGGATCATAAGATAGGAGTTAGGATAAAAGGCTAATTACTACTAAGCCGTTGCCACTTCCCTGAGAGTACGATATTTAACTTAATAAAATCGTAGATACTTTCCAACAGACTAGCTACACGATAGGTACTCTGCCTTAGGTTCTGATTGATTAAGTGACAATAATTGAATGCTAAGTGACAGTTAGTAAGACTCAGTCCTTAATTACTCATAATCGACATAGGTAAATAAAGCCTATCTTTTAGCATTCCAATCGGAACGCATCAGATTTTTGGCGCCGTTGCTGGGGAAATATCATAATGAATTTAAGATTCCTGATCAAAATTCTAGAGGCTTATGATAGGTTAACGGTAGTAACCTAGACCTTAGACTTACAGTTATCTTACACTAGTTAGACAATCACTTTCCTAAATATAGGGTTATCATAACTAATTAATTTTAGATGTTATCTGGAATTAAGACATTTAGGATAATCAAATTTTAGAAAATTATTTTAGAACCATATTGAGGGAATTTAATTGCTTTCGAAATATTAAAAGAAAAAAAATTGTTAAAATTTAAAAATCCGAAAAAATTGTACTTTTTCTTGTTTAATGGTAAGTTGCTCTCTTTTCCCTATCTTTTGTGTTATCTCCTTTTCATAATTGAATAGTTGTTTTGTTTTGTTTTCTCTTTTTTCGAATTTTTAATTTTTCACTTTCCATGTAACCCCACTAACCAGTTTGCTCAGGCTAAAACGTATTCTTCTCTGTAGTTGCATGACTTGAACTTCAGAAGCTAACCTTGAAACCTCAGTTGAGAACCCTGAACGTCTCATCCGTACAACTAATAGGCGAAGAACAGAGATGGCTGCTGAAAGACCTCCCCTCGAATCCTTCATCCGCCATCCAAATCCCTAGGAACCCTCGCTATGATCTTAAACCGAATGTGATCCAGTTGATAATTAATCGGGTCCAGTTTGGAGGAACTGCAGCCGAGAACCCGCTAGAACATTTATCCGATTTCTCTTCTCTCTGCGAAGGCCTCAAGGGAGATCATACTGCAGAAGTTACCAAGCTAAACCTCTTTCCCTACTCACTGAGGGACAGAGCTAAGAGATGGTTGGCCCAGCTACCTACTAACTCCATCACCTCTTGGGACGAGTTAAGCAAAGCCTTCCTAGAAGAATACTACTCTGCAGCAAGAGTCCTAGAATATCGAAGGGCTCTGTCTAGTTTTACTCAAGCTGCTGATGAGACAGTAATCGAAGCTTGGGACAGATTCAAGGAGCTACTCAGGCTCTGCCCCCAACATGGACTTACCGAAGCATTGCTGATCCAGCAATTTTACGGGGGTATGTCAGACATGGGTAAGCAAATTCTTGATGGACTCAATCCCCAGAGCGGTTTCAATGGAATGAGTGATGTAGATGCTAGAAACGCTCTGGAGAGACTCTACAGGAATAGCAAGAACTGGTGCACAAGTGGCCGAGCTAAGAAGCAACCAGTAAATGCAGTCGTTGCCTCCACTGATGATCAATTTGAGGCACTGAAGGCCAGCATTACTAATCAGCTGAATGCCTTCCAACAGAGGAAAAGTGTTCAGTCAGTATACCAAGTCTGCGAATTTTGCCAAGGACCACATTTCAGTGGAGATTGTTATGGTAATGGGATATTAACTATTCCAGAGGATATGGAACAAGTGGATGCAGTGAATTCTGCTCCTATAGGAAATACCTACAATCCCACTTGGAAGAACCATCTGGGATTTAGCTGGGGAAACAATGCCGGGACTACTAACTTCCAGAAAAGAGTACATCGGCAACTGCCATATCCGCAGAACCAACAAGTCGCTCTCCCCGCACCAAGGAAATACATCGTTCCATTTGATCCAATGCAAGAACTTCGAGACATTTTGAAGAGCATTGCTGACTCTAATAAGGAAATGATAGAGTCAAACAGGAAGGTCCAGGAAGACCATGCAGAGAGAATTCAGCAAAATGAGAATAGGCAGAAGTAGATTGAGCAGATAGTCAAGGACACACAAGCCTCCTTGCAGACATTAGAAAGACAAATGGGACAGTTATCGACCCATCTACCTCATCGGTCACAAGGAACGCTATTTAGCAACATTGGGACCGACCCATTAAATGGTTGCAAGACCTTAACTCTGAGATCTGGTAAAACTCTAAATCCTTCTTTCCCAAAATCTTCTCACACTTCTACTTTTGTATAGGAAAAAGAAGATAGCTCTGAGGAATTAACGCCGACAGTAGTTGAAAACAAAGTAGCAGAGAAAGAGAAGAAAGAGTCCATCCTTGAGTACCAGCCAAGAGTACCTTACCCTACAAGACTAATGCAGAATAAAGATAAGGAGCAACTTGAGAGGTTATGACTTTCAACTTGAATGAAACCCTTAAGTATCCTATGCATTTAGATGATGATTGTTATTCTGTGGATGCATTTGACCATTTGATTGGAACTAACCTGTTGGACTTAATCTCTGATTATCCAGTCTTAAATATTGACTCTTTGGCCCTGGAAAAACCTGACTTTGACTATTCTAATTATGAAACCAGTACTAATGATTTCGTTGAGATAGGTGCTCATGAGTTGAGATTAGAAAAGATCTCTTTAGAAGAGCCCCCAGAAGTGGAATTGAAGGAATTACCGAGCCATCTGTGTTACGACTTCCTAGACGCTAAACAAAAGCTTCCCATTATTCTTGCAGCAGACTTGACTGCAGAACAAAAGAAGTCAACACTGGACATACTCAGAAGAAATAAAAGAGCCTTTGCATACAAAATTGCGGATATACCAGGTATAAATCCTAGTTTTTGTTCGCATAAGATTCTTTTAGAAAATGAGTATAAGCCTTGTGTGCAACCTCAAAGGAGGTTGAATCCTAATATGTGTGATGTGGTGAAGAAAGAGGTAATTAAATTACTAGATGTCGGACTAATCTATCCTATTTCTGATAGCGAATGGTTTAGCCCAGTGAAAGTAGTACCCAAAAAGGGAGGAATAACAGTTATTAGGAATGAAAATGAAGAACTAATTCCTACTAGAACTATAACTGGTCATCGTGTATGCATTGATTATAGGAAACTAAATACTGCCACACGAAAAGATCACTTCCCCCTTCCTTTTATCGACCAAATGTTAGAAAGGTTATCGGGACACATGTTTTATTGCTTTCTTGATGGATTTTCTGGTTATTTTCAAATTCCCATATTTCCTGAAGATCAGCATAAAACTACGTTTACTTGCCCTTTTGGAACATTTGCATATAGAAGGATGCCTTTTGGATTATGTAATGCCCCTGCTACATTTCAGCGTTGCATGACCTCTATTTTTGATGACATGTTAGGAGAGTCTATGGAAGTATTTATGGATGATTTCTTAGTGTTTGGTGACTCATTTGTTATCTGTTTGAATAACCTGGAATCTATGCTTAAATGTTGTATAAAATATAATTTGGTTCTAAATTGGGAGAAATGTCATTTCATGGTTAAAGAAGGAATTGTTTTAGGACATAAGATTTCGCAGAGAGGTATGGAGGTAGATAAAGCTAAAATTGAAGTGATCTCAAAACTACCTCCGCCTAAATTTGTAAGATCTGTGAGAAGTTTCTTAGGTCATGCTGGCTTTTATAGGCGTTTCATAAAAGATTTTTCAGTAATAGCCAGACCTTTGAAAAACTTATTGGGTAAAGATGTTCCTTTCGTTTTTGATGAGAAATGCATGAAATCATTTAATAAACTTAAGGAACTATTGACTACTACACCTATTATGACATCACCTGATTGGAGTTTACCCTTCGAATTGATGTGTGATGCTAGTGATTATGCAATAGGAGTTGTTTTAGGACAAAGACATGATAAGAAATTTCATGTAATTTACTATGCTAGTAAAACCTTAACTGATGCTCAGGAGAATTACACAACTACTGAAAAGGAATTACTAGCTGTAGTATATGCTTTCGATAAATTTAGATCTTATCTAATCTTGTCTAAAACAATAGTTTACACTTATCATTCTGCTTTGAAATACCTGTTCAATAAAACTGATGCAAAACCAAGATTGATTAGATGGGTTTTATTGCTACAGGAATTTGATATAGAAATAAGAGATAAGAAATGGGCTGAAAATTTAGCTGCAGATCATCTGTCTAGATTAGAAAACCCTGGATTAGGAGCAATAGATGAAACAGTAATATCAGATAAATTTCCGGATGAGAACTTATTTGCATTATCTACTATCCTTTCTCCTCCATGGTTTGCTGACATTGCCAATTACTTAGTTGCTCACTCTCTCCCAAGTAATATGGATAGGCAGCAAAGAAAGAAATTCTTTGCTGAATTGAAAATTTACTACTGGGAAGATCCTTTTCTATTTCGAATTTGTAAAGATCAGATGATCAGAAGGTGCGTTTCAGAAGAAGAAGGATATAAGATCCTAGAGAATTGTCATTGTGGACCTACTGGAGGCCATCTGGCTGCCACCAACACTACCAGGAAAGTGTTGGAAGCAGGATTCTATTGGCCTACTATTTTCAGGGATGCAGCAACATACATTCAGTCCTGTGATGCTTGCCAGAGAATAGGTAATATTTCTTCTAGAGACGGTCTACCCCAGCAGGTGATACAAAGTGTCGAAATATTTGATATCTGGGGTATTGACTTCATGGGTCCTTTTCCTTCTTCCTTTGGAAATAATTACATCATAGTAGATGTAGACTATTTTTCAAAATGGCCTGAAGCCCAGGCATTGCCTACTAATGATGCTAAAGTTGTGTGTAGATTCCTTAAGAAATTGTTTTCCGGATTTGGATGTCCCAAAGCCCTCATAAGCGACAGAGGTGCGCACTTCTGCAACTCACAATTGCAGAAAGCACTCAAGCAATATGGAGTTCACCATCATTTTTCCACGGCCTACCACCCACAGACCAATGGGCAGGTTGAGGTAACTAATAGAGGTATCAAAAGAATTTTAGAAAAAACTGTAGGAGTTAACCGTAAAGATTGGTCCATAAAATTAGATGATGCCTTATGGGCATTTCATACGGCGTATAGAACATCTACAGGATTTTCACCTTACAAATTGGTTTACGGAAAAGCATGCCATTTTCCTGTTGAACTAGAGCATAAAGCATTTTGGGCTTTGCAGAAATGCAATCTATATGATAATTTGTCTAAGGAAAATAGGATGTTACAACTCAATGAATTGGATGAGTGGAGGTTTAATGCATATGAGAATTCTCTCCAATTTAAAATGAAGAGTAAAATTCGACATGATAACAGACTTAGATCCCAGAAAAATTTTGAACCAGGCGATAAAGTGTTGTTATACAACTCACGTTTGAAATTGCTTCCAGGAAAACTAAAAAGTTATTGGTCAGGTCCTTTTACCATTACAGAGGTGTCACCATTCGGAGCAGTCGTCATCATGGATCAAGATAACATCTCTCAGAAAGTAAACGGGCAACGTTTAAAACTATACCGAGAGCCAATGGACAGGTCTGAGCAAGTCTTTCTGCTCAACGAGTAAAGGGAGTATCTCTTTCCATTTTATTCCGTGTTTTGTTTTTTGTTATTTTTTCATTTCTTTATTTCCCTTCTTACCCTTAGTTAGTCGAATAAGTGTGGGGTAAGAGTTTTTCTGTTTTGTTTTTAATTCTCCTTGTTTTCAAATAAGTGTGGGGTAAATTAGAAATGCATGAACACTGAGGACAGTGTCAGACTTAAGTGTGGGGTAGCAGTGCACGGTGCACTGTAGCAGTTGAGAAAATTTTTGCATGATTTTGCTTGTTTTCCCCGTATTTTCACACCCTTCCAAAAAATTTCAAAATTTTTCATTCTTTCAGACTTCTAAATGCAGTATGATTGGTAAACCGTTGCTTATGTCTATGATATGTGTGTAGAATGTTATGATTAGTAGGAGACAATGTGATGACTATTTTGAACTTATTGATTAGGAATAGGGAAATCCTGATAACTGAGCACAACTTAGTCTGGATTAGAGACCTCAGCCAATTACCTTTTCAAGACTTAACTAGATAAAATTAGACCAGTTGTGGATGTATTGACAATTAGAGTGACTAGATGAGACTCTGAGCTAAAAGTGAAAGAAACAAAAGAAAGTTAATTAAATAAGGGTAGTCTGCCAGCGGCCTTTGCTACTCGAGCACCACTCCTTAGGGGTACTTAAAGCCTGATGCCCTAAGGTCGTGTAGGTCTGGGAGTCATCGGAGTGGGACTTGCTACATGGGTAGTTAAAGTTGACGTGTTCCAAGCATACTCAAAATACCCTGAAAATTCTATAAAAGGAAAAAAATCAATAATTGCTAAATAATTAAAAATTTGATCACCAAGGCTCATAACTCAGAAAGTTGTCTGTTGTTAGTATGTCTAGCGACGGGTCGAAGTGTTATCTGGTAGGAGTTAAGACGAGAGTATTGATGTGCACAAATCGTATACCCTTTTTAGCATGTTTTTATGTATGATTTAGGGTGAAATTGATAAGAAATCGATCTTAATTGATTGTTATTTACTCAATTTCACATTTTTTATGATTTTGGAAGTGTCAGGTGAAAAGTAGAAGAAAACGGCAAATTTCGGGGCAAAAATGCAATTTTTCGGAAGTTCGGACTTCGGGGAGGGCATCCCGAATCAGGACGGGCGTCCTATTTGAATGTATTTGATCTTAATTGAATCAAATTGACATAAAATTGCTTAAATTTCGATTGTGGAAGTTTCAGGAGCAAATTGGATGAAAACAGCAAATTTTGGGGTAAAAATGCAATTTTTGGAAATGCTGACTTGGTCAACGGTCCGGGACGGGCGTCCCGAATTCGGGACGGGCGTCCCGACCCAGTCAAACCACCAGGACGGGCGTCCCAATTCAGGACGGGCGTCCCGAAGCACCAGAAGCTGTACCACATCGAATTTTTGATGAAAAATCACCCCGGGGAGCTACTATAAATACCCCAGGCCTCCAGTAGTTGAATTCATCCCTCTCCACTCGATCTGAGTCATTAAGTGGTCTCCAGTGTACAATTCTCTAGTACACAAATCACTCAGAGACTCAGATTTCAGTAGAAGTTTTCTTCTTTCCTTTTGTTTTCGTTTTCTTAGTTTCTGAGAAATAGTCTCAGATCCTAGGGTTCGATAGATAGGTTCGTTTTTGGTATTCATAGAATACCGGGATTTCGTTAGGAGATCCTAAGAGAGAGATAGGGTGCGTGTTCTTAGTCAGATTAGGGCAATTTGCTTAAGCTCGGGATGTAAGGTAAAGCAATTGCTACTAGGTCTGAGGAGCGTTCTCCGAAGGCTCTGCCGAGCAGAGTAGGATCGAGCAGTCAGGAGCATACAGGAGCTGCAGCGCCGGCTGGACCTGCATAGAGTGGTGATTACTTTATGACAGTGGGTCCCCTAGACGAGGTTCTGTATGTTTACGAATTGTTTTATCTAAATATTAATTTGAATATCAGATTACGATTCTTATGAATATCTGTTTTATATGTTGAAGTTGTTATGATTTTCCGGAAATGGCCACCTGCTTAAATATTCATTATGTCTGCATGTCTAGTCGTTCTTTTAAACTGAAATTAGGGTTATAGACAATTCCTAACCACGGTCTATTCATAACCTGTTTAGTTTAACAGGCATCAATTAGTATTGGTGTCTGCCATACTAGATAAAATAATCTGCGGAACACCCCGTTGGTTGAAAGTAGTCTAGGTAGGCTGAGTAGAGTTTTATGCCGGCGGTTATGCGACGAGCAGCATGATACCGAAGTGAAGTGACATAGGGTACCGTTCATTGCTGACTTTAGTCCGAGCCGTGAGTAGGGCCGTTACCCTTAACGATGGGGCGGTAGCATAGGAACTCAGAGTGGTAGCCTTTAGACACAGAACATAATTGCAATCCAGGCCAAGACATGTCTAAAAACACTCGAATATAGGTCAATCAACGTATAGGAACAGTATAACATAAAATCAGGATCTCATCTATAAAACACTTCTAGGATTAATTAGACTTGAACCTAGTGGAGAATGGATCATCCTCTCATCAAAATATTTGATGAAGATTGCATAACTGGATCATAAGATAGGAGTTAGGATAGAAGGCTAATTACTACTAAGCCGTTGCCACTTCCCTGGGTGTACGATAATTAATTAAATAAAATCGTAGATACTTTCCAATAGACTAGCTACACGATAGGTACTCTGCCTTAGGTTCTGGCTGATTAAGTGACACCATAAGACTAAACGTGACAATTAGTCAATCACAGTCCTTAATTATTCATAATCAACATAGGGTAAAATAACACCTATCTAGTAAGTCAACCGGAATCCACACATCAAGTATATTGTGTTGACTATCTGGTCTAGACTAGTACACACACTACACATCAGGAAGACCTTGTGACTGAGAGAAAAGTTCAACCTAGTTGTTAAGTTGTTTTCTGCTTGATCATAACAATCTACTAGAGACATTTGAGACCTTGTTATAGCAACCTAACCAGTCAGACTTGTGTTAAGAATTATCTGAGTAATTTTTGGAATAAAAACATGACTAGGAAATTTAAGTGACTTCACATATGATTTAAAATCACTAACTTCAGGTAGACTTTGCTTGAGGACAAGCAAAAAGCTAAGTGTGGGGTTATTTGATATGCACAAATCATATACCCATTTTAGCATGTTTTTAGATATAAATTAGGGCAATATTTGAATGTATTTGATCTTAATTGAATCAAATTGACATAAAATTGCTTAAATTTCGATTTTGGAAGTTTCAGGAGCAAATTGCACGAAAACAGCAAATTTTGGGGCAAAAATGCAATTTTTGGAAATGCTGACCTGGTCAACGGGCCAGGACGGGCGTCCTGACCCAGTCAAAGCACCAGGACGGCCGTCCCAATCCAGGACGGGCGTCCCGAAGCACCAGAAGTTGTCCCATATTGAAATTTTTGGAGATTTTCACTCCAGAAAGCTGCTATAAATACCCCAAGCCTCCAAGAGTTGAAAGCATCCCTCTCCACTCGATCTGAGTCATTTAGTGACTTCGATTGTACATTTTTCTCGAGTACATAAGTCATTGAGAGACTCGGGCTCAGTATAAGTTTATTTCTATTCTTAGAGAGTTTCTCGTTTTCTTTGTTTTCTGAGAGTTTGTCTCAGAATCTTAGATTACGACTAGATAGGGTTCATTTTCGGTATCATAGAATACCGGAATTTCGTTAGGAGATCCTAAGAGAGAGATAGGGTGCGTGTTCTTAGTCAAATTAGGGTAATTTGCTTAAGCCCAGGATGTAAGGTAAAGCAATTGCTACTAGGTCTGAGGAGCGTTCTCCGAAGGCTCTGCCGAGCAGAGTAGGATCGAGCAGTCAAAAGCATACAGGAGCTGCAGTGCCGGCTGGACCTGCATAAAGCGGTGACTACTTAATGATAGTGGGTCCCCTAGACGAGGTTCTGTATGTTTACTAATTGTTTTATCTGAATATTAATTTGATACTGAATTTATTATCATACATGTTTTACAATTTGAGATACTGTTCATTTTCCCGGGAAGATCATAGAGTTAGAATTATCATTATGAATGTTGAACTGTCGTGTCCTTTTAAATTAAACTAGGGTTATAGACAACTCCTAACCAAGGTCTGAATCATAACCAGTTTAGTTTAACAGACTGTAAAAGGTCTACCGGATTAGGAAGAAATAACAAAATAGATCACCATGTTTGTTAGAGTACCCTAATAAAGCTGAGTTTGTACGCTAGGCCAATCCTAGGGTTAAGTGGCATGATACCGAAGTGACATAGGGTACCATTCATGGATACTTTAATCTGACAGATGAGAAGGATCATCCCAAGGTAGGGGTGAATACACCAAGTAACTCGGATATGGTAAACAGATGGTTACATTTCATAATTGCCTTAGAGATCAAGATATATCTAAAATGTTCGAAGATAACGTCAAACAAATTGTAATAACTGAGCTTAAATTGATGAATGCATGTCTACTCTTGAATGTTATTTGCTTTTTATGGGTGAGTGGGATCACCAATCAATCTCAAAGTATTGATTATCGATTGTCTGATTAGATAAATAAGATGAATGTTAGGGTTAAGGGATAGTTATTACTAAGCCGTTACCAGTTCTCTGGGAGTACGATATTAATAAATTAAAATCGTAGATACTTTCCAAGAACTAGCTACACGATAGGTACTCTGCCTTAGGTTCTGATTGATTAAGTGACAACAATTGAATGCTAAAGTGACAGTTAGTAAGACTCAGTCCTTAATTACTCATAATCGACATAGGTAAATAAAAGCCTATCTTTTAGCATACCAATCGGAACGCATCAGATTTTTGACAATTAGAATGACTAGATGAGACTCTGAGCTAAAAGTGAAAAGAAATTAAAGAAAGTTAATTAAATAAGGGTAGTTTACCAGCGGCCTTCGCTACTCGAGCACCACTCCTTCGGGGAACTTAAAGCCTGATGCCCTAAGGTCGTACAGATCTGGGAGTCATCGGAGTGGGACTCACTATATGGGTAGTTGAAGTTGACGTGTTATAAGCAGACTCAAAATACCCTGGAAAAGCTATAAAAGAAAAAAAATCATCAATAAGCGCTAAATAAGTAAAAATCTGATCACCAAGGCTCAGAACTCAGAAAAGCTATCTGTTGTCAGTGTGTCTAGCAATAGGTCGAAGTGTTATCTGGTAACAGTTAAGACAAGAGTTTATTGTGTTGACTATCTGGTCTGGACTAGTACACACTACACATTAGGAAGACCTTATGACTAAGAGAAAAGTTCAACCTAGTTGTTAAGTTACTTTCTGCTCAACCCTAACAAACTACTAGAGACATTTGAGACCTTGTCATAGCAACCTAACCAGTCAGACCTGTGTTAAGAATTGTTTGAAGAATTTTTGGAATAAAAACATGACTAGGAATGCACATATGGTTTAGAATCGCTAACTTCAGGTAGACTTTGCTTGAGGACAAGCAAAAAGCTAAGTGTGGGGTTATCTAATACGCGAAAATCGTATCACCTTTTTAGCATGTTTTTATATATGATTTAGGGTGAAATTGAGGGTAAATTGATCTTAATTGTTTATTATTTACTTAATTTCACAGTTTTTATAATTTTGGAAGTGTCAGGTGAAAAGTAGACGAAAACAACAAATTTTGGGGCAAAAACGCAATTTTTGAAAATGCTGACTTGGTCAAAGGTTCAGGACGGGCGTCCCGACCCAGTCAAAGCACCGGGATGGGCGTCCAGGACTCGGGACGTCCCGACTTGGTCAACAGACCAGGACGGGCATCCCAATCCTGGATGGGCGTCCCGAACATCCAGATCAAGTCCCACATCGAATTTTTGATGAAAAATTACCCCGGGAAGCTGCTATAAATACCCCAGGCCTCCAGTAGTTGAATTCATTCCTCTCCACTCGATCTGAGTCATTCAGTGGTTTCCAGTGTACAATTCTCTAGTACACAACTCACTCGGAGACTCGGATTTTAGTAGAAGTTTTCTTTCTTTCCTTTTTTGTTTTTTGTTTTTCTTAGTTTCTGAGAATTAGTCTAAGATCCTACAGTTCGGTAGATAGGTTCGTTTCTGGTATTCATAGAATACCCGGGATTTCGTTAGGAGATCCTAAGAGGGCTCTAGGCGTTCGAAGAGTCAGTCCACAGGGCTGGGCTTAAGTTGGGTATTAAGGTAAAGCCCAGTTACTAGGCTGAGGAAGCGTCCTCCGAAGGTTCTGGCGAGCAAAGTCGGGGTGAGCAATAGGACATATACAGCAGTACGCTTCATCGGCGAGACTACGTAAAGGGTGATTTCTTTATGGCATCAGTCCCATGTCCCTCTCTTATATGTTGTTATTGTGTTGTTCCAAAAATTGATTATGAATACGAGATTACGATTTTTATGAATATTTGTTTTATATGTTGACGTTGTTATGTTTTTCCGGAAATGGCCACCTACTTAATATTCACTATGTCTGCATGTCTAATGTGCTCTTTTAAACTAAAGTTAGGGTTATAGACAATTCCTAACCACGGTCTAATCATAACATGTTTAGTTTAACAGGCATCAATTAGTATTGGTGTCTGCCATGCTAGATAAAATAACCTACTGAACACCCTGCTTGTTAGAGTAGTCTAGGTAGGCTGAGCTGAGTCCGATTATGCCGGCGGCTAGGGCAAGCGGTATTATCCCCAAAGTGACATAGGGCTTTCATGGATGTCTTCGTCCCAAACCGTGAGTAGGGCTGTCGCGGTTTATTAGAGACCTCGGATGTGGTACGCCTTTAGACACAGAACATATTTGCAATCCAGGCTAAGATATATCTAAAATACTCGAAGATAGGTCAATCAACATATAGGAACAGTATAACATAGAATCAGGACCTCATCTATAAAACACTTTTGGGATTAATTAGACTTAAACCTAGTGGAGAATAGATCACCCTCTCATCAAAGTATTTGATGAAGATTGCATAACTGGATCATAAGATATGAGTTAGGATAAAAGGCTAGTTACTACTAAGCCATTGCCACTTCCCTGGGAGTACGATATTTAACTTAATAAAATCGTAGATACTTTCCAACAGACTAGCTACACGATAGGTACTCTTCCTTAGGTTCTGATTGATTAAGTGACAATAATTGAATGCTAAGTGACAGTTAGTAAGACTCAGTCCTTAATTACTCATAATCGACATAGGTAAATAAAGCCTATCTTTTAGCATACCAATCGGAACGCATTATCCCCCGCCTATCGTCGGTTCCACAAACCCCTATCCTGGCAGCCTGGCCCTTCGACATGTGGGGAATCGACTTGATGGGCAAGTTCCCCAAGGCCCGGGGGAACCACGAGTACTTGATCGTGGCCGTAGATTACTTCTCCCAATGGATCGAAGCGAAGCCCTTGGCCGCGCCCACGGAGGAGAATACACTCAACTTCCTCCATGACTTCGTCTTATGCCGGTATGGAGTACCACGAGCCATTGTATCCGACTATGACACTCAGTTCGCCACCAAATTTACGACGGAGTGCTCCTGCCTAGGGATCAAACACTGGAAATCATATGTTGCCCACCCTCAAGGAAATGGACAGGCCGAAGCCGCCAATAAATTGGTCCTCGCCGCACTGAAAAAGGGTCTGGAAGGAAAGTCCAACAAATGGGTTGACGAACTCCCAACCGCATTGTGGGTAGTACGGACTTCGGCTAGGGGCCCCACCGGAGAAACGACTTATGCTCTTGTTTTTGGATCAGAGGCAGTCTCACTAGCCGAACTCGCACTCCCATCCTACATAATTTCTACATACGACGAAGACAGTAATAAGTGCCAACGCTGCTTAGATCTGGACCTACTAGAAGAAAAATGAGTAACAGCCCGCCTAAGAGCAGACAAGTTCAAGCTGGCAACCAAACTCACCCACGACAAAAATTTGGTTAACAGACCATTAGGCGTCGGAGAATGGGTACTCAGAAAGATCGAGGGGACCTCCAGATACATCACAGCAAATAAACTCACACCGAATTGGGAATGCTCATACCTGATCAAAGACGAAGTGCGCCAGGGAACATTTCATCTCATGGACCAAGAAGGAACAACACTTCCCAACCCCTGGCACGCCAACCACTTGAAGAAATATTTTGTTTGAATTCTCCCCAAGAAAATGGCAGAGTCAACCAAACCAATAAATACTCCACATCAACTCAAGATAGGTCACTATATTTTCCCTTCGTTTATTCGTCGAAGTCGTCATGTTTCGTCGAAGTAATTTAACTTTGGATTCAAGATATTGTTTCACCGAAGTACATTAACCATGGGTCGGAGCTATTGTCTTAAAATCGTGTTGCTCTTTGGCGAAGCATCACACTTGTTGAAGGTTTATGGTTTATTGTTACCGGAGTCATCACACTTGTAGAAGGTTTATGGTTTATTGTTACATGAGTCATCACACTTGTTGAAGTTCAAGTTATTTGTTAGAGATTCAAGTTACTTAAACAGTTCAAGTTATTTGCTCGGGTTATTAAACAAAAGAAACGAAGTGCTCGTCAACAGCTACTGAATTATAGTGCGAAGTAAGAAGAAGAAGATAAAAACAACAAACTTCATTAATATACAAATATACAAAAAAAGTATTACACGGAGGGTGGTGCCTCGACCGAAGGAGGAACCCTCTCTGTCACCTCGGGCTCAACAACCACCGCAGGCTCTTCGGGCACCGGCGGAGCCTCATCGGGGCAAAAAATGAAACCGGAGTCACCTCAACTGCAACGGCTTCACCTCCCTCAACTCCCCCCCTCAGCTGCTCACACAGCTCCTCCAGGAAGGGGTGGACAGGTGCAGGCGAACACCACTGTCTTCGCTCCTTCTAGTCGTAGGCAGTGATCTCCGCTAGTTCGCTCTCCGTGAACGGGACGAAGTCACACCCACTCCTGAAATCAGGGTTGGCACAGGTGCCCTAAAAAATCCTGCACAACAGCACCTTGTCAGGGACGAGGTGGTGAAGGCAGCGGAGTGCATGGGCACAGCCCCGATTGTAGAAGCCATTGGCCTGATGGTAGACCTCGTCACCGTACCCCTCGGAGCCCTGGTACTCGTCCACCACCTGAGCGGTGTACTCTGCGGACTCCAGATAGGCCACCCTTGACTCAGCTGCGCGCCTCTTCGACCCTTCCTCCTTCAGCAACTTTTCGAAGTCGTGGAGTTGGACCTTCAAGTCCTCATTTGCCCTTTGGAGGGTCATCCGACTTGAGGACTGCTTGTCCTTCTCCGCAACCACCGAAGCCACGTTCTCTTCGGCTGAATGGAGTTTCCCCTCTGCAGCAACTAAGGATTGGTCCTTGGCGGATAGCTGGTTCTCCAACTCTACACATCTCTTCTCCAAGGCCTCCACTTGAACTCGTGAAGTGTTGGCCGAGGAAGCAACCCTGGAGAGATGGGCGATGTAGGCGGAAACCTGGAAAACAAATAATAAAAGGGTGAGAAAGAGGTTAACACAAAAATAAAAGTGCAAACACTTCGTCGAATAACCTACCTGGGATAGGTGAGCTCCAATATGGCCGATGGTGTCCTCCACACCCATGGCAGCCCGCCGGAGGCTCTGCGACAGGTCGGAGTCCATGGCCCTGTGAAGAACCACCTTCTCGAAGAGCCTCCCTGACCTATGGTTAGACAATGGAAGGTTCTTCACGGGAGGTGAAGCTCGTTGGATTTTGAGGGCCAAGTTCTCCAACTCCCTCCGTATCTCCAGTGCCTTGAAACCCTCCTGGGTCCAAGGGCAAGACGAAGTCCCAGGAGAGCCTCCACCCTGCGACTCCCAGAGAGCCTCCCTTTGCGCCGTGGCTGGTGCAAGCTCCCTCAGCTTGGAGGACTCCGACAGTCTGACCCCCTGCGAAGTCCTCTTCCTGGTTGGCTTCGGCTCGTCCCCATCATGCGCATGCTTGGCCAGAGCAGCAGAGCTTAGGGGCTCCTTCCCCTTGGACCGGTCTTGCGCCCGAGGTGGTTGAGAGCTCCCAGCAAGTGAGCGGACTGAAGCGGAGGGGCTCGCAGTTTCTGCAGACGCAGTCCCCGTAGCCGTTGGGATGGCAGTCCGGTTTACGGCGCGGGCTTGGTTCACAGTACCTCGCTGCATAGCAGCACCCAGGGCCCTCATCTCCGCTTCACGGCGCTCCATGAAATTCATTGGCATGTCTGTCAAAACCAAACGAAGAGAGGTTAGTAAACGAAAAACAAAAAAAACACAAGTCAAACGACTTAGAGCATGAAGCCCATTCAACCCTTCGCCATGGGACAGCCCGCACTTCGTGAGCTTGAACACTTCGGGCACTCATTAAAAAATACCCTCCCCGGGTGTAGCCTTCACACTGGGTATTCCTCATTGTCTTCGAGGCCCAGCTCTCTTCGCCGATCATCCACCGTCGGCCCGCCTATTCCACAGGCGTGGCGACTCTCATTAGCGATAAGTTCGCTGGTCAAGAAGATTTTGGACTGGGACTTGGGACTGTCTCCTAGCTCGCTCCGGATATAGTCCAGGAACTTCCTATCGGAATCAAAATACCTGGTATTCCTCTTCACAGGAGACCAGGTGCGAAGTGCCTTACACTTCGGGTAAAATGGGTAGCCCGTTTTGGACTCTACACAAACCCACTTCTCCCTCCATTGACCTAACTTATTTGGAGGAGGCTAAAAAAGGGTAACCACACTCGGACGGGGTTGAAGTAACAGAGTGAGGTTATTCATACGAAGGACTATAAAAAAGGTCCTTAACAACAGTTCGGAAACTTCTACACCTATTCTCCTACACAACACAGTAAGGGAGACGAAGTACCTAACTCCGTTTGGATAGACATGGGCGGGTTGACACTTAACCAAGTTTAGAAAATCGCAGAATGCGGGGTCCAAAGGCAGGCTAAGGCCAGAAAGGAAATGGTCGTAAGGAATGTGTATATAAGAGTCATACATGGCCCCGCATGCCCGAAGATGAATCAACCTAAACCTACTTCGATTTATTTCGGTGGACAACAGGGGAAGGTCTAGGCTAATGGTGTTATTTTTTAGGGCGAAGTCCCCCGCCAACCGATTTTTTGTTTTTGGGAGCTCTTCGGAATGGTCGGAGTCCTCACCCTCGCCTTCGAAGATGCTGGGATCAGACGAGTCTCTAGTAGACAGGCCTGTGGCAGCCACTTCGCCATCGGTGGTCCTAAACACCCTAGAGCTCAAAGGGATAGCCACTAGGATATTCGGGCCGGAGAAGGACCCTTCGGCCGAAGTGTGGACACTCGGGACTACAAAGATTCCATCGTTCGTCTCCAGTGTTTGTTCGGAGTTAGTCTCCTGTCCCCCTCCGCTCGACCCACTAGAGCTCTCCTCACTGGAAGTACTGGCACTTCTCCCACTGCCAGTACTCGGTCTCTCACTGTTGGAAGGGTTGGAACTCTCAGAGTTGGTTTTGGAGGTGGATGTTGAATGACTAGACACCGCCTCGACTACGGGGACAGGGACCTCGGTACTCTCTGAGCTCGACATATCTACAACACAAATAAGAAATCCTATCAGAACTAAAGTCCCCACACTCAGCATTCAACCAGTTCTTCACCCCAGAAAACCTCTCACCAGAAAACTCATCCTAAAAACGCCCAAAACCACCATTTACCCAGAAAAAACCCATTTCCCCAGTACCAAGAACAGAGCATCAAGTGCGCTAAAACCCTCGAACATTCGAAAAATAGAAAAACAAGAGAAATCAATAATGACAAAAAACTGAAAAATAGGCGACAAAGTTGCCTCCTTTACCTGAGATGATGGAAGATAGTGAGAAGGCTTGCCAGAATCACCAACGGAATGTAAGGAAGCAAAGAAAGCAGAAGGTTTTCAGGAAATTAGGAGAGGAAATGCAAAGGTTGCGCAAAGTAATTTTAGAAGGAAAGGCAATAGTCCTTCCAAAGGAAACAAGCGGGCTATTTATAGAAGGAATGAGGAGGGAGTTAAATTTCGAAAAAACGGTGAAGCTTCCCCAGCAAGCTTCGCCCGAATCCGACTCCAGCCGAGTTGCAGTCACACCAAGCGTCAAGTCACTAACTCCCCACGTGCGGCGCCATCATTACCCTTGCATGGGGAAGCGTGAGCGACGCCATTCCGCCTCTGCACACGCAAGACAAGCTGGCTTCTAGATAACTGAACCACCACTGTACACGCAACACTCCGCATTAGGAGAATAAAGAGTCGCCAAGGACTTCGACTACCCCTCCAAGGGGTCCAAGTCCGCAAAATAAACCCCCTCACAACGGGAGTCACGAAAATGCGTCGAACCAAAGGAGGCTTTCTTCTCTTATACTTCGACGAGGGGCCACTAAGAGGTATGAAAATACCCCCATGCCGACAAGTCAAATTACACAAGGCAAGTGGGGCCCACCGGGCCGACATGGTGATCCACCTGGCATGGCATGACGGGCCCACTCCGCCACACGCCAACCTCCCACGATGGACCACGCTGCTGCCCCACCTGCCTCGGGGACGAAGTTAGCACACACTGGTCACTTCGGGGTGGACCCGCTGATTGATCACACTTTTAGAACCGTCTTTGATGGTCAACATTTGACTCCACAATGGATACAGTCAAAGATTCCCCAACGTCTTACTAAAAAGGGGGATCTCATATCTTTTCCACAAAATCTGGTAACGACCAGATTTTCAATAACAAATCACCCGACCTAGCTATCGCAAGGGCGGTTTATCCCCTATAAATACCACTCCCATAAAGGTAATGAGGGTAATGCCAGATTACTCTACTAAATCTCTGTCAAGCTATCCACCCTACAGTTAAAATCATTGACTTTACCATCGGAGGGTTTACCGGAGACCTTCCACCCTCCGTGTAAACTTTACTGTTTTGCAGGTCTAGCGTTGCGAGATAGCAATCCTCCCACGACACATTAACAACACAGATAGTGATATTTGGCAGAAAAACCATCAAACGACGCCGGATAATCAACACGTGGCGTCATACCAATTTTTGACGAATCAATATATATATATATATATATATATATATATATATAATAGTGTAAATATATATTTTTTAAATATTTGTATAATATATAGGTTGTACTAAAATGAATTTATGAAGAAGTGGTAAAGAAAAGATGGCAAATATTGACATTTTGAACTGGTAAAATATTTTGCAATTCAAGAAGTCAACTGATGCGATTCCGGTTGACGTGCTAAATAGGTGTTATTTTACCCTATGTTAATTATGAATAATTAAGGACTGTGATTGACTAATTGTCACATTTAGTCTCTATGGTGTCACTTAATCAGCCAGAACCTAAGGCAGAGTACCTATCGTGCAGCTAGTCTATTGGAAAGTATCTACGATTTTATTAAGTTAATTATCGTACTCCCAGGGAAGTGGCAACGGCTTGGTAGTAACTAGCCTCTTATCCTAACTCTTATCTTATGATCCAGTTATGCAATCTTCATCAAATACTTTGATGAGAGGGTGATCCATTCTCCACTAGGTTCAAGTCTAATTAATCCTAAAAGTGTTTTAAAGATGAGTTCTGATTCTATGCTATACTGTTCCTATATGTTGATTGACCTGTCTTCGAGTATTTTAGATGCATCTTAGCCTGGAATGCAACTATGTTCTGTGTCTAAAGGTGTACCACATCTGAGGTCTCTACACTACCGCCCCATCGTTAAGGTAAACGGCCCTACTCACGGCCCGGACTAAAGTCAGCAATGAACGGTACCCTATGTCACTTCGGGGTCATGCTGCTCGTCGCAAAACCGCCGGCATAACTCTCTACTCAGCCTACCTAGACTACTCTAACAAACAGGGTGTTCCGTTGGTTATTTTATCTAGTATGGCAGACACCAATACTAATTGATGCCTGTTAAACTAAACAGGTTATGAATAGACCGTGGTTAGGAATTGTCTATAACCCTAGTTTTAGTTTAAAAGAGACTTACATTAGACATGCAGACATAATGAATATTTAGCAGGTGGCTATTTCCGGAAAAACATAATAACTTCAACATACAAAACAACTATTCATAAAATCATAATCTGATATTCATAATTGATGTTTAGGACAAAGCAATAAAACATATAAGAGAGGGGTATGGGGACTGATGCCATAAAGAAATCACCATTTACTTAGTCTCGCCTACAGAGCGTACTGCTGTATACGTCGTATTGCCCGCCCTGACTCTGCTCGCCAGAACCTTCGGAGGACGCTTCCTCAGCCTAGTAGCTAGACTTTACCTTACATCCTGGGCTTAAGCCTAGCCCTGTGGACTGACTCTTCGAACGCCTAGAGCTCTCTTAGGGTCTCCTAACGAAACCCCGGGTATTCTATGAATACCAGAAACAAACCTATCTATAGAAACCTAAGATCTGAGACTATTTCTCAGAAACTAAAAACAAACACTAATAAGAAAGAAAACTGAGATCCGAGTCTCTGAGTGAGTTGTGTACTGGAAAACTGTACACTGGAAACCACTTAATGACTCAGATCGAGTGGAGAGGGATGATTTCAACTGCTGGAGGCCTGGGGTTTTATAGCAGCTTCCCGGAGTGAAACATTCTGAAAAATTCGATGTGGGACAGCTTCTGGCGGCTCAGGGGGGGGACGCCCGTCCTTCGTTGACCAGGTTCAGGACACTAGTCCCGGTTCAGGACGCCCGTCCTGGCGGTTTGACCGGGTCGGGACGCCCGTCCCGGACCTTTGACCGGGTCAACATTTCCAAAAATTGCGTTTTTGCCCCAGAATTTGCTGTTTTCGTCTACTTTTCACCTGACACTTCCAAAATCATAAAAACCGTGAAATCAAGTAAATAGTAAACAATTAATGTCAATTTACTCTCAATTTCACATTAAAACATATATAAAAACATGCTAAAAATGTGATACGATTTTCGCGTATCAGATAACCCCACACTTAGCTTTTTGCTTGTCCTCAAGCAAAGTCTACATGGAGTTAGTGATTCTAAACCGTAGTGCAGTCACTTAAATTCCTAGTCATGTTTTTATTCCAAAAATTCTTCAGACAATTCTTAACACAGGTCTGACTGGTTAGGTTGCTATGATAAGGTCTCACATGTCTCTAGTAGTTTGTTATGATCAGCCAGAAAATAAATCAACAACTAGGTTGGACTTTTTCTTAGTCACAGGGTCTTCCTGATGTGTAGTGTGTGTACTAGTCTAGACCAGATAGTCAACACAATGAACTCTTATCTTAACTGCTACCAGATAATACTTCGACCTATCGCTAGACATACTAACAACAGATAACTTTCTGAGTTCTGAGCTTTGGTGATCAGATTTTTAATGTTTTAGCACTTAGTTATTTTCTTTATAGATTCAGGGTATTTCGAGTTTGCTTAGAACACGTCAACTTCAACTACCCATGTAGCGAGTCCCACTCCGATGACTCCTAGATCTACACGACCTTAGGGCATCAGGCTTTAAGTTCCCCGAAGGAGTGGTGCTCGAGTAGCGAAGGCCGCTGGCAAACTACCCTATTGTAATTAACTTCCTTAAGTTCTTTTCACTTTTAGCTCAGAGTCTCATCTAGTCATTCTAACTGCCAATATATCCACAACTGGTCTAATTTTATCTAGTTAAGTCTCGAATAGGCAATTGGTTGAGGTCTCTAATCCAGACAAGGTTGTGCTCAGTTATCAGGAATTCCCTATTCCTAATCAATTAGTCCAAGATAGCTATCAATTATCTCCTACTAACCATAACATACTACCTACATATCATAGACATAAGCAATTTGTTTAACCAAGCATACTGCATTTAGAAGTCCGAAGGACGGAAACATTTTGAAAAATTTTGGAAGGGTGTGAAAATACGGGGAAAACAAGCAAAAGCATGCGAAAATTTTTTTCAAACTGCTGCAGTGCACCGTGCACTACTACCCCACACTTAAGTTTGGCACTGTCCTCAGTGTTCATGCATAGCTAATTACCCCACACTTATTTGAAAACAAGAAACAAAAATAAAACAAAGAACTCTTACCCCACACTTATTTGACTAACTAAGGGTAAGAGAGAAAATAAAACAACCAAAGAAATAACAAAACAGGACACAAAAATGAAGAAAATAAAAGTAAAGGATCATGAGGATTAGAAAAACTCCCTTCATGTCGCGAGCAGAAGGGTCTTCTCTGATCTGTCAATTGGCTCGTCACCTTAGCCATGTGCTATTGCTGAGGCGCTCTTGACTCTGCAAGCTCTAGATATTGGAACGGATGACGCCAGCTCCGATCCTTCATTGTCGAGCTCTAGGTAGTGGCATATCCATTTGATGAATGACTCAAGCCCCAAGGACTGTTTCCTCGAATCATCTACAAAGTTTCTCGTAATCGTAGCAACGTGTCCAGAAGGAACGTGTCTAGGAATGAGACTTCTTTGGATTGGTGTGCCTACCTGCCAATGTTAGTAAAGGTATTGCATGCAAGTCTCGAATGGAAGAAAAGATACCTGAAGTTTTGGCGAAGCTGTGGTGGTAGGGGGCTCCAGTTGTGTAGATTTGGGCCCAAGTATTTGAGACTTCCTCGAGGAAGTTTCTCACAGCTGATTGGTATGTAGGGAATGCAAGCTCCTCCATTGCTATGCTCCCGACACAATGCCAAATTCCTCTATATCTGCCGACCGTTCGTTACCTCTTGGTAGATCACTTGCTTGCACTGATCTGGCTTTAATTGTTGCCAATATCTCATCTATTGATTCTGCGAGTGTGTGTTTTGCTGTGGTGGTGTCTTCTAAAAGTTTCCAGCTTCCGAATTACTCCTTAGCTAAATCCCGTACGATTCCTCTAGTTGGGATTGTATGCGTTTCCCAGTGGAGTAGCATTCTGCAGTAACCTACTCCTACCTCTTTTGGAATGGTCAGTCATTCCCATAGCAATCCCTGCTAAAGTGTGGTACTTAGCAGACTTCACAGATTTGATACACAGGCTGAACATTTCTTCCTAAAACATTGGCACTCTGAATCTGGAAAACAACTAGAATCTGCACATGACTTTAACATCATTAGTAGGTAATGCCTGTGGTTCAGGCCATTTTGAAAAAGTGTTCCACGACTACTATGATGTAATTAGTGTCAAAGGAAGAAAGAGAAAAGGATTCGAAATACCCCTGATATCAACGGTTGCAACATTCTGTGTACGTCGCTGGGGTAGATGATCTCTGGAAGATGTGTTACCTGTTATTTGGCAAGCATCGCAGGACTGTATCAGAGATACAAAAGTCCTTGAATATGGTGGGTCAACAAGATCCTGCTTTCAATACTTTCCGGACAGTATTGATAGTAGTCAATTGGTCTCCCGTAAATTCTTTAGGGCAATGCTCCAAAATCTTATGTCCTTCATCTTCTAAGACACATCTTCTGATCAACTGATCTGCAAGAATTTGAAATAGAAGAGAAACTGCCCAGTAGTAATATTTCAAATCAGCAGAGAATTTCTTCTTTTGCTGATAAGTCATATCACTTGGAACTTATTTAGTGACTAGATAATTTGCAATAAACCACAGATGAGAATTATTATACATAGCAAACAATGCAAATAAGTTTTCATCCAAAAATTTATCAGTATTATACTAGCCTCTAACTCGAGGTTTTCTAATCTAGACCAATGGTTTGCTTTCTAGATTTTCAACCCTTTTTCTTATCCCTTCATTCTATATCAAGTTCAAGTAACAATAAAACCTCACTTAATCAAGTATGGGTCAGCATTAGTTTTATTGAACACAGATATCTTAGAGTGATCAGTGTCACCTATTGTTTTTAGACAATACTAGATAAGATTAGGATTTATCATACATGAACTTTCTTATCATGTTTCTGTCCTAAAACAATTCTTATTACATCACATATTCATTCAAAAAGCATATTTCAATCAGGTGATGTCATAATGGGTGCAATAATTCCTTTTGGTTTTAAAAAAAAAAATCTCATGCAATCATCAGCAAAACAAAAGGAACATCCTTTTTTTTTCAATAGAACATTCAAAGGTCTAGCTATTAAGGAAAAACTATTTCATAACTCATCCTAATAAGGCCGGCATAACTCTCTACTCAGCCTACCTAGACTACTCTAACAAACAGGGTGTTCCGTTGGTTATTTTATCTAGTATGGCAGACACCAATACTAATTGATGCCTGTTAAACTAAACAGATTATGAATAGACCGTGGTTAGGAATTGTCTATAACCCTAGTTTTAGTTTAAAAGAGACTTACATTAGACATGCAGACATAATGAATATTTAGCAGGTGGCTATTTCCGGAAAAACATAATAACTTCAACATACAAAACAACTATTCATAAAATCATAATCTGATATTCATAATTGATGTTTAGGACAAAGCAATAAAACATATAAGAGAGGGGTATGGGGACTGATGCCATAAAGAAATCACCCTTTACTTAGTCTCGCCTACAGAGCGTACTGCTGTATACGTCGTATTGCCCGCCCTGACTTTGATCGCCAGAACCTTCGGAGGACGCTTCCTCAGCCTAGTAGCTAGACTTTACCTTACATCCTGGGCTTAAGCCTAGCCCTGTGGACTGACTCTTCGAACGCCTAGAGCTCTCTTAGGGTCTCCTAACGAAACCCCGGGTATTCTATGAATACCAGAAACGAACCTATCTATAGAAATCTAAGATTTGAGACTATTTCTCAGAAACTAAAAACAAACACTAATAAGAAAGAAAACTGAGATCCGAGTCTCTGAGTGAGTTGTGTACTGGAAAACTGTACACTGGAAACCACTTAATGACTCAGATCGAGTGGAGAGGGATGATTTCAACTGCTGGAGGCCTGGGGTATTTATAGCAGCTTCCCAGAGTGAAAAATTCTGAAAAATTCGATGTGGGACAGCTTCTGGCGGCTCGGGACGCCCGTCCCGGTTCGGGACGCCCGTCCTGATTCGTTGACCAGGTTCGGGACGCCCGTCCCGGTTCAGGACGCCCGTCCTGGCGGTTTGACCGGGTCGGGACACCCGTCCCGGACCTTTGACCGGGTCAACATTTCCAAAAATTGCGTTTTTGCCCCAGAATTTGCTGTTTTCGTCTACTTTTCATCTGACACTTCCAAAATTATAAAAACCGTGAAATCAAGTAAATAGTAAACAATTAATGTCAATTTACTCTCAATTTCACATTAAAACATATATAAAAACATGCTAAAAATGTGATACGATTTTCGCGTATCATCAACTTATCCCCCCAGAAGGACTGATGAAGTTTTTAGAAGAACTTTTGGGATGGAGACTTATGAATTTTAATATTTCAATTATTATTTGCATAAAAATTAAATATTTAAGATCTAATTTGTTTTTAAAAAATCAAATGGAATATTTTCGGATAAAAAATATATTATTCTTACTGACGTTTTGATTCCTTTCCATTTGTTTTCTTTCAACAAATTAATAGTTTTTTTAAAAAAATTAATTATTTAAGATCTAATTAAAAAACAAAAATCGAATGGAAAATTTTCGGATAAAAAATATATTATTCTTAATGACGTTTTGATTCCTTTCCATTTGTTTTCTTTCAACAAATTAATAGTTAAAAAAAAAAAAACAAAGAAGCTGTCAGGTTGTTGAAGATGGAGAGGACCTTAAATAAATATATTATATTACCGTATATTTTTTATTATTAGGTAAAAATCGTCATTCCCAAAATGATAAAAATTACACAATATTTCGATAATAAACAAAAGCATTATCAAATCTCTAATCTTCCAACAGAGCAAGAGATATCGACCGGCGGGAAAAAAATGGAGAAAATAATACAAAAAATGCCGGAAACAGTGTTGAATTCCGGCCATAAGATGCCAGTATTGGGATTCGGATGCTGGACATTTCCGCTTCCGCCATTAGAGGAACTGACGGCAATTTTGTTGGAGGCGATTAAAACCGGTTACCGCCACTTCGACACGGCGGCAATGTACGGATCGGAGGAAGCGGTGGGCAAAGCTGTGGCTGAGGCTATAGAAAGTGGGTTAGTTAAGAACGGAAGGAAAGATTTTTTCATCACTTCTAAACTTTGGTGCACCGATGCCGATCCGGATCTCGTCCTTCCTGCACTCAAGAATTCACTCCGGTAACTTTTTTTTAAAAAATTTTTATATTGTATTTTAGCGGATTTTTTAGGAATGAATCATGATTTAGGAATGTAATTTTAGTAAATTAACTTTTATTATTATTATTTATAGGAAATTGGGAGTAGATTATTTGGATCTTTATCTAATTCATTGGCCAATAAGATTCAAGCAAAATGCTACTATTTTCAATCTAAAGGGAAATGTGCTTCCTTTTGACATACATGGGACTTGGAAGGCAATGGAAGAGTGCAAAAAATTGGGTTTAGTTAAATCCATTGGAGTAAGCAATTTCACTTGTGAAAAGCTACAAAAACTTGTGGAAAAGTCCAATATACCCCCAGCTGTTAATCAGGTATATATATATATATATATATATATTATTTTTTAATTTTGTATTGTGTTATATCATGATATCATCATTCACAAGTATATAAATTGTCATCAATCTTTTGAATTCATAGTTGTAATTTGTGGAGTTAAAAATTATGTATAATATTGTTTAAAAGAAATTGAAGGTGAATTAGGATTCAAGTTTTTTCAATATTATAATAAATATTATGTTAGATAAAAAAGTGTTATTTAATTAATAATAATTTCACTTATAATTGTGAAAGATTGTAAATTCGAAACTTGATAAAAACAAAATATCTCTCAAATTCATATGTATATTATGTCTGAAACAATGTTGAAATGTTGTAATTTTTAGGTAGAGATGAATGTTAGATGGCAACAAAGAAAATTGCTACCATTTTGTAAGGAGAAAGGGATTCATGTAAGTGCATGGTCTCCTTTAGGAACTTATGGTTGCACTTGGGGCACTGATGCAGTAATGGAGAATCCAATCCTTAAAGATATTGCAATGTCTAAAAATAAGACCGTGGCACAGGTATGCTCCTATTCAGCAACAAATATATGTATATATATATATGAGGCAATTAATAGATATTAGTGTTTAATATAGGTTGCATTGAGATGGATTTATGAAGAAGGTGCATCTGTGATAGTGAAGAGTTTTAATAAAGAAAGAATGCATGAAAATCTTGATATTTTTGAGTTTGAACTTAGGAAAGAAGAAGTGAATGGAATTAAAAATATCCCTCAAATTAGAAGTGATTCAAGAATTAAGCTTATCCATCCAGAAGGACCGATTAAATGTTTGGAAGAACTTTGGATGGAGACATGTGATTTTTTGGATAATTAGCAAGTAAAATTATCCATCATAATTATTTAAATTTATGAGGTACTAATTATTTTAATTTAATTTCTATAATCTATTCTTTATAATTATGGAACAATAATATTTAATTATATTATTATATTAATGAAGCAAATGTACATGAGTAGCAATGTGGTAGGACAAAAATATTACACATAGGCCACTTAGGTAAGAATCTGAAAAGTTTTGATGAAGGGTGTTCTTAATGATCTGCCTATGAGGTGGAGGATTGGGGTTTTTAAAGAGCACATGGTTCCTCCAGAACTGCCTCTTAGGACTCGTTCCACAACCTTCTGCAATCACATTGGCTAAACCACCCATTAAAAAACTTGTTCAAAGCAGAGGCAATCCATCAAAAGAGTTTATTCACCTAGAGGGACTGATCAAATCTATATATATATATAGTGTGCTTTATGATTCTATGAATGTTTCATCCATTTAAACGGTTGATTAATAATTATAATAACAAAGTTGCGGTCCTACCGCCATTACTACTATTGTTTTGGACTTTGTAAGAAGAAGAAGAAGCAAAAGAAATAGAGAATCATTGACTATGATTCTTTTTTTTTAAATTTAATTATCCTACTAACATTTGAACTTTTTAAAAATTTAATTTTTGCATTTGTATTTATTTTTGTTTTGAACTGCACCTAATTTGTCCTTCCGTTTAAAATTTGTATCATATTTTATTTTCCATTCAATTTTCAAGTGCATTTTCGTATTTTTACAATTATGAACATTTTTAATTATTAAGATTTTATTTTCAAGGGTATTTTTGTCATTTCACTTTATTATTAAAAATTTAAATTTTTTTTGTAATTTCATGAGTTTGATCCTACAACCACGCAACTAACTAAGCCATATCTACCCATGGACAACTATAAATATATAAATTTACTTGGAACTTATATTTTATATTGTAAAATAATGAATACGCATTTTATATTATATTACAATTATATTTTATATTTTAAATACAAATTATATTAAATATAAATATTTTTTAAAAAATTATTATTAAATAACACAATTCAAACCACAAATTTTTGTTGTTGTTACCTTCTTCAATCTTGCAGTGACGTTTTTTTTCTAACTCTTTTGTTTCGAATTCGTTACAGAACATGAATTTCAAGGTATTTTTTTTATACAATGTCATTGTTGACACTAATAATGTAATAATATCATTGTAAAAAAAACTCAAAATTTGTATTCTGCAACGAATTCAAAGTAAAAAAAAATATTAAGGTTTGAAGAAGGAGATGCTACAAAGACATATAGTTTAAATTGAGTTGTATGGATAATATTTTTTCATAATCTTTATATTTAATATAATTTTTAAATAATATAAATTTTTGTATTTGTCCAAATGGTAAATGCTTATTTATTGTTTATACATTTGTGGTTCAAATTCAGAAGTTCACAAATATAATTATGTTAAATTTATTTTGGCATCATCTAGTATGCAATATAAAATATAACTTTTATATAAGTTAACATTTTAATAATTTTTGTAGTGGGTTAATATAATTTTGCCATTTGTGTGGTTGAGGGATCCAATCCCAATTTAAGAAAAAATTTCAAATTTTTTAAAATTTTATGAAAAGATAAAATTATCTATAAAAATAAAACAAAGGAAAAAGATTTTATTTATATAAAAATTGCATTCACATTATTTATCAAATAAAATTTGTAAGAATAAATAAAAAATAAAAACAAATTCTCAACTAAAATTTTATCACATCTCTTTCTATGGAAGCTTAATCTCACCTATTATATGAGGATTTCCACAAAGGAATTCTAATTGAATGATTGATAAAACAAGAAACTAATCTTCTATTATTTCTATAAAATGATTAATTTATTTTCGTAGTAATTATTTATTTGAAATTTTAAAGATAATCAAGCTTTACGTTGAATCAAAAATAAACATAAATTCTATAAATGAATCAAAATTAAACATAATAATTATAAAATTCAATATCATCATCATATATATATATATATATATATATATATATATATATATATATATATATATATATATAGCAAGAGAGAGATTGAAAATCACGTCTCCATCCCATAATTCTTCCAAAGATTTAATCGGCCCCTCTGGGTGGATAAGTGTACTTCCTGAACTACTCCTACTTTGAGGGAGTTTTTTAATTTGATCATGTCTTCTTTAGTAAGTTGAAATCCGAAAATATCAAAAATTTGAACCATTCTTTATTTATTAAAACTCTTCACGAGAACAGATACGGCTTGTTCATAAATTCATCTCAATGCAATTTATATTACACAAATCAAATAATCATATCAATATTTTGCACCTACTCAAATAAATTTGTGTGAAGAGGAGCAAACCTGTGCCAGTCTTATTTTTAGACATTGCAATATGTTTAAGGATTGGATTCTCCATTACTGCATTAGTGCCCCAAGTGCAATCATAAGTTCCTAAAGGAGACCATGCACTCACATGAATCCCTTTCTCCTTACAAAATGGTAGCAATTTCCTTTGTTGCCATCTAACATTCATTTCTACCTTAAAATTACAACATTTTTTCAACATTGTTTCAGACATAATATATATACCTTAAAAAATCAAAGCAACCTTTTTTAACCAAAAAAATATATATATACCTGATTAACAGCCGGTGGTATAGTAGCTTTTCACAAGGAAATTACATGCTAATTTCCTACCTATTCAATGAATTATTTCTATTACTTACACTTGCAAAGAAGAAGAGAGTCAAAAGACTAAATTTAATAATAAATAGACTAATAAAAACATTTGTGGCGAAATTTAACTTCATTTTTATAACAAACCAATTCGGTATAATTGTCTTTTTGACCTATTTTTATAGCAAACTAATCCGTACATTTGTTGTCTAAAATCATTCTTATTCTAAAATTCATACAGTTGTCTTTTAACACTATTTTTATACCAATAAACGAAATTTTGTTATTCCAATGTTTATCTAATCAATATATATATATATATATATATATATATATATATATATATATATATATATGCGTGTATTTGTAAAATAATACAAAATCCAAAAGGGAGAAAATAATAGAAATACGTGTTGAACTCAGGCTACAAGATGCCAATTGTAGGGTTTGGATGTGCAGTTGATTCCCTTCCGCCATTAGAAGAACTAACAGCAATCTTGGTGGAAGCCATCAAGACCGGTTACCGGCATTTTGATACGGCATCGTATTATGGATCGGAGGAAGCTCTGGGCAAAGCTTTGTCTCAGGCGATAGAGAGTGGTTTGGTTAAGAATGGAAGGGAAGAATTTTTCATTAATTCTAAGTTGTGGTGCACTGATGCCCATCCTGATCTCGTCCTCTCTGTCCTCAAAAATTCACTTAGGTAAATGCAAAAAAAAAATATATATATATTTTTGAGATTTTCTGTCTTTATTATTTCTCTGACTTTAACTCGTGACATTTAGAAATTGTTATTAATTGAGCTACATTATTTTTTAAGGTATCGAATTTTTGATATTGTTTTTTGTCAAAATTGTTATAATTAAAGATACTCATTAACTTTTTCTTTTCTCTTTTTTTTCTTCTAAATTATAAGAAATTGGGATTAGATTATTTGGATCTTTATCTAATTCATTTGCCACTAAGATTCAAGCAAAATGCTAGCATGCTAAATTTGAACCCAAAGTAAGACATACTTCCTTTTGACATACATGGGACTTGGAAGGCCATGGAAGAGTGCCAAAAATTGGGATTAGTTAAGTCTATTGGTGTAAGCAATTACACCTTGGAAAAGCTCCAATACTCTTGGAAAAAGCGACTATACCACCGACTGTTAATCAAGTTGATACGCGAAAATCGTATCACCTTTTTAGCATGTTTTTATGTATGATTTCGGGTGAAATTGAGGGCAAATTAATCTTAATTGTTTATTATTTACTCAATTTCAAAGTTTTTATGATTTTGGAAGTGTCAGGTGAAAAGTGGACGAAAACAGCAAATTTTAGGGCAAAAACGCAATTTTTGGAAATGTTGACTTGGTCAAAGGGCCAGGACGGGCGTTCCGACCCAGTCAAAGCGCCGGGACGGGCGTCCAGGACTCGGGACGGGCGTCCCGACCTGGTCAACAGATCAGGACGGGCGTCCCGAACCCCCAGATCCAGTCCCACATCGAATTTTTGATGAAAAATCACCCCGGGAAGTTGCTATAAATACCCCAGGCCTCCAGCAGTTGAAATCATTCCTCTCCACTCTATCTGAGTCATTTAGTGGTTTCCAGTGTACAATTCTCTAGTACACAACTCACTCAAAGACTCGGATCTCAGTTTTCTTTCTTGTTAGTGCTTTGTTTTAGTTTCTGAGAAATAGTCTCAGATCTTAGGCTTACATAGATAGGTTCGTTTCTGGTATTCATAGAATACCCGGGATTTCGTTAGGAGATCCTAAGAGGGCTCTAGGCGTTCGAAGAGTCAGTCCACAGGGCTGGGCTTAAGCCGGGTTGTTAAGTAAAGGCCAGTTACTAGGCTGAGGAAGCGTCCTCCGAAGGTTCTGACGAGCAGAGTCGGGTCCAACTGTACGGCATATATAGCAGTACGCTCTAACGGCGTGACTACGTAAAGGGTGATTTCTTTATGGCATCAGTCCCCCCTGTCCCTCTCTTTATATGTTGTTACTGTGTTTGTCCAAATACTGATTTGAATACCAGATTATGTTTTAATGAATATTTGTAATATATGTTGAAGTTATTATGTTTTTCTAGAAATGGCCACCTGCTTAAATATCCATTATGTCTGCATGTCTATTGCCGTTCTTTTAAACTGAAATTAAGGTTATAGACAATTCTTAACCACGTTCTATTCATAACCTGTTTAGTTTAACAGACATAAATTAGTATTTGTGTCTGCCATACTAGATAAAATAATCTGCGGAACACCCTGTTGGTTGAAAGTAGTCTAGGTAGGCTGAGTAGAGTTTTATGCCGGCGGTTATGAGACGAGCGGTATGATCCCCAAAGTGACATAGGGCGTTCATTGCTGACTTTAGTCCGAGCCGTGAGTAGGGCCGTTTACCTTGGCGATGGGGTGGTAGCGTAGAAACTCAGATGTGGTAACCTTTAGACACAGAACATAGTTGCAATCCAGGCCAAGACATGTCTAAAATACTCGAATATAGGTCAATCAACGTATAGTAACAGTATAACATAAAATCAGGATCTCATCTATAAAACACTTTCAGGTTTGGTTAGACTTAAACCTAGTGGAGAATGAATCACCCTCTCATCAAAGTTATTGATGAAGATTGCATAACTGGATTATAAGATAAGAGTTAGGAAGAAAGGCTAGTTACTACTAAGCCGTTACCACTTCCTTGGGAGTATGATAAATATGTAATAAAATCGTAGATACTTTCCAACAGACTAGCTACACGATAGGTACTCTGCCTTAGGTTCTGGCTGATTAAGTGACACCATATAGACTAAATGTGACAATTAGTCAATCACAGTCCTTAATTACTCATAATCAACATAGGGTAAAATAACACCTATTTAGCACATCAACCGGAAACCCATCAGATTTTTGGCGCCGTTGCCGGGGAAATATCATAATGAATTTAGGATTCCTGATCAAAATTCTAGAGGCTTATGATAGGTAACGGTAGTAACCTAGACTTTAGACCCAACACTTATGTTATACCAGTTAGACAATCAATTTTCGAAATATAGGGTTATCATAACTAATTAATTTTAGATGTTATCTGGAATTAAGACATTTAGGATAATCAAATTTTAGAAAATTATTCTAAAACCATATTGAGGGAATTTAATTGCTTTCGAAATATTAAAAGAAAAAAAAATTTCAAAATTTAAAAATCCGAAAAAAATTGTACTTTTTCTTGTTTAATGGTAAGTTGTTCTCTTTTCTCTATCTTTTGTGTTATCTCCTTTTCATAATTGATTAGTTGTTTTGTTGTGCTTTCTCTTTCTTCCAAATTTTTAAGTTTTCACTTTCCCTGTAACCCCACTAACCAGTTTGCTCAGGCTAAAATTTATTCTTCTCTGTAGTTGCATGACTCGATCTTCAGAAGCTAACCTTGAAACACTAGTTGAGAATCCTGAACGAATCATTCGCACAGCTAATAGGCGAAGAACAGAGATGGCTGCTGAAAGACCTACCCTCGAATCCTACATCCAGCCACAGACTATCCCAGTCTCATCTGCCATCCGAATCCCTGGGAACACCTATTTGATTTCTCTTCTCTCTGCGAAGGCCTCAAGGGAGATCATACTGCAGAAGTAACTAAACTCAACCTTTTTCCCTACTCACTGAGGGACATAGCAAAGAGATGGTTGGCCCAGCTACCTACTAACTCCATCACCTCTTGGGATGAGTTAAGCAAAGCCTTCCTAGAAGAGTACTACTCTGCAGCAAGAGTCTTAGAATATCGAAGGGCTCTGTCTAGTTTCACTCAAGCTGCTGATGAGACAGTGATCGAAGCTTGGGACAGATTCAAGGAGCTACTCAAGCTCTGCCCCCAACATGGACTTACCGAGGCATTGCTGATTCAGCAATTTTACGGGGGTATGTCAGACATGGGTAAGCAAATTCTTGATGGACTAAATCCCCAAAGCGGTTTCAATGGAATGAGTGATGTAGATGCTAGAAACGCTCTGGAGAGACTCTACAGGAACAGCAAGAATTGGCGCACAAGTGGCCGAGCTAAGAAGCAACCAGTAAATGCGGTCGTTGCCTCCACTGATGATCAATTTGAGGCACTGAAGGCCAGCATTACTAATCAGCTGAATGCTTTCCAACAAGGGAGAAGCATTCAGTCAGTATACCAAATCTGCGAATTTTGCCAAGGACCACATTTCACTGGGGATTGTTATGGTAATGGGATATTAACTATTCCAGAGGAGATGGAACAAGTGGACGCAGTGAATTCTGCTCCTATAGGAAATACCTATAATCCCACTTGGAAGAACCATCCGGGATTTAGCTGGAGAAACAATTCCGGGACTACTAACTTCCAGAAAAGAGGACCTCAACAATTGCCATATCCGCAGAACCAGCAAGTCGCTCTACCTGCACCAAGGAACTACATCGTTCCAACTGACCCCATGCAAGAATTCAGAGACATGCTGAAGAGCATTTTCGACTCTAACAAGGAAATGATAGAGTCCAACAGAAAGATTCAGGAAGCTCACGCAGAAAGAATCCAGTAGAACGAGAATAGACAAAAGCAGACCGAGCAAACAATCAGAAACACACAAGCTGCTATACAAACTTTAGAGAGACAAATGGGTCAGCTCTCCACCAATTTCTCTCACAGGTCCCAGGGAACGCTACCAAGCAACACTGAGACCAACCCTCAAACTGAATGCAAGACTATCACTCTAAGATTTGGTAAAATTCTATCCCCATCTCCACCCAAACCATCTGACCCTCCTATTCTTGTGCAGGAACCAGAAGAAGGCTCCAAGGACCCAACGCCGACGGATGTCGAAATCGAAGTAGCAAGGAAAGGGAAGACGGAGTTTATTCCTGAGTACCGGCCAAAAGTACCTTACCCTGCCAGACTTATGCACAATAAAGATAAGGAGCAATTTGAAAAGTTTCTTAAGAATTTTAGTCAGATTCATGTTAATTTACCTTTACTTGATGTTATTTCTGAAATGCCAACGTATGTTAAGTTTTTAAAAGAAGTTGTTAGTAATAAAAGAAAATTTGACATGGACAAGGTGGTTCTTAATGAAGAATGTTCGGCGGTTCTGTTGAATAAACTACCGTCTAAACAGAAAGATCCTGGTTGTTTTACCTTGCCATGTACAATTGGAAATATTACTAACATGCATGCATTAGCAGACTTAGGAGCTAGTATTAATCTTATGCCATCTAGTTTATTTGATAAATTAGGATTGCATGATTTGAAAACGACTAGGATGTGCATACAACTTGCAGATAGGACAGTCAAAATCCCCAAGGGAATAATTGAAGACCTCTTAGTAAAGGTCGGAAAATTTGTGTTTCCTGTGGACTTTGTTGTTATGGATATGAATGGGGAAGGAGGAGTGCCCCTGATCCTAGGTCGACCATTTCTAGCTACCTCAAAAGCATTAATAGACGTCAGTAATGGTCAAATCAAGTTAAGGGTAGGAAATGATGACATCACTTTTGATCTAAATGAGACCCTTAGGTATCCCATGCATTTAGATGATACTTGTTTTTGTGTGGATGCCATGGAACACTTGATTGTAATTAACGTGACAGACCTATGCTCAAACTATCAAGTCTAAGTGAGGACTCCCTAGAATTAGAGGAGCCTGAACTTAGCCTTCTGAAAATGAAATACTTCTGATAGTTTCACTGAGATAGGTGATGATGAGATGAAGAAAGAACGAACCTCTTTGAAGATCCACCAGACTTGGAGCTGAAGGAACTACCCACTCATCTGTGCTACGAATTCCTAGATGACAACAAGAAACTTCCCATATTCTTGCAGCTGATCTGACTGCAGAACAAAGGAAGCTGACTGTGGACATGTGCAGAAAGTATAGAAGAGCCTTTGCCTACAAAATTGCAGACATTCCAGGTATTAATCCAAGCTTTTGTTCGCATAAGATTCTTCTAGAAAATGAGTATAAGCCATGTGTGCAACCTCAAAGGAGGTTGAATCCTAATGTGTGTGATGTTGTTAAGAAAGAAGTCATTAAACTGTTAGATGCAGGACTTATCTACCCTATCTCAGATAGTGAGTGGGTAAGCCCGGTGCAGGTAGTACCTAAGAAAGGCGGTATAACAGTTGTTAGGAATGAGCATAATGAACTAATCCCTACAAGAACTGTAACTGGTCATCGTGTATGCATAGACTATAGAAAACTAAATACAGCCACACGAAAAGATCATTTCCCCCTTCCTTTTATTGACCAAATGTTAGAAAGATTATCTGGACACATGTTTTATTGCTTTCTTGATGGGTTTTCTGGTTATTTTCAAATTCCTATTTCCCCTGAGGACCAGCATAAAACTACGTTCACATGCCCTTTTGGAACATTTGCATATAGAAGGATGCCTTTTGGTTTGTGTAATGCACCTGCTACATTTCAACGTTGTATGACTGCTATCTTTGAGGACATGTTAGGAAAATCTATGGAAGTATTTATGGATGACTTTTCTGTTTTTGGTAATTCATTTGAGGTTTGTCTAAAGAACTTGGAGTTAATGTTGAAACGTTGTATAAAATCTAACCTGGTTTTAAATTGGGAAAAATGCCACTTCATGGTAAAAGAGGGAATTATTTTAGGACACAAGATCTCACACCTAGGTATGGAAGTAGACAAAGCAAAAATTGAAGTTATTTCGAAACTACCCCCTCCCAAAAATGTGAGAGCCATTAGAAGTTTTTTGGGACACGCTGGCTTTTATCGTAGGTTTATAAAAGATTTTTCATTAATAGCCAGGCCGTTGACCAATTTACTCGGAAAAGATGTTCCATTTGTCTTTGATGAAAAATGTCTAAAAGCTTTTAATAGACTTAAGGAACTCTTAACCACTGCACCTATCATGACATCACCCGACTGGAGTCTACCTTTTGAGCTTATGTGTGATGCTAGTGACTATGCAGTAGGAGTAGTTTTAGGACAAAGACATGATAAGAAATTTCATGTAATATATTATGCTAGTAAAACCTTAACTGATGCTCAGGAAAATTACACTACGACAGAAAAGGAATTATTAGCAGTAGTATATGCATTTGATAAGTTTCGATCTTATCTAGTCTGTCTAAAACTATTGTTTATACTGATCATTCTGCACTAAAATACTTGTTAATAAAACCGACGCAAAACCAAGATTAATTAGATGGGTTTTATTGCTTCAAGAATTTGACATAGAAATTCGGGATAAGAAAGGGGCAGAAAACTTAGCCGCAGACCACTTGTCCAGGCTAGAGAATCCGTCCCTAGAAGCCATTGATGAAACAATCATATCTGATAAGTTTCCGGATGAAAATCTATGTGCATTGTCTGCTATTTTCTCACCCCCTTGGTTTGCAGATATAGCAAATTATTTGGCAGCCCGGACTCTCCCTAGTGATATCACGACTCAACAAAGAAATAAATTCTTTGCTGACCTGAAATATTACTATTGGGAAGATCCTTTTCTATTTCGAATATGTGCAGACCAAATGATCAGAAGATGTGTCTCTCAAGAAGAAGGTTTCCAAATCCTGGAACACTGTCACTGCGGACCAACAGGCGGTCACTTAGCTGCAGCTAATACCGCCCGAAAAGTATTAGAAGCAGGCTTCTAGGCCTACCATATTCAAAGATGCCGCAGCATTCACAGGATCGTGCGATGCCTGTCAGAAAACTGGAACCATTTCTTCTCGAGACAGTACCTCAACAGGTAATTCAAAGTGTAGAAATATTTGACATATGGGGTATAGACTTCATGGGTCCATTCCCTCCCTCTTTTGGTAAGCAGTACATCATAGTAGCTGTAGAATATTTTTCAAAATGGCCTGAGGCACAGGCCCTACCTACTAATGATGCTAGAGTCGTATGCAAATTCCTTAAGCAGATTTTCGCCAGATTTGGATGTCCAAAAGCCCTAATCAGTGATCGAGGTACGCACTTCTGCAATTCTCAATTACAGAAGGTACTTCAGCAGTACGGAGTTCAGCATCGCATTTCCACAGCCTACCATCCCCAAACCAATGGACAGGCTGAGGTAACCAATAGGGGAATAAAGAGAATCTTAGAAAAGACTGTGGGTGTTAACCGTAAGGATTGGGCCAATAAGCTGGAGGACGCATTATGGGCCTTCCGTACAGCATACAAGACCACTACAGGATTCTCACCCTATCGATTAGTCTATGGAAAAGCATGTCACCTTCCAGTTGAACTTGAACACAGAGCTTATTGGGCGGTACAAAAATGCAACCTCGACGATAATTTAACTAAGGAACGCCGGATTCTACAACTCAATGAATTGGATGAGTGGAGGCTCAAAGCCTATGAAAACTCACACCAATTCAAGATGACAAGTAAACTCCGGCATGACAGGCGACTCAGAACCCAGAAGAATTTTGAACCAGGAGATAAGGTATTGCTATACAACTCACGGTTAAGATTGTTCCCAGGAAAGCTGCGTAGCTGCTGGTCAGGACCATTCACAATCACGAAAGTATCACCTTTCGGAGCATGTGACATCATGGATTCTGACGGCATTATTCAAAAAGTAAACGGACAACGCCTAAAGATTTACAAAGAGCCGTTTGACTTGTCCGAGCAGACTGTGGACTTCACAGACTAAGGGAGTATCTCTTTCATTTTATTTCTTGTTTTGTTTATGTTCTTTCTTACCCGTAGTTAGTTGAATAAGTGTGGGGTAAGAATCTTTTCTGTTTTATTTCTTGTTTTCAAATAAGTGTGGGGTAGTTTAGCTATGCATGCACACTGAGGACAGTGCCAGACTTAAGTGTGGGGTAGCAGTGCACGGTGCACTGTAGCAGTTTGCAAATTTTTTTGCATGCTTTTGCTTGTTTTCCCCGTATTTTCACACCCTTCCAAAATTGTTTCAAAATATTTTCCGTCTTTCAGACTTCTAATTGCAGTATGCTTGGTTAAACAATTGCTTATGTCTATGATATGTAGGTAGTATGTTATGGTTAGTAGGAGATAATTGATGACTATTGCTGAACTAATTAATTAGGAATAGGGAATTCCTGATAACTGAGCACAACTTTGTCTGGATTAGAGACCTCAGCCAATTGCCTGTTCGAGACTTAACTAGATAAATTTAGACCAGTTGGGGATATATTGGCAGTTAGAATGACTAGATGAGACTCTGAGCTAAAAAGTGAAAAGAAACAAAAGAAAAGTTAATCAAATAAGGGTAGTTTGCCAGCGGCCTTCGCTACTCGAGCACCACTCCTTCGGGGAATTTAAAGCCTAATGCCCTAAGGTCGTGTAGATCTGGGAGTCATCGGAGTGGGACTTGCTACATGGGTAGTTGAAGTTGACGTGTTCTAAGCAGACTCAAAATACCCTGAATCTATAAAGAAAATAACTAAATGCTAAAACATTAAAAATCTGATCACCGAAGCTCAGAACTCAAAAAGTTATCTGCTGTTAATATGTCTAGCAATGGGTCGAAGTGTTATCTAGTAGTAGTTAAGACAAGAGTACATTGTGTTGACTATCTGGTCTAGACTAGTACACACACTACACATCAGGAAGACCTTGTGACTAAGAAAAAAGTCCAACCTAGTTGTTGATTTGTTTTCTGCCTGATCATAACAAGCTACTAAAAACATCTGAGAGCTTGTCATAGCAACCTAACCAGTCAGACCTATGTTAAGACTTGTCTGAAGAATTTTTGGAATAAAAACATGACTAGGAATGCACATATGGTTTAGAATCACTAACTTCAGGTAGACTTTGCTTGAGGACAAGCAAAAAGCTAAGTGTGGGGTTATATGATACGCGAAAATCGTATCACCTTTTTAGTATGTTTTTATGTATGATTTCGGGTGAAATTGAGGGCAAATTGATCTTAATTGTTTATTATTTACTCAATTTCATAGTTTTTATGATTTTGGAAGTGTCAGGTGAAAAGTGGACGAAAACAGCAAATTTTGGGGCAAAAACGCAATTTTTGGAAATGTTGACTTGGTCAAAGGGTCACGACGGGCGTCCCGACCCAGTCAAAGCGCCGGGATGGGCGTCCAGGACTCGGGACGGGCATCCAGGACTCGGGACGGGTGTCCCGACCTTGTCAACAGATCAGGACGGGCGTCCCAATCCGGGATGGGCGTCCCGAACCCCCAGATCCAGTCCCACATCGAATTTTTGATGAAAAATCACCCTGGGAAGCTGCTATAAATACCCCAGGCCTCCAGTAGTTGAAATCATTCCTCTCCACTCGATCTGAGTCATTTAGTGGTTTCCAGTGTACAATTCTCTAGTACACAACTCACTTAGAGACTCGGATCTCAGTTTTCTTTCTTGTTAGTGCTTTGTTTTAGTTTCTAAGAAATAGTCTCAGATCTTAGGCTTACATAGATAGGTTCGTTTCTGGTATTCATAGAATACCCGGGATTTCGTTAAGAGATCCTAAGAGGGCTCTAGGCGTTCGAAGAGTCAGTCCACAGGGCTGGGCTTAAGCCGGGTTGTTAAGTAAAGCCCAGTTACTAGGCTGAGGAAGCGTCCTCCGAAGGTTCTGACGAGCAGAGTCAGCTCAAGCAGTATGGCATATATAGCAGTACGCTCCAACGGCGTGACTACGTAAAGGGTGATTTCTTTATGGCATCAGTCCCCCCTGTCCCTCTCTTTATATGTTGTTACTGTGTTTGTCCAAATACTGATTTGAATACCGGATTATGTTTTTATGAATATTTGTAATATATGTTGAAGTTATTATGTTTTTCTAGAAATGGCCACCTGCTTAAATATCCATTATGTCTGCATGTCTATTGCCGTTCTTTTAAACTGAAATTAAGGTTATAGACAATTCCTAACCACGGTCTATTCATAACCTGTTTAGTTTAACAGACATCAATTAGTATTTGTGTCTGCCATACTAGATAAAATAATCTGCGGAACACCCTGTTGGTTGAAAGTAGTCTAGGTAGGCTGAGTAGAGTTTTATGCCAGCGGTTATGAGACAAGCGGTATGATCCCCAAAGTGACATAGGGCGTTCATTGCTGATAAATATGTAATAAAATCGTAGATACTTTCCAACATACTAGCTACACGATAGGTACTCTGCCTTAGGTTCTGGCTAATTAAGTGACACCATATAGACTAAATGTGACAATTAGTCAATCATAGTCCGTAATTACTCATAAACAACATAGGGTAAAATAACACCTATTTAGCACATCAACTGGAAACCCATCACAAGTATGTATCTTTTCTTGATTATTTTTGTAATTTATTCCATGATTTTGATACTAAATTACATGATTTATGTCATTTATCTTGTTATGATTTTTCAGGTGGAGATGAATGTTGCATGGCAACAAAGAAAATTGCTACCATTTTGTAAGCAGAAAGGGATTCATGTGAGTGCATGGTCTCCTTTGGGAGCTTATGGTAGCCAATGGGGATCTAACATAGTAATGGAGAATCCAATCCTTAAAAACATTGCAGCTTCCAAAAATAAGACTGTAGCACAGGTTTGCTCCCTTTAACACAATATTGGCAAAAATGTGCACAATTCATTTATAATTTTGAAAGATCATGAACTCGAGATATTATACAGAAATTTTACATTTAGATGTGTTATATGATATAAATAATATTAATGTGTAATAGATACTGAGAGGTCGTAAAAACCTCGGTTTGATTTGGAGTAAAGAGGGTGACGTGTCTTCATGTGTCCACCCACCGAACCTGCCAAGTCTTTGCCACTCCGCAGAACGAGGACGAAGTGCAAGTTCTTGCCTCCGACTTCGCTGCACGAATATCTCAACTGTCGACTGATCCAGATTCTTCTAGATTCTTCCACGAAGAATATCTTATGACCGACGGTTACTTTAAAGAATATTCAGGTACAAATATCTCATCCATATCTCTATTCGAGAGGGATATTTCAGAATCTGACAAATATTAGATTCTCTATATACATTTCGTCCTTTCCTATAAATACCTCCATAGAGAGGACAAAAGGTAAGGCCAGATACTTCTATCAATTCTCTATCAAAATCTCCTAAATCTTCGATCAATATTCTGAATACTGCCTTGATCGTCGGAGGTTTCATCGGAGGTCCCTCACCCTCCGTCCTGAACCTCCCTGTTTTGGAGATACCGCTTGGGGAATCATCCCCAAAACAACGAGTAAACAGTATTCCAAACTGAGGAGTGTTGGTAGAGACTCACAAACGAAGCCGGATAACAACCACGTGTCACCAGACCGATTTATGCCAAATCAGTTTAGTTCCGTTACAGGGAAACGACAATTCTATCACCTCAAAGTACAAATTGTCTGGACGATCCACGAAGCACGGACATCAGTACGAGACCACGGCTCCTACGACTTAGCCGGAAGTTTATCGCACCAGGTCGGCCCCTGAAAGGCCGCGTGTTTGCTCGGCCATGGAAAGCCTTAAGCCTCGCGAAGCTTTAGGAAGCCTCAAGGGAGCAAATAAGAATCAAGGCGGAAGCTTCGGACACGTGAAGGACTTTCAGGATCCCTCTAGCGGGTTGCCGGGAGAAGGTAAAGGAGTAACCATGAGTAAGTGTGTCGACGTTGAATACGCCAGGGACCTCGACGAGATGCGCAAGGAGATCGAGCAACTTCGCAGGGAACATGATCTATCACGACAGCTACTACAATATCAGACGGAGTTCATCAGGCACGGATTGACTCCGCCAGCCGCCCCCATCGATGATGGAGAACGCTACCGACAACTGCCATTGAAATCTCCTACGACGATGAGCAAGCATGCGAAAGATTGGAACGTTCCATCCAAAAAGATCGCATTCCTCCCAGCCAGCGAAGTCGGCGAGAACCAGCCTAGAGACAAATCAGAAAGAGAGAAGAGCCGGCGACACACACATCGTTCAAAGAGACATAGGAGGGATAACAGTCAGGATAAAGCACGCAAAGATCGGCACAGAAAAAACACCCTGACGGAGACAAGGCCATTTACCAAGTGGATTCACTCCACAATTCCGGATTCTTCACTCCAAATCCCCCAGTTCATCTTATACTCCGGATCGAGCAAACCACAAGAGCACATATGTCGTTTCAAGTATGCCATGGGGATGGTAAGCAACGACGAAGCTGTCGTCTGTAAGGCTTTTCCTAGCACTTTAACTGATAAAGCTCTAACGTGGTTCGCATCACTCAAGCCGGGAACAATAGACTCATGGAGCGACTTGGAGAAGTACTTCCTGAACAAATTCAGCACCGCAGGGAAGATTCCGAAGATGAGAGGAGACCTCGCTAACATCAAGCAGAGAGATGACGAGACTCTCCTCGCGTACTTGGAGCGTTTCAAACGAACGTATGATGAAATTGAGGACATTACCTAGGACACGACGATCACCTATTTTGAAGGAGGGTTTCGATCACAGATGTTGTTTACTGAGCTCCAGCTCTGCAAACCCGAGACAATCGGCGAAGTTTTCGGAGTAGCAAGGAAAGTGGCGCTAGCCGAGGATAGCGCATATGGGCTGAAGAACAAGAAGAAAGAGCGGAATCTAGAAGGATCCCCTCGAGAGCGGAAGGGTAAAAACAGAACGAGGAAAATGGAGTCGTTCACATCACTGAATATACCAAAGGAGAACCTCGTGTCCATTATCAAGCAGAAATACGGAGTGCATGACCCTCCGCCGATGTGAACTCAGAACGCTCTTACCAAGGATAGGATGAAGTACTGCGCGTTCCACCAGGATTACGGCTATACCACCGAGAATTGTATACAGTTGAAGCGTACTATCGAAAAAGTGATACGTGAAGGACATTTGAAGGAATACCTCGCAGAGCCGCCCAAGGAAAAAGCTGAGAGGGTAATTGAGGTTATAACTCCGCAATTTTCCTCCATCAAGCAGATAAAGCGGAAAATCCACAATGTGAATAAGCCTATGCCTACCCCCCACTTCGACAGATTCTCCCACGAGCCCATAACTTTCTTCGACCAGGATCTGGAGTTGAATGAGGAAGCACGAGTTACTCCCATTATTTTGGAAGTGGGCATGACCGCGGAAGGTACTGACAAGTGTCGAGTAAGGAGAGTGCTAATTGACACCGGCGCAACCAAAAATATACTCTACTACACATGTTTCAAAGAAATGGGTATGGATGATATGCGATTAAAACCCAGCAAGATGGTCCTGGAGGGATTCACGGCACATAAGATCGGAGTCAAGGGGACAGTTAGAATTAACATAATCCTGGGGTCCGATGCCAGCTCACGGGAAGAGGAGATTAAGTTTTACGTGGTGGACGTCGATTCCCCCTATAATGCCATCTTAGGCACTCCGGCGCACTCCGCCTTCGAGTTGATCATCTCGACCTCACATCAGCAAGTAAGGTTCGCAACGAAGAATGGAATCAGTTGAATGAGGAGTAGTCCCAAGAGCCTCCTGGCATACATCTTCAAATCCCAGAAACAAAAAATTTCCCCGTCTTCTTCTATGGTAGCCCCCATGTTATCGGTAAAAGAAACCGGATTACCTGGGACTTCGGCCCAGGCAAGTTGCAGCAGTGATGTCAGGTTGGAATCACAGGAGTACGACGAAGTTATCATTCATCCCGACTACCCCGATCACAAGGTTCGCGTGGGAAACGACACTTCGTCCTCCGGGAAAGAACAAATAATACAGTTCCTCTCAAGGCACCTTCGTAACTTCGCTTGGCGGACCGAAGATATGCCAGGGATATCAGCAGACATCACGGAGCACAGGCTGAACATCGATCCTACATTCAAACCTATTAGACAGAAGGCGCGGCAATTTGGCGAGGATAAGGTTAAGCGCATGCAGGCCGAAGTACAGAAGCTGCTGAAATCTAATTTCATAAGAGAGGTAGACTATCCTTCTTGGCTCGCAAATGTGGTAATGGTAAGAAAATCTAGCGGGAAGTGGAGGATGTGCGTGGACTACACCGACTGATATGCATAAATCATATCACATTTTTAGCATGTTTTTAGGCATGATTTAGGGTGAAATTGAGGGTAAATCGGTCTTAATTGTTTATTATTAACTCAATTTCACAGTTTTTATGATTTTGGAAGTGTCATGTGAAAAGTGGAAGAAAATGGCAAATTTTGGGGCAAAAATGCAAATTTTCATAAGTTCGGACTTCGGGGAGGGCGTCCCGAATCAGGACGGGCGTCCTGACCTGGTCAACAGACCGGGACGGGCGTCCCAAACCAGAAATTCAAGTCCCACATCGAATTTTTGATGAAAAATCACTCCAGGAAGCTGCTATAAATACCCCAGGCCTCCCCCAGTTGAAATCATCCCTCTCCACTCGATCTGAGTCATTCAGTGACTTCCAGTGTACAATTCTATAGTACACAAATCACTTAGAGACTCAGATTTCAGTATAAGTTTTCTTTCTTTCCTTTTTAGTGTTTCGTTTTTCTTAGTTTCAGAGAAATAGTCTCAGATCCTAGGGTTCGATAGATAGGTTCGTTTCTGGTATTCATAGAATACCCGGGATTTCGTTAGGAGATCCTAAGAGGGCTCTAGGCGTTCGAAGAGTCAGTCCACAAGGCTGGGCTTAAGCTGGGTATTAAGGTAAAGCCCAGTTACTAGGCTGAGGAAGCGTCCTCCGAAGGTTCTGGCGAGCAGAGTCGAGTCAAGCAATACGACATATACATCAGTACGCTCCATCGGCGAGACTAAGTAAAGGGTGATTTCTTTATGGCATCAGTCCACCTGTCCCTCTCTTATATGTTGTTATTGTGTTTGTCCAAAGAATAATTTTGAATATCAGATTATGGTTGTTATGGATATTTGTTATATATGTTGAAGTTGTTATGTTTTTCCGGAAATGGCCACCTACTTAATATTCATTATGTCTGCATGTCTAATGTAGTTTCTTTTAAACTAAAATTAGGGTTATAGACAATTCCTAACCACGGTCTATTCATAACCTGTTTAGTTTAACAAGCATCAATTAGTATTGGTGTCTGCCATACTAGATAAAATAACCTACGGAACACCCTGTTTGTTAGAGTAGTCTAGGTAGGCTGAGTAGAACGTTATTCTGGCGGTTATGGGCCAGCGGCGTGATCCTCGAAGTGACATAGGGCTGTCATAGCTGTCTTTTGTCCAAACCGTGAGTAGGGCCGTTTACCTTAGCGATGGGGCGGTAGCATAGAGACTCATATGTGGTACACCTTTAGACTCAGAACATAGTTGCAATCCAGGCCAAGACATGTCTAAACACTCGAATATAGGTCAATCAACATGTAGGAACAGTATAACATAGAATCAGGACCTTATCTATAAAACACTTTTAGGCTTAATTAGACTTAAACCTAGTGGAGAATGGATCACCCTTTCATCAAAGTTATTGATGGCGATTGCATAACTGGATCATAAGATAAGAGTTAGGATAAAAGGCTAGCTACTACTAAGCCGTTACCACTTCCCTGGGAGTACGATATTTATCTAATAAAATCGTAGATACTTTCCAACAGACTAGCTACACGATAGGTACTCTGCCTTAGGTTCTGACTGATTAAGTGACACCATAGAGACTAAATGTGACAATTAGTCAATCTTAGTCCTTAATTACTCATAATCAACATAGGGTAAAATAACACCTATTTAGCATATCAGTCGGAAATGCGTCAAATCTTTGGTGCCGTTATCGGGGAAATATCATAATGAATTTAGGATTAAAGGCCACAATTCTAGAGACTTATGATAGGTAGCGGTAGTAACTGATACGCGAAAATCGTATCACCTTTTTAGCATGTTTTATGTATGAATTTGGGTGAAATCGAGGGTAATTTGATCTTGATTGTTCATTATTCACTTAATTTCACAGTTTTTATGATTTTGGAAGTGTCAGGTGAAAAGTAGACGAAAACAGCAAATTTTGGGGCAAAAATGCAATTTTTGGAAATGTTGACTCGGTCAAAGGTTCAGGACGGGCGTCCAGGACCCGGGACGGGCGTCCCGACCTGGTCAACATATCGGGACGGGCATCCCGAGCCGCCAGAAGCTGTCCCACATCGAATGTTTTAGAGATTTTCACTCCGGGAAGCTGCTATAAATACCCCAGGCCTCCAGCAGTTGAATTCATTCCTCTCCACTCGATCTGAGTCATTTAGTTGTGTCCAGTGTACAATTCTCTAGTACACAACTCACTCAGAGACTCGGATCTCAGTTTTCTTTCTTATTAGTGTTTTGTTTTAGTTTCTGAGAAATAGTCTCAGATCTTAGGTTTCTATAGATAGGTTCGTTTCTGGTATTCATAGAATACCCAGGATTTCGTTAGGAGATCCTAAGAGGGCTCTAGGCGTTCGAAGAGTCAGTCCACAGGGCTGGGCTTAAGCTGGGTATTAAGGTAAAGCCCAGTTACTAGGCTGAGGAAGCGTCCTCTGAAGGTTCTGGTGAGCAGAGTCAGGGCAAGCAATACGACATATACAGCAGTACGCTCCGTCGGCGAGACTACGTAAAGGGTGATTTCTTTATGGCATCAGTCCCCATGTCCCTCTCTTATATGTTGTTATTGTTTTGTTCTAAATACATATTATGAATACAATATTATGATGTTTATGAATAGTTGTTTTATATGTTGACGTTATTATGTTTTTCCGGAAATAGCCACCTGCTAAATATTCACTATGTCTGCATGTTTAATGTGCTCTTTTAAACTAAAGTTAGGGTTATAGACAATTCCTAACCACGGTCTAATCATAACCTGTTTAGTTTAACAGGCATCAATTAGTATTGGTGTCTGCCATGCTAGATAAAATAACATGTTGAACACCCTGCCTGTTAAAGTAGTCTAGGTAGGGGCCGAGCTGAGTCCGATTATGCCGGCGGCTAGGGCAAGCGGTATGATCCCCGAAGTGACATAGGGCTTTCATGGATGCCTTCGTCCCGAACCGTGAGTAGGACCGTCATTAAGGTAGGGCGGTTTATTAGAGACCTCGGATGTGGTACGCCTTTAGACACAGAACATAGTTGCAATCCAGGCTAAGATACATCTAAAATATTCGAATTTAGGTCATTCAACATAGAGGAACAGTATAACATAGAATCAGAACTCATCTGTAAAACACTTCTTGGATTAATTAGACTTAAAACTAGTGGAGAATGAATCACCCTCTCATCAAAGTATTTGATGAAGATTGCATAACTGGATCATAAGATAGGAGTTAGGATAAAAGGCTAGTTACTACTAAGCCGTTGCCACTTCCCTGGGAGTACGATATTTATTTAATAAAATCGTAGATACTTTCCAACAGACTAGCTACACGATAGGTACTCTGCCTTAGGTTCTGGCTGATTAAGTGACACCATAGAGACTAAATGTGACAATTAGTCAATCACAGTCCTTAATTATTCTTAATCAACATAGGGTAAAATAACACCTATTTAGCACATCGGTCGGAAACCCATCAGATTTTTGGCACCGTTGCCAGGGAAATATCATAATGAATTTAGGATTCCTGATCAAAATTCTAGAGACTTATGATAGGTAACGGTAGTAACCTAGACCTTAGACCCAACAGTTGTCTTATGCTAGTTAGACAATCAGTTTCCGAAATATAGGGTTATCATAACTAATTGATTTTAGATATTATCTGGAATTAAGACACTTAGGATAACCCAATTTTAGAAAATAATTCTAAAACCATATTGAGGGAATTTAATGGCTTTCGAAATTAAACATAAAAAGAAAAAAAATGTTAAAAATTTAAAATTCAAAAAGAATGTATTTTTCTTGCTCAATGGTAAGTTGTTCCTTTCCCTATCTCTTGTTCTTTCTTAGTTGTTTTCTTAGTTCTACATTTGTTGCTCTTTTTCGTGTTATTTATATTTGTTAATTTCGAAAAAAATAAAAATGGAAATGAGGATAGAATATTTTTCTGAGTTGTCAATTTTTGGCTTAGGTTTTAATCTGGAAGAAATATCATTGTGGAATTTTCTTAGGTCATGCTTAGTCTATTAGACAGAATCATGAAATAAAATTTTCTTTAATAGACAAACCTCTGAGTATTCTAATGAGAAAGGATGTTCCTTTTGTTTGATGATAAATGCATGAGATTGTTTAAACCAAAAGGAATTACTGCACCCATTATGACATCACCTAATTGGAATTTGCTTTGTGAATTAATATGTGATGCTAGTGACCATGTAGTAATGATTGTTTCAGGAAATAGGCATGATTAGAACTTCATACAAGTAAGACCTCTTACTGATGCCTAGTCGAACCTTACCACCACTGAAAAGGGATTACTAGTTATTGCATATGCCTATGATACATTCATGTCATGCCTAGTCTAAACAATAGGTTACACTGATCACTTTGAGATATCTGTGTTCAATAAAACTAATGTTGAACCATAGTTGATTAAGTTAGGTTTTATTGTTACTTGAATTTGATACAGAATGAAGGGATAAGAAAAAGGGTTGAAAATCTAGAAAGCAAACCATTTGTCTAGATTAGAAAACCCCGAGTTAGAGGCTAGTGTAATACTGATAAATTTTTGGATGAAAACTTATTTGCATTGTTTGCTATGTATAATAATTCTCATCTGTGGTTTATTTCAAATTATCTAGTCACTGAATAAGTTCCAAGTGATATGACTTATCAGCAAAAGAAGAAATTCTTTGCTGATTTGAAATATTACTACTGGGCAGCTTCTCTTCTATTTCAAATTTTTGGCAGATCAGTTGATCAGAAGACGTGTCTCGAAAGACGAAGGCCACAAAATTTTGGAGCATTGTCATCAAGGATCTACAGGAGACCAATTGACTGCTATCAACACTGTCCGGAAAGTGTTGAAAGCAGGATCTTGTTGACCCACAATATTCAAGGACTTTTGTATCTCTGATACAGTCATGCGATGCTTGCCAAATAACAGGTAACACATCTTCCAGAGATCATCTACCCCAGCGACGTACACAAAATGTTGCAACCGTTGATATTAGGGGTATTTCAAATCCTTTTCTCTTTCTTCCTTTGAAAATAATTACATCATAGTAGTCGTGGAACACTTTTCGAAAATAGCCTGAACCACAGGCATTACCTACTAATGATGTTAAAGTCATGTGCAGATTCTAGTTGTTTTCCAGATTCAGAGTGCCAATGTTTTAGGAGGAAATGTTCAGCCTGTGTATCAAATCTGTGAAGTCTGCTAAGTACCACACTTTAGCAGGGATTGCTATGGGAATGACTGACCATTCCAAAAGAGGTAGGAGTAGGTTACTGCAGAATGCTGCTCCAATGGGAAATGCATACAATTCCAACTAGAGGAATCATACGGGATTTAGCTGAGGAGTAATTCGGAAGATGGAAACTTTCAGAAGACACCACCACAGCAAAACCCCTACTCGCAGAAGCAATAGATGAGATATTGGCAACAATTAAAGCCAGACCAGTGCAAGCAAGTGATATACCAAGTGGTATCGAACGATCGAAGGATATAGAGGATTTTAGCATTGTATCAGGAGCATAGCAATGGAGGAGCTTGCATTCCCTGCATACCAATCAGCTGTGAGAAACATCCCCGAGGAAGTCTCAAATACTTGGGCCCAGATCTACACAACTGAAGCCCCCTACCACCATAGCTTCGCCAAAACTTCAGGTATCTTTTCTTCCATTCGAGACTTGCATGCCATACCTTTACTAACAGTGGCAAGAAGGCACACAAATCCCAAGAAGTCTCATTCCTAGACACGTTACTCCTGGACACGGTGCTATGATTGTGAGAAATCTTACAAATGATTCGAGGAAGCAGACCGTAGGGCTCGAGCCATTCATCAAATGAATAGGCCACTACCTGGAGCTCGACAATGAAGGATCGAAGCTGACATCATCCATTACAGTATCTAGTGCTTGCAGAGTCAAGAATGCCTCATCAATAGCACATGGCTAAGGTGAAGAGCAAATTGACAGATCAGAGAAGACCCTTCTGCTCGCGACATGAAGGGAGTTTTTCTAATCCTCATGTTCCTTTACTTTTATTTTCTTTGTTTGGTGTCCTGTTTTGTTATTTCTTTTGGTTGTTTTATTTTCTCTCTTACCCTTAGTTAGTCAAATAAGTGTGGTGTAAGAGTTTTCTATGTTGTTTTTGTTTCTTGTTTTCAAATAAGTGTGGGGTAGTCTAGATATGCATGAACACTGAGGACAGTGTCAGAAATAAGTGTGGGGTAGCAGTGCACGGTGCACTGTAGTAGTTTTTGATAAACTTTTTGCATGATTTTGCTTGTTTTCCCCGTATTTTCACACCCTTCCAAAAAATTTTCAAAATTTTTTCAGACTTCTAAATGCAGTATGCTTGGTTAAACAATTGCTTATGTCTATGATATGTAGGTAGTATGTTATGGTTAGTAGGAGATAATTGATAGCTATCTTGGACTAATTGATTAGGAATAGGGAATTCCTGATAACTGAGCACAACTTTGTCTGGATTAGAGACCTCAACCAATTACCTGTTCGAGACTTAACTAGATAAAATTAGACCAGTTGTGGATATATTGGCAGTTAGGATGACTAGATGAGACTCTGAGCTAGAAGTGAAAAGAAATTAAAAGAAGTTAATCAAATAAGGGTAGTTTGCCAGCGGCCTTCGCTACTCGAGCACCACTCCTTCGGGGAATTTAAAGCCTGATGCCCTAAGGTCGTGTAGATCTGGGAGTCATCGGAGTGGGACTCGCTACATGAGTAGTTGAAGTTGACGTGTTCTAAGCAGACTCAAAATACCCCGAATCTATAAAGAAAATAACTAAATGCTAAAATATTAAAAATCTGATCACCAAAGCTCAGAACTCAAAATGTTGTCTGTTGTTAATATGTCTAGCGATAGGTCGAAGTGTTATCTGGTAGTAGTTAAGACAAGAGTACATTGTGTTGACTATCTGGTCTGGACTAGTACACACACTACACATCAGGAAGACCCCGTGACTAAGAAAAAGGTCCAAACTAGTTGTTGATTTATTTTCTGCCTGATCATAACAAGCTACTAAAAACATCTGAGACCTTGTCATAGCAACCTAACCAGTCAGACCTGTGTTAAGACTTGTCTGAAGAATTTTTGGAATAAAAACATGACTAGGAATTTAAGTAACTTCAGGTAGACTTTGCTTGTGGACAAGCAAAAAGCTAAGTGTGGGGTTATTTGATACGCAAAAATCGTATCACCTTTTTAGTATGTTTTTATGTATGAATTTGGGTGAAATCGAGGGTAATTTGATCTTGATTGTTCATTATTCACTTAATTTCACAGTTTTTATGATTTTGGAAGTGTCAGGTGAAAAGTAGACGAAAACAGCAAATTTTGGGGCAAAAACGCAATTTTTGGAAATGTTGACTCGGTCAATGGTTTAGGATGGGCGTCCCGACCAAGTCAAGGCACCGGAACGGGCGTCCAGGACCCGGGACGGGCGTCCCGACCTGGTCAACAGATCGGGACGGTCGTCCCAAGCCGCCAGAAGCTATCCCACATCGACATTTTCAGAGATTTTCACTCCGGGAAGCTGCTATAAATACCCCAGGCCTCCAGTAGTTGAATTCATTCCTCTCCACTCGATCTGAGTTATTTAGTGGTGTCCAGTGTACAATTCTCTAGTACACAACTCACTCGGAGACTCGGATCTCAGTTTTCTTTCTTATTAGTGTTTTTTTTAGTTTCTGAGAAATAGTCTCAGATCTTAGGTTTCTATAGATAGGTTCGTTTATGGTATTCATAGAATACCCGGGATTTCGTTAGGAGATCCTAAGAGGGCTCTAGGCGTTCGAAGAGTCAGTCCACAGGGCTGGGCTAAAGCTGGGTATTAAGGTAAAGCCCAGTTACTAGGCTGAGGAAGCGTCCTCTGAAGGTTCTGGTGAGCAGAGTCAGGGGAAGCAATACGACATATACAGTAGTACGCTCTGTCGGCGAGACTACGTAAAGGGTGATTTCTTTATGGCATCAGTCCCCATGTCCCTCTCTTATATGTTGTTATTGTTTTGTTCTAAATACATATTATGAATACAAGATTATGATGTTTATGAATAGTTGTTTTATATGTTGACGTTATTATGTTTTTCCGGAAATAGCCACCTGCTAAATATTCACTATGTTTGCATGTTTAATGTGCTCTTTTAAACTAAAGTTAGGGTTATAGACAATTCCTAACCACGGTCTAATCATAACCTGTTTAGTTTAACAGGCATCAATTAGTATTGGTGTCTGCCATGCTAGATAAAATAACATGTTGAACACCCTGCCTGTTAAAGTAGTCTAGGTAGGGGCCGAGCTGAGTCCGATTATGCCGGCGGCTAGGGCAAGCGGTATGATCCCCGAAGTGACATAGGGCTTTCATGGATGCCTTCGTCCCGAACCGTGAGTAGGGCCGTCATTAAGGTAGGGCGGTTTATTAGAGACCTCAGATGTGGTACGCCTTTAGACACAGAACATAGTTGCAATCCAGGCTAAGATACATCTAAAATATTCGAATTTAGGTCATTCAACATATAGGAACAGTATAACATAGAATCAGAACTCATCTGTAAAACACTTCTTGGATTAATTAGACTTAAAACTAGTGGAGAATGAATCACCCTCTCATCAAAGTATTTGATGAAGATTGCATAACTGGATCATAAGATAGGAGTTAGGATAAAAGGCTAGTTACTACTAAGCCGTTGCCACTTCCCTGGGAGTACGATATTTATTTAATAAAATCGTAGATACTTTCCAACAGACTAGCTACACGATAGGTACTCTGCCTTAGGTTCTGGCTGATTAAGTGACACCATAGAGACTAAATGTGACAATTAGTCAATCACAGTCCTTAATTATTCTTAATCAACATAGGGTAAAATAACACCTATTTAGCACATCGGTCGGAAACCCATCAGTAACCTAGACCTTAGACCTAACACTTATTTTCTGCTAGTTAGACAATCAATTTCCGAGATATAGTATTTTCATAACTAATTGATTTTAGATATTATCTGGAATTAAGACATTTAGGATAATCAAATTTTAGAAAATCATTCTAAAACCATATTAAGGAAATTTAACTGCTTTCGAAAAAAAAAGAAAAAACATTTTAAAATTTAGAACCCGAAAAAAAATGTATTTTTCTTGCTCAATGGTAAGTTGTTCTTTTCCCTATCTCTTGTTCTTTCTTAGTTGTTTTCTTAGTTGTACATTTTTTGCTCTTTTTCGTTTTCTAGTTTTCGAAGAAATAAAAATGGAAATGAGGATAAAATATATTTTCTTCTGAGTTGTAAAATTTTGGCTTAGATTTGTTTTTGGAAGAAATTCCATTTTAGAATTTTCTTAGAGTCATGCCGGCTTTATTAGGACGAGTTATGAAATAATTTTTTCTTGATAGCCAGACCTTTGAATGTTCTATTGAAAAAAAAGGATGTTCCTTTTGTTTTGCTGATAATTTCATGAGATCTTTTAAACCAAAAGGAATTACTGCACTCATTATGGCATCACCTGATTGAAATCTGCTTCTTGAATGAATATGTGATGTAATGATATAGTAAGAATTGTTTTAGGACAGAAACATGATAAGAAAGTCCATGTATGATAAATCCTGATCTTATCTAGTCTTGTCTAAAACAATAGGTTACACTGATCACTCTGAGATATCTGTGTTCAATAAAACTGATGCTGAACCATAATTGATTAAGTTAGGTTTTATTGTTACTTGAATTTGATATAGAATGAAGGGGTAAGAAAAAGGGTTAAGAATCTAGAAAGAAAACCTTTGGTCTAGATTAGGAAACCCTGAGTTAGAGGCTATTGACGAGACAGTAGTATTTGATAAATTTCTGAATGAGGATCTATTTTCATTGTTTGCTATGAGTAATGATTCTCCTCAGTGGTTTACTGATATTACTAATTATCTAGCTGCTAATTATTCCCAAGTGATATGACTTATCAGCAAAAGAAGAAATTCTTTGCTGATTTGAAATATTACTACTGGGCAGATTTCTCTTCTATTTCAAATTTTTGCAGAGTAAAGTGATCAGAGGATGTATCTCAAAAAGTGAAGGCCACATGATTCTGAAGCATTGCAGGAATCTATGGGAGACCAATTAACTGCTATCAAACACTGTCCGGAAAGTGTTGGAAGCAGAATCTCGTTGACCCACCATATTCAAGGATTTTGTATCTCTGATACAGTCCTGCGATGCTTGCCAAATAACAGGTAACATCTCTTCCAAAGACCGCCTACCCCAGCAAGGTATATAGAGTCTTGAAATCTTTAATATCTGAGGTATTGATTGAATCCTTTTCCTTTCTTCCTTTGAAAATAATTACATCATAGTAGTCGTGGAACACTTTTCAAAAATGGCATGAACCACAGGCATTACCTACTAATGATGTTAAAGTCATGTGCAGATTCTATGAGAAGTTGTTTTCCAGATTCAGAGTGCCAATGTCTTAGGAAGAAACGTTCAGTCTATGTATCTAATCTGTGAAGTCTGCCAAGCACCACCCCTACCCGCAGAATAAACAAATGAGATACTGGCAACAATTAAAGCCAGACCAGTGCAAGCAAGTGATCTACCAAGTGATATCGAAGGGTCGAAGGATATAGAGGAATTTGGCATTGTATCAGGAGCATAGGAATGGAGGAGCTTGCATCCCCTGCATACAATCAGCTGTGAGAAACTTCCCCGAGGAAGTCTCAAATACTTGGGCCCAGATCTACACCACTAGAGCCTCCTACCACTACGGCTTCGCCAAAGCTTCAGGTATCTTTTCTGTCATTCAAAAATTGCATGCAATACCTTCACTGACATTGGCAGGTAGCCACACCAATCCAAATAAGTCTCAGTCTTAGACACGTTCCTTCTGGACACGTTGCTACGATTACGAGAAACTTGTAAATGATTCGAGGAATCAGTCCTTGGGTCTCGAGTCATTCATCAAATGGATAGGCCACTACCTGGAGCACGACATTGAAGGATCGGAGCTGACACCATCCGTTCCAATATCTAGAGCTTGCAGAGTCAAGAACACCTCAGCAATAGCACATGGCTAATGTGAAGAGCCAATTGACAGATCAGAGAAGACCCTTCTGCTCGCGACATGAAGGGAGTTTTTCTAATCCTCATATTCCTTACTTTTATTTTATTTTCTTTGTTTTGTGTTCTGTTTTGTTATTTCCATTATCCTTCTTGTTTTGTTGCTCTATTTTCTCTCTTACCCTTAGCTAATCAAATAAGTGTGGGGTAAGAGTTCTCTGTTTTGTTTTTGTTTCTTGTTTTCAAATAAGTGTGGGGTAGTTTAGAAATGCATGAACACTGAGGACAGTGTCAGACTTAAGTGTGGGGTAGCAGTGCACAGTGCACAGTGCACTGTAGTAGTTTGAAAAAGTTTGCATTCTTATGTTTTCCCCATATTTTCACACCCTTCCAAAATTTTTCAAAATGTTTTCATTCTTTCAGACTTCTAAATGCAGTCGATTGGTTAAACATTTGCTTATGTCTATGATATGTGTGTAGAAGTTATGTTTAGTAGGAGGCAATATGATGACTATTTTGAACTAATTGATTAGAAATAGGGAATTCCTGATAACTGAGCACAACTTAGCCTGGATTAGATACCTCAGCCAATTACCTTTTCAAGACTTAACTAGATAAGATCAGACCAGTTGTGGATGTATTGACAATTAGAATGACTAGATGAGACTCTGAGCTAAAAGTGAAAAGAAACAAAAAAAGAGTTAATTAAATAAGGGTAGTTTGCCAGCGGCCTTCGCTACTCGAGCACCACTCCTTCGGGGAACTTAAAGCCTGATGCCCTAAGGTCGTGTAGGTCTGGGAGTCATCGGAGTGGGACTCGCTACATGGGTAGTTGAAGTTGACGTGTTCTAAGCAGACTCAAAATACCCTGAATCTATAAAGAAAATCAATAAATGCTAAAACATTAAAAATCTGATCGACAAGGCTCAGAACTCAGGAAGTTATCTATTGTTAGTATGTCTAGCGACGGGTCGAAGTGTTATCTGGTAGTGGTTAAGACAAGAGTGTATTGTGCTGACTATCTGGTCTAGACTAGTACATACACTACACATTAGGTAGACCTTGTGACTAAGAGAAGAGTTCAACCTAGTTGTTAAGTTGTTTTTTGCTCAATCATAACAATCTACTAAAGACATTTGAGACCTTGTCATAGCAGCCTAACAAGTCAGACCTGTGTTAAAGAATTGTCTGAATAATTTTTGGAATAAAAACATGACTAGGAAATTTAAGTGACTGCACTATGATTTAGAATCACTAACTTCAGGTAGACTTTGCTTTGGACAAGCAAAAAGCTAAGTGTGGGGTTATCTGATATGCATAAATCATATCACATTTTTAGCATGTTTTTAGGCATGATTTAGGGTGAAATTAAGGGTAAATCGGTCTTAATTGTTTATTATTAACTCAATTTCATAGTTTTTATGATTTTGGAAGTGTCAGGTGAAAAGTGAAAGAAAATGGCAAATTTCGGGGCAAAAACACAATTTTTCAGAAGTTTGAACTTCGGGGAGGGCGTCCCGAATCAGGACGGGCGTCCTGACCTGGTCAACAGGTTGGGACGGGCGTCCAAGACTCGGGATGGCCGTCCTGACCTGGTCAACAGACCGGGATGGGCGTCCCAATCCAGGACGGGCGTCCCGAACCAGAAATTCAAGTCCCACATCGAATTTTTGATGAAAAATAACTCCAGGAAGCTGCTATAAATACCCCAGGCCTCCCCCAGTTGAAATCATCACTCTCCACTCGATCTGAGTCATTCAGTGACTTCCAGTGTACAATTCTATAGTACACAAATCACTCAGAGACTCAGATTTCAGTATAAGTTTTCTTTCTTTCCTTTTTAGTGTTTCGTTTTTCTTAGTTTCAGAGAAATAGTCTCAGATCCTAGGGTTCGATAGATAGGTTCGTTTCTGGTATTCATAGAATACCCGGGATTTCGTTAGGAGATCCTAAGAGGGCTCTAGGCGTTCGAAGAGTCAGTCCACAAGGCTGGGCTTAAGCTGGGTATTAAGGTAAAGCCCAGTTACTAGGCTGAGGAAGCGTCCTCCGAAGGTTCTGGCGAGCAGAGTCGAGTCAAGCAATACGACATATACATCAGTACGCTCCATCGGCGAGACTAAGTAAAGGGTGATTTCTTTATGGCATCAGTCCACCTGTCCCTCTCTTATATGTTGTTATTGTGTTTGTCCAAAGAATAATTTTGAATATCAGATTATGGTTGTTATGGATATTTGTTATATATGTTGAAGTTGTTATGTTTTTCCGGAAATGGCCACCTACTTAATATTCATTATGTCTGCATGTCTAATGTAGTTTCTTTTAAACTAAAATTAGGGTTATAGACAATTCCTAACCACGGTCTATTCATAACCTGTTTAGTTTAGATAAAATAACCTACGGAACACCTTGTTTGTTAGAGTAGTCTAGGTAGGCTGAGTAGAGCGTTATTCCGGCGGTTATGGGCCAGCGGCGTGATCCTCGAAGTGACATAAGGCTTTCATAGCTGTCTTTTGTCCGAACCGTGAGTAGGGTTGTTTACCATAGCGATGGGGCGGTAGCATAGAGACTCAGATGTGGTACACCTTTAAACTCAGAACATAGTTGCAATCCAGGCCAAGACATGTCTAAAACACTCGAATATAGGTCAATCAACATGTAGGAACAGTATAACATAGAATCAGGACCTTATCTATAAAACACTTTTAGGCTTAATTAGACTTAAACCTAGTGGAGAATGGATCACCCTTTCATCAAAGTTATTGATGACGATTGCATAACTGGATCATAAGATAAGAGTTAGGATAAAAGGCTAGCTACTACTAAGCCGTTACCACTTCCCTGGGAGTACGATATTTATCTAATAAAATCGTAGATACTTTCCAACAGACTAGCTACACGATAGGTACTCTGCCTTAGGTTCTGACTGATTAAGTGACACCATAGAGACTAAATGTGAGAATTAGTCAATCTCAGTCTTTAATTACTCATAATCAATATAGGGTAAAATAACACCTATTTAGCATATCAGTCGGAAACGCATCACCGACCTGAATAAGGCTTACCCTAAGGATTGCTATCCTCTTCCCCGAATCGATGCCCTTGTAGATTCGACGCCAGGATACGAATTCCTTAGTTTTATGGATGCCTTCTCAAGGTACCACCAGATCGGCATGTGGCCACAAGACCAAATCCATACCTCTTTTTGGGCGGCCGGCGGGATTTATTGCTACAATGTAATGCCCTTCGGACTGAAAAATACTGGAGCGACCTACCAGAGGATGATGAACAAAATCTTACATGTGCAGATTGGTAGGAATGTAGAAACATACATCGACAATATGGTAGTCAAGACTAAACGGGGAGCTCCCATCTGGAAGACTTGGAGGAGACGTTCACTACCCTGTCGAAGTTCGGGTTGATGTTAAACCCTTTAAAGTGTGTGTTCGGGGTAAGATCCGAGAAAGTTTTAGGGTTCATGATGTCGAAAAGGGGCATTGAAGCCAACCCACTCAAAATCGAAGCCATATTAGCACTCACGGAGCCTCGTTGTATTGAGGACGTCCAAAGATTAAATGGTTGCATAGCCGCTTTGGGGAGGTTTATTTCCAAATCAGCTGAAAGATGTATACCATTTTTCAGAGTATTAAAGAATTCGGGAAAAGCCTTTTTATGGAGTGAAGAATGTGCCAATGTCTGGGCGGAGTTAAAGGAATATTTGGCGAAGTTATCCTTACTTAGCCCGCCTACTCCGGGCGAAGTCCTCTACCTTTACTTGTCCGTTTCACGGCAAGCAGTAGCATCCGTGCTAGTAAGAAATTCGGAGGACAAACAGATGCCGGTTTACTTCGTTAGTCGGGTGCTAAGGGATGCCGAAGTAAGGTACTCACGGATTGAAAAGTTGGCATACGCTTTGGTTATCAGCACAAGGAAGCTCCGTGCCTACTTCGAATCTTATACTGTAATTGTTTACACCAACCATCCGTTAAGGCAAGTTTTCCACAAGTTGGATCAGTCAGGGAGGATGCTTCGATAGTCCATTGAATTATGTGGTTATGACCTCAAGTTTGCCTCCCGAACAGTGATTAAATCTCAAGCGTTATCAGACTTTCTCGCCGAGTTATCCTTCACGGAGGCATCTCCCCTCGAAGAGCCAACGTCTTCTCCTATGAAGAGAAACACTTGGACCATGACAATTGATGGAGTAGTCAACTCGCAAGGCGTCGGAGTAGGCATCATAATGAAGTCCCCTTCAGGACAGTTTGAGGAAAAGCGAAGTATAAGACTCGATTACCCTCTGTCTAACAACCAGGCCGAGTATGAGGCCTTGGTCCTTGGACTGCAATGGGCTCTAGAAGCCAGTGTAGAAGCTATCGAAGTCTTCAGTGATTCCTAAGTCGTGGTCGGACAGGTGAACCACGAATACTCGGTGAATTCTGACAATTTGAAGGGATACGCAGAAAAGGTCGACTGCTTGATCGCTCAGTTCCAATATTTCTCACTAGAAAAGAGAGATCGAAGTCTTAACGAAGCAGCGTATAAACTGGCGAAGATAGCATCGGGAGAATCCCACAACGACCTAGGGATATCTGTCGAAATTCTGACTTCACCGGAGTACGTATTGCCGCTACAGCAGGCAACTCTCAACCCCCCTACATGGATCGATGAATTGAAGAGCTTCATAATTTCCGACACCCTCCCCGAAGATAAGAACAAAGTGAGGCAAATATGAAAGCGAGAAGCTCGGTATACGGTGATCAACGACATCCTATACCGCCATTCTTTTTCAAGACCCTTACTTCGCTGCGTACCACCGAACCTCACGAAGTTAGTGCTAGAAGAACTACACGAAGGGATATGTGGCGGACACCCCGGGTCGAGAACCCTCGCGGAGAAAGTTTTGAATCAAGGGTTTTATTGGATGACACTCCATAGAGACGTTGAGGACTTCGTCAAACACTACAAGGTCTGCCAAAATTTTGGCAGGATACCCTGACTACCATCGACTCCCCAAATTCCTGTTTTGGCCGCATGGCCCTTCGACATGTAGGAAATCAATCTCATGGGAAAATTCCCCAAATCCAGAGGAAATGAGTACCTGATAGTAGCAGTGGATTATTTTTCCAAGTGGATAGAGGTGAAGTCACTTGCAACACCTACTGAAGAGAACGCTCTCAACTTTTACATGATTTCGTGTTTTACAGGTATGGTGTACCACGGGTTGTGGTAACCGACCATGGCACACAATTTTCCAATAAATTTACGGCGGAGTGCACCCGCCTTGGTATCAAACATTGGAAGTTATCCGTGGCTCATCCCTAGGGTAATGGGCAGGCAGAGGCGGCAAACAAAATAGTTCTCTCGGCGTTAAGGAAAAATCTAGAAGGAAAGTCCAATAAATGGGTTGATGAGCTCCCAACAACACTATGGGCAGTTCGTACTTCGGCTAGGGGCCCCACTGGTGAAACAGCTTAAGCCTTGGTGTTCGGGTCAGAAGCCGTATCTCCAGCCGAACTCGCACTCCCCTCATACAGAGTGTCCACTTATGACGTAGAAGCCAACAAACGACAGCGATGTTTAGATCTGGATCTACTTGAAGAAAGATGGATTGTAGCACGCCTAAGGATGGAAGACTTCAAGCATAAGACCAAGATGACACATGACAAAGGATTGGTAAAGAGACCGTTAGGCATCGGCGACTGGGTACTGAGGAAGATCGAAGGAACGGCCAGACACATCAAATCAAACAAGCTATCACCGAACTGGGAAGGTCCCTATTTGATTAAAAGCGAAGTGCGCACAGGAACTTTCTACCTCATGGATCAAGAGGGAAAGATACTACCTAATCCTTGGCACGCCAACCATCTAAATAAATATTTTGTATAGTCATTCAGACTTGTTAATAGGTCACTCCGCCTATTTCAAATAAAATGTTTCAGAGTTAATCATGGAACTTTAATAGATTTCAGAGTCAATCATGGAATCTCACTTCACTTCGAGTCAATCTTGGAGTTAAAATGTTTCAGAGTTAATCATGGAACTTTAATAGATTTCAGAGTCAATCATGGAATCTCACTTCACTTTGAGTCAATCTTGGAGTTAAAATGTTTCAGAGTTAATCATGGAACTTTAATAGATTTCAGAGTCAATCATGGAATCTCACTTCACTTCAAGTCAATCTTGGAGTTAAAATGTTTCAGAGTTAATCATGGAAGTTTAATAAATTTCAGAGTCAATCATGGAATCTCACTTCACTTCGAGTCAATCTTGGAGTTAAAATGTTTCAGAGTTAATCATAGAACTTTAATAGATTTCAGAGTCAATCATGGAATCTCACTTCACTTCGAGTCAATCTTGGAGTTAAAATGTTTCAGAGTTAATCATGGAACTTTAATAGATTTCAGAGTCAATCATGGAATCTCACTTCACTTCGAGTCATTCTTGGAGTTAAAATGTTTCAGAGTTAATCATGGAACTTTAATAGATTTTAGAGTCAATCATGGAATCTCACTTCACTTCAAGTCTAAGGGGTTTCAGAGTTAATCATGGAATCCTACTTAGAGTTAAATATTTTAACGTTAAAGAGACTTCATCAAATACGTCTTACTTCGCATAAAGCCAAGACTGTAATAAAGAAAAAACAAAAGAAACAATTTTATTCAAGAGGAGCCTAATCTATTACATGAGCAGGAACTTCATTCGAAGGAGGAGCAACCTCCGCCGAAGTACCCTCACCTATTGGAGCCTCATCTACCACCAAGGCAGGTCTACTATCTGCTGCCTCTGTCTCTGACGACGGTCCGACAGTTGTCAAAGGCTCCACTTGTATAGCTTCGGACTCTTCGGGCTGCTCACTATATTGGTCACACAGCTCCAACAAGTTTGGATGCACTGGAGCCGGTGGAGTCCACTGCCTTCCCACTTTGCGATCCGCCACTGTTATCTCCGCCAGTTCGCTGTCAGTGAATGGGACGAAGTCACAGCCGGTCCTAAAGTCGGGGTTGGTGTAAGACCCTTCAAAAATTCGGTACAACAATGCCTTGTCTAGAACGAGGTGGTGGAATTGGCGAAGTACATGGGCACACCCTCGATCAAAAAATCCGCTGCATCTGCGGTATAGTTCATCTTCAAACTCGGGGAAAGTGCGGAAGGTATCCACCACCTTAGCTGTGTATTCGACAGACTCATAATACTTCACCTTTGAGTCCAAAGCTCTACACCTTGACTCCGCTTCCTTCAGCCGCCGATCGAAGTCTCTCAACTGGGCCTTGAGATCTTTGTTAGCCCTCTGGCAGGACATCAACGTTGAAGATTGCTTGTCTTTCTCAACTACAACTAGGGCTACATTTTCTTTGGTCGTCCGAAGCTTCTCTTCTGTGGAGTCAAGGGCCTAGTTCCTTTCCGACAGCCCGCTTTCCAAGTCAGCACACTTCTTCTCGTAACTCAAATGCAAAGTCCGGGAAGTGTTCGCTGAGGCCGCCATCGAACCGATGTGCCCGACCAAGGCTCTGATCTGATAAAAATGCGAAGTCAGAAGTGAATTTGAAAGACAAGTGATGCGTTACCGACTGATATGCTAAAATAGGTGTTGATTTACCCTATGTTGATTATGAGTAATTAAGGACTGGGATTGACTAATTGTCACGTTTAGTCTTTATAGTGTCACTTAATCAGTCATAACCTAAGGCAGAGTACCTATCGTGTAGCTAGTCTGTTGGAAAGTATCTACGATTTTATTAATTTAAATATCGTACTCCCAGGGAAGTGGTAACGGCTTAGTAGTAACTAGCCTCTTATCCTAACTCTTATCTTATGATCCAGTTATGCAATCGTCATCAATAACTTTGATGAGAGGGTGATTCATTCTCCACTACGTTTAAGTCTATTTAAGCCTAAAGTGTTTTATAGATGATGTCCTGATTCTATGTTATACTGTTCTTACATGTTGATTGACCTATCTTCGAATATTTTAGACATGTCTTGGCCTGGATTGCAACTATGTTCTGAGTCTAAAGGTATACCACATTTGAGTCTCTAATAAACCGCCCCATCGCCAAGGTAAACGGCCCGACTCACGGTTCGAGCTAAAGGCATCCATGAAAGCCCTATGTCACTTAGGGGATCATGCTGCTCGCCCCTAACAGCCGGCATAAACGCTCTACTCAGCCTACTTAGACTACTCTAACAAACAGGGTGTTCCGCAGGTTATTATCTAATATGGCAAAAACCAATACTAATTGATGCCTGTTAAACTAAACATGTTATGAATAGACCGTGGTTAGGAATTGTCTATAACCCTAATTTTAGTTTAAAAGAAACTACATTAGACATGCAGACATAATGAATATTAAGCAGGTGGCCATTTCCGGAAAATCATAAAAGCTTCAACATATATAACTGATACGCGAAAATCGTATCACCTTTTTAGCATGTTTTTAAGTATGAATTTGGGTGAAATCAAGGGCAATTTGATCTTGATTGTGCATTATTCACTTAATTTCACAGTTTTTATGATTTTGGAAGTGTCAGGTGCAAAGTAGACGAAAACAGCAAATTTTGGGGCAAAAACACAATTTTTGGAAATGTTGACTCGGTCAAAGGTCCGGGACGGGCGTCCCGACCAAGCCAAGCCAGAAGGACGGGCGTCCAGCACCAGGGACGGGCGTCCCAATCCGGGACGGGTGTCCCGAGCCGCCAGAAACTGTCCCACATCGAATTTTTCAGAGATTTTCACTCCGGGAAGCTGCTATAAATACCCCAGGCCTCCAGCAGTTGAATTCATTCCTCTCCACTCGATCTGAGTCATTTAGTGGTGTCCAGTGTACAATTCTCTAGTACACAACTCACTCAGAGACTCGGATCTCAGTTTTCTTTGTTGTTAGTGTTTTGTTTTAGTTTCTGAGAAATAGTCTCAGATCTTAGGTTTCTATAGATAGGTTCGTTTCTGGTATTCATAGAATACCCGGGATTTCGTTAGGAGATCCTAAGAGGGCTCTAGGCGTTCGAAGAGTCAGTCCACAGGGCTGGGCTTAAGCTGGGTATTAAGGTAAAGCCCAGTTACTAGGATGAGGAAGCGTCCTCCGACGGTTCTGGCGAGCAGAGTTGGGTCAAGCAATACGGCATATACAGCAGTACGCTCCATCGGCGAGACTTCGTGAAGGGTGAATTCTTTATGGCATCGGTCCCCCTGTCCCTCTCTTATATGTTGTTATTGGTTTGTCCAAATAACTGTTTGAATACCAAATTATTTTTATGAATATTTGTTATTTATGTTGAAGTATTATGTTTTTCTTGAATGGCCACCTGCTTAAATATCCATTATGTCTGCATGTTTATTGCCGTTCTTTTAAACTGAAATTAGGGTTATAGACAATTCCTAACCACGGTCTATTCATAACCTGTTTAGTTTAACAGACATCAATTAGTATATGGTGTCTGCCATACTAGATAAAATAATCTGCGGAACACCCCGTTGGTTGAAAGTAGTCTAGGTAGGCTGAGTAGAGTTTTATGCCGGCGGTTATGCGACGAGCAGTATGATCCCCAAAGTGACATAGGGCAGTCATTGCTGACTTTAGTCCGAGCCGTGAGTAGGGCCGTTACCCTTAACGGTGGGGCGGGGTGGGGGGTTGGTGGTAGCGTAGAAACTCAGATGTGGTAGCCTTTAGACACAGAGCATAATTGCAATCCAGGCCAAGACATGTCTAAAAACACTCGAATATAGGTCAATCAACGTATAGTAACAATATAACATAAAATCAGGATCTAATCTTAAAACACTTTCAGGTTTAGCTAGACTTAAACCTAGTGGAGAATGAATCACCCTCTCATCAAAATTATTGATGAAGATGCATAACTGGATTATAAGATAAGAGTTAGGAAGAAAGGCTAGTACTACTAAGCCGTTGCCACTTCCCTGGGAGTACGATATTTATTTAATAAAATCGTAGAACTTTCCAACAGACTAGCTACACGATAGGTATCTGCCTTAGGTTCTGGCTGATTAAGTGACACCATAGAGACTAAATGTGACAATTAGTCAATCACAGTCCTTAATTATTCATAATCAACATAGGGTAAAATAACACCTATTTAGCACATCGGTCGGAAACCGCATCAGATTTTTGGCGCCGTTGCCGGGGAAATATCATAATGAATTTAGGATTATTGGCCACAATTCTAGAAACTTATGATAGGTAGTGGTAGTAACCTAGACTTTTGACTTACACTTATCTTATACTAGTTAGACAATCACTTTCCTAAATATAGGATTATCATAACTAATTAATTTTAGATAATATCTGGAATTAAGACAATTAGGATAATCAAATTTTAGAAAATCATTCTAAAACCATATTGAGGAAATTTAACTGCTTTCGAAAAAAAAAAAAGAAATTTTTTTTTTTAAATTTAAAATCCCAAAAAGAATGTATTTTTCTTGCTCAACGGTGAGTTGTTCCTTTTCCCTATCTCTTGTTTTTTTTAGTTGTTTTCTTAGTTGCTCTTTTTCGTGTTTTTCTTCCTTTATTTAATTTCGAAGAAATAAAATGGAAATGAGAGAAAATATATTTTCTTCGAGTTGTAAAATGTTGGCTTAGATTTTTATCGGGAAGAAACTCTAGTTTAGAATTTTCTTAGAGTCATGCCGGCCTTATTAGGATGAGTTATGAAATAGTTTTTCCTTGATAGCCAGACCTTTGAATGTTCTATTGAAAAAAAGGATGTTCCTTTTGTTATGTTGATAATTGCATGAGATGTTTTAAACCAAAAGGAATTACTGCACCCATTAGGGCATCACCTGATCAAAATTTGCTTTTTGAATGAATATGTGATGTAATGATGTAGTAAGAATTGTTTTAGGACAGAAACATGATAAGAAAGTTCATGTATGATAAATCCTAATCTTATCTAGTCCTGTTTAAAAACAATAGGTTACACTGATCACTCTGAGATATCTGTGTTCAATAAAACTGATACTGAACCATAATTGACTAAGTTAGGTTTTGTTATTACTTGAATTTGATATAGAATGAAGGGATAAGAAAAAGGGTTAAGAATCTAGAAAGCAAACCTTTGGTCTGGATCAGGAAACCCTGAGTTAGAGGTTATTGACGAGACAGTAGTATCTGACAGATTTCTGAATGAGGATCTATTTTCATTGTTTGCTATGAGTAATGATTCCCCTCCGTGGTTTACTGATATTACTAATTATCTAGCTGCTAATTATTCCCAAGTGATATGACTTATCAGCAAAAGAAGAAATTCTTTGCTGATTGGAAATATTACTACTGGGCAGATTTCTCTTCTATTTCAAATTTTTGGCAGATCAGCTGATCAGAAGATGTGTCTCAGAAGATGAAGGACACAAGATTTTGGAGCATTGCCCTAAAGCATCTACGGGAAACCAATTGATGGCTATCAACACTGTCCGGAAAGTGTTGAAAGCAGGATCTTGTTGACCCACTATATTCAAGGATTTTGTATCTCTGATACAGTCTTGCGATGCTTGCCAAATAACAGGTAACACATCCTTCAGAAATCATCTACCCCAACAAGGTACACAAAGTTTTACAATCTTTTTGATATTTAGGGGTATTCATTAAATCCTTTCTTTTTCTTTCCTTTGAAAATAATTACATCATAGTAGTCGTGGAACACTTTTCGAAACTAGCCTGAACCACAGGCATTACCTACTAATAATGTTAAAGTCATGTGCAGATTCTAGTTGTTTTCCAGATTCAGAGTGCCAATGTTTTAGGAAGAAATGTTCAGCATGTGTATCAAATCTGTGAAGTCTGCTAAGTACCACACTTTAGCAGGGATTGCTATGGGAATGACTGACTATTCCAAAAGAGGTAGGAGTAGGTTACTGCAGAATGCTGCTCCAATGGGAAATGCATACAATTCCAACTAGAGGAATCATACGGGATTTAGCTGAGGAGTAATTTGAAAGCGGGAAACTTTTAGAAGACACCACCACAGCAAAACCCCTACTCGCAGAAGCAATAGATGAGATACTGGCAACAATTAAAGCCAGACCAGTGCAAGCATGTGATATACCAAGTGGTATCGAACGATCGCAGGATATAGAGGAATTTAGCATTGTATCAGGAGCATAGGAATGGAGGAGCTTGCATTCCCTGCATACCAATCAGCTGTGAGAAACTTCCCCGAGGAAGTCTCAAATACTTGGGCCCAGATCTATACAACTGGAGCCCCTACCACCACAGCTTTGACCAAACTTCAGGTATCTTTTTTCCATTCGAGACTTGCATGCAATACCTTTACTAACATTGGCAGGAAGGCACACAAATCCCAAGAAATCTCATTCCTAGACACGTTCCTCCTGGACATGTTGCTATGATTGTGAGAAATCTTACAAATGATTCGAGGAAGCAGTCCGTGGGGCTCGAGCCATTCATCAAATGAATAGGCTACTACCTAGAGCTCGACGATGAAGGATAGAAGCTGACGTCATCCGTTCCAGTATCTAGAGCTTACAGAGTCAAGAATGCCTCAGCAATAGCACATGGCTAAGGTGAAGAGCCAATTGACAGATCAGAGAAAACCCTTCTTCTTGAGGCAAGAAGGGAGTTTTTCTAATCTCATCTTCCTTTACTTTTATTTTCTTCATTTCTGTGTCTTGTTTTGTTGGTTGTTTTATTTTCTCCCTTACCCATAGTTAGTCAAATAAGTGTGGGGTAGAGTTTCTATTTTGTTTTTCATTTCTTTGTTTGCAAATAAGTGTGGGGTAGTTTAGCTATGCATGAACAATGAGGACAGTACCAGACTTAAGTGTGGGGTAGCAGTGCAGGTGCACTGTAGCAGTTTGCAAAATTTTTCGCATGATTTGCTTGTTTTTCACATACTTTCACACCCTTCCAAAAAATTTCAAAAATTTTCCGTCTTTCAGACGTCTAAATGCAGTATGCTTGGTTAAACAATTGCTTATGTCTATGATATGTAGGTAGTATGTTATGGTTAGTAGGAGATAATTGATAGCTATCTTGGACTAATTGATTAGGAATAGGGAATTCCTGATAACTGAGCACAACTTATCTGGATTAGAGGACTCTCAACCAATTACCTGTTCGAGACTTAACTAGATAAAATTAGACCAGTTGTGGATATATTGGCAGTTAGGATGACTAGATGAGACTCTGAGCTAGAAGTGAAAAGAAATTAAAAGAAAGTTAATCAAATAAGGGTAGTTTGCCAGCGGCCTTCGCTACTCGAGCACCATTCCTTCGGAGAATTTAAAGCCTGATGCCCTAAGGTCGTATAGATCTGGGAGTCATCGGAGGGGACTCGCTACAGGGTAGTTGAAGTTGACGTGTTCTAAGCAGACTCAAAATACCCTGAATCTATAAAATAACTAAATGCTAAAACATTAAAAATATGATCACCAAAGCTCAGAACTCAAAAAAGTGTCTGTTGTTAATATGTCTAGCGATAGGTCGAAGTGTTATCTGGTAGTAGTTAAGACAAGAGTACATTTGTGTTGACTATCTGGTCTGGACTAGTACACACACTAGACATCAGGAAGACCCTTTGTGACTAAGAAAAAAGACCAACCTAGTTGTTGATTTGTTTTTTGCCTGATCATAACAAGCTACTAAAAAACACTGAGACCTTGTATAGCAACCTAACCAGACAGACCTGTATTAAGACTTGTCTGAAAAAATTTTGGAATAAAAAACATGACTAGGAATTAAGTAACTTCAGGTAGACTTTGCTTGAGGACAAGCAAAAGGTAAGTGTGGGGTTATCTGATACGCGAAATCGTATCACCTTTTAGCATGTTTTTACGTATGAATTTGGGTGAAATCAAGGGCAATTTGATCTTGATTGTGCATTATTCACTTAATTTCACGTTTTTATGATTTTGGAAGTGTCAGGTGCAAAGTAGACGAAAACAGCAAATTTTGGGCAAAAACACAATTTTTGGAAAATGTTGACCCGAACCAGGGACGGGCGTCCAGCACCAGGGACGGGCGTCCCGACCTGGTCAACAGACCAGGACGGGCGTCCCAATCCGGGACAGGCGTCCCGAGCCAGCCAGAGCGTCCACATCGAATTTTTCAGAGATTTCACTCCGGGAAGCTGCTATAAATACCCCAGGCCTCCAGCAGTTGAATTCATTCCTCTCCACTCGATCGAGTCATTAGTGGTGTCCAGTGTACAATCTCTAGTACACAACTCATCAGAGACTCGGATCTCAGTTTTCTTCTTGTTAGTGTTTTGTTTTAGTTTCTGAGAAATAGTCTCAGATCTTAGGTTCTATAGATAGGTTCGTTTCTGGTATTCATAGAATACCCGGGATTTCGTTAGGAGATCCTAAGAGGGCTCTAGGGGTTCGAAGAGTCAGTCCACAGGGCTGGGCTTAAGCTGGGTATTAAGGTAAGCCCAGTTACTAGGATGTGGAAGCGTCCTCCGACGGTTCTGGCGAGCAGAGTGGGTCAAGCAATACGGCATATACAGCAGTACGCTCCATCGGCGAGACTTCGTGAAGGGTGAATTCTTTATGGCATCGGTCCCCTGTCCTCTCTTATATGTTGTTATTGGTGTTTGTCCAAATAACTGTTTGAATACCAGATTATGTTTATGAAATTTGTTATTTATGTTGAAGTATTATGTTTTTCTTGAAATGGCCACCTGCTTAAATATCCATATGTCTGCTGTTTATTGCCGTTCTTTTAAACTGAAATTAGGGTATAGACAATTCCTAACCACGGTCTATCATAACCTGTTTAGTTTAACAGACATCAGTTAGTATGGTGTCTGCCATACTAGATAAAATAATCTGCGGAACACCCCGTTGGTTGAAAGTAGTCTAGGTAGGCTGAGTAGAGTTTTATGCCGGCGGTTATGCGACGAGCAGTATGATCCCCAAAGTGACATAGGGCAGTCATTGCTGACTTTAGTCCGAGCCGTGAGTAGGGCCGTTACCCTTAACGGTGGGGCGGGGCGGTAGCGTAGAAACTCAGATGTGGTAGCCTTTAGACACAGAGCATAATTGCAATCCAGGCCAAGACATGTCTAAAACACTCGAATATAGGTCAATCAACGTATAGTAACAGTATAACATAAAATCAGGATCTAATCTTTAAAACACTTTCAGGTTTAGCTAGACTTAAACCTAGTGGAGAATGAATCACCCTCTCATCAAAATTATTGATGAAGATTGCATAACTGGATTATAAGATAAGAGTTAGGAAGAAAGGCTAGTTACTACTAAGCCGTTGCCACTTCCCTGGGAGTACGATATTTATTTAATAAAATCATAGATACTTTCCAACAGACTAGCTACACGATAGGTACTCTGCCTTAGGTTCTGGCTGATTAAGTGACACCATAGAGACTAAATGTGACAATTAGTCAATCACAGTCCTTAATTATTCATAATCAACATAGGGTAAAATAACACCTATTTAGCACATCGGTCGGAAACCGCATCAATAACAAATATTCATAGAAATCATAATCTCATATTCATAATAAATTTTTGGACAAACTTAATACAGACATATAAAGAGAGGGACAGGGGGACTGATGCCATAAAAAAATTACCCTTTACTTAGTCTCACCGATGGAGCAACTGCTTGTATATGTCGTACTGCTCGACCCGACTCTGATCGACAGAACCTTCGGAGGACGCTTCCTCAGCCTAGTAGTTGGACTTTACCTTAATACCCAACTTAAGCCCAGTCCTGTGGACTGACTCTTCGAACGCCAAGAGCCCTCTTAGGATCTCCTAACAAAATCTTGGGTATTCTATGAATACCATAAACGAACCTATCTATCGAAGCCTAAGTTCTGATACTAATTCTCAGAAACTAAGAAAACGAAAACACTAACTAAAAATAGAAGGAAACTTATCCTGAACCTGAATCTCTAAGTGACTTATGTACTCGAGAAAAATGTACAACTTAAGTCACTAAATGACTCAGATTGAGTGGAGAGGAATGATTTCAACTGAGGAAGGCATGGGGTATTTATAGTAGCGCTTTCTGGAGTGATTTTTCTTCAAACATTCGATGTGGGACTTGGAATTGCAGCTCGGGACGCTTGTCCTGGATTGGGACGCCCGTCCTAGACTGTTGACCAAGTCAGGACGGCCGTCCCGAGTCCTGGACGCCCATCTTGGACTGTTAACCAGGTCAGGACGACCGTCCCGAGTCCTGGACGCCCGTCCTGGCCTGTTGACCAGGTCAGGGCGCCCATCCTGATTCGGGACGCCCTCCCCGACGTCTGAACTTCTGAAAAATTGCGTTTTTGCCCCAAAATTTGCCATTTTCTTCTACTTTTCACCTAACACTTCCAAAATCATAAAATCTGTGAAATTGAGTTAATAACAAATAATTAAGACCGATTTGCCCTCAATTTCACCCTAAATTATGCCTAAAAACATGCTAAAAATGTGATATGATTTATGCATATCAACAAGTAAAAAAGTGTGGAACATTTACCTGAGCCAGAAGAGCTCCGATATGGCCCATCGTGATGTCCACTCCCATCGAAGCGTTACGAGCGTTCTTCAGCATATTGTGGTCCATCACTCTGTGCAGCACTACCTTGCCAAAATGTCTCCCCACCCAGGAGTCCGACAGCTGCAGGTTGGATAGGGGCCGGGAGGCCCGCTGCACCTCGAGTGCGAGGTTCTCCAAGTTCCTCCTGTCTGTACGAAGAACGAAGCCTTCCTTCAACCAGGAAGGCCCTGAAGAGCTCCCCCCACGCGAAGTGCATCCTCCAGTTCGGTGGAGTCAGACGTCCGGGAAGGCTTCTTGCGGGGTGGCTCCACTTCGCCCCCATCACGCCCCCGCTTTGACGAAGTATCAGCTGGGCCTTTCCCCTTGTCACGATCGGAAGACCTTGGCAGTAGAGGATTTTTGGGCGTCAGTGGTGCTGAAGGGGAGGCTGTACCCTCCGACGAAGTCCCAGCAGCTGCTGAGACTGATGCTCGGTCAACGGCTCTCGCCTGAGTAAGACCAGCCCTACGGAAGGCCACATTTCGTGCACGCCTTTCGGTCTCTTGTCTCTCTCCAAATCCTTCAGGCATGGCTGCAAGACAAAGAAACGAAGTCAGCATAGAGGTAACATAAAGCTTGTTTCAGATAAAAAGTTACCCTAGTCTACCCTTTACCACAGGACATCCTGCTCTTTCCGGATTGGTGCACTCCGGACATTCATCAAAGAATACTCTTCCCGGATGGAGTTTCCATACAGGGTATTCGTTGTTGTCCTCCATGCCGAGCTCTCACCGGCGGTCATCTACTTCGTACCCGCCGATCCCGCATGGATTAGGCTGACATTAGCGATGAGTTCGCCAGACAGGAAGACCTTGGTTTGGGTCCTAGGGTTGTCTCCTAGTTCGCTCCAGACATAATCCAAAAATCCTATGTCGGAGTTGGAGTACTTGGTGTTTTTCTTAAGAGCTGGCCACGTTCGAAGTGCCTTACACTTCGGGTAAAACGGGAAGCCCAATTTGGACTCCACGCAGACCCACCTTTCTCTCCACTCTCTCAATTTATTTGGGGGGGTTCAAAAAGAGTAACTTTACTCGGTCGCGGTCTCAAAGATAGGGTCAGATTATTCTTCCTAAGGACAATAAAGAAGGTTTTCAAAATCAATTCTAAAATTTCTACTCCTACTCTCCTACACAAAACTGTCAAGGCCATAAAATACCGGACTCCGTTCGGGTGTACATGGGCAGGTTGACACTTTACTAAATTTAAGAAATCGCAAAAGGCAGGGTCCAAAGGTAGGGCAAGGCCCGAAATGAAGGCCCGCACGACTTCACTATGAAAGGTTTGAACCTACTTCGGTCAATTTCTAGACACAACGTGGGATATTCTAAGCTAATGGTGTTGGTCTTAAGTACGAAGTCCCCGTCTAATTGTCTCTTGGTTATGGGCAAGTGTTCTAAGGAATCATAGTTCGAATTTTCCCCTTGGAAAATTTGGGCATTGGTCGGGTTGGTCCTAGGGGCCTGTGCAGGAATGACGGTATCTGAGGCAGAGCCACCGGTCGAAGTCCGGACTGTAGGAACCCTAATAAAACTGTCGTCTGTTTCTAACACTGTCCGGGAACTCCGTCTACACCCCTCTGATGAACTATCACTACTTGATGTGCTGAGGGACAAAGGAGCCGGCTTATCTACCGAGGCGGACTCCGAGCTAGATTCTACATCCACTAATGATTTCGACATCTTGACCTGAAGACACAAATCCTATCAATCCTAAAACCGATACTTTGTTCTCAAAGAAACCACCTAAACCTTCATTCAGACCACCTAACCACAAACACACTTCTCTCCCTCATAAAATAGGAAAAAAGAGAGACAACCCCAAAAGAACAGAAAGCAGAAAGAAAAAATCCCACTTTCTTAGTCACCCTACAACAGAAACCGTACAAAAGAAAATGTAACCCGAAAACAGTGAATACCTGGTAATGATGCTTCGAAGAGGGAACTGGAGGTCTGAAGAGCTTTTTCGCAGTAGAAAGGAGGAAAGACTGAAGGTTGAAGAAGAGAGGATAGAGCAGGAAGAAAGAAAGGAAAGTATTGTCGGAAGAAATAAAAAGATTTATAGGTAAAGAGGAAAATGGGAGTCGAATCGCTTCTTAAGGACGCTTGGCCTGGACCCATTTTTCTCACGGGTCAAATCACACCAAACGTCGCGTCTGCTCAGGTACTATCATTACGCTCGGCTCTGGAAATGAGAAGCGCCATCATTACAGCCGTCATTTTGGGGAACCCAAACGCGCCTGGATGAAACAGAGGAAAAATCTAACTCTTGGCACTCCGAAAGAAGAGCGTCCCTTCAAATCCACGAGAAGGCCAGTCGTATAACTTACGTCGAAGTCAAAGAAGGGCTTTCTCTCACTCCGACGAGAGGCCACTGAGAGGTCGTAAAAACCTCGGTCTGACTTGGAGTAAAGAGGGTGACGTGTCTTCATGTGTCCACCCACCGAACCTGCCAAGTCTTCGCCACTCTGCAGAATGAGGACGAAGTGCAAGTTCTTGCCTCTGACTTCGCAGCACGAATATCTCAACTGTCGACTGATCCAGATTCTTCTAGATTCTTCCACGATATCTTATGACCGAGGGTTACTTTAAAGAATATTCAAGTACAAATATCTCATCCATATCTCTATTCGAGAGGGATATTTCAGAATCTGACAAATATCAGATTCTCTATATACATTTCATCCTTTCCTATAAATACCTCCCTAGAGAGGACAAAAGGTAAGGCTAGATACTTCTATCAATTCTCTATCAAAACCTCCTAAATCTTCGATCAATATTCTAAATACTGACTTGATCGTCGGAGGGTTCATCGGAGGTCCCTCACCCTCCGTCCTGAACCTCCCTGTTTTGCAGATACCGCTTGGGGAATCATCCCCAAGACAATGAGTAAATAGTATTCCAAACTGAGGAGTGTTGGTAGAGACTCACAAACGACGCCGGATAACAACCACGCGTCACCAGACCGATTTACGCCAAATCAATACATATATATATAGGTTGCACTGAGATGGGTTTATGAACAAGATGTGTTAGTGATCGTGAAGAGTTTCAACAAAGAAAGAATGACTCATGATGTGGCCTGATCCTAATTACTCTAATTCCCTTTCCGTTCTTCCTCTTCTCTCCTGAGATCCTTCCTTTCTTAGAAGGTTTTCTTTTATCTTTTGTTCTTGGCGATCTCCCTTTCTTGGGCTTTCTTGTGTGCGTGTGTTATGATTGTGTTAGATGTCTCTTCTTCCTTCTTAGAGAGGTATTTATTTACTATTATCTACAATATGTGGGCCTTTTGTGTTATGGGCTGTTCTTAGATATTTTAGATATATGTGGGTTATTTGTGTTATGGGCCGTTTTTAGATATTTTATATTTTTGCCTGGTGTAATGATGGGATTTTTGGGATATTTTGTGTTGTGGAGATCTGGTTTATGTATGGGGGTATGGTACATACACCATAAGCATTTATTTTTGACCGATTGTGATTGGGGCGGATGTGGCGGGGGGGGGGGGGTGCGGGTGTATTGGGAAAGGTAAAGATCGAGGGGGATGCGGAAATAGATACAAATGGAAAAGGGCTGTGGAAAGGAGGCGGATGGGGGGCGGGTGGAAGGGGGATTCGGGGAGAAAAAAGAAGGAAATGGTGTTGGAGACGGGATGTGGGAGAAGGTTTCGGATAGGAGATTAAATGGGGGGATTTGGGGAAAAAAGGTGATTTGAGAGATGGAATGTGGATGTGGCTTGGGGATGAGGCTGCGGTTTGGTGGGCAGGGATTCGGGTAATAATGATTATCGTGGGTATGTGTGTGGAAGATGACAAGATGCTTCTGACGCTTCGATGGGAAAGGACGCACGTGGGATGGTTCGACTGATGGCGCGTGAAGGTCGTGTGCGCGTGGACGGGAAAAATTATAAAATATGGTTGCACGAGATTTTTGGGGCCCGGCAAAAGAAGGGTTTCTGGGAAATATAAGGGGTAGAGGAACAGGCAGGGGGTTTATTTGAACTCATTTGCTTAACTATTCTCTTCGCGCCTCTTTGAAGAAAATCGGCATTGAGTATGTAATATATGCTCTGTGTCTGTGTGTTCTGTGTAGGGTGATGAACTGCGTTGAATATGGGTTTGACTAAGAAATATGTTTTTGTTGTTATGTTGTAGTGTTTGTGTGCTATTGCTTTTGTGTGATTGTGCTTGGACATTCTGTGCTAAACCATGGCTCCTCGACAAATTTCAGGTACTTGTTGTTCTGTTGATTAGCGTTTTTCTGGGTAGGGTTTGGGAAAGAAGGGAAGAAGATACAAGGCAGTTAGGTTAGAGAAAAAGAAAATCACACGGGTATAATGACGGTTTCAGACAGAACGAGTTCGGGTGATGGGCAGGGGAGCACGTCTGATGGATCTGAAAGGTCAGTAGGATTTGAGGAATTGGTGGAGTGGATGGGACCCGTAGGTTCGTCAGGGGATTCGGATGCGAGTGTAAGGTACAGGATGGATGGGGAGGATTTTTATTTCCCTTTGATAGATGAAAAGGATGTAAGCTCTGGGATGGCTTACCAGAGGTCGAAGGAGGAAGTGGGGCCGGTGAGGAAAGAATCAAAAACCAAAGGGTGTGAAGATAAAGATAACCCCCAGATTCCCCAATATAAGACGACTGTGTCCGAATCCAGGGTCTTGGAGGGTATTCTGGAAAATTATCATTTCCCTATAACTTACAAGGTCATTTGCCCGGATGCCAATCAGCGGATTCATACGCCTCCGGTGAACTGTGTGACCACCTATGTGGCGCACCTGCGGGCAGGGTTACGGTTTCCTTTACATCCGCTGTTTGTGGATATTTGTAGATATTACAAGATTCAGCTGGGACAGTTGATGCCGAATGTCATCCGGACCACAGTAGGTTTTTTGATAGCTTGTAGGGCATTCGGGTGTGAGTGTAGGTTAGAATTGTGGCGTAGGTTGTATTATTTGAGTTAGAAGTGTACAACGCCGGAGGGTCGGGGGTTCTTTTATATTGCTAGACGGAGTGCCCGACCGGTTATCCTGGGTCCTTCTAGTATCCATTCTTGGAAGAATGAATTCTTCTACGTCAAGCATCATAGTTTTGGCAGCAACGGTCTTTTGCAGCCTTGGAATAATAGAAAAAGCTTGAGTAATTATGTGCCAGATGGTTACGGGAGGGACTATCAGGATGCAGAGATATTGTTGAAGTATCGGTTTGAGTTGAATGTGGGGGAGGATTGGTCTGAAACCCTAATGAGGCATACGGGCTTGGAGTGTGATTCCAGATTGGACATCCAGAAACTACGTGGGTGCTTGTGGAAGGGTTAGGGGGGGGGGGGTTCTTTATGTATATTACGTTTTTGTTAAATATATATTCTGCTAACTGTGTTTGACGAAGCTGATGGGTTGTTTCTGTATTTGCAGGAAAAAACTTAGTGATGGAGATGGTTCAGAACAATCCAGATAAACGTAAAAGGAAGCCAACTAGTAAACTAAAAATTCTTTCGGTTATGCCTGACAAAGGGAGCTTTAGTTTTATAACCGGAACTCATAGGTATTATTGTCCAGGGATGTTCTGGGACGTAGAGAAGAAGGATGGGGGGTGCTGAGAAGGTGACTAGGGGGGAGGAGGGGGTGGCTATCGGGGCCAAGAAAAAGGAAATGGTGGCCCCGGTAGTATCGAAGGATTCGGGGAATGGGAAGGGGAAGGAGGTGGTAGGGGAGGGTTCGGAGGATATGCCTCCGCCTCTGAAACGGTTGAGGAGGGGTTCGGGTGAAGGTTGGGAGAAGAAGGAGGCGGGGGTGGGGACGTATGTGCGCCCTTGGGATATTCTTTCGAACGTGGTGGAGGGGGGTTTGGGGGTGGCAATGACATTTTTTCAACATTGTTTCCCCCCGGGTTTGAAGGGGGTGGTGGAGAAGGTGCCAACGGATGTCCTGATTGGCCAAATGTATCAACAAAAATTTGAGGTAAGGGGAGGGGGGGGGGATGGTTAAAAATTGTTTAATATGGCTGAGAATTATATGTGATATTAACTTGTGTTTTGTTTGTTTATGTTTAGTTTTGATAGGCCTTGCTTTCGGAAGTTGAACTCCTTCATCGCCTCCGCTTGACTTACCACAACTATGAGAGTTTCGAGGCGGAAAAGGACTTGGCTTGGAAGGTCAGGGACGAAGCTACAATGGCGAAGGAGGCTGCCGAACGCGAGGTGGAGGTGTGGAAGGGGAGGGTTCGGGAGCAAGGGGAAGAACTAGAGGGGGTTCGGCAAGACCTCATACGGGAGAAGCTCAAGATGGGTGAGTTGAAGCTGGCGAGGAAGAAATGGGAGGAAGAGGCGGTAAGGTTGCGGGACCGCTACGAAACTCCCGAGGGGCTGATTAATGCTGCTACAGAAAAAGCGGTCGTAACATCGTTCTTTAAGGATGAACAATGTTATAGGCTGTTTTCTCGAGTAGCGGCTCCCGTTGCTGGTGATACCTTGGCCGTACTGAGGGATCACATTCAGGAAACAGATCCTTCTTTCCAATTGCCGGAGCAGTTTCAAGCGTTGGCTATGAGGTCGGAAGGGAATGTGTACCCTTGGGAAGGGGGTCCATTTGATTTTGACGCTTTGATTGCCGAAACTGGCCAAAAACGGGAGAGGAGGTGGAGGAAGGGGAAGTGGCTCCGGGGGAAGAGACGGTGGGTGGGGAGGGAGGGGAAAGTAATGTAATGGGGGGGAGCCGGAAAATGTATGATGTATATTGTTGCGTTGTGTGCGTGTGTCACAGATTGAATAGATAAGAAAATAGAATAAATCAACGCAATCTTAACAAGTGCAAGTATACACCGGTCAACAAGTAATATATGTACCTAAGTACAAGATTATCGATCCCACAGAGATTTTGTATGCCAATTATACATGCAAACATGACTTACATTTGGTTAAAAGAATAAAGAATGATGAATAAATGGGTGGAGATTTGGAGAGTAGTCTACTGCTAAGCTACTGCTGCAGCAACAAAAATGCTGCAGCAACAGAAATGCTGCAGCAACCGAAATGCTGCAGCAATTCTACCTAACTAAAATACAGGGCAGCCTACTGGAATTTTACCAACAGAACACAATAGGTAATACAATGCTGTAAAAATCAAGCCAAAACTGCAATCATAAACCAGTAATGAATCCAAGAATGCTAAGCATGCTTTTCGGTTTCCAAATTAACACTACAGCGGTCTGGTTCTACCCAGACTACTTAGCCTACTAGTCTAAACCCCAGATAACATCGTCTCATGGAGTACGAAGTACCGTGAACCTAGAACAATACAAGGCAGTGAAATTGGTCGTGTCCCCTGCAATATTGATCGCACGGTCATGCGTCTCAAGCAAGTGCCATGCAATTAACGTGTCAACTAGACCCCTTCCGGTTAGAAAGCCAGATACTAGTTCGATACATAACTTGGACAGTCGTAACCGCAAGTTATTCCTATTCCATTTAAGTAATTGCATGAATAAACTAAGCATGCCCCATACAAGCATCAACAAGGAAAACGATACACAATACTTATGCATTCCATTCATCCTATGCCACATTACATTTTTCCACATGTTTATAATTTGCTAGGCTACAACACCTTCGGGTTATAAATATAAATTTTGCTGAAACAAATCATGAAAACAAGGACTAAAGTAATAGGAAAAACAGTCCCTAGGTCCATAGTGACACAAGTCAATCCCAAGACGGAAAACATATCAATCCCAAAACACTTTTAATTAATCCTTGAAAACATGTAAACATTCTCATATCATAAAAAAATATTCAGTTACAAAACAGTGACAATTGAAGAATATTTGATTACAAAACAAGAAGCAAATTGAAGAAATGGAGAGAGGGTTACTCGGGTCGGAGATCACCCTACTGCCCCAAATCGAATTTAATCAAGCTGCTGCTGTTCTTCGTCTCCTCCGCGTGCTGCTGCTGCCCTCAATCATGAACAGCCCGGAAATTCCAGCAATGTCGCCCAGCCTTCTTAGGTAATTTTCCACTCTAATCTAAGCTCAAAAAAAACTCAAAACAATCTACCTACTGCCTAAGCCTAAGCTGCCCGAGAACTCAACAAAAACAAAGAAAAGCTACGGCTCTAACAATCTATCTCCTCCTCTCTTCTCTCCAAAAACTCCAGGACTCCTTCCACCGTTCTTCTTCTGCCCTTTTTGTAAAAGAAAGAATGGTTCTCTCCAACAAAAACCACAGCTGTCCTTCAACATGGTGAGTCATTGTACTAGCTGAAATAAAATCCAAAAATTGTTGCAAGGCTTCACCCGAAATTTCAGCTACAATATGTGTTTTTTTTCTGTTTTACTCCAGCTGGAATTTGTTTAGAATTTGAGTATATATATATATATATATATATATATATATATATATATATATGTATATGTATAACAATTGCAGCCCTCCTGAAATTCTGCATGAATATTTGCACCTACTGCCGACTTGTGTATTTCTTTTGTCCTTTTGCTTTTGTCCTTTGTGCCCCCTTGCTTGTGCATATATATATATATATATATATATATATATATTATACATTAGTAACGGTCAACATAGCAATTAACCATCCACCAATAACCAATTTCTTCTAAAAGTGGTCAATATTTCATCCAATTCATTTTGACACATTTCAATCAAAAAATTCCATTTTTACCCTTTTACAATTGGATCCAAAAAATTCCATCACCTTTTATGTAAAATCCTGCACAAATTTAAATGTTAGTAATGGAATTTAATTATGATAAAATTTAGGAATTTAAATAATTAAAATGGCCATTTTTTACAATTAATCCACAAAATTGAAATGGAGAAAGGAATTATGCCATTTGGTGCATTTTAACTCAAAAACCTTTGCACAAGTCATGGAATTGGTTTCAAATTAAGGGCAAAACATATGTGAATAACTCTATTATTTTAGAGTTATCACACCCCCAAACTTAGCTCATTGCTCGTCCCGAGCAATGCTGCAAGAGATAAGATAGATCAATAAAGCTCAATCAAATAATGCAACAATTCATGTCCAGAATCATTCCAGCAATCATAGGCAAATTTGGGTTCATATTTTCATATCAAAGATGTGAAACAAAACTCTAATATGTTCATGACCCAAGTTCCTCAAATATCAGAACATTAACTAAATCAAGCTCAAAGATCTCCTCCCGTGTGTGTGTGAATAGTCTTTCCTTTTCAATCTCTCATTCATAAGTCAACATATGGTAATCCTAAGATTCATTTTGCATCTTCAGACTCAATCTATTACACCACTCTCCACTAATGTAGCAAATTTAGCAATAAAGATAAAAAAGGTCTTAATTTGGTTGTAATGTAGGCTAAGGCTAAGGTGGGAAAAATATAGATAAAAGTAGGCTCAAAACTTAGTCCTAGTCTGCCATGAACTTCAACCCAATGCCATCATCTTTCTCAAAAAAAAATTTTTTTTTCACAACACAAGGAGCATAAATATTTACACCCTGCTTCAGTAATAAGTGCAGCATTTAACCACAATTAGTATATAGCATTTGACCACAAAGAAGCATAATATGTATTTCCTTTTGCTCTTTTTATTTCTCTCTCTTTTTTTTTTGAGGCAAAATGCTGCAGCAACGGAAATGCTGCAGCATTACCAATGCTGCGGCAACAGGAATGCTGCAGCATTCCTTCACACCCTTTTTTTTTTTGCAAAGAGGATTCTTTCATTTTTCACACATAAATTTTTTTTTCTTTTTTTTTTCTTCAAAAATACATATCCTCAATACTTAGAGCATTCATAACATGATTTCATAAAACAAATAACTACCACCGATCCAGTAAAAGATGATACTGCTGCAGCAACACCAATGCTGCAGCAATTCTCCAACATTTTCTATTCTCTGTAATACAACATTCTCCGCATACCCCCAAACTTATATTCAGCAGTGTTCATAGCAGACTAAGGTCAAGTTTAGGGAAAACAAAGAATGGATATATGCAAAACATTTAGGATAAGTGGCTATTAAATAAGGGTGTCAAGAAATTAGGCTTAGGCTCAACTTGGTTTAACTAAGGAAATAACATGCATTAGGGTAAGCTAGAAAGGCTCAAACGATTCAAGAACATGCCTTAATCATTTCTATATTACCAAATCTACTAGGATTTCGCCTCAAGAGATATAACAAACGAATCTAAAGATTCTGAACCTTCATACCAAAGCTAACTCTTGTTATAAACATGAAATCTCCAAGTAAGACTATGTGCAAAAATTTTGGTGGGAGCAGAAATTTTCACTTAAATCTAGTTAATATCAACATATTCTAAGTACTAAAGGCTCACTACCATAAAAGAGTTATGAAATCATATCAACATGAATTATCATCACAAATAATGTTCCCAAATTCACATAATCCTGCTGAAATGATTCACTCTTCATTCAGCTCATAAAAAAACTTTCATTCAACACTCATCTCATTCATTCATAATTCATCAAGGACAACACATTCATTCATCATAAAAAAATATATATACTCAGCACTCATCATTCCTCATCAAAAAAATATACTCAGCATTCAACATAAATACATATCATTTATCATTCCTCTTCTAGCAAGAGGGCACTCTCCCCCAAACTTAAAGAGGAGCAATGTCCTCATTGCTGTAGCAACAGGGGGAAAACATGTCATTGGACTGATCATAAAAAAAAGGAAAACTAGTTCAACATGAAGCACCGGAAATGAACGGAGATAAAAACATAACAGTACAAATAAAGTCAGCAGGAAGTAGAGAAAAATAGGATAGAAACCACTCCCACAAGATCATGAGAGTTCATCATTCATCGTTGTTGTCATCCTCCATGTTCTAAGGAGTGTTCACGGAAGGGTCCGGATCAATTCTTTGGTTACAAAAACTCTCCCAATTTAGTCTCCGTATGGCTGCTAGGGTAGCCGAGGGCAGTGGGTATGGTTCCTCGCCAGTTAAAATGTACTCCAAATCAGCTAGCAAGACTCGCTCGCTGTACAATTCCTCATATCTTGTTTCAGCATCAAGGGCAGCAAAATTTTCCATAATAACAATCTTTCGTGCAACCTGTTTGATCTTTGGCATCTTTACATTATCCGAACATAACATATATAAATGCAATGTAGGAGCATGTCAAGAGAATGTAACAACATAACATTAGTGGCACATAAGTTCTCAATTCTCGGGTGAGAAGAAAGCAAACACAAATTTACCAACAATTCAGGCGGCATTGTTACTAAGTAAAAACATGAAGACCATTAAGACATGAAATTCATTCTGAATCATAACCATCCTTCTGCCCAACACAATAAACTGAGATACACATCAACTGGCAGATCTATCATTTCTACAAGCATGCTCACACACAAGAACTCAAGTATAACTAGAACCTTAAATACAGCCAATACAATCCTCTATCCATTGGTAATGCAAAAATTGTACTCCATAAATTCTATACATGCTACTCAAGGAGTGTATACTCACATTAAAATAAGAGAAATGAACCAGAATTTTTTTTTCTTGCAAGTACCATACACCAACTCACATTACCGAGAAGAAATAAAAATGTAGAAAAGTGAGTACTAACCTTGAATCTTCTGGTTTGTTGAAGGCTGAAAATAGAGTTTGAAGAGAAGGAAAGTAGAAGAGCGTGTGTGTAGAGAAATTTGTGTCCTTTAGATAACTCCCCACTTCTTTCTCTCCTTGTCTTTTCAATTCAAACACATTCTCCACAAATAAAATATAAAAACTAACCTTTTTGGTTTTCCAACAAGTTCTAGTTGTATGCCATGCATTGAAAATTTTGAAATTGAAAGGAACTAGGGCTGCTTGATTAAGTAACCAATTCATGGAAGTCTCTTGTTAAATTGCACCGCCTGAATTTTGAAATTGAAATTGGACTAAGGTAGCCTTGAATGGCTTTGTCGGTGTGTGGCAGCTTGTTGTCACAGCATTTCTGCCGAGAGGCAGTGGCAAGTCCCATCTTACTTTCCCTTTTTTTTTCTTTAATAAAACAGCCTTGACTCCGTTTGCTCTTTGACCGCAGGCATACCTGTATTATCAAACAGAAGAGTACCAACAAGAGAGAGAGAGAACGACATTATAATATGAAATTGAAGTCTCAAAACCAATTCTGAAAGAAACTTAGGAGTAAACAGCCATTAATTCCGAATTGAAGCACCTGAAAATAAAAGAACAACAATTAAAACAAAATAAGGAAAAGAAATCGAATGCTGAAAAAAAAAACAAGAAGAAATAAGAAAAACAAAATAAAAAGAAATGCAATAAATAATAGATGAAAGTGTTCACTTATAGATTGTGCTCAGTTAACTACTTAGCATCGACAAGTATTATAGGTGAAGAGTTTTGCACAATGTCTTCTTTAACCATGAAGTGACACTTCTTCCAATGAAAGGCAGTGGGAAGTGGTCGTTTCTTGTGGCTTTGTTTATCTTCTTGTAATCCATGCAAATTCTCCATCCCCAGCGCTGTTAGATATAGGATAAATAATGCCAAAATATAGCCACTTGATAATTTTGTTCCTTTACCACTTCCTTCGTAATTGGATGTAATCATTTATGCCCTCTATTAAATTTTTGGAATTGTCTTCCAAAATTATCTTGTGCATGCATAAGGTTAGTCATATACCTTTGATGTAAGCTATGGTCTAGCACATAGCTCGCTTATGCTGCTGCAAAGCTCCAAGCAATTCTCCTCCTATTTCGCACTCAGCAGTGCTGAAATGATTACTAGCAGTGTAGATTCTGCCCCTAGAAAACCATACTTCAAATGCTGTGGCAATTGCTTCAATTCCAGCTGTGGTGGCTCTTCAACTGAAGGTTTTGTTATCTTGAAATCTCGCGAAGACAACTCCAAGGATTCAAATTGCGCGCGAAACTTGAACCTTTGGGGGTTTGCTTCTAACCAAGCTGAATGTGCTTCGGTCTCCATATTGCCAGCATCATGTAGACTTTCCTCCATCAATGCATCCTCTGCATCCTCATCTTGCTCTTCATCTTTTTATGCCCGAGAATCACTTGTGGTGATTCGAAAACACTCCTCACCTTCATCATAGAATTTTATGGCTTTGATAAGAGTCCTTCGCGTAGCACTCTCTGGAATATTGCATTGATGCAGCATCTCCGCTGTTCTGGAATGGTATTTTTCTGCGGCAGTTTCGATGCTGCAGCATTCGGCTGTTCTGGAATACTGTTTTGCTGCAGCATTTGCGATGCTGCAGCATTTGGCTCCCCTGATTTTTTTTCCAGCTACTGGAATTTCTGCATTCTGGCTGGACTCACTGGTCTTCTCAGCTGCTCCAGACTTCATTTTTAGCTCGTCCAGTATTCTGCCACTTCATAGTGTTATCGCTTTGCAATGTTCGTTTCTTCTCTCCTTGGATTCTCTATATCACTCGGAAGTGATCCTTGTGGTCTGTTTCTCATCTCTTGGGCTAACTGCCCCATTTGGCTTTCCAAGTTCCACACAGTAGATGATAGTCCTTGGAGAGTTGTTTTTGTTCTTGCCATGAAGTCTCTCATCATATTTTCTAAAGCGTTTGAAGGTGGTGGCTGTTGTAGAGGTCTTAGGGAGTACGAGAACAATTTCAGCTTCAACACTTCATCTGCTATCCCATTTGCAACATTTGAAACATCACTGGTTTCAGCTCGAACTGGGCTGCAGTAATCTCTGGTCTTACAATGCTTGGATTCAATTCATTAAACATAGGGACTGCATACTGTTCAATAGCATGGTCCCTATCGTCTGCCAACACCACAGGATTATAGACATGTTCATTTTCTACAACACGTTGTTCCGCCGTGTCTACCTTGTCCTTGGTTTGTTTCTCTTTTTTTTTCCTCAACGCCTTGGTGGTTCTCTCAATCTCTGGATCAAGTGGCAGCACTGTAGCTTGAGAGCCCTTACGCGTTTTACTCATGCAAAATAGCACACGTTAAGAAATATATGATATACACAAGCTGAAAATTTGACAAATAATTCAGATCAATAAACTCACAAAAAACAGTTCAGCCCATGCATAATTTATTCGTCCCTCATACAATCATTTCAATATTCTCATAAGCTCAAGAATGAGTATAACATAAAACAACAAAAATATAACCAAATGCAAACAATATTTACAATCAATTGACATCAAAATCCCCGGCAACTGCGCCCAAAACTTGTTGCGTTGTGTGCGTGTGTCACAGATTGAATAGATAAGAAAATAGAATAAATCAACGCAATCTTAACAAGTGCAAGTATACACCGGTCAACAAGTAATATATGTACCTAAGTACAAGATTATCGATCCCACAGAGATTTTGTATGCCAATTATACATGCAAACATGCCTTACATTTGGTTAAAAGAATAAAGAATGATGAATAAATGGGTGGAGATTTGGAGAGTAGTCTACTGCTAAGCTACTGCTGCAGCAACAAAAATGCTGCAGCAACAGAAATGCTGCAGCAACCGAAATGCTGCAGCAATTCTACCTAACTAAAATACAGGGCAGCCTACTGGAATTTTACCAACAGAACACAATAGGTAATACAATGCTGTAAAAATCAAGCCAAAACTGCAATCATAAACCAGTAATGAATCCAAGAATGCTAAGCATGCTTTTCGGTTTCCAAATTAACACTACAGCGGTCTGGTTCTACCCATACTACTTAGCCTACTAGTCTAAACCCCAGATAACATCGTCTCATGGAGTACGAAGTACCGTGAACCTAGAACAATACAAGGCAGTGAAATTGGTCGTGTCCCCTGCAATATTGATCGCACGGTCATGCGTCTCAAGCAAGTGCCATGCAATTAACGTGTCAACTAGACCCCTTCCGGTTAGAAAGCCAGATACTAGTTCGATACATAACTTGGACAGTCGTAACCGCAAGTTATTCCTATTCCATTTAAGTAATTGCATGAATAAACTAAGCATGCCCCATACAAGCATCAACAAGGAAAACGATACACAATACTTATGCATTCCATTCATCCTATGCCACATTACATTTTTCCACATGTTTATAATTTGCTAGGCTACAACACCTTCGGGTTATAAATATAAATTTTGCTGAAACAAATCATGAAAACAAGGACTAAAGTAATAGGAAAAACAGTCCCTAGGTCCATAGTGACACAAGTCAATCCCAAGACGGAAAACATATCAATCCCAAAACACTTTTAATTAATCCTTGAAAACATGTAAACATTCTCATATCATAAAAAATATTCAGTTACAAAACAGTGACAATTGAAGAATATTTGATTACAAAACAAGAAGCAAATTGAAGAAATGGAGAGAGGGTTACTCGGGTCGGAGATCACCCTACTGCCCCAAATCGAATTTAATCAAGCTGCTGCTGTTCTTCGTCTCCTCCGCGTGCTGCTGCTGCCCTCAATCATGAACAGCCCGGAAATTCCAGCAATGTCGCCCAGCCTTCTTAGGTAATTTTCCACTCTAATCTAAGCTCAAAAAAAACTCAAAACAATCTACCTACTGCCTAAGCCTAAGCTGCCCGAGAACTCAACAAAAACAAAGAAAAGCTACGGCTCTAACAATCTATCTCCTCCTCTCTTCTCTCCAAAAACTCCAGGACTCCTTCCACCGTTCTTCTTCTGCCCTTTTTGTAAAAGAAAGAATGGTTCTCTCCAACAAAAACCACAGCTGTCCTTCAACATGGTGAGTCATTGTACTAGCTGAAATAAAATCCAAAAATTGTTGCAAGGCTTCACCCGAAATTTCAGCTACAATATGTGTTTTTTTTCTGTTTTACTCCAGCTGGAATTTGTTTAGAATTTGAGTATATATATATATATATATATATATATATATATATATGTATAACAATTGCAGCCCTCCTGAAATTCTGCCTGAATATTTGCACCTACTGCCGACTTGTGTATTTATTTTGTCCTTTTGCTTTTGTCCTTTGTGCCCCCTTGCTTGTGCATATATATATATATATATATATATATATATATATATATTATACATTAGTAACGGTCAACATAGCAATTAACCATCCACCAATTCCCAATTTCTTCTAAAAGTGGTCAATATTTCATCCAATTCATTTTGACACATTTCAATCAAAAAATTCCATTTTTACCCTTTTACAATTGGATCCAAAAAATTCCATCACCTTTTATGTAAAATCCTGCACAAATTTAAATGTTAGTAATGGAATTTAATTATGATAAAATTTAGGAATTTAAATAATTAAAATGGCCATTTTTTACAATTAATCCACAAAATTGAAATGGAGAAAGGAATTATGCCATTTGGTGCATTTTAACTCAAAAACCTTTGCACAAATCATGGAATTGGTTTCAAATTAAGGGCAAAACATATGTGAATAACTCTATTATTTTAGAGTTATCACATATATATTTTGTAAACCTCATGGGATTAATACAAAGTACTTTTTGTTACTTTTTGTTGCAGTTGAGTTAATTAATTTTTTTTTGTATATGTGTGTGGCTTGTGGATGGGGTGGGGGTGTTACGGTATTAAATGGGTGACTGCTATGTTAAAATAAAGAAAAGAGAGAAAAGAATAGAAAAAATGTGTGTCATTATTATTATTGAAATAATTTTGACTTTGAAAAAAAAACAAGTGTTTATCTGAAACCGAACAAGTGTGCATCTGAAACCTAATTTGTGGGGCGTGTGAGTACTATGGGTAATACTTTCGGAGGTTAGCTGCGTTCCACGTGCGAGTGAGAATGTGGCCTTTGTGGTCTTTCAAATGAAAACTGCCATTTGAATTGGCTTTGGCAATAACGTATGGGCCTTCCTAATTTGCGTCTAGCTTTCGGGTAGGTTCTTGATGACTGACGGAGTTTTTGCGAAGGACGAGGTCGCCTGTGATGAGATTATGGGGGTGCAGTCTTGCATTCTTGTGTTTTGCTAGGGATCGTTTGTAGTTGTACTCACAGGTGGCTGCATTGGATCGAATACTGTCGAGTAGTGCCAAATTTTCTGTAATTTTGAGGTCATTCCACTCGATGGAGAAATTGTCAAGTCTAGGAGAGGGAGAGCTGATTTCAACTGGGAGTAATGCTTCGGTACCAAAGCATAAAGAAAATGGGCTCTCGAGGGTGCAGGAATGGGGTGTTGTGCGGTATGACCATAGGACATTCGGTAGTTCGTCGACCCATTTGGATTTGGACGAATCTAACCATTTTTTCAAACCTTGTACGATGGTTCGGTTAGTGACTTCTGTTAAGCCGTTCGTTTGTGGGTATCCGACTGATATGAAATGGTGGTCTATATGTAATTCCTGGCAAAAATTCTGGAATTCCTGCGCTTCGAACTATTTCCCGTTGTCGGTGATGAGGATGCGGGGTATGCCGAACCTGGTGATGATGTCGTTCCAGAAGAAATCTTGGACAACTTGCGCTGTGATGGAAGCGACGGGTTTTACTTCAACCCATTTGGTGAAATGGTCGATGGCCACGATAAGAAATTCCTTATTTCCCTTAGCTTTCGGGAATGGGCCAACAAAGTCCATGCCCCATTGATAGAAAGGAATCGGGTTACTGATGGAGTGGAATTCGGCAGTGGGCACGTGGTGTGTGTTAGCATGTAGCTGACATTTTGAACAGTGTTTAATAAGCTCGGTGGCGTCAGCTTCTATCGTGGGCCAGAAGTATCCCGTCTGCATGACCTTTCGGGCCAAACTTCGGGCCCCGATATGAGCTCCGCAGATTCCTTCATGGACTTCGCGTAGGATGTAATTGCCTTCGGCTTCGGGCACGCACTTTAGTAATGGCCAAGAGTAATGGCGTCGGTATAGCTGATTGTTTAGAATAACGTATCGGGCTGCGGCTTGTCTGAGTTGTTGTGTTTGGACTTTATCTTCTGGGGTGATGTTGTTGGTGACGTATTGGATGATGGGTGTCATCCAGGCCTGTGATTGGGAAATGTTCATAACTGGAAGGTGATCGATAGACCTCTGCGTGAGTGGCTCAATCCGTAACCCTGCGAGGACCGCTTCGTATTCGGATTCGTTGTTGCTGATCGTGAATGTGTATTTTAGGGCGTAAAATAATTTGGAGCCTTCAGGTGAGGTGATAGCTATACTGGCTCCTCGGTTGGTTTCGGCTGTGGAACCATCGACATGAATTGTCCAACAGTCGTTTGGGATGTTGTCATCAAGTGGACGGTGAGGGAGGGGTGGGGGTAAATCGGTGCATTCTATGATGAAGTCGGACAGTGCATGGGTGTTGACTTGCTGCCTGCGGGTGTATGTGATGTCATATTCGGACGGTTCGAAGGCCCATCACATGAGGCGGCCGGTGATGTCAGCTTTGTACAATGACTGTCGAATGGGGGCTTGGGTGTGCATGCATATCTGATGGGCGTGGAAATAATGTCGGAGCTTTCGTGTTGCCATGATCAGGGAAAAGATATGTTTTTCTAAGGGGGAGTACGGGTTTCGGCAGGGTGTAGGAAGTAGCTAATGTAGTAAACTGGGTGAAAGGTATTGTCGCGATCAGCGCAGAGAACGACACTTATAACTAAGGGGGAAATTAAGATGTAGAGGTGGAAGATTTCGTCTGGCTTTGGGGGAACTAATACAGGGGGACTTTGCAAATATTGCTTTATGTCTTGAAAGGATTTCTCGCATTCGGGGGTCCATTCAAAATGTTTGCGGTTTCGTAAGAGTAAGAAAAACGGGAGGGATTTTTCTCCGGATTTGGAAAGAAAACGGTTGAGTGCTGCGATTCGTCCATTGAATCGCTGAACTTCTTTAACAGTTGTTGGGGGTTTTAGATTCTGTAAGGCTTCTATTTTGGATGGGTTGATTTCGAGTCCGCGCTGTGAGATCATAAAACCCAAGAATTTACCAGCACTTACTCCGAATCTACACTTTTCGGGGTTGAGTTTTAGACCGAAGTCTTGCAAGGTTTGGAATGTTTCGCGGAGGTCGCGAGTTATATCTGATGCGGAAAGAGTCTTGACTAAGATGTCGTCGATGTACGCCTCGACATTTCTGCCGATTTGGGATTTGAACATTCAGTTGATCGTGTCCTGAAAATCGGAACCTGCGTTTTTAAGTTCGAAAGGCATACGTTTATAGCAAAAACGTCCTTCGGGTGTGACGAAGGCAGTTTTTTCTTCATCGGCTTCTGCCATAAGGATTTGGTGGTATCCTTTGTGAGCGTCTAGAAATGAAAGTAAGCCGTATCCGGCTGTGACGTCGGCGAGGAGATCCGTTCGAGGGAGAGGATACGGCTTCTTGGGGATGACTTTATTGAGCGATGTGAAATCAATGCAAACTCACCATTTGCCGCCTGGCTTTGGTACGACGACGGGGTTGGCTAGCCATTGAGGGAATTGGACTCTTCGGATGACATCTGTTTCAAGTAGTTCTAATATTTCTTTGCGGATAATGGCTTGTTTCGCGGTGTTGAAGGAGCGGGGTTTTTGGGTGATGGGTTTGGCTATGGAGGGAATGCCTAATCTATGTTCCATGAAGGATCGGGGGATTGCCCCTAGGTCCGTGGGCGTCCAGGCGAAAATATGAGAGAATTCTGCCGCAAACTCTAGGATTTGTCGTTGCAGCGGATTCGGAAGGGAAGCGCCTATTTTGATCTGGCATTCCGGGTGTGTGGCATCTATGCTGAAGGTTTCAAATTGATCGACGGGGGTCAGGCTGCGGTCTGGATTGTCAGTGGGAATGGTTGAAGGTTTGAGGGGTGTATTGTTGGTGAGGTAGCAGGTCTGTTGAATCGGTTCATCTCCAGGAATGATCCAAGGGCCGGAAGGTAACGTCATTATTATGTCATTGCGATATGTGCGGATTTGTGCTTGCATTGCATTCAGCGCTGGGCGTCCAAGGATGATGTTGTAAGGTGCTGGGGAGTCGACGATGACGAAGGTGGTTGTGTGTTGCTGGAGGTGGGAAGGTGGGCCCCACTGGAGTAATAGTTGGGCAATGCCGTGAGGCTGGGTGGTGGTGCCGGAAAAATCAACAATTGGTGTAGAGTATGGTTGTATTAGGCTGTCGTTGAGGTGCATTCTTCTCCAGGTTTCGTAGTACATGATGTTGGCGGAGCTACCCGTGTCTACTAATATACGCCGAACGAAAAAGGATTGGATGTGTAAGGAAATTATTAGTGGGGTGTTGGTATTGTTATCGGTTTCGGTAGATTTGACGCGTTTTGAGGGTGGTGGGCCGGATGACGTGGGGGGGGGGCTATGCCAGTACGTGGGAGATTATCAGAGGTGGGGGGGGGTTGCGTTCGGCATCTGAACATATTCGCGTAGCTGTCCTTTTTGGATTGCGGCCTCGATTGCATGTTTCAGGGCTTAGCAATTGTCGGTTGTGTGCCCGACTTCTTTGTGGAATGTGTAGAAATGTTGTTGGTTTTGGCGTTCGATTGGGGAAGGCATCAGGCGTGGAGCAGGCAATATGCCTAACGATTCTATGTTCTGCCAGATGGTGGCGCTATTGGTTGTTAAAGGGGTGAATTGGGTAGTATTGTTTTTGGGGTAACGGTGAGTCCGTTGGTCGGTGTTGGGTGTTGTCGTTTGTGTTCGGTAAGCAGGGTGTGGGAATCGGGTGGGAGGTTGATTGTGGCGGACTTGGGGGTATCTGGGTCTGGCCAGTGTGTTATTTCAGGCAGCGTCTTGAGCTTGGGTGAATGCCATGGAGGTGGTTAATTTTTCGGCTTTTATCTAGGCTCCGATTTGTGTTAGTAGCTCTTGTGTGGTTCGTGGTTCCTGGATGTTTAATTGATGTGAATATTCGCCCAGGATGAGGCCGTTGCGGAATGCTTCGACATAAAAGGAATTCGTGCAGTCCTTAGTGAGCAAGACTTCTTTGTTGAACCGCTGGAGGTATGAGAACAAGGATTCTCCAAATTTTGACAAATTTGTAGGAGTTCGAGGCATGTTTTTTTGTCTGTTCAGAATGCTTCAAAGTGTTGTAGAAAAGTGTTGCCGAGTTGTCGAAAAGAGACAATGGATCCTGCGGGTAAACTGCCGAACCAAGCTTGTGCTTAGTCGGCGAGTGTCATCGGAAAACACCGGCATAACAAGAAATCGTCTGCACCGTGCATGACCATTGTTGTGGTGAATTGCCGGAGGTGGGTTTCAGGATCGGAGTCTCCGGTGTAATGGGTGAATGTGGGAATTTGGAACGTTGGTGGCAATAGACCTTTAGCGTACTCCAGGGCTAGGGGGTTTTTGTCGAGTGTGTTCCAGGGGTGGATGTCGTCATTTAGTTTTAGTGGAGGGGGTTCGAGTTGAATCTGGTCGCATGGCATTTGGGAGTGTATGGCGGTGGGTGTGGGTCCGGCTGTAGGTTGGTCGTGGTGGTGAGGTTGATGGAGGGCTGGAGTTCCGGGGATTTGCGGGGGGAGGTACCATGTTTGCGTTGGCGCTTGCGGTTGTTGTAAAGGGTGTTGGTATATCATAGGTTGTGTTGAGTACCCGGAGGTGGCTGGGGTATCGGTGCTGGGGGGTGGATGACACTGGGGGTAATGTATTGAGTGGAGGGTGGGACAATGGTTGTTGGTTGTTTTGGTGGAGTTGGGGGAATTCTTGGGTTCCGAGGTTTGGTGTTGGGATGTGCCAAGTGGGCGTTGGGGCTTGTGGTTGCGGTGGAGGGTGTTGGTATGATATGGGGTGTGCTATGTTATCCGGAGGCGTCTGGGGAAACGGGTGTTGTTGTGGGGGAGCGGGTGGGGCTAGTGGGATTGTATATTTTTGAGGGTGCGGGCGTGGTTGTTGGTCTTGTTGTTTGGCTTGCCTGGAAGGTTTTGTGGCGGGGTGGTCGAGGTGTTTCAGTGGAGAAGACTTACGGTGGCGTTTTGGGGGTATCGAAACGTTGGTTGAGGATCCGGTGGCTTCGAGAAAGGGGGATGTGGCGTCGTCTGTTAATTCTGGATCGGATCTTGGTCTTTTCTGTCACATGTAATTGGCGATGTTTCTTAAGTTTTGCATAATGTCATCATATGGGACATTGATGTTTGGTTGATCTTGCCGAATGGATAGGGAATGTGAACGGCGGGTGGGCTTCTTGTCATCACGGCGTGATGTGGATTGGTTTTGGGCGTCTCTTGATGAATGTGCGGATGAGGAGGGTTGACGCTGGTTGGCGTTGGCGATTGCAGAAGAGGTTGCCAATGGTTGATGGGTACTGGCGGAGACAGGAAGAGGGATGCCCAGGGATGTGGTAGGAATTTCTGGAGGGGTATTAGGGTTTTTAGAATCATGGCCGTGGGTTGTCATGGTCTTTTTCGTCGATCCAATCGTACGAAAAAGCACGGTGGGCGCCAATATGATGTGGCCTGATCTTAATTACTCTAATTCCCTTTCCGTTCTTCCTCTTCTCTCCTGAGATCCTTCCTTTCTTGAAAGTTTTCTTTTATCTTCTTGTTCTTGGCGATCTCCCTTTCTTGGCCTTTCTTGTGTGCGTGTGTTATGATTGTGTTAGATGTCTCTTCTTCCTTCTTAGGGAGGTATTTATTTACTATTATCTACAATATGTAAGCATTTTGTGTTATGGACCGTTCTTAGATATTTTAGATATATGTGGGCTTTTTGTGTTATGGGCCGTTCTTAGATATTTTAGATTTTTGGCTCGTATAATGATGGAATTTTTGGGATATTTTGTGTTGTGGAGATCTGGTTTATGTATGGGGGTATGGTGCATATACCAACTCAAAATCTCAAAATTTTTGAGTTTGAATTTACAAAAGAAAATTTAGATCAAATTGAAAAGATTCGTTAAATTAGGGGCAATCTAGCAAGCCAGTTTATCCACCCCGAGGGACTAATCAAATCATTTGAAGAACTTTAGGATGGAACATGTGAAATTTGAATGTTTCTCTTGTCATATGTGAAGCTAATTATTTTCCATCTATATAAAAGTTCATAGATATATAATGGAATTCAATGTTAATTTCTATGCAACAGTTTATGTAATAAGTTTTTTTTTTTAAAAAAAAACATAAAATATTAATAAATCAATCAATAAATAAACTTATAAAATAAATAATGTATTATCTCACAAATACTTTTAATATAACATTTTTGGAAAACAAAAGTTTATAAAATTAAAACATAATTTTATCCAATACCAAATAATTGCAATTTGTTTATTCCTAAATTCCTTTTTCACCGTTCTCAACATGCAAAGACGATTAAATTTCTAAACTCCTATGTACATTAGTTTATTTCTAAATCCTTATTCATTGTGAAAATAATAGAGTATTATATATATATATATATATATATAATATATATTTTTATATAAACAATAAATATTACCTACATTTTATAAGATTTGTATAAATATATTAATTAATTTAAATTAAGTCCTGTAAATCATTTCCAATTTTTTAAGAAAAAGATCTACAAAAGTGTTACATATTTGGATTATTATAGTTTTTAGAAACCTAAGAAATTATATATATTTTTTTTATGATTACTAAAGTATAAAAAAAAAATAATTTAAATAACACAACTTAAAAAAATGGTAATCAAAATGTACAATAAATTATTATTTTTAATTCATCGAAAAGTGATTTCTGATACAAAGTAATGCTTTAGAATACTTAATCTTTCATGTTTCCAATATTATTATCTACCATTCCGAATACATATGAAAAAAGGAATAATAAAAAAAATGGGAAAAAACCAATTTATTAATAAATCAACATATAAATTATACAAAGAAATTTAATATATCTCAAAAATATATTAATAAAATAATATTAATTATATTTTTTAAAAAATTCAGCTTTAAATTTTCGAAATAACAAAAATTTAATATTAAATATATCAGATTTACAAAAATAATAAATTAAACTTTACGTTTCTTACTAAATTAAAATTTAAAGTTAATAATTAATTTAATTTTAAATCTAAGCTACTGTTCGTTTCAAAAGAATTCGACAAATATTAAATTGGGATAACTTTTGTAGACAACATATACACGTTTCTCTAACAATGATTTGTATTAAGATAGATGACTATATCTAATCACGTAAAATTTATATATATATATATATATATATATATCGCATATATTATAACAATTTTAATTTTAATTCCAAATTAGTTTTTTTATATAAATAACTATTAACTCTTTATTTATATTGTTTTTACCTTTTCTATTCATAATTAAAATCAATTTGATTTCACCGTATTATCTATGACAACCTATAATTTTCTATATGTTTTTATGTTTTCTTTAACACTAATATACAACATTTTAAAATGTTTTAATAAATTTTAATAAATTATAGAGAATTCAAATGGCTTTGCAATATGCAAAGAATTGTTTTTTTGAAAAATAATTTTATGGGAGTTATTATAATTTGAAAATATTTTAAAACATTGCAGCTTCCAGAAATAAGACTGTAGCACAGGTTTGCTCCCTTTAACACAATATTGGCAAAAATGTGCACAATTCATTTACAATTTTAAAAAATTATAAATTTGCAATATTATATAAAAATTTTACATTTAGATATGTTATATGATATAAATAATATTAATGTGTTATAAGTTGCACGAAGATAGGTTTATGAACAAGATGTGTCAGTGATCGTGAAGAGTTTCAACAAAGAAAGAATGACTCAAAATCTTGAAATTTTTGAGTTTGAATTTACAAAAAAAAAGATTTAGATCAAATTGAAAAGATTCATAAAATTAGGGGCAATCCAGCAAGCCAGTTTATTCACCCTGAGGGACTAATCAAATCTTTTGAAGAACTTTGGGATAGAGACATGTGAAATTTGAATGTTTCTCTTGTCATATGTGAAGCTAATTATTTCCATCTATATAAAATTCATAGATATATAATGGAATTCAAGTTAATTCTATGCAACAGTTTATGATAAGTTTTTTTTTTTAAAAAAAACATCAAATATTAATAAATCAATCAATAAATAAACTTATAAAATAAATAATGTATTGTCTTATAAATACTTTTGATATAATATTTTTGGAAAAAAAAAGTTTATAAATTAAAACATAATTTTATCCAATACCAAATAATTGCAATTTTTTATTCCTAAATTCCTTTTTCACCGTTCTCAACATGCAAAGACCATTTAATTTCAACTCCTATGTACATTAGTTATTTCTAATCCTTATTCATTGTGAAATAATAGAGTATTATATATATATATATATAATATTTTTATATAAACATAAATTTACCTACATTTTATAGATTTGTATAAATAAATTAATTAATTCAAATTAAGTCCTGTAAAGTGTTTTCCAATTTTTAAGAAAAGATCTACAAAGTGTTACAATTTTGGATTATTATATTTTTAGAAACCTAGAAATTATATCTATTTTTTATGATTACTAAAATATCAAAAAAAAATAATTTAAATAACACAACTTTAAAAATGGTAATCAAAATGTATAATAAATTATTATTTTTAATTCACCGAAAAAACTAACGTGGTTTCTGATACAAAGTAATGCTTTAGAATACTTAATCTTTCACTTTTCTAAAATTATTATGTAATATTTCTAATACATATGGAAAAAGCAATAATCAAAAAAAAAATTTTAAAAAAACTTTTATTAATAAATCAACATATAAATTATATATAAAAAATTCAATATATTTCAAAAATATATTAATTAAATTAATATTAATTATATTTTTTTTTAAAAAAATCAGTTTTAAATTTTCGAAATAACAAATTTTTAATATTAAATCTATCATATTTATTAAAATAATAAATTAAACTTTACAGGTCTATTACTAAATCAAAATTTAAAGTTAATAATTAATTTAATTTTAAATCTACGTGAATGTTAGTTTCAAAAGAATCCCACAAATTTGGGATAAATTTTTGTATGCAACATATACACATTTTTTTTTCTGAAAAATGATTTGTATTTATAGTGGTTTTACTTTTTCTATTCATAATTAAAATCAATTTGATTTCACGGTATTATCTATGACAACCTATAATTTTCTATATATTTTTATGTTTTTTTACACTAATATACAACATTTTAAAATATTTTAATAGATTTTAATAAATTATAGAGAATTCAAATCGCTTTGTGATATGCAAATAATTTTTTTTTGTTTTTGTTTTTGAAAAATAATTTTATGGGAGCTATTACAATTTGAAAATATTTTATTTTGTCATGATATTGTGACTAGTATATAATTATTAGAACATTATAAGTGACAAAATAATAAAATATTAAAACTAATAATAATAAAATATTATAAAATTAAGTAGAAAGGTTCAATAAATATAAAGTTTAATTAAAGTTTTTCTTTTTGAAATAAAATTTTGTTAAACTTATTGTTTTCACTATAAAATTAATTATCTCGATAAAAATTTATTTAAAATTAATTTTTAAAAAATTATTATTATCATTATTTTTTAATCTTTTTTTTCTTTTGTTCGTTAATCTTACATTTAATAAATAAATATATAAAAATTTAATAAAAATTAAATAACTATAATTTTTATATCTAATTTAGTAACATAATGTGTTAATATAATTTTATATTAAGAGTATATTTTTCATTTTTTATTTTTAAATTTTATTATAATATTTTTAAAAATTATGACTGTCATTTATGACCGAGATTCATGAGTTTAAAATATGAGACGAAAGTGGTCGTATAGGATTTTTATAGTAGAGTGAAGGCTTTTGTTCAGCCTTTCTTTCCTTTTTCGAGTAGCACAGATGCAGTATTTAATAGGCTTTTCAAGCACATTTGCCTTCTCAAGTTATGTTGGGACGGGGAGCATTTGTTCACTATCATGGTGCTCTTAAAAAATAATATGGTGATGATTAAAGTTATTATTCATAATAATGACGGCTCGATTATTGATATTTGTCTGGTGTACTTAATATCACTACAGATTCAATTGAAGTAATTGAAGTGTTAGCCTTCATCCATGCTATTAGATTTGTACATATTCATATGTTGCTAATAATAAATTTCATAGGGGAAATTTGTTCGAAAAATTCTTATAGTGGAAGAAGATCTTTCTTTGTCATATCAATTTATTTTATTTAGAGTAAACTATCTTAATTGCACTTCTTAAATCTCAGAATCCAACTTTTGCACCTCAAAATGTTTTTGCATTTATAGTGTCACTCAAGTTTCAAAATGTCTCACTACATGCATCTCTATTAAGTCAAACCATTAAGTCTTGAATTTTGCCGTTAGTCAATCTTTTTTCACTGTTTGATATTGTTTCAATCAGTGGCATTTTTATCCAATTTACTCAAAATAAAATGTAATTTTTTTCCTTAATTGTTTTCCCTCTCTTTCTTATTCCAATTTTCTCTCTCTTCCTTCTTTCTCTCTCCTCTCACCAGTAATTTATTTTTTTTTCTCTCTCTTTTCTTCCTTCTTTCTCTCTCTTTTTCTTCCTTCTTTCTCTCTCCTTCTTCTTCCTCTTTTCTCTCTTATTTCAATTGATTTCAATTTGATTTCAATCTTCTAATTTTTTTTCTTTAATTTTTTTCTTAATTGTTTTCTCTCTCTTTCTTCTTCCTCTTTTCTATCTCTTCCTTCTTTCTCCGGTAATTTAATTTTTTTTTCTATTTTTATTATTATAATCATCTGACAATGATTCATCCTTCTTCTCTAATTCTGAATATGAACATAAATAGAGCACGTTCATCGTTCTGTCCGCTGGCATTTTCAACCATCTGTGTACAATTCCGCATGTACTGTTTAATTCCCTTTCTTCTATGTTTTACTTTTCTAATTTCCCTAAAAATCAACGGAAACAACAACCCAGAAATCAAAAATTCAAAAATTAAAAGTATAACCCGATTCTTCGTACAGGGACATCTGAAATTATTTCTTCAAAATCTCCTTTAAATTTTTCGAATTCCAACTCCTTTTTTCACATGATGATTAAATCAACAACTACGTACAAAAAAGGGATAAAATTAAACTAAATTGAGAAAACTAAGGATGAATTTTTACACGCACATAGAAAATTAGAAGAAGGAAGAAAGAAACAAATAGTATAAAATTATTTTTATTTTTTTCGGCTAATGTACTGAAGTAAAAAGGAAAAAAAATCAATGAACATGAAAAAGAAAAAAATGACAGAAAGAGTAACCGATGGTCGTGGTTTATTGTCACGTGAATCATCACACTTGTTGACGTTCAAGTTATTTGTTAGAAGTTCAAGTTACTTAAACAGTTCAAGTTATTTACTCGGGTTATTAAACAAAGAAACGAAGTGCGAAGTAAGAAGAAGAAGATAAAAACAACAAACTTCATTGATATACAAATAGACAAAAAAGTATTACACGGAGGGTGGCGCCTCGACAAAAGGAGGAACCACTTCGGTCGAAGCCTCCACGTCTACTACAACTATGGCCCTCTCTGCCACCTCGGGCTCTGCTGCCATGACAGGCTCTCCGGGCACCGTCGGAGCATCATCAAGAGCAGAAAACGAAACCGAAGTCGCCTCCGCCGCAGTGGCTTCACCTCCCTCAGCTTCCCCCCGCAACCTCTCGCATAGCTCCGCCAAAGAGGGGTGGACGGGCGCAGGTGGACTCCACTGCCTTCCCTCCTTCTGGTCGTAGGCGGTAATCTCCGCCAGTTCACTCTCCATGAACGGGACGAAGTCGCACCCACTCCTGAATTCGGGGTTGGCATAAGTCCCCTCAAAGATCCTGCATAACAGAGTTTTGTCGGGAACGAGGTGATGGAGCGAGCGGAGTGCATGGGCACAACCCCGCTAGTAGAAGCCACTGGCCTGCTGGTAGACCTCATTCCCGTATACCTCAGAGCTTCGGAACTCATCCACTACCTGAGCAGTGTACTCCGCAGACTCCAGGTAGACCACCCTGGTCCCAGCCGCACGCCTCTTCAACCCCTCCTCCTTCAGCCGCTTGTCGAAGTCGCAGAGTTGGACCTTCAAGTCCTCATTCGCCCTTTGAAGGGTCATCAGGCTTGAGGACTGCTTGTCCTTCTCCTCAACCACCAAAGCCACGTTCTCTTCGGTTGATCGGAGTTTCCCCTCTGCAATAACCGGGGATTGGTCCTTGGCGGAGAGCTGGTTCTCCAACTCCACAAATTTCTTCTCTAGGGCCTCCACCTAAACTCGAGAGGTGTTGGCCGAAGAAGCAACCCTGGAGAGATGCGTGATGTAGGCAGAAACTTGGAGAACAAACAATAAAAGGGTGAGAAAGAAGTTGACAAAAAAATGATGAGAAAAAGTGCAAACACTTCGTCATAATAACCTACCGGGGACAGGTGAGCTCCAATATGTCTGACGGTCTCCTCCACACCCATGGCAGCCCGCCGTATGCTCTATGACAAGTCGAAGTCCATGGCCCTATGAAGAACCACCTTCCCGAAGAGCCTCCCTGACCTATGGTTGGACAATGGAAGGTTCTTCAGGGGAGGTGAAGCTCGCTGGACTTCGAGGGTCAGGCTCTCCAACTCCCTTCGCGTGTCCGGCTCCTTGAAACCCTCCTGGGTCCAGGGACAAGATGAAGTCCCAGGAGATCCTCCACCCGGCGACTCCCGAAGAGCCACCCATTCCACCATGGCAGGAGCCAATTCCCTCAACTTAGAGGACTCCGACAGTGTGATTCCCTGCGAAGTCCTCTTCCTGGTTGGCACCGGCTCATCCCCGTCACGCGCACGCTTAGCCGGAGCAGCAGAACGTAGGGGCTCCTTCCCCCTTGGATCAGTCTCGCACCCGAGGTGGCTGAGGAGAGTTCCCAGCAGGTGAGCGGACTAAAGCGGACGGGCTCGCAGCATCTGCAGATGCAATCCCCGTAGCCGTTGGGATGGCAGTCCGGTCTACGGCACGGGCCGGGTTCACAGTACTTTGCTGAGTGGTGGCACCCCGGGCCCTCATCTCCGCTTCCTGGCGTTCCATGAAATTCATCAGCATATCTGTCAAAGCCAAACAAAGAGAAGTTAGTAAACGAAGAAACAAAAAAAAAAACACACACACAAGTTAAACGACCCAGACAACCCACTCTACCCTTCTCCACGGGACAACCCACTCTACCCTTCTCCACGGGATAACCTGCACTCTGTGGATTTGAGCACTTTGGACACTCATTCAAAAACACCCTCCCTGGGTGCAACCTCCACACTGGGTACTCCTCGTTGTCTTCGAGGCCCAGCTCTCTTCGCCGTTCTTCCACCGCCAGCCCGCCTATCCCACAAGCGTGACGACTCTCATTAGCAATAAGTTCGCTAGTTAAAAAGATTTGGACTGAGTCGTGGGACTATCTCTTAACTCACTCCTGATATAATTTAAAAATTTCCTATCAGACTCGGAGTACTTGGTGTTCCTCTTTACGGGAAGCCAAGTGCGGAGTGCCTTGCACTTGGGGTAAAATGGGAAGCCCGTTATGGACTCCACACAAACCCACTTCTCTCTCCATTGACCTAACCTATTTGGAGGGGGTTCGAAAAGGGTAACTACACTAGGGCGGGGTCAAAGTGATAGGGTGAGGTTATTCATACGAAGGACAGTAAAAAAGGTCCTTAACAACAGTTCGGAGACATCTACACCTATTCTCCTACACAACACAGTAAGGGAGACGAAGTACCTAACTCCGTTTGGGTGAACATGGGCGTGCTGACACTTAACCAGGTTTAAGTAATCGCAGAATGCGGGGTCCAAAGGCAGGCTAAGGCCAGAAAGGAAGTGGTCATATGGGATATGTATATAAGAGTCAGACATGGCCCTACATACCCGAAGATGAATCAACCTAAACTTACTCCGATCTATTTCGGTGGACAACAGGGGAATGTCTAGGCTAATGGTGTTATTTTTTAGGGCGATGTCCCCCGCCAATCGGTTTTTGGTTTTTGGGAGTTCTTCGGAATGGTCGGAGTCCCGCACCCTCACCTTCGAGGATGCTAGGATCAGACGAGTCTCTATTAGACAGGCCAGCGACAGTCACTCCACCATCGGCGGTCCTAGACACCCTAGGGTTCAAAGGGAGAGCCACAAGGACCCTTCGGCCGAAGCGCGGACACTCGGTACTGTAAAAATCCCAATCGTTTATCTTCGGTGTTTGTTCAGAGTCAGTCTCTTGTCCCCCTCCACCCGATCCACTAGAGCTCTCCTCACTCGAAGTATTGGCACTTCCCCCACTTCCAGAACCTGGTCTCTCACTGGTGGAGGGGCTGGAACTATCAGGACTGGTTTTGGAGGTGGATGTTGAACCGCCTCGACTACGGGGACAGGGACCTCGGTACTCTCTGAATTTGACATATCTACAACATAAGCAAGAAACCCTATCAGAACTAAAGTCGCCCCACTCCGCATTCAACTAGTTCTTCACCCCAGAAAACCACTCACCAGAAAACTCATCCTTAAAATCACTCCAAACGCCCAAAACTGCCATTTACCCAGAAAAAACCAATTTTCCCAGTACCAAGAACAGAGCATCAAGTGTGCTAAGACCCTCGAACATTTGAAAAATAGAAAAACAAGAGAAACCGATAAAGACAAAAAACTGATAAACATGTGACAATGTTGCCTCTTTTACTTGAGATGATGGAAGATAGTGAGAACGCTCGCTAGAATCACTGACGGAATGTAAGAAAGCAAAGAAAGCATAAGGTTTTCCAGGGAATTTGGAGAGGAAATACTAAAGTTTTGCAAAGGAATTTTAGAAGGAAAAGCAAAATTCCTTCCAAAGGAAACAATCGGGCTATTTATAGAAGCAAGGAGGAGTTAATTTTCGAAAAAACGGTGAAGCTTCCCCAGCAAGCTTCGCCCGAACCCGACTCCAGCCGGGTCACAGTCACACCAAGCATCAAGTCACTGACTGCCCACGTGCGGCGCCATCATTACCCGCGCATGGGGAAGTGTGAACGATGCCACCTCTGAACATGCAAACGCCAACTGACTCCTCGATAACCGAACCGCAACTGTACACGCAGTACTCCGCATCAGGAGAATAAACCATCGCCAAGGACTTTGACTACCCCTCCGAGGGGTCCGAGTCTGCAAAATAAACCCCTTCACAACGGGAGTCACGAAAACGCGTCGAACTAAAAGAGCCTTTCTTCTCTTATACTCGACAAGGGGCCACTGAGAGGTATGAAAATACCCCCATGCTGATGAGACAAATTACACAAGGAAAGTGGGACCCACAGGGCCTACGTGACTATCCGCCTGGCATGGCATGACGAGCCCACTTCGCCACGCGCCAACCCCCCACGGTGGACCAAGCTGCTACCTCGCCTCACCTCGAGGGCGAAGTCAGCACACACTGGTCACTTCGGATGGACCCGCTGATCCATCACACTTCTAAAATTGTCTCTGATGGTCAACATTTGACTCCACAATGGATCACAGTCAAAGATTCCCCAATGTCTTACTAAAAAGGGGGATCTCATATCTTTTCCACAAAATCTGGTAACCACCAGATTTTCCATAACAAATCACCAGGTCTACCTATTGCAAGGGCGGTTTACTCCCTATAAATATCACCCCCATAAAGGTAATGAGGGTAAGGCCATATTACTCTATTAAAATCTCTGTCAAACTATCTACTCTACAGTCAAATCACTGACTTTACCATCGGAGGATTTACCGAGGACCTTCCACCCTCCAAACAGACCTAGCGTTGCAAGATAACAACCCTCCCATGTCACATAAACATAATGGCATTTGGCAAAGAGACTATCAAACGACGCCGAATAATTAACACATGGCGTCAGACCGATTTTTGATGAATCAATATATATATATATATATAACAAGGTCAATATACAGGTGCTGGGCCAAATGTCTTATCATCCAGATACATATATACATATATATAATAATTATTATTATAAGGTCAACAGGTGCTGGACCAATGCGTGTGTGCATCCATCTACATATATACATGCGAGGTCAATATTTCTCAGCAGAAAAGTAAACGATCAAAATAATAAAAATCAGCGCCAATAATTCAATAATAATAAGTAATATTTAATCTCTATATATATATCTTCCAAGAGAAGGAAAGAGCAACAGTCGAAAAAATGGAGAAAAACATAAAAATGATCCCGGAAACGGTGTTGAACTCCGATCACAAGATACCGGTGTTGGGATTCGGATGCTTCGCATCTCCTCTTCCGCCAAATGAGGAACTAATTCCAATTTTATTGGAGGCAATCAAGGCCGGTTACCGACACTTTGACACTGCAGCAGAGTATGGTTCGGAAGCTCTGGGCAAAGCTTTGTCTCAGGCGATAGAGAGTGGTTTGGTTAAGAATGGAAGGGAAGAATTTTTCATTAATTCTAAGTTGTGGTGCACTAATGCCCATCCTGATTGATGCGGATTCCGATTGATGTACTAAATAGGTGTTATTTTACCCTATGTCGATTATGATTAATTAAGGACTGTGATTGACTAATTGTCACTTTTAGTCTTATGGTGTCACTTAATCAGCCAGAATCTAAGGCAGAGTACCTATCGTGTAGCTAGTCTATTGGAAAGTATCTACGATTTTACTAAGTTAATTATCGTACTCCCAGGGAAGTGGCAACGGCTTAGTAGTAACTAACCTCTTATCCTAACTCTTATCTTATGATCCAGTTATGCAATCTTCATCAAATACTTTGATGAGAGGGTGATCCATTCTCCACTAGTTTCAAGTCTAATTAACCCTAGAAGTGTTTTAAAGATAAATTCTGATTCTATGTTATACTGTTCCTATATGTTGATTGACCTATATTCGAGTATTTTAGATGCATCTTAGCCTGGATTGCAACTATGTTCTGTGTCTAAAGGCGTACCACATCCGAGGTCTCTAATAAACCGCCCTACCTTAATGACGGCCCTACTCACGGTTCGGGACGAAGGCATCCATGAAAGCCCTATGTCACTTCGGGGATCATACCGCTTGCCCTAGCCGCCGGCATAATCGGACTCAGCTCGGCCCCTACCTAGACTACTTTAACAGGCAGGGTGTTCAACATGTTATTTTATCTAGCATGGCAGACACCAATACTAATTGATGCCTGTTAAACTAAACAGGTTATGATTAGACCGTGGTTAGGAATTGTCTATAACCCTAACTTTAGTTTAAAAGAGCACATTAAACATGCAGACATAGTGAATATTTAGCAGGTGGCTATTTCCGGAAATATATAACAACTTCAACATATAAAACAACTATTCATAAAAATCATAATCAGATGTTAATAATAAGTATTTAGAGAAAAAAAACAATAACAACATATAAGAGAGGGGTATGGGGACTGATGCCATAAAGAAATCACCCTTTACGTAGTCTCGCCGCAGAGCGTACTGCTGTATATGTTGTACTGCCTCCTCTGACTCTGCTCACCAGAACCTTCGGAGGACGCTTCCTCAGCCTAGTAACTGGGCTTTACCTTAATACCCAGCTTAAGCCCAGCCCTGTGGACTGACTCTTCGAACGCCTAGAGCTCTCTTAGGGTCTCCTAACGAAACCCCGGGTATTCTATGAATACCGGAAACGAACCTATCTATAGAAACCTAAGATCTGAGACTATTTCTCAAAAACTAAAGCAAACACTAATAAGAAAGAAAACTGAGATCCGAGTCTCTGAGTGAGTTGTGTACTGGAAAGTTGTACACTGGAAACCACTTAATGACTCAGATCGAGTGGAGAGGGATGAATTCAACTGCTGGAGGCCTGGGGTATTTATAGCAGCTTCCCGGAGTGAAACATTCTGAAAAATTCGATGTGGGACAGCTTCTGGCGGCTCGGGACGCCCGTCCCGGTTCGGGACGCCCGTCCTGATTCGTTGACCAGGTTCGGGACGCCCGTCCCGGTTCAGGACGCCCGTCCTGGCGGTTTGACCGGATCGGGACGCCCGTCCCGGGTTTGGGACGCCCGTCCCGGACCTTTGACCGGGTCAACATTTTCAAAAATTGCGTTTTTGCCCCAGAATTTGCTGTTTTCGTCTACTTTTCACCTGACACTTCCAAAATCATAAAAACCGTGAAATCAAGTAAATAGTAAACAATTAATGTCCATTTACTCTCAATTTCACATTAAAACATACATAAAAACATGCTAAAAATGTGATACGATTTTAGCGTATCACTGATCTCGTCTTCCCTGCCCTCAAAAATTCACTTAGGTAACTTTTTATTTTTATCATGCTTCAAACTTATGATCATATAAAGTTATAAGTAAAAAATTTAACCTTTCTGTGTTTTGTGTTCAAATTGTTTAGAAAGTTGGGACTAGATTATTTGGATCTTTATCTAATTCATTGGCCATTAAGATTCAAGAAAGATGCTAGCATGGCTAATTTCAATGCAAAGGAGGACTTCCTTCCGTTTGACATACATGGGACTTGGAAGGCCATGGAAGAGTGCCAAAAATTGGGATTAGTCAAATCTATTGGTGTAAGCAATTACACTGTTGAAAAGCTCCAAACACTCTTGGAAAAAGCTACTATACTACCAGCAATTAATCAGGTATGTGTATGTATATATATTGAGCCGCCACAAAATTCCTCAAAGAATTAATGGAGAATCGTGGGTCAAGAAAACCCCCAGTGACATAAATACCTCTTTATGGGTCTCATAAAGTGAAGACGTTACCTCTTTAATTCCACATTTATGACCCGTTACTCATAACGGTCATAACGGTCCAAATCCATAACTGTAAATTCATTATCAGACTCCTATAAAAGAGAGATCTGAAGATGAGGTAAGGATCTTTTTTCCTAATTTCAGATATCCACATAATACTCTACTGACTTAAGCATCGGAGAGTTCACGGGGTACAGACTCCCCACCGAACCTACTTGTTTTGCAGGCTTTCGAGGAGCTAAGTAGATTATCCCGAAGTACCAAGTACACCCAGCGAAGTACCGCTTCCCAATAGCCAAACTTCGCCTTTCCCGAAAATAGCTTTTTCTTACTCTAACCATCCCATAAAGTCTTCTTAATCAGTCAACTATAAGACTCCCAGAGTTCCTGGCACTTTAACTTACCTTTTTTCCCTTTGACAGATTCGTGCAGAATCAGTTTGGTTCCGTTACCGGGAACTCGAATTATTTTATCTTTACTATCATCAATCATCATGTCTCGATCCGAAGGACACACCGTTCGCCAATCTTCTCTCCGAGGGGAGAGGATGAGGTTATCCGCCTCCTCTACTTCTCCAAGTTCCAGTCACCGTCCGATATCGAAAAGGTTGGGGCCGCAGCCAAGAACTTCTAGGTGCTCCCCGGACTTGCGAGAACAACTCAATTCGAAAAGAATAGAGGACACGGAAAGAGAATTGAGAAGATTACAAAGAGAGAACGAACAACTCAGACAAGATCAAGAGGCGAAGCGTGATCAAGAGCTCTCCCAACAATGGCTGAAATTAAGGGACGAGTTTCGGAAGGCTGGAGCTGAGCTGCCACCCGTGAGGGTCTCAACAAACCCGTCAGAAAATCCGCAACAAACTTTGACAACAGCAAAAAGGAATGAAATATTCGCTTGAACTAGGCAAAAAGCAAGCGACTAGCGAGGTTGGAGAGAGCCATCATTCTTCAAGACCCGCTCACAAAGAAAGGACCCAGAAACGCTCTCCAAAACGAAGCCCGGAGAATGGAAAACATACCTCCAAGTCCCGCCAGTCGAGAGCAATCGAATTAGGACCCTTCGTTAAATGGATCCAAAGCATCTCCCCGGATCCAAACCTCAAACTTCCACAGTTCGTTCTATACTCGGGCTCGTCAAAGCCCATCGAACACATTTGTCGGTAGAAGTCGGCCATGGGACTAGTCACAAACGACGAGGCTATCCTATGCAGGGCATTCCCGACTACTTTATCCGACAAGGTGTTAACCTGGTTCACATCTCTTAAAAAGGATACCATTGACTCATGGTATACTTTGGAAAAAATGTTCCTGGACAAGTTCAGCACTGCAGGAACAATCTAAAAAATAAGAGGAGATTTAGCCAACATCAAGCAACGTGAAGGTGAAACGTTGCTTTCAATTTTGGAAAGGTTCAAGAAGACCTACGAGGAAATTGAAGGGATCAGTCAAGACACGATGATTACGTGTTTTGAAGGAGGATTCAAGTCGCGGATGCTGTACACCGAACTCCAACTCCGAAAGCCGGAGACCATTGGGGAAATGTTCAATGTAGCCAGGAAAGTAGCCCTGGCGGAAGGCAGCACAACTGAATCAACATGGAGAAGAAAAGATAAGCAGCCCGAGCACCACAAGGACGTTACTTCGAATTTCTCGGACCGAAAAGACAAAAATCGAGGTAAGAAATTCGAAACATTTACGCCTCTAAATGTTGCTAAAGAAAGTTTGATAACTGTGATCAAGGACAAGTATAGGGTCAAAGATCCTGCCCCAATGAAGTCTTACTCCATGAGAGACAAATCTAAGTTCTGTGGATTCCATCGCGACTATGGGCATACTACCGAAGAATGTTTTCAACTCAAGAGAGCAATTGAAAAACTAATCCAGGAGGGGTGCCTGAAGGAATACGTCGCGGGGGTACAACAACAGAAAGAGAAGGGTGAAAGGGTAATCAATATGATCAACCCAGATTCCACGTCCGTTAAAAAACTCAAGAAACGGATATACAATCTTACCAAGTCGTACCTCATCCCGAAGTATGAACTTGAGCAGACTGAAGTCATCACCTTTTCTAATGAAGAGTTAGAGAGCAATGAAGAGGCAAAAATAACGCCCATTGTAATGGAAATGCAAATGACGCAGGAAGGAATCGACAAATGCACCGTGAAAAGGGTGTTGGTTGACACGGGTGCTACTAAGAACATCATGTACAGGCGATGCTTCGAAGAAATGGGGTTAAAAAATGAACATCTCAAAACCAGCAGGATGGCGTTGGAGGGATTTACAGCCCATAAAGTCCCGGTCATGGGAACGGTAAGAATGCAAGTTACGCTAGGCGGAGACAAGAAGTGAACTGAGGAGGTTAAATTCTATCTCGTGGATCTGGAGTCTCCATACAACGTCGTCGTCGGAACTCCGTTTCATGCGGCGTTTGACCTTGTTATCTCAATGTCTCACCAGCAGGTAAAGTTCCAGACTCCGCAAGGTGTGGGGTTCATGAGAAGCAATCCTCGCAGTCTGCTCGGCCAGATTATGAAAATCAAAAGGAAAAAGGGATCCTTCTTCCGAAGTAGGACATATTCGAACACTGATAGAAGATCCCGACCTTAGAATACAACGGGTGCTAGAAAAGCATATCTGCGATCTTGTTGTCGAAGTATCAAAAGGTGACGAGTTCGAGGAAGTGTTGCTGAACCCGACGTATCCCGAGCAACTTGTCAAGATCGGGAAGGAGCTGCCAAGTCATCTTCGACAGGGTATCATCTAGTTCCTGAAGGAATGCCAAGATAGCTTCGCCTGGTGCACAGAGGATATGCCAGGAATCGACACTACGGTTGCCGAACATGCTTTGAATATAAATCCGATGTGCAAGCCAATCAAGAAAAAGTTCAGACAATTCGGGGAGGATAAAATGCGAGGAATGAAAGAAGAGGTAAGCAAACTTCTGAAGGCCAGGTTCATACGCGAAGTAAGGTATCCCACGTGGCTTGTAAATGTGGTGATGGTTAAGAAATCCACGGGGAAATGGAGAATGTACGTGGATTACACCGACCTTAACAAAGCGTGCCCGAAAGATTGCTATCCACTACCTCGGATAGACGCATTGGTAGACTCCACCGCGGGATTTGAATTCCTGAGTTTCATGGACGCTTTCTCGGGGTATCATCAAAAAAAGATGAAACCAAGCGACCAGGTACACACTTTATTCCGAGCAGCCGATGCCATATACTGTTACAATGTCATGCCGTTCGGACTTAAGAATGCAGGCGCAACGTACCAACGTATGATGAACTATGTCCTCCGAGATCAGATTGGAAGAAACATTGAAGCCTATGTGGATGACATGGTTTTCAAGACCAAGCGCGGTGCTTCACACCTGGACGATCTGAAGGAGACATTTGACAACCTGGCGAAGTATAAACTCAAGCTTAATCCGACAAAATGCACATTCAGAGTAAAATCGGGTAAGTTTTTGGGCTTTATGACTTCAGAGCGAGGTATCGAGGCCAACTCAGAGAAGTTGGAAGCCATAGCTCGACTAACCGAACCCCGGTGTGTTAAAGATATTCAAAGATTAAACGGGTGTATCGCAGCTCTGGGGCGATTTGTCTCGAAGTTAGCAGAAAGGTGTCTTCCCTACTTTAAGGCATTAAAAAATTCAAAGAATGCCTTTACTTGGACCTCAGAGTGTAGCCGTTCCTGGAACGACTTGAAAAATCACGTGCTGAACTTACCCTTGTTACGGCCTCCTTCCGTGGGAGAAACGCTCTTCCTCTACTTATCCTTTTCTGAGGCAATCGGGGCATTTGTATTGGTAAAAGAGGAAGGAACAAAGCAGCACCCAGTGTACTTTGTCAGCAAAGTCTTAAACAATGCAGAGTCCAGGTACTCAAATATCGAGAAACTAGCGTACGCATTGGTAATATCCACACGAAAACTCAAGCCATATTTTGAATCCCATCCTATTGTGGTTCATACTAATGCCCCTCTGAAGCAAATCTTCCACAAGTTAGATCAATCAAGGAGGATGTTGAGGTGGTCCATCGAGCTGTGTGGACAAGAACTCACTTTCAAACCACGAACCGTGATAAAAGCCCAGGCTCTGTCAGACTTCCTAGCTGAAGGGTCTTATACAGACATTAGTTCAACAACAGGGTCCGACAAAGAACAATGGGAACTGAAGGTGGATGGTGCAGCCAACTCTAAAGGAGTCGGAGTAGGCCTTGTGTTAACTTCGCCCAACAAAAAATACGTGGAGATGCGAGCAATCAGGCTAAAACCTCATCTCTCAAACAATCAAGCGGAGTATGAAGCCCTGATAAGAGGGCTATAATGGGCCCACGGAGCCAACATCAAAGCGCTACAAGTTTACACCGACTCACAGCTGGTGGTGAACCAAATTCAGGGGACTTATGTGGTTCAGTCAGAGGGCTTACTGCCATATGTTGAAAAGGCTCAGGTATGGAAAGAGAAATTCCATCCCTTCACTTTATCGTTGCTTAGCCGAAATGAAAATCAGCAAGTAGACAGAGTAGCGAAGATCGCTTCTGGAGAAACTCTGAATGATGAAGGCATTCACATAGAGGAATTCACAGAAACGGATTTTATCCATTGCCTTCATCCCACCTCGGAGTCTTGGGACAAAGAAATAAAGGATTTCATCCAAAGGGGCGACCTTCCGAACGACGAAGTTCGAGCGAGGCAAGTCAGGTGACAGTCAGCTCGGTACACCGTGCACGATGATGTACTGTACCGACGATCTTTCACAAGACCTTTACTTCGATGTATCCCGCCTACCCAAGTCAATGATCTCCTTGTGGAAATTCATGAAGGAGTATGCGGGGGACACCCCGGTGCCCGAGCTTTGGCTGAAAGGGTAATCAACCAAGGGTACTATTGGCCAACACTCAGAAAAGACGCAGCAGAGTATGTCAAAAAATGCGAGACTTGTCAAATTTTTGGAACGATACCTCAGCTACCCACCATCAAACAAACCCCGGTTGTAGCATCATGGCCATTCGATATGTGGGGCATGGACCTGATGAGAAAATTCCAGAAAACAAGAAATGGATACGAATACTTGGTGGTAGCAATTGACTATTTCTCAAAATGGGTAGAGGCAAAGGCTCTTACACATCCCACAGAAGAAAATGTCTCAAATTGTTTTAAAGAAAACGTCATATGCCGCTTCGGAATACCCCGAGCAGTGATTACAGATCACGGGGTACAATTTTCAGCAAAATTTTCTGCCGAGTGCCATCGATTACATATCAAACATTGGAAGTCGTCAGTAGCTCATCCGCAGGGGAATGGCCAGGCAGAAGCCGCTAACAAGATGGTACTGATGACCCTTAGAAAAAATTTGGAAGGAAAATCAAACAAGTGGGTTGAAGAGCTGAATCCAGCACTATGGGCAATTCGTACTTCGACTAGGGGCCCCACCGGTGAAACAGCATACGCACTGGTATATGGTTCTGAAGCAGTAGCACCAGCCGAAGTCGCATTACCCACAGCAAGGGTGACAATGTACAATGAAGAAACCAACAAAGAAAGGAGAAGTACAGAATTAGACCTCCTAGAAGAATAGCAAGTCACCTGAGATCAGAATCATTCAAGCAAAAAACCAAAAGAGCTCACGACAAAAAAGTATTCAAGCGACCAATAAAAATTGGAGATTCGGTGCTTCGGAAAATTGAGGGTACTGCAAGACATATAACGGCAAACAAACTCACCCCGAACTAGGAAGGACCATACCTCGTAGAACAAGAGATAAGACCTGGTACTTACAAACTTATGAATAAAGACGATGTTCTATTACCGAATCCGTGGCATGCAAACCACTTGAAAAGGTATTATGTATGAATGTCCTAGAAAAATTTGTATAAGTACCAAATCTACAATGTCAAAATTGTCGAGTTCTTGAAATTTCACTACGAGGGTGTTCATAGTTCCGAAGAATCTGGTCTAAAGAATACTTAATAAATTTTGTCGCGATGGAGTTATCATGGGTTCGAAGTATCAAGTTAAAAATTATACTTGGTAAATTTCATCGCGATGGAGTTATCGTGAGTTCGAGGTATCAAGTTAAAGATTATACTTGGTAAATTTTATCACAATGGAGTTATCGTATGTTCGAAGTATCAAATTAGACAACACTTGGCAAAATTTCAGCCGAATAAAGTTTTGGGGTATTAGCAAAAATCAAGTCAACATTTCAACAGTTTTACAAAAACATAATTACAAGTCTAGGGGGCAGCAGAACTGGAGTCCTTCGCCCAACATATTCCAGAAAGTAGGAGAAGAATGCTGGGGCGGTGTCCAAAAAGGTTTTCCCCTCTTTTCATCCCTTTCACGAAGTGCTTCTAACTCCTCGGAAGTGAATGGGATGAAGTCAGCTCCCTGACGACAAAAATCGTTATCAAAGTTGGACTTGAAGGCTTGAAGGAGAACGGACTTATCTTCAAAATAGGGATGTAGTTTCCTGATGATATGTATACATCCCTTGTCCAGAAAAGAACCAGCTTCACGGCCAATTTCTGCATGATACTCAGGAGAGCTTCGAAAGTCATCAATGATCTTCCTTTTAAAGTCCTCCGAGCGACAATACTCAAGCTCCTCCTGTAGGGAAATCTTACTAGCAACTGCTTCATCCCTAGCCGAATTCAAATCCTTATTGGCCACTTTCAGTTCGGCATTCCGCTCCTTCATATTTGCCAACAATCTCCTCACCTCGTCTACCTCACTGGACAGCTGCTGTTTTTCAGAGTTAAGCGATTCTATATGAGCAGCTTGCTTGGTCACTTCCTGCTCCAAGGAAAGTAGACGAGGTTCATTGACAGTTCGTCATTCTGCATCAGCCGCCGCTTGATCAATCTGCTTCGTTGTCTGGGACTTAGACACGTGAAGGACTAAGGAAGAAACCTACCAAAAGAAAAAAAAACACGAGTCAAAGACTATTCCAAGGAGAAGAAAAAGAAACAAAGAAACTCACCCGAGCGAGCAAAGCCCCAATTCGATTGGTAGCTTCTTCAACCCCTATCTCGCTCATTCCTGCCAAGCTTTCCGCATCATGAGCCCGTTCCAAAATGGCTCCAGCAACCAAAGCCGCGACATAAGGGTTATTGAACCGAAGATTGTTGAGAGGCGGAGTCCTTTCAGAAATCTCCAAGGCCAAGGACTTAAAACCCTCTTCTTCGGTAGGTAGCTCGAACCCCGGTTGAAGCTAAGAAGGACCGGGGGATCTCAAACTCACCTCAGGCTTAGTCGCCAGAACAACCCCTACATCGTCAGCCGGAGAATGCTCAGCTGGAGTAGACCCAGAGGCCCGACGAGCTGCCAGAGGAACGGCATCCAGCACATCTTCGGAAGGAGGCGAAACCGGGGGTGAAGTTAAGTCCTCAACAGGCTGCCGAGGTGAAGTTCTTCGTCTTTGACGAGGACGAAGTTTTTCTTCGTCCTCTCCCACCTCCGGGGTAGCCTCCCGACGAGGTTCAGGGGAAGAACCAGGAGTCTTACCCCTTACCTCTTCTCGGGGTCTACGCACTCCCCTACCTCATTTGGAAGGTTCAGCTGAAGAAGGGTAGGTGAAGGGAGTGTCACCAGCAGCACCTCGATCTATGAGACATGGAGGAAACCGGGGCAGAGAATTTAGGTGAGACTGACGAATGTCTCTTTCCTCCTCTTGATTTTCCCACGTCGTGCTAAACATTGTCGGACCTGCAAAACAACAACAAAGTCAATACCAAAGTAAGATAAAACCAAAAGAAAAGAAGTATACAAATTGTACCCTTGACAGTCCGACAACCCCGAGCAGTAAGAGAACATTAGTCACACTGGAAAGAAAATACACCCCCATGGTGTATTGTCCAGTCCCTATTTGACTCCTCCTCCGCAAAGCCTAACTCCTTCTTCCTCTCAGATAAACCAGCCCCTATTCCACACTATTTCAGGCTTGACTCACTAAGTAAATCCACAGAGGAATACACTCGGGTTTGGTTCTGACGGCTCTCCCCTAAGTCTCGAGTGATAATTTCCAAGAAAGACTTCTCAGAGTGGCTAAGGGAAGAAGGATTTTGGACTTGGGGCCATTGGAAGTTCTCATTAACATATGGGCGGAAAGGGAAACCAATACGAGACTCTACCAGTAGCCATCTTTCCTTAAAATCTACTTTGTTGGGTGGAGAATCGAAGAGTAGAATTTTATTCCTACGAGGGCGGATGGAAAGTGTATTATCCGACATCCGAAGTGAAGAGAAGAACATTCCTAGGATGTTAGAAGTTAATTCGAAGCCCAACCAACGACAAAGACAAATTAGACAAAATATAGTACGGACAATGTTCGGATGAACTTGCCCATGTTGGACTCGGGCAAAAGTCAAAAAATATGCAAAAGCAGGGTCCATAGGAAGATGGAACCCCACTTCAAAATGAGCCAAAGGAACAGGGATATGATGAAGAGACATTTTTCCAGCTAAAGGGGCAACAAAGACTCTATAAACCCTAGGGTCGAGACTATATTTACGGGCAAAGGAGATGGCTTGTTCCCTAGTGATTCTATTTCTACCTAAGGGAAAGTCAGATGGAGGGGGACCAGGCATGGGTGGTTGAAAGGAGACTCCTATGGGAATTTCACCTTGGGCTGCCCTCGTCGCTACGGTAACCTTCGGTCGAACAGGCCGAGGACTCCTAAAACCCTCATCCATTAAATCCTCAACTTCCCTATCACTTTCTCTTTGAGCAGCCATATCCTACCTGCGAATGGAAGCTCAATATTTAGAACCCCACTCAAGTATAGAGCTACCCAAAACTAACATCCTAAAACCCTCAAAATCTACAAAAATGCAGAACCAATCCATCCCCAAAAAACAGAACGAATAGCTTAAACCCACAGTAATGAACCCATAACCACAAAAAGATAAAACATACCTTTTTAAGTGTCTGAATCCAAGAAGAAAGACCGAAGGAAAGGGTGAAACTATCGAATGAAAAGAAAACAGAGGAATCTTCATAGTGTTAATGGCAGAAAATTATGCAAATAAGCGTAAAGGAGAAAGAAATTAAATACCCAGAAGAAAAGTCTTTGAAATGATTACTTACCAGAATCAAGACATCGGGAAGATAAAAAGTTTCTGACGGTTGACATTCTGCCATTTATGGCAGAGGAAAGGTGAAACGACAGCTAGTCTCCATCAGAAACCCTAGCTATCCCAGCACCAAAATGTGCTAAGTGTCGACATTACGCCGAAGCATCTTCCACTTTGCTTCACGATACTTCGACGAGGGGCTACTGAGCCGCCACAAAATTCCTCAAAGAATTAATGGAGAATTGTGGGTCAAGAAAACCCTCAGTGACATAAATACCTCTTTATGGGTCTCATAAAGTGAAGATGTTACCTCCTTAATTCCACATTTATGACCCGTTACTCATAACGGTCATAACGGTCCAAATCTATAACGGTAAATTCATTATCAGACTCCTATAAAAGAGAGATCTGAATATGAGGTAAGGATCTTTTTTCCTAATTTCATATATCCACAAAATACTCTACTGACTTAAGCATCGGAGAGTTCACGGGGTACAGGCTCCCCACCGAACCTACTTGTTTTGCAGGCTTTCGAGGCGCTAAGTAGATTATCCCGAAGTACCAAGTACACCCAGCGAAGTACCGCTTCCCAAGAGCCATACTTCGCCTTTCCAGAAAACAGCTTTTTCTTACTCTAACCATCCCATAAAGTCTTCTTAATCAGTCAACTATAAGACTCCCAGAGTTCCCGGCACTTTAACTTACCTTTTTTCCCTTTGACAGATTCGTGCAGAATCAATATATATATATTTTTTTATACCCACTTTGAGTGTCTGGTGTCCTCACCTTTTCGATAAAACTAATTTGGTGGTTTGAGAAAATTGGTTAAGCAAGCTTCTAAATGCTTTCTTTAGGGCGGATAATCGAGTGTTCGAATTCAGAACTTGACCCAGAACTTTTTAAGCTGGAAGAACACTCGATCATCTGTCCTAAAAAAACATTTAGAAGCCCCCTTAACAACTCTCCCAAACTACCGGGTTATATATATATTCAATTACTTCGGTCAATATCATGTCTATTTGATAATATTGATATATATATATATATATATATATATATATTAGTCATGGCTAGTTTTATTTACAAACAAATTTGGAATGTTGTGATTTTTCAGGTGGAGATGAATGTTGGATGGCAACAAAGAAAATTGCTACCATTTTGTAAGGAGAAAGGGATTCATGTGAGTGCATGGTCTCCTTTGGGAGCTTATGGTAGCCTATGGGGAAGTAATGTAGTAATGGAGAGTCCAGTTCTAAAAGAGATTGCAGTTTCAAAAAATAAGAGCGTGGCACAGGTTTGCTTCTAATATAATATTATATATATATATATTATTTATTTATTTATTTATTTATATTTCGAGCAAGTAATAGATACTTTTATCTAAAAAAAATATTTATGTGTAATATAGGTTGCATTGAGATGGATTTATCAACAAGATGTATCTGCAATCGCAAAGAGTTTTAACAAGGAAAAGATAGCTCAAAATCTTGAAATTTTTTATTTTGAACTTACTAAAGAAGAACTCGATGAAATTGAGAAATTTCCTCAAAGCAGAAGCAATCCAGCACTTCAGTTTAGAGATTTTTGATTTTGAACTTACTAAAGAATAACTCGATGAAATTGAGAAATTTCCTCAAAGTAGAAGCAATCCAGCACTTCAGTTTATTCACCCAGAGGGGCTAATCAAGTCTTTGGAAGAACTTTGGGATGGCGATGTGTGAATTTTAATATTTCAAATTTAGTATTTATAAGTTTTTGTTACAACTTATGTTTTTTCTGTTTGATTTGATGAATGTTTTTTTTTTGTTTGTCTTAATAAAATTATTATATTTGAACGTATAGAATAAGAAAGGTCATATATATATAATATATATATATATATATATATAATGACATTTCACTTAGATTTTATATTTATATTCGGATTAATTTTAATTTCAATATAGTTGAGGGAGTTTTTATTAATATCCATGCCAAAAGTACACAAAAATATAATTTAGGGACATTTCCCGAATTGTCTTTGTCCCATAAATATGCAATCATTTTAGCCGTATATTTGGACCAAATCTAACCAGGTCCTTTTCCGTATCTTTTATATATATATATATTTTGTAATGTTCATTCAAATTTTATATCCAATTTAATATTTACTAAATAATTATAATGATTATTTGTAGAATATTTTTTTTAAAAAAATTTAAAATTATTTATATAATATGTAATTTGGAAAAATATATATATTATATATAATATATATATATATTAATATTTATTTGTCTGTACATAAGTTATTGGTCCGAAGGTCATATTCAGGTATTTGAGTCAACTTTGTGGTAACATGTGTTGGACAAATTAGTCAATAAATACATTTAATAAAGGATGAAAGAGGGGATATTTCATTTTTCCTCTAGATTTAGTATTAGAGTGGAAATTTCTGTGTATTTGGTATTCAACGACTTTTTTATTAATATATATATATATTGAACAGCCTGAAAAATATTTCAGGGGTAAAACGGTAATTCCGTCACACCTTTATTATTCATGATCTCACTTGACGTCAAAAACACTAATTAATGGGCCTCATTAAGGCCAAACGTTACACCCTTAATTCCACATTAATGGCCCGTTACTCATAACGGTCCAAATCCACAACGGTAAATTCATTACCAGACTCCTATAAAAGAGAGATCTAAACTTGAGGTAAGGACTTTTTTCCTAATTTCCAGATATCCAAAAATACTCTACTGACTTAAACATCCGAGAGTTCACGGGGCACAAACTCCACATTGAACGTACTTGTTTTGCAGGCTTCCAAGACGCTAAGTGTGGTACCCCGGAGCACAAGGAGCGCCCAACGAAGTACCGCTCTCCAAGAGTTATACTTCGCCTTCTCAGAAAATAGTCTTCTTTGACTTTGACCAACCCAAAAAGCCTTCTTAACGAGTCAATCATAAAGCCTCCCAAATTCCCGGCACTTCAATTTACTTTTTTACCCTTTGACAGATTCGTGTAGAATCAGTTTGGTTCCGTTACCGGGAAAGTTAGAAATTTTACTATCCCAAAAAACAAAAACATGTCCAAGCAATTAGGAGACCGACGCACTGTGCGATAATCTTCTCTACGTGAGACTAGGACGAGGATATCGTGTTCCTCGTCATCACCCAGCTCCAGCCGCCGTCCCATTTCAGAGAGGTTGGGACCCCAACCAGAGACTTCCCGACACTCCCAAGATCTACGGGAACAACTCAATTCCAAAAGAATTGTGGAAACAGAAAAGGAATTACAGCGACTACAACGAGAAAACGAACAACTGAAGCGGGATCAAGAGCTCTCACAACAATAGCTAAAACTGAGGGCTGAATTCAGAAAGGCTGGAGCAGATCTTCCCCCACCGAGATTGTCCAGAGCACCCTCAGAGCTTCCACAACGGACACAAACGGCCACCAGGAAAGATGAAAGGCGTGGAACGCGGACGAGCAGGAAATAGGCAGTCAGCGAAGTAGGGGAAAGCCATCATTCCTCTAAGCCAGTTCACAAAAGAGGGGCCAAAAAGCGGTCCCCAAAAGGCAGCCCAGAGATTGGAAAGAACCCCACCAAAGTTCACAAATGCAGATCAATCGAACTGGGGCCTTTCGCCAAATGGATCCAAAATGTCTCCCCGGATCCACAACTTAAACTTCCACATTTCGTTCTATACTCGGGCTCGTCAAAGCCCATCGAACACATATGTCGGTACAAGTCGGCCATGGGACTAGTCACAAACGATGAGGTTATCCTATGCAGAGCTTTCCCGACTACTTTATCCGACAAAGCGTTAACCTAGTTCACGTCTCTTAAAAAGGATACCATCGACTCATGGTATACTTTGGAAAAAATGTTCCTGGACAAGTTCAGCACCGCAGGAACAATCTCGAAAACAAGGGGAGATTTAGCCAATATCAAGCAACGGGAAGGTGAAACATTGCTTTCATTTTTGGAAAGGTTCAAGAAAACCTACGAGGACATTGAGGGGATCAATCAAGACATAGTGATCACGTGTTTTGAAGGAGGATTCAGGTCGCGGATGCTGTACACCGAACTCCAACTCCGAAAGCCGGAGACCATTGGAGAAATGTTCAATGTTGCTCGGAAAGTAGCACTAGCGGAGAGCAGTGCACTTGAATCTACCACCAGAAGGAAGGATAAACAACCCAAGCAACCAAAGCTTGTGGCCTCGAATTTCCCAGAACGGAGGGACAAAAATCGAGGTAAGAAATTTGAAACGTTCACACCCTTGAATGTCCCAAAGGAGAGTTTGATTGCAGTTTTAAAGGAGAAGCACGAAGTAGGAGATCCCGCTCCGATGAAGGCACAGACGTACGCCTCGCGGGATAAGACCAAGTTCTGTGGATTCCACAGAGACTACGGTCACACGACGGAGGAATGCTTCCAACTGAAGAAAGCCATCGAAAAGCTCATTCAGGAAGGATGCTTGAAGGAGTACGTTGCTGGTATACAACAGGAGAAAGACAAGGGAGAAAGGGTAAACAACATGATTAACCCGGAGCTGGGCTCGGTGAGAAGAATAAAGAAGAGAATCTACAATCTCACCAAATTATACCTCGTCCCGAGGTATGAATTCGAGCAAACGGAGGTCATTGCTTTCACCAATGAAGAACTAGAAAGTAATGAGGAAGCAAAAGTCAGTCCTATAGTCATCGAGATGCGGATGACCAGAGAGGGGATTGACAAGTGTACAGTAAAAAGGGTTTTGGTCGATACTAGAGCCACGAGAAACATCATGTATTGGCGATGTTTCGAGGAAATGGGCTTGAGAGAGGAGCATCTCGAAACTAGCAGAATGGTACTGGAGGGGTTCACACCGCAAAAAGTACCAATTAAGGGAACAGTGAGATTGCATGTCACCCTTGGTGAAGGGGACAAGGCCCGAACGGAGGAGGTCAAATTCTATGTTGTGGACTTAGAATCTCCTTACAACGCCATAGTGGGAACACCTTTCCACGCGACTTTCGATCTGGTAATCTCTACCTCTCACCAGTAAGTGAAGTTCCCCACTTCGCGAGGTGTCGGATTTGTAAGAAGCAGCCCGCAGAGTTTGCTAGGGCAAATCATGAAAATAAAGATAAAAAGAGACTCTCCCGACAAAGTCGGGAATGTCAATGTAGTGACAGAAGATCCCAACCCGAGGGTGCAAGGAGACACGGAGGAACAAATTTGCAACCCAATCGCCGAAGTATCACAGGATAACGAGTTTGATGAGGTGGAAATAAATCCAGATTATCCTAAGCAACTCGTCAAAATTGGGAGAGACATGCCAGATCAACTCCGGCAAGACATCATCAAATTCCTCAAGGAGCACCAACGGAGCTTCGCATGGTGTACAAGAGATATGCCCGGAATCGACACCTAGGTTGCAGAGCATGCCCTGGATATAGACCCTACATACCGTCCAATCAAACAAAAGGCCAGACAGTTTGGCGAAGAAAAAATACAAGGCATGAAGGAGGAGGTAAATAAACTTTTGCAAGCGGGATTCATTCGCGAGGTAAAGTATCCCACTTGGCTTGCTAATGTGGTGATGGTTAAAAAGTCCACTGGCAAATGGAGGATGGCGTGGACTATACAGACCTAAATAAGGTTTGCCCCAAGGATTGCTACCCACTGCCTCGAATCGATGCGCTGGTAGATTCAACAGCGGGGTACGAGTACCTGAGCTTCATGGACGCCTTTTCAAGGTATCATCAAATAAAAATGAAGCCTAGTGATCAGGTACATACTTCGTTCCGAGCTGCAGGGGCCATTTACTACTATAATGTCATGCCCTTCGGGTTAAAGAATGCAGGAGCGACATATCATCGAATGATGAATTATATCCTCTGAAGTCAAATCGGAAGGAATATAGAGGTGTATGTCGATGACATGGTGGTTAAAACCAAATACGGCACTTCGCACCTGGAGGACTTAGAGGAAACCTTCTCCAATCTGGCGAGGTACAACCTTAAACTTAATCCGACGAAGTGCACATTTGGAGTAAAATCCGGTAAGTTTCTAGGCTTCATGACATCTGAACGAGGAATCGAAGCCAATCCAGAGAAATTGGAGGCCATAGCTCGCCTCAATAAGCCCAGATGTGTCAAAGACATCCAAAGGCTAAATGGATGTATCGCTGCATTAGGAAGGTTTGTTTCAAAGTCGACAGAGAGATGCCTCCCGTTCTTCAAAGCTTTGAAAAATTCGAAGAATGACTTTATCTGGACCCCGGAGTACAGTCAGTCCTGGAAAAGTTTTAAAGCTCATCTGCTAGATCTTCCTTTGCTATGACCTCCGAGCATTGGAGAAACACTCTTCTTGTACTTATCATTTTCTGATGTGATTGTGGCGTCGGTTCTGATCAAGGAAGAAGGAACAAAGCAACACCATGTATACTTCGTCAGTAAAGTCTTGAACGATGCGGAGTCCAGATACTCTAATATTGAGAAGTTAGCATATGCTTTAGTGATTTCCGCACGAAAATTGAGACCATACTTCGAGTCTCATCCTATTGTGGTCTACACTAACGCCCCGCTAAAGCAAGTTTTTCATAAGCTGGATCAATCTGGGAGAATGCTGCGTTGGTCTATTGAGCTGTGCGGGCAAGATATCACATTTAAACCTCGCACAACAATCAAAGCACAGGCCCTGGCAGATTTCCTCGCAAAAGGATCATTCACAGAATGCAACTTGGAGATGGCTGAACCTACAAAAGAGCCATGGGAGCTGAAAGTAGATGGGGCAGTAAACTCCAGCGGAGTCGGGGCTGGGCTTGTCTTGACATCGCCGAACAAAGAATACTCAGAAATGCGGGCCATCAAGTTAAAGTCCGATCTTTCAAACAATCAAGCGGAGTACGAAACACTGCTAAAAGGGTTAGAGTGGGCTCATGGGGCGAACATCAGATCCCTAAAAGTATACAGTGATTCACAACTGGTGGTGAATCAAGTCCAAGGGACTTACGCAGTGCAATCAGAGGGTTTACAGTCTTATGTAGAGGAGGCTAGAAGTTGGAGAGATAAATTTTCTCTCTTCTCGCTGTCCCTGATCAGCAGAAAAGATAACCAACAAGCAGACAAACTGGCAAAGATCGCATCAGGAGAAACGCCCAACGAAGAAGGCATTCCTATAGAAGTAATACCTACAGAGGTTGTGCCAGAGATCATCCAATGCCTACGTCCTACTTCGGCAAATTGGGATGAAGAAATAAAAAACTTCATACAGCATGGGACTCTTCCAGACCATGCTACCCGGGCGCGACAAGTCAAAAGGCAGTCTGCAAGGTACACAATTCACGAAGACGTATTATACAGACGGTCTTTTACAAGGCCCTTACTTCGCTGTTTCCCTCCATCTCAAGTTGACGACCTGTTAGCTGAGATACACGAAGGAGTGTGTGGAGGACATCCAGGGGCCTGAGCTCTGGCCGAACGAGTAATCAACCAAGGTTATTACTGGCCGACACTCAGGGAGGATGCCAGGAAATATGTCAAAAAATGCGAGACGTGTCAAATTTTTGGGACTATTCCCCAATTACCATCGGTTGAACAAACCCCGATAGTGGCAGCCTGGCCATTCGACATGTGGGGTATGGATTTAATGGGAAGATTCCCAAAGATAAGAAATTGATGTGAATACTTGATCGTAGCGGTAGACTATTTTTCAAAATGGATAGAAGCAAAAGCCCTCACACATCCAACAGAGGAAAATGTTTCTAAGTTCTTCTGAGAGCATGTTTTATGTCGCTTCGGGATACCAAGGGTAGTCATCAGTGATCACGGAGTGCAGTTTTCAGCAAAGTTCACCGCAGAATGCCAACGGTTGCACATCAAGCATTGGAAGTCATCCGTAGCACACCCTCAGGGGAACGGACAGGCAGAAGCTGCCAATAAATTAGTGTTAGCAGCACTAAGGAAACATTTAGAAGGAAAGTCTAACAAATGGGCTGATGAATTAAACCCCGCTCTATGGGCAGTACGCACTTCAACTTGGGGCCCCACCAGAGAAACGACCTACGCATTGGTGTACGGATCCGAAGCAGTAGCACCAGCCAAAGTGGCATTGCCCACAGCCAGAGTAGCGATGTACAACGAGGATGCCAACAAAGAAAGAAGAAGTCTGGAGCTAGATCTACTGGAGGAAAGAAGAATAACAAGCCGCCTAAGGTCGCAGTCGTTCAAGGAAAAGACGAAAATGGCCCATGATAAAAAATTATTCAAGCGACCAATAAAGATTGGGGATTGGGTACTTCGAAAAATAGAGGGCACGACAAGACATATACAAGCAAACAAGCTGACCCCAAACTAGGAAGGACCGTACCTCGTGAAACATGAAGTAAGACCCGACACTTACAAATCTGTGGCATGTAAATCATCTAAAGAGGTACTATATATGAGATGCATTTGGGCAAACTTTGTTTTGAATACCAAGTCGTCATTAAGGCAAGTTGCTGAATTTCCAAAAATGTTTTGCCTAGAAATAAAGTTATTATTCAAGTACAACTTTGAGCACGATCTCGATTATTATTCAAGTACAACTTCTAGCACGATCTCGATTATTATTCAAGTGTAAATTCGAGCACGATCTCGAAAGATACTAAACCCCACGAGTAAGGTCGTGGTCACGAAACACCAAGTTAAAACTTGGGAAATCAAAAACCCGCGAGAAAAGGTCGCGGTGACGAATTACCAGGCTAAGGCTTGTAAACAATCCACGAGAAAGGTCGTGGTGACGAATTACCAGGCTAAGGCTTGGAAGAAATCCACGAGAAAGGTCGTGGTGACAAATTACCAGGCTAAGGCTTGGAGAAAACCCACGAGAAAGGTCGTGGTTACGAAGCCCCAAGTTAAGGCTTGGAAAATTGAAAACTACCCCGAGAAAGGTCGTGGTTACAAAGTGGTTGCAGAATACTAAGTTAAAAGTATACTCGGAGTTTTGAAATACTAGGTAATTTATGGCTCCGAGGTATCAAGTTAAAGACTTGAGGAAAATATTTATTGTTACGAAGTATAAAGTCAGACAATGAAGACTTGAAGTACTTGTTATTACGAAGTGTGGAGTTAGAAGAATTCCGAGAAAAAAAAAACTGAAGGCGCGAGGTTCATAAGTTAAGAAAATTTCATTGAAGTTTTCAAAGAAGTACAAAGTACAAAAGAGTTACATCAACACCCTAAGTACAAAAATTCTAAATCCTAAATTACAAAAATGGTCAAGGAGGAGCTACCAAGCTGGATCCCCCGTCAAGCATGTCCCAAAAAGTTGGAGTGGTAGGCCGCGGCATCTTCCAAAAAGGCCTTCCCCTCTTCTCGTCCCTCTCCCGGAGTGCCTCCAGCTCTTCGTTAGTAAAAGGGACGAAGTCTGCCCCTTGCCTACATAAATCATTATCAAATTTTGACTTGAAGGCTTGCAAGAGGACAGACTTGTCTTCGAAGTACGGGTGAAGCTGCCGGATAATATGCACACATCCTTTGTCCAAAAAGGAACCAGCCTCGCGATCGATCTCATCATGATACACAGGGGAGCTTTTAAAGTCATCAATGATTTTCTTTTTAAAGTCCTCCGAACGACAATATTCAAGCTCCTCATGCATGGAAATCCGACTAGCAACAACTTCATCCCTAGCTGAGTTCAAATCCTTATTCGCAACTTTCAGCTCGGCATTCTGTTCCTTCAAATTGGCCAATAGCCTCCCCAACTCGGCTACCTAGCCGGACACTTGCAGCTTTTCAGAGTTATCCAATTCCAGACGAGCTGCTTGGTTGGCCACTTCTTGCTCCAAGGAGAGTAGGCGAGGTTCGTTGACTGCCCGCCACTCAGCGTCCTCCGTAGCTCGCCCAGTTTGCTCCGAAGTTTGGCACTTAGAGATGTTCTTCACTAAGGAGGAAACCTTTAAAAAAAAGAAAAAAAAGAGAAGTGAGATAAAGGTTACAGCAAGAAATTTCTTAAGGACAAAGAAAGAAGGAGACTTACCCGAGCTATCAAGGCGCCCACCCGGTTGGTGGCCTCCTCAACCCTCATGTCCTTCATCCCGATCAAGCTCTCAGGATCATGAGCTCGATCCAAGACTGCACCCCCAAGAATGGCTGCCACATACCTGTTGTTGAAGCAAAGATTGTTGAGGGGAGGAGTCCGGGCATTGATTGCAGCTGCCAAAGCCCTCAAGGGCTCTTCCTCGGTTGGCAGCTGGAACCCCGGCTGGAGCCAAGAAGGACCGGGGCTTCCAGAGTTTACCTCGGCTTTGGCAGCAGGAGCAGCATCAGCTTCGGCAGCTGGAGCAGACTCTTCAACAGGAGTCAGCTCCGAGTTCCTTCGGGATGCCAAGGGGACAACATCTAAGGCATCCGTGGAAGCAGGGGAAGCAGGGGAAGGAGGAGAAGGAGGAGAAGGTGAAGAAGAAGATACCTCGACAGGTGGACGAGGAGAAGTCCTCCTCCTTTGGCGAGGACGGAGTTGCTCCTCCTCATCATTCGCCACCTCGAGTGTGGCTTCCCGGCAAAGTCCGGGTGCAGAACGAGGATTCCTGCCTCTTACTTGCCCATCCTTCGCTCTGCGAAGGGTCCTACCTCGCCCGCGCGGACTGGCGGAGGATGGGAAAGTAAGGGGAGTCTCCCCCACTGCACCCCGGTCTATCAAACGCGGGGGAAACCGAGGTAGGGAGTCCAGGTGTGACTACCTGACATCCCTTTCCTCAACTCGATTCCCCCAAGCCTTGCTGAACATGGTAGGACCTGCAACAAAACATCTAAGTCAGTTTCTCTTGCGAAGTATGAAGATCAACAAACAAGAGGAAAAAAACAACACAGAAAGCAACACATTACCCCGGCCTCTACCACACCCACGCCTAGTAAGACTACAGGGGTCGCATTGAAAAGAAAAAATGATCCCGGGGTGTATGGTCCAGTCTTCGTTTGGACTTTCCTCAGCAAACCCCAACTCTTTTTTCCTCTCAGCCAGACCAGCCCCTATGCCACACCACTTTAGGTTGGCTTCACTCAACAGATCGACGGAGGAGTATACCCGGGTTTGGTTTTGGCGGCTATCTCCTAAGTCTCGGGTAATGACCTCTAGAAAGGCTTTTTCGGAGTGGCTAAGGGAAAAATGACCCTCTATCTGAGTCCACTGGAAGTTTTCACTAATACAGGGATGGAAAGGAAAACCTATACGTGACTCTACATTCATCCACCTACCCTTAAAATCCACCTTATTGAGCGGGGAGTCAAAAAGAACAACTTTATTTCGACGTGGACGAAGAGAAAGAGTATTGTCCAACATCCGAACTGAAGAGAAAAATATTCTAAGAATGTTAGAAGACAGCTCGAAGCCTAATCTACGACAAAGACAGATAAGACAAAAAATGGTGCTGGCAGCATTTGAGTGCACCTGCCCGGGTTGAATCCGAGCAAATACCAAAAAATCTACAAAGGAGGGGTCCATAGGAAGACGAAGACCCACTTCGAAGTGAGCCAGGGGAATAGGAATATAACGAAGAGACATCCTCCCCGGCGAAGGAGCAACAGAGACTCTATAGGTCCTAGGGTCTATACTATACTTACGGGCAAATGACTTTGCTTGCTCACGGGTTATCCTATTTCTATCTAGGGGAAAATCAGGAGGAGGAAGCGGCATAGAAGGCCGGATTGACACCCCCTCAGGAACCTCACCCTCACCATCCCTAGCTTCTACTGTCACCTCTGGCTGGGCAAGTTGAGGATCACCAAAACCCTCATTCATAAGATCCTCAACCTCCCGTTCAGCTTCTCTCTGGGCAACCATTACCTGCGAATGGAAGTCCAACTTTCAGAACCCCATTCAAACAAAGAAGCTACCTAGAAAGATAAACCCTAAAACCCAGAATAAACAACAGTTCTACCCTAATTAACCCACGGAAAAAATAGAGCATGCAGAAGAAACGTGGCAAGAATCGCAGAATAACCCATCAAACAATATAAGAAGCACATAAACCAGACCATAAAAGGATAAAACATACCTTTTTAGTGTCTGAACTTGAGATAGAGTCTGAAGGAATGTGACCGAATTCGCGAAGAAAACAAAGGCAAAGGGAATCTTCAGAAAGCTTTAATGGCGGAAAACTATGAAGGCAAAGGAATCTTCAGAAAGTGTTAATGGAAGAAAACTATAAAGGAAAGGAAGAAAAAGTGAAAGAAAAAGCCTTCGAAAGGGAGAAGCTCACTAAATAAATGAGGGAAAACTTTTTGAAATGATTACTTGCCAGAATCGATGCACCGGGGAAAGCGAAAAGGTACTTCTGACGGTTGACATTATGCAATCAATGACAGGCGCAGAAGACGAAAAAACAGCCAGTCCAATCAGTGACCCTAACTTCAGCCACAAGTCAAGGTACTCAACACGCTTATCCCGCCGAAGCTCCCCTACTTCGTCAAACCTTTATTACCCCTGATCTCACCTGACGTCATAAACACTAATTAATGGGCCTCATTAAGGCCAGATGTTACACCATTAATTCCACATTAATGACCCGTTACTCATAATGGTCATAACGGTCCAAATCCACAACGGTAAATTCATTACCAGACTCCTATAAAAGAGAGATCTAAACATGAGGTGAGGACTTTTTTCCTAATTTCCAGATATCCAAAAATACTCTACTGACTTAAGCATCGGAGAGTTCACGGGGCACAAACTCCCTATTGAACGTACTTGTTTTGCAGGCTTCCAAGACGCTAAGTGTGGTACCCCGGAGCACAAGGAGCACCTAGTGAAGTACCGCTCTCCAAGAGTTATACTTTGCCTTCTCAGAAAACAGTCTTCTTTGACTTTGACTAACCTAAAAAGCCTTCTTAACGAGTCAATCATAAAGCCTCCCAAATTCCCAGCACTTCAATTTACTTTTTTACCCTTTGACAAATTCGTGTAGAATCAATATATATATATATATATTATATATATAATTATTAAATGTTGAATTGTATGAATCGAGTATTTTTTAATAATAAGAGAAAATGTAGTTTAATCGGCAGCAGATTTATACTAAAATTAAAATTGAGGTTTTATTTATTATTTATAAAATAGGCGAATTCAAATTTTAATTAAAATTAAATTTTAAATCTAAAGAAAGAAATATAAATATTTATATTATTAAATAATATTCTAATTGTTGGCTGCTCTCCTTTTTTTCTCTGGTCAACAACTACTGCGGTCAAAAGGAGAATAATACGTGAAGTGGTTATATATATATATATATATATATTTGTCAACATCGGCGACCCCTTTATGTATATATATATACGACTTAAATCTATACTTTTATTGATAGATAAGTTTTTCGTTTTTCCTTCCTTTTCCGAAGAAATTCTCCTCCTTTTATATTTTCTTCTTTTCTCTACTTCTTGGGTGAGTATTTCTATACTCGTAGAGAATTTGTAACGGGCTATTTTGTCTTGTTATTCTGGAGAAAATATTTTTTACTTTAGTCAATATTAGTGGAATTTTTTGGCTCTCTCACCGGTGGTTTTTTACCTCTATTTAAAGAGGGGTTTTCCACCTAAAACTTGGTGTCAATTTTACTGCTTTATTAATTTCTCATAATCTTTGGTTGAATTTATTACGCTTCCACACTCTGCACCCCTACAAATTGGTATCAGAGCCACAATAATTCAACCGGGATTTTTTATTAAAAATGTCGACGAAGTTCGATATTGAGAAATTTGATGGTAAAATTAGTTTTGCTATCTGGCGAGTCCAGATGCTGGTGTTCTTACACATAATGGCCTAAAGAAGGTTCTATCCGGCAAATCAGCGAAGCCAGCCACTACAACGGATGAGCAGTGGGAAGAGATGGGTGAAAAGGTGTTATCCACAATCCAATTATGTTTGTCCCGTGAGGTGCTACGTGAAGTCATCAATGAGAAAACTGCATCCGGCATATGGAGTAAATTGGAGTCTCTATACATGACCAAAAGTCTTGCAAATAAACTTCGGTTGAAGGAGCGAATTTTCACAATTCGTATGTCTGAAGATACTCCCATCCAATCTCATCTTGGTGAATTTAATTCCATCATAATTGATTTGGAAAATTTGGATGTCAAAGTTGATGATGAGGATAAAGCCGTACTACTTATTGTTTCTTTGCCACCCTCATATAAACATTTCAAAGAAATTATGCTATATGGTAATAATGTTACCTTGAGCTTTGATGATGTCAAGTCTAACCTACTGTCCAAAGAAAAATTTGATACCCAAATTCATTCTGAAAGTTCGGGTGAGGGACTAGTAGTTAGAGGGAGAAACCACAAAGTAGGTGCTAGCGGTAAAAACCGATCCAGATCCAAATCTAGAGGTAAAAACTCTAAGTATTGCCGTTATTGCAAGAAAAAGAATCATGAAATCTCTGAGTGCTATAAATTGAAATATAAGCAAAATAGAGAAGATAAGGGTAAGCAACCCGAAAAATCTACCGAAGCTAGTTTTGTAGAAACCGAATCTGATGGAGAGTGTTTTATTGCTTCTGGTACTGAACAAAGGTCAAAAAATGAGTGGGTTCTTGATTCTGGTTGTACATTTCATATGTCTCCTAATAAAGACTGGTTTACCACTTATGAATCTCTTAATTGTGGTCTTATCTTAATGGGCAACGATGCTCAATGCAAAATTGTCGGCAAAGGCACAATCAAAATCAAGACACATGATGGAGTCGTTAGAACTTTGACCGGTGTCAGACATGTCCCTGAATTGAAACAGAATCTCATCTCCCTAGGCACTCTTGAATCTCAAGGGTGTAGATACTCAACTGAAGGTGGAGTTTTAAAAGTATCCAAAGGAGCTCTTGTGTTACTAAAGGTAGTTCGATCTGATAGTTTGTATTTGCTGCAGGGTTCAACTGTTACAGGTTCTGCAGCCGTCGCCTCATCCAACAAAGACAACACGAAGTTGTGGCATTTGAGGTTGGGCCACATGAGTGAGAAGGGAATCCAAATTCTCAAAAAGAAAGACTATCTTGACAACCATTGTACTGGTAAGGTCGATTTCTGCGAGCATTGCATTTTTGGTAAGCAGAGAAAGGTTAGCTTTTCAAAAGCCATTCACAGGACCAAAGGTACTTTGGATTACATCCATTCAGATTTTGGGGTCCATCGAGAGTTCCCTCCAGAGGTAAATGTCATTATATGCTGACATTTATTGATGATTTTTCACGTAAACTCTGGGTATATTTTCTTAAGCAAAAGAATGAAGCTTTTTCCACATTTAAAGAGTGGAAATTATTAATTGAGAACCAGACTGGCAAGAAGATCAAGAGGCTAAGGACAGACAATGGCCTCAAGTTTTGTTCTCATGAGTTTAATGATTTCTGCAAGAAAGAAGGTATCGCCAGACATTTCACCGTTCCAGGAACTCCACAACAAAATGGAGTTGCTGAAAGGATGAACAGAACTATCTTGGAGAAAGTTCGTTGTATGCTCTCCCATTCTACTCTGGAAAAATATTTTTGGGCAGAAGCAGCTTCAACATCATACTACTTGATAAACCGCTCAGCAAATCGATCACTCGACTGCAAAATTCCAGAAGAAGCTTGGTTAGGTGATCAGGAGGATGTTCGAGAGAAGGTGGAGTTTGAGACTGAAGCTCCCATTCTGGAAGCAAATATCCCTAATTCTTCCACCACTCAAGAAGATGAAGTCACTACTGAACAAATGAGTCCACAACAACATCCACCTCAACATCGAGGTTTACCACAACCATGGTCTATGGCTCAAGAACTTCCACAACAAAGGCCAAGAAAACCGACTCAAAGACTAATCACAAAATCCGCCAACATTGCTTATGCATTGACTGTTGCACAAGAGATGGGTGAAGATGGTGAACCCAAGAATTATTCTGAAGCTATCTCTAGTGACGACTCAGCAAAGTGGATTGCTGCTATACAAGAAGAAGCCGAGAGTCTTCTCAAAAATGAAACATGGGATTTGGTGATGTTACCGGAAGGCTAGAGTGTTGAAAATGGATTTTTAAGAGAAAAGAAGGCATCCCCGGTGTTGAAAATGCAAGGTAGAAAGCAAGATTTGTAGCAAGAGGTTTCGATCAACAGGAAGGTATTGACTTTAACGAAGTATTTTCTCCCGTTGTTCGTCATTCTTCAATTCGTGTATTACTTGCTCTAGTTGCCTTGTATTATTTGGAGCTGGAACAGTTAGATGTGAAAACTACTTTTCTTCATGCTAATCTTGAGGAAGAAATTTATATCCAGCAGCCGGAGGGGTTCATTATTCCTGGAAAGGAGAACCATGTATGTCGTCTAAAGAAATCTCTTTATGGTTTGAAGCAGTCACCAAGATAATGGTATAAAAGGTTTGATTCCTTCATGACTGGACATGGCTATTCTAGAAGTAGTTATGATAACTGCGTCTATTTTCAAAAAACATCTGATGGATCACTAGTATACTTGTTGTTATATGTTGATGATATGTTAATTGGTGCAAGAGATAAAACTCTTGTTGACAAGTTAAAGGTGCAACTCAACAGTGAATTTTATATGAAAGATCTAGGTCCTGCCAAGAAGATTCTTGGAATGGAGATTAACAGAGATCGTCAAGCTGGAAAACTTTTTCTATCACAGAAAAAGTATGTAATGAAGATGCTTGACAGATTTGGAATGCGAGATTGCAAAGCTGTTAATACTCCACTTGCTGCCCACTTCAAGTTGTCATCAGATCAGTGTCCACAATCAGAAGAGGAACAAAGGCGCATGTCACATGTCCCGTATTCTAATGCAGTCGGAAGCCTTATGCACGCTATGGTATGTACTTGGCCTGATTTGGCTTATGCGGTTAGTGTTGTTAGCAGATTCATGCACAACCCAGGAAAACAGCATTGGGAATCTGTCAAATGGATCCTTCGTTACTTGAAGGGTTCTCCTGATATTGGTTTGGTATTTGATAGACAAAAGTCTGATCCAGGAGGCGTAGTTGGTTATGTTGACGCCGACTACGGTGGTGATTTAGATCGGAAAAGATCACTTTCAGCCTATATCTTTACACTCTACGGCTCTGCTATCAGTTGGTATTCATCAATTCAAGCCGTTGCGGCTTTGTCCACCACTGAAGCAGAATATATTGCTGCTACTAAAGGAGTGAAAGAGGCTATCTGGCTCCGAGGCTTGGTTGCTGAACTTGGTTTACAACAAAACATTCTTGTTATGTTCTGCGACAGTCAGGGTGCTGTCCACTTGGCCAGGAATAGCAAACATCACTCAAAGACCAAGCATATTGATATTAAACGCCACTTTATCCGAGATATTATTGATGCATGAGAAATTACTGTGGAAAAAATCCATACAACTGAAAATCCTGCAGATATGTTAACCAAACCACTTCCAGCCACTAAGTTCGATCATTGCTTGGACTTAGCTGGTATCATTCATTGTTAACAAGACTTCATGGCGAGAGAGTATTTTCGGTCAAAAGGAGATAAAGGTGGAGATTTGTTGGATGCTCTCCTTTTTTCTCTGGTCAACAACTGCTGCGGTCAAAAGGAGAATAATGATGTGTTCCGATTGGTATGCTAAAAGATAGGCTTTATTTACCTTATGTCGATTATGAGTAATTAAGGATTGAGTCTTACTAACTGTCACTTAGCATTCAATTATTGTCACTTAATCAACCAGAACCTAAGGCAGAGTACCTATCGTGTAGCTAGTCTGTTGGAAAGTATCTACGATTTTATTAAGTTAAATATCGTACTCCCAGGGAAGTGGAAACGGCTTAGTAGTAACTAGCCTTTTATCCTAACTCTTATCTTATGATCCAGTTATGCAATCTTCATCAAATACTTTGATGAGAGGGTGATCCATTCTCCACTAGGTAAGTCTAATTGATCCTAAAAGTGTTTTATAGATGAGGTCCTGATTCTATGTTATACTGTTCCTATATGTTGATTGACCTATATTCGAGTATTTTAGACATGTCTTGGCCTAGATTGCAACTATGTTCTGTGTCTAAAGGTTACCACATCTGAGTTTCTACGCTACCGCCCCATCGTTAAGGGTAACGGCCCTACTCACGGCTCAGACTAAAGTCAGCAATGAACGGTACCCTATGTCACTTCGGTATCATGCTGCTCGTCTCATAACCGTCGGCATAACACTCTACTCAGCCTACCTAGACTACTTTCAACCAACAGGGTGTTCCGCAGATTATTTTATCTAGTATGGCAGACACCAATACTAATTGATGCCTGTTAAACTAAACAGGTTATGAATAGACCGTGGTTAGGAATTGTCTATAACCCTAATTTCAGTTTAAAAGAACGGCATTAGACATGCAGACATAATGAATATTTAAGCAGGTGGCCATTTCCGGAAAATCATAACAACTTCAGCATATAAAACAGATATTCATAAGAATCGTAATCTGATATTCAAATTAATATTTAGATAAAACAATTCGTAAACATACAGAACCTCGTCTAGGGGACCCACTGTCATAAAGTAATCACCACTCTATGCAGGTCCAGCCGGCGCTGCAGCTCCTGTATGCTCCTGACTGCTCGATCCTAGTCTGCTCGGTAGAGCCTTCGGAGAACGCTCCTCAGACCTAGTAGCAATTGCTTTACCTTACATCCCGGGCTTAAGCAAATTGCCCTAATCTGACTAAGAACACGCACCCTATCTCTCTCTTAGGATCTCCTAACGAAATCCCGGTATCCTATGAATACCAAAAATGAACCTATCTATCGAAGCCTAAGCTCTGAGACTATTTCTCAGAAACTAAGAAAACGAAACACTAAAGAAAGAAAGAAAAACTAAAACTGAAACCCGAGTCTCTCAGTGACTTGTGTACTCGAGAATTGTACACTGGAAGTCTCTGAATGACTCAGATCGAGTGGAGAGGAATGATTTCAACTCCTGGAGGCCTGGGGTATTTATAGCAGCTTTCTGGAGTGTAAAATTCCAAAAAATTCGATGTGGGACAAATTCTGGTGCTTCGGGACGCCCGTCCTGGATTGGGACGCCCGTCCTGGTGGTTTGACTGGGTCGGGACGCCCGTCCCGGACCGTTGACCAAGTCAGCATTTCCAAAAATTGCATTTTTGCCCCAAAATTTGCTATTTTCGTCCAATTTGCTCCTGAAACTTCCAAAATAGAAATTTAAGCAATTTTATGTCAATTTGATTCAATTAAGATCAAATACAATCAAATATTGCCCTAATTTATGTCTAAAAACATGCTAAAAAGGGTATATGATTTGTGCACATCAAATAACCCCACACTTAGCTTTTTGCTTGTCCTCAAGCAAAGTCTACCTGAAGTTAGTGATTTTAAATCATATGTGCAGTCACTTAAATTTTCTAGTCATGTTTTTATTCCAAAAATTATTCAGATAATTCTTAACACAGGTTTGACTGGTTAGGTTGCTATGACAAGGTCTCAAATGTCTCTAGTAGATTGTTAGGATTGAGCAGAAAATAATTTAACAACTAGGTTGAACTCTTCTCTTAGTCATAAGGTCTTCCTGATGTGTAGTGTGTGTACTAGTCCAGACCAGATAGTCAACACAATAAACTCTTGTCTTAACTATTACCAGATAACACTTCGACCTGTCACTAGACACACTGACAACAGATAACTTTCTAAGTTCTGAGCCTTGATGATCAGATTTTAATTATTTAGCTCTTATTGATTTCTTTCGTTTATAGATTTTCTAGGGTATTTTGAGTCTGCTTAGAACACGTCAACTTCAACTACCCATGTAGCGAGTCCCACTCCGATGACTCCCAGATCTACACGACCTTAGGGCATCAGGCTTTAAGTTCCCCGAAGGAGTGGTGCTCGAGTAGCGAAGGCCGCTGGCAAACTACCCTATTTTAATTAGCTCATTTTTTTTCTTTTTCACTTTTAGCTCAGAGTCTCATCTAGTCATTCCAATTGTCAATGCATCCTGCAACTGGTCTAATTTTATCTAGTTAAGTTTTGAAAAGGTAATTGGTTGAGGTCTCTAATCCAGACTAAGTTGTGCTCAATTATCAGGAATTCCCTACTTCTAATCAATTGGTTCAGCAATAGTTATCAATTATCTCCTACTAACCACAACATACTACCTACATATCATAGACATAAGCAATTGTTTAACCAATCATACTGCATTTAGAAGTATGAAAGAATGAAAAAATTTGAAAAAAAATTTGGAAGGGTGTGAAAATACGGGGAAAACAAGCAAAATCATGCAAAAAGTTTTTCAAAAACTACTACAGTGCACCGTGCACTGCTACCCCACACTTATTTCTGACACTGTCCTCAGTGTTCATGCATATCTAGACTACCCCACACTTATTTGAAAACAAGAACCAAAAACAAAATAGAAAACTCTTACCCCACACTTATTTGACTAACTAAGGGTAAGAGAGAAAATAAAACAACCAAAGAAATAACAAAACAGGACACCAAACAAAGGAAATAAAAGTAAAGGAACATGAGGATTAGAAAAACTCCCTTCATGTCGCGAGCAGAAGGGTCTTCTCTGATCTGTCAATTGGCTCTTCACCTTAGCCATGTGCTATTGATGAGGCATTCTTGACTCTGTAAGCACTAGATACTGTAACGGATGATGTCAGCTTCGATCCTTCATTGTCGAGCTCCAGGTAGTGGCCTATTCATTTGATGACTGGCTCGAGCCCTACGGTCTGCTTCCTCGAATCATTTGTAAGATTTCTCACAATCATAGCAACGTGTCCAGGAGGAACGTGTCTAGGAATGAGATTTCTTGGGATTTGTGTGCCTTCCTGCCAATGTTAGTAAAGGTATTGCATGCAAGTCTCGAATAGAAGAAAAGATACCTGAAGTTTTGGCGAAGCTGTGGTGGTAGGGGGCTCCAGTTGTGTAGATCTGGGCCCAAGTATTTGAGACTTCCTTGGGGAAGTTTCTCACAGCTGATTGGTATGCAGGGAATGCAAGTTCCTCCATTGCTATGTTCCTGATACAACGCCAAATTCCTCTATATCCTTCGACCCTTCGTTACCTCTTGGTAGATCACTTGCTTGCACTAGTCTGGCTTTAATTGTTGCCATTATCTCATCTGTTGATTCTGCGAGTAGGGGTTTTGCTGTGGTGGTGTCTTCTGAAAGTTTTCAGCTTCCGAATTACTCCTCAGCTAAATCCCGTATGATTCCTCTAGTTGGAATTGTATGCATTTCCCATTGGAGCAGCATTCTGCAATAACCTACTCCTACCTCTTTTGGAATGGTCAGTCATTCCCATAGCAATCCCTGCTAAAGTGTGGTACTTAGCAGACTTCACAAATTAGATACATAGACTGAGCCTTTCTTCCTAAGACGTTGGCATTCTGAATCTGAAAAACAACTTCTCTTAGAATCTGCACATGACTTGAACATCATTAGTAGGTAATGCCTGTGGCTCAGGCCATTTTTTGAAAAGTGTTCCACAACTACTATGATGTAATTATGTTCAAAGGAAGAAAGGAAAAGGATTCGAAATACCCCTGATATCAACGGTTGCAACATTCTGTGTACGTCGCTGGGGTAGATGATCTCTGGAAGATGTGTTACCTGTTATTTGGCAAGCATTGCAGGACTGTATCAGAGATACAAAAGTCCTTGAATATGGTGGGTCAACAAGATCCTGCTTTCAACACTTTTCGGACAGTGTTGATAGCAGTCAATTGGTCTCCTGTAGATTCTTTAGGGCAATGCTCCAAAATCTTGTGTCCTTCATCTTCTGAGATACGTCTTTTGATCACTTACCCTGCAATGATCCAAAATAGAAAAACGGATCTCCCTAGTAGTAACATTCCAAATCAACAAAGAATTTCTTCTTTTGTTGATAAGTCATATCACTTGGGAATAATTAGCAACTAGATAATTAGTAACATCAGTAAACTACGGAGGAGAATCATTATTCATAGCAAATAATTTCTCATTCAGAAGTTTATCAGATACTACTGTCTCGTCAATAGCTTCTAACTCGGGGTTTTCTAATCTAGACCAAAGGTTTGCTTTCTAGATTTTTAGCCCTTTTTCTTATCCCGTCTTTCTATATCAAATTCAATAGAACTTAACTAATCAATCTTGGTTCATCATTAGTTTTATTGAACAGATATCTTAGAGTAAAGTAATCAGTGTATACTATTGTTTAGACTAGGCATGTCATGAATGTATCATAGGCATATGCAATAACTAGTAATCCCTTTTCAGTGGTGGTAAGGTTCTACTAGGCATCAGTAAAAGGTCTTACTTGCATAGTGTATAATATGAAGTTCTAATCATGCCTATTTCCTAAAACAATCATTACTACATGGTCACTAGCATCACATATTAATTCACAAAGCAAATTCCAATTAGGTGATGTCATAATGGGTGCAGTAATTCCTTTTGGTTTAAATAATCTCATGCATTTATCATCAAACAAAAGGAACATCCTTTCTCATTAGAATACTCAGAGGTTTGTCTATTAAAGAAAATTTTATTTCATGATTCTGTCTAATAGACTAAGCATGACCTAAGAAAATTCCACAATGATATTTCTTCCAGATTAAAACCTTAGCCAAAAATTGACAACTCAGAAAAATATTCTATCCTCATTCCCATCGAAATTAAGTAATAGGGAAAAAAACGAAAAAGAAAAACAAATGTACGAAAAAAAAACAACTAAGGAAAAACAAGAGATAGGGAAGAAGAACAACTTACCGTTGAGCAAGAAAAATACATTCTTTTTGGATTTTAAATTTTTAACATTTTTTTTTCTTTTTCTTTTTAATATTTCGAAAGCAATTAAATTCCCTCAATATGGTTTTAGAATGATTTTCTAAAATTTGATTATCCTAAGTGTCTTAATTCCAGATAACATCTAAAATTAATTAGTTATGATAATCCTATATTTCGGAAACTGATTGTCTAACTAGTATAAGAGAAGTGTTGGGTTAAGGTCTAGGTTACTACCGTTACCTATCATAAGTCTCTAGAATTTTGATCAGGAATCCTAAGTTCATTATGATATTTCCCCGGCAACGGCGCCAAAAATCTGATGCGTTCCGATTGGTATTCTAAAAGATAGGCTTTATTTACCTTATGTCGATTATGAGTAATTAAGGACTGAGTCTTACTAACTGTCACTTAGCATTCAATTATTGTCACTTAATCAACCAGAACCTAAGGCAGAGTACCTATCGTGTAGCTAGTCTGTTGGAAAGTATCTACGATTTTATTAAGTTAAATATCGTACTCCCAGGGAAGTGGCAACGGCTTAGTAGTAACTAGCCTTTTATCCTAACTCTTATCTTATGATCCAGTTATGCAATCTTCATCAAATACTTTGATGAGAGGGTGATCCATTCTCCACTAGGTTTAAGTCTAATTGATCCTAAAAGTGTTTTATAGATGAGGTCCTGATTCTATGTTATACTATTCCTATATGTTGATTGACCTATATTCGAGTATTTTAGACATGTCTTGGCCTGGATTGCAACTATGTTCTGTGTCTAAAAGTTACCACATCTGAGTTTCTACGCTACCGCCCCATCGTTAAGGGTAACGGCCCTACTCACGGCTCGGACTAAAGTCAGCAATGAACGGTACCCTATGTCACTTCGGTATCATGCTGCTCGTCTCATAACCGTCGGCATAACACTCTACTCAGCCTACCTAGACTACTTTCAACCAACAGGGTGTTCCGCAGACTATTTTATCTAGTATGACAGACACCAATACTAATTGATGTCTGTTAAACTAAACAGGTTATGAATAGACCGTGGTTAGGAATTGTCTATAACCCTAATTTCAGTTTAAAAGAACGGCATTAGACATGCAGACATAATGAATATTTAAGCAGGTGGCCATTTCTGGAAAATCATAACAACTTCAGCATATAAAACAGATATTCATAAGAATCGTAATCTGATATTCAAATTAATATTTAGATAAAACAATTCGTAAACATACAGAACCTCGTCTAGGGGACCCACTGTCATAAAGTAATCGCCACTCTATGCAGGTCCAGCCGGTGCTGCAGCTCCTGTATGCTCCTGACTGCTCGATCCTACTCTGCTCGGTAGAGCCTTCGGAGAACGCTCCTCAGACCTAGTAGCAATTGCTTTACCTTACATCCCGGGCTTAAGCAAATTGCCCTAATCTGACTAAGAACATGCACCCTATCTCTCTCTTAGGATCTCCTAACGAAATCCCGGTATCCTATGAATACCAAAAATGAACCTATCTATCGAAGCCTAAGCTCTGAGACTATTTCTCAGAAACTAAGAAAACGAAACACTAAAGAAAGAAAGAAAAACTAAAACTGAAACCCGAGTCTCTCAATGACTTGTGTACTCGAGAATTGTACACTGGAAGTCTCTGAATAACTCAGATCGAGTGGAGAGGAATGATTTCAACTCCTGGAGGCATGGGGTATTTATAGCAGCTTTCTGGAGTGAAAAATTCCAAAAAATTCGATGTGGGACAAATTCTGGTGCTTCGGGACGCCCGTCCCGGACCGTTGACCAAGTCAGCATTTCCAAAAATTGCATTTTTGCCCCAAAATTTGCTGTTTTCGTCCAATTTGCTCCTGAAACTTCCAAAATCGAAATTTAAGCAATTTTATGTCAATTTGATTCAATTAAGATCAAATACAATCAAATATTGCCCTAATTTATGTCTAAAAATATACTAAAAAGGGTATATGATTTGTGCACATCAAATAATACGTGACGTGGTTATATATATATATATATATATATATTCTCTGGTCAACAACTGTTGCGGTCAAAAGGAGAATAATACGTGAACTGGTTATATATATATATATATATATATATATATATGTTTGTCAACATCGGCGACCCCTTTACGTATATATATATACGACTTATATCTATACTTTTATTGATAGATAAGTTTTTCGTTTTTCCTTCATTTTCCAAAGAAATTCTCCTCCCTTTATATTTTCTTCTTTTCTCTACTTCTTGGTTGAGTATTTCTATACTCGTAGAGAATTTGTAACGGCCTATTTTGTTTTGTTAGTCTGGAGAAAATATTTTGTACTTTAGTCAATATTAGTGGAATTTTTTGGCTCTCTCGCTGGTGGTTTTTTACCTCTATTTAAAGAGGGTTTTTCCACCTAAAACTTGGTGTCAATTTTACTGCTTTATTAATTTCTCGTAATCTTTGGTTGAATTTATTACGCTTCCACACTCTGCACCGCTACACTAATATATATATATATATATATATATATATATATATTGAGAAATATAAATTGCCCATATGCTGAAAAAGAATAATGGCTGACATTGTAGATGTCACCTGACACAATGGGACCCATCACTTCGCTTGGATTTTTATTTACCGAGTTGATGGAACCGCGAGACAGCGAAGTTTCCGGATTTAAAACGACCCACTTTGTCTGTCTTTTGTTTGCCAGTTTCTTCTAGAAGATTCCTCAAAGAGTATTTTCGACCATACACTTTATCTTAAAGATATTCAATAAAAGTATCTCACAGAATATCCCTACAACAGTGGGATATTTTAGAATCTGGTAACCGCCAGATTCTTCATAATTCACTACCTACCTATTTCTCTGATTTGCATCTATAAATACCACTCTCATAAAGGTAAAAGGTAAGGCTAGATAACTCAACAAATTCTTTGCTAAATTAGATATTCCTTAGTCAGATTCTGAATCCTAACTTTATCATCGGAGGGTTCGTCAGAGGTCCCCCACCCTCTATACGAACTTTTCTATTTTGCAGATATTTCAACCTCATCGAAACACGAACACAACACCCACCTAGATGGTTTCATTTAGCAGAGACCATTAGACGACGCCGCTTCATTAACACGTGGCGTCGAACCAATTTTCGACGAATCAATATATAAATTTTGGATGTATAGATAAACATTCCCTCTAAACTCTCTCTATATCTATCAAACTTTTAAATTTATGTTTGGAAAGTTATAACATTACATGCCTAAGAATATCTTCTAAGAATTTTTTCTTTATAAATGTTTTTTAATAAATTATATTTTAAATTATTATTTCAATTAATTTAAATTTATTTTGAGTTGTATCTATTAAAATATAAGAATATCTAACTTCATCCATGATTTCGTATATTATTCACGAAAAATTATTTATTTATATTCAACTAGAAACTTTATTATTTAAGGTTTTTAAATTAATTTAATAGACGCGGAATATAGATATGTTTACTTTTCTTTTATATATATATATATATATTAATTCGTCGATAATTGGTTTGATGCCACGTGTCAAGGTTCCGGTGTCGTTTAGTAATCTCTCTCGGCCAAACAACAGTATCAATGTTGTCTATGTGTCGTAGAAGGATTGCTATCTTGCAACGCTAGGCTTGCAAAATAGTAAGTTTACCCGGAGGGTGGAGGGTCTCTGGTAAACCCTCCGATGGTTAAGTCAGTGATTTGACTATAAAGTAGGTAATTTGATAGAGATGAATAGAGTAATCTGGCCTTACCCTCCTTACCTCTATGGGGGTGGTATTTATAGGGGATAAACCACCCTTGTGTTAGGTAGATCTGGTGATTTGTTACGAGAAATCTGATGGTTACCGAATTTTGTGGAAAAGATATGAGATCCCCCTTTTTAGTGAGATGTTAGGGGAATCTTTGACTGGGATCCCTTGTGGAGTCAAACGTTAACCATCAGAGAATGTCTAGGAGTGTGATAGGTCAGTGGGTCCACATGAAGTGATCAGCGTGTGATGACTTCGTCCACAAGGTGAGGTGGGGTAGCCGCATGGTCCATCGTGGGGTTTAGTGTGTGGCGAAGTGGGAGTCATCATGCCATGCCAGGTGGACAGACACGTGAGCCCGGTGGGTCCCATCTACCTTGTGTCATTTTCCTTGTCAGCAGGGGGTATTTTCATACCTCTCAGTGGCCCATCGTCGAAGTACAAGAGAAAGAGGCTCTTTTGCTTCGACGCTGATGTGTGGATTCCGGTTGACTTACTAAATAGGTGTTATTTTACCCTATGATGATTATGATTAATTAAGGACTGTGATTAACTAATTGTCACGTTTAGTCTTATGGTGTCACTTAATCAGCCAGAATCTAAGGCAGAGTACCTATCGTGTAGCTAGTCTATTGGAAAGTATCTACGATTTTAATTATCGTACTCCCAGGGAAGTGGCAACGGCTTAGTAGTAACTAGCCTCTTATCCTAACTCTTATCTTATGATCCAGTTATGCAATCTTCATCAAATCTTTTGATGAGAGGGTGATCCATTCTCCACTAGGTTCAAGTCTAATTAACCCTAGAAGTGTTTTAAAGATAAATTCTGATTCTATGTTATACTGTTCCTATATGTTGATTGACCTATGTTCGAGTATTTTTAGATGCATCTTAGCCTGGATTGCAACTATGTTCTGTGTCTAAAGGCGTACCACATCCGAGGTCTCTAATAAACCGCCCTACCTTAATGACGGCCCTACTCACGGTTCGGGACGAAGGCATCCATGAAAGCCCTATGTCACTTCGGGGATCATACCGCTTGCCCTAGCCGCCGGCATAATCGGACTCAGCTCGGCTCCTACCTAGACTACTTTAACAGGCAGGGTGTTCAACATGTTATTTTATCTAGCATGGCAGACACCAATACTAATTGATGCCTGTTAAACTAAACAGGTTATGATTAGACCGTGGTTAGGAATTGTCTATAACCCTAACTTTAGTTTAAAAGAGCACATTAAACATGCAGACATAGTGAATATTTAGCAGGTGGCTATTTCCGGAAAAATATAACAACTTCAACATATAAAACAACTATTCATAAAAATCATAATCAGATGTTCATAATAAGTATTTAGAGAAAAACAATAACAACATATAAGAGAGGGGTATGGGGACTGATGCCATAAAGAAATCACCCTTTACGTAGTCTCGCCGCAGAGCGTACTGCTGTATATGTCGTACTGCCTCCTCTGACTCTGCTCACCAGAACCTTCGGAGGACGCTTCCTCAGCCTAGTAACTGGGCTTTACCTTAATACCCAGCTTAAGCCCAGCCTTGTGGACTGACTCTTCGAACGCCTAGAGCTCTCTTAGGGTTTCCTAACGATACCCCGGGTATTCTATGAACACCGGAAACGAACCTATCTATAGAAACCTAAGATCTGAGACTATTTCTCAGAAACTAAACAAAACACTAATAAGAAAGAAAACAGAGATCTGAGTCTCTGAGTGAGTTGTGTACTGGAAAATTGTACACTGGAGACCACTAAATGACTCAGATCGAGTGGAGAGGGATGAATTCAACTGCTGGAGGCCTAGGGTATTTATAGCAGCTTCCAGGAGTGAAAATCTCTGAAAAATTCGATGTGGGACAGCTTCTGGCGGTTCGGGACGCCCGTCCCGGTTCGGGACGCCCGTCCTGGTTCGTTGACCAGGTTCGGGACGCCCGTCCCGGGTCAGGACGCCCGTCCTGGCGGTTTGACTGGGTCGGGACGCCCGTCCCGGGTTCGGGACGCCCGTCCCGGACCTTTGACCGGGTCAATATTTCCAAAAATTGCGTTTTTGCCCCAGAATTTGCTATTTTCGTCTACTTTTCACCTGACACTTCCAAAATCATAAAAACCGTGAAATCAAGTAAATAATAAACAATTAATGTCAATTTACTCTCAATTTCACATTAAAACATATATAAAAACATGCTAAAAATGTGATACGATTTTCGCGTATCAGATAACCCCACACTTAGCTTTTTGCTTGTCCTCAAGCAAAGTCTACATGGAGTTAGTGATTCTAAACCGTAGTGCAGTCACTTAAATTCCTAGTCATGTTTTTATTCCAAAAATTCTTCAGACAATTCTTAATACAAGTCTGATTGGTTAGGTTGCTATGACAAGGTCTCAGATGTTTTTAGTAGTTTGTTATGATCAGGCAGAAAACAAATCAACAACTAGGTTGAACCTTTCTCTTAGTCATAGGGTCTTCCTGATGTGTAGTGTGTGTACTAGTCCAGACCAGATAGTCAACACAATGGCTCCTATCTTAACTGCTACCAGATAACCCTTCGACCTATCGCTAGACATGCTGATAACAGATAACTTTCTGAGTTCTGAGCTTTGGTGATAAGATTTTTAACGTTTTAGCACTTAGTTATTTTCTTTATAGATTCAGGGTATTTCGAGTCTGCTTAGAACACGTCAACTTCAACTACCCATGTAACGAGTCCCACTCCGATGACTCCCAGACCTACACGGCCTTAGGGCATCAGGCTTTAAATTCCCCGAAGGAGTGGTGCTCGAGTAGCGAAGGCCGCTGGCAAACTACCCTTATTATAATTAATTTCCTTAAGTTCTTTTCACTTTTAGCTCAGAGTCTCATCTAGTCGTTCTAACTGCCAATATATCCACAACTGGTCTAGTTTTATCTAGTTAAGTCTCGAATAGGCAATTGGTTGAGGTTTCTAATCCAGACAGGGTTGTGCTCAGTTATCAGGAATTCCCTATTCCTAGTCAATCAGTCCAAGATAGCTATTAACTATCTCCTACTAACCATAACATACTACCTACATATCATAGACATAAGCAATTTGTTTAACCAAGCATACTGCATTTAGAAGTCTGAAAGACGGAAAGATTTTGAAAAAATTTTGGAAGGGTGTGAAAATACAGGGAAAATAAGCAAAAGCATGCGAAAAATTTTTCAAACTGCTAAGTGCACCGTGCACTGCTACCCCACACTTAAGGCTGGCACTGTCCTCAGTGGTCATGCACATCTACCCCACATTTATTTGGAAACAAGAAATAAAACACAAAAGAGTCTTACCCCACACTTATTTGAAAATAAGTAAAACAGAAAAGAAAGCATTCTGTATTGGTAAGTAAGACATAAAATAAAAAAATGATGCAAACAATTCTGTATTTCATATAAATCAATTTTATACACAGATTCATACGTCATACAGCCCAGACATGCTTATATACATAGAACAAGAAAAACAAAAGAAAAGAAAGAAAAGAGAAAGAGAGAGACTAAGAACCCGGCGGGTCGCCGTCCAGTGGACCGAGGTCTGTTAAGTCGAACTCGAAGTTTTCCGCTACTCGAGAAGTCTGCTGATGTATCTCCTCGGTCCTGCTGGTGGTCATGGCGATCCTGTCATCCATCATCGCCAAACGTTTGTCAATCCTCTTCATCATCGTCAGCCGTCTGTCAATCCTCTCCATGTCTCGACTGTATCGGGCTGATAATTCTGCCAATCCGTGCGACATGTGTCGTTCGAAGGCAGTACGTGGCACGAACGTCTCGGATGGAGGGATCTGTGCTGGAGCTGCTTCTGATGCCGATGCTTGTCCTGGCTGATCCGTGTGGATGGTGTAGCGGCCGCTCGCATCCCGGACAACCATTCCCATGTTCCGTAGGATGGTAAAGTCAGCGGGAACGGTGGTCGGGGCGACCAGGGTCAGCTCTGAGCTCTCTATATCCAATTCCAGGTAGTGAGCTATCCTGGTGATGAATGGCCCGAGCCCCAAACACTGTTTCCGAGTGTCTGTAGCAAAACCCCTCATGATGACCGTGATAAGTCGAGCCATCTCTACTGTGGCTCCCATATGCATGTTGGCCAAGAGAAATGTCTCCATCTGGGTGACAGTTCCAGGGGCCGTCCTTCGTCCTGACAGTGTATGTGCAATGATAGCATGCAGGTAACGAAGAGTAGGATAAATACCTGTGGCCTTTGAGGAGCCGTGCTGGTAGGGAACACCCGTCATACAGATCTGAGCCCAAGCAGTGGAGACATCTGCAGAAGTGAAGTCCCGAACTGCTGTGGTGTAGGCGGACGTATCCAGCTCCTCTCTCTGCCAGATACCCAAAGCGATGCCGAACTCGGCCATGCTCATCGACCGATCTATTCCGCCTAAGCGGAATGTGATCTGCTCCTGGTGGCATGCAAAGGATGCATAGAACTCACATACCAGCTCCAGGTACGTGGGCTCTGTGACGATGAATACTCGACTGTAGGGTAGTACATCGAGTATGCGTCTGATCTCAGCCTCTACTCCCAGTGTCTGTACGGCTGCCCAATCCAAGGTTCTGCCCGTCAGTATCGTGCGTCCGATGAATCCGTGGCATCTCTCCTGATATGCTGTGCTGGAGGGAAACAGCATAAAAGGGTGCGTTACTGAGGTGACTGTCATAGTGGATGTGGTACGAGCACGTTTGGCAGCCATTTGGTTTGAAAGTGTTTGAGAGACTTTTGGGGAGTTTAGGTAGGAAGGAAGGTTCGAATTCGAATTCTGGAGGTGAATTTGAATTCAAAAGGGTGAAATTAGGCTAGGGAAAGATTTCGAAATTTTTGGCGGGAAATTCGAATTTTGGAGGGAAATTCGAATTTGGAAGGAAATTTAAAATTTAAATTTTGGAGGGAAATTTGAAATTTTAAATTTGAAAAGTTTGCCAAAGGAAAAGAGAGAGAGTTATTTGAGAGAGGTGGATTTTTGGAAGTGAATTTTGAGGGAAAAATGAAAAAATTGAAATTTTATAGAAGGGGCGGCCTTCGGGACGCCCGTCCCGGAGGCAGGACTCCCGTCCCGCTGGACGCCCGTCCCGGGTTGCATCGGGACGCGTGCCAATTCCGAAAAAAATATATATTATTATTTTTTTTTCGTAATTCCCTGAAAATCTCAAAATACCAAAAATAATTATAATTTTTAACAATGCTTCATGTTTATCCAATCAAGTTCAGAAGTTGTTAAAAACTCTATGCAGAAATTTCTCAATCTCACTTTTTCGAAAATCATAACTACCCTAATTTAAATTCAGCGAGAAAAACAAAAAAAATATGAGTTTATACAATTTAGTTAATGAAAAATAAACTGTACTTGCAAAATTTTCGTTTTTCATAGAAATAAATTGTCTGAAGAAAATTGTTAAAAATAAAGGACCCCCTTAAAAATGGTTGAAAATAGAAAAATATGGGTCAATTATTCAAGTTTCAGTTCAAACTTATTATTTGCTGAAAATAAAAGAAAAAGAATCTTCCCTTTTTAACGATTTCTATCTCTGATCTCCTGTAGCTCTGCCTGGATATTTCGCATTTCTTGTAGCTCTGCTCGTATGTTGCGCATCTCTTCCTGATGGTTCCTCTGTTCCTTAAAAATTTCCAACATTTCTTGGAGTATTTGCACGTTTTGGCGCTCTATCGTGGTTCTGAGTTGGGTTACTTCAGAACCTAGGGTTAGAACAGCCTGATATGTTCGTCTTAGTCCGCCTGGTATTGTCTGAGTCATGGCGCTTATCCTGTGGGATATATCATCTACCCGGGCAGCTAAGGCTGCTTGAGAGCTGTTAGTGCTATCCTCTGATGAAAGTGGTCGGTTGTTGAGTGCGGGGGATACAGGAGTATACTCAGGAAATTTTGGGGTGTATTCAGGTGATTCAGGAGTATATTCGGGAGATGCGGGAGTGTATTCGGGAGAAGCAGGAGTATACTCGGGAGAAGCAGGAGTATACTCGGGAGAAGCAGGGGCTGTTTGGAGCTCTGGGAAGGTGTTATTTTCTAATTCGTCCAGGATATCCTGGGCTCTTGTTCCCTTCATCTCTGAGTGCACAGTCTGGTTAGAAATAACAAAAACAAAAACAGGAAAGTAAAATAGAAAAACAAATAAAACATTTTTATGGATTTTGATTTTTATTTAGAAAGCAGGTAAATTTCCTTAATATGGTTTTAGAATAATTTTCTAAAATTTGATTATCCTAAGTGTCTTAATTTCAGATAACATCTAAAATTAATTAATTATGATAATCCTATATTCAGGAAAGTGATTGCCTAACTGGTATAACATAAATGTTAATCAAAAGTCTAGGTTACTACCGTTACCTATCATAAGTCTCTAGAATTGTGGCCAATAATCCTAAATTCATTATGATGTTTCCCCGGCAACGGCGCCAAAAATCTGATGTGTGGATTCCGGTTGACTTACTAAATAGGTGTTATTTTACCCTATGATGATTATGATTAATTAAGGACTGTGATTAACTAATTGTCACGTTTAGTCTTATGGTGTCACTTAATCAGCCAGAATCTAAGGCAGAGTACCTATCGTGTAGCTAGTCTATTGGAAAGTATCTACGATTTTAATTATCGTACTCCCAGGGAAGTGGCAACGGCTTAGTAGTAACTAGCCTCTTATCCTAACTCTTATCTTATGATCCAGTTATGCAATCTTCATCAAATCTTTTGATGAGAGGGTGATCCATTCTCCACTAGGTTCAAGTCTAATTAACCCTAGAAGTGTTTTAAAGATAAATTCTGATTCTATGTTATACTGTTCCTATATGTTGATTGACCTATGTTCGAGTATTTTAGATGCATCTTAGCCTGGATTGCAACTATGTTCTGTGTCTAAAGGCGTACCACATCCGAGGTCTCTAATAAACCGCCCTACCTTAATGACGGCCCTACTCACGGTTCGGGACGAAGGCATCCATGAAAGCCCTATGTCACTTCGGGGATCATACCGCTTGCCCTAGCCGCCGACATAATCGGACTCAGCTCGGCTCCTACCTAGACTACTTTAACAGGCAGGGTGTTCAACATGTTATTTTATCTAGCATGGCAGACACCAATACTAATTGATGCCTGTTAAACTAAACAGGTTATGATTAGACCGTGGTTAGGAATTGTCTATAACCCTAACTTTAGTTTAAAAGAGCACATTAAACATGCATACATAGTGAATATTTAGCAGGTGGCTATTTCCGGAAAAATATAACAACTTCAACATATAAAACAACTATTCATAAAAATCATAATCAGATGTTCATAATAAGTATTTAGAGAAAAACAATAACAACATATAAGAGAGGGGTATGGGGACTGATGCCATAAAGAAATCACCCTTTACGTAGTCTCGCCGCAGAGCGTACTGCTGTATATGTCGTACTGCCTCCTCTGACTCTGCTCACCAGAACCTTCGGAGGACGCTTCCTCAGCCTAGTAACTGGGCTTTACCTTAATACCCAGCTTAAGCCCAGCCCTGTGGACTGACTCTTCGAACGCCTAGAGCTCTCTTAGGGTTTCCTAACGATACCCCGGGTATTCTATGAACACCGGAAACGAACCTATCTATAGAAACCTAAGATCTGAGACTATTTCTCAGAAACTAAACAAAACACTAATAAGAAAGAAAACTGAGATCTGAGTCTCTGAGTGAGTTGTGTACTGGAAAATTGTACACTGGAGACCACTAAATGACTCAGATCGAGGAGAGGGATGAATTCAACTGCTGGAGGCCTAGGGTATTTATAGCAGCTTCCAGGAGTGAAAATCTCTGAAAAATTCGATGTGGGACAGCTTCTGGCGGTTCGGGACGCCCGTCCTGGTTCGTTGACCAGGTTCGGGACGCCCGTCCTGGGTCAGGACTCCCGTCCTGGCGGTTTGACTGGGTCGGGACGCCCGTCCCGGGTTCGGGACGCCCGTCCCGGACCTTTGACCGGGTCAATATTTCCAAAAATTGCGTTTTTGCCCCAGAATTTGCTATTTTCGTCTACTTTTCACCTGACACTTCCAAAATCATAAAAATCGTGAAATCAAGTAAATAATAAACAATTAATGTCAATTTACTCTCAATTTCACATTAAAACATATATAAAAACATGCTAAAAATGTGATACGATTTTCGCGTATCAGACGCACTTTCGTGACTCTTATTGTGAGTTGGTTTATTCGGCGAACTCGGACCTTTTGGCGGGGTAGTCGAAGTCTCTGGTGACGGTTTGTTTTCTTGGTGCGGGGTCATGCATCTATGATGGCAGTTCGGTTATCGAGGGGGCAGTTGACGTTTGCGTGTTCAGAGGTGGCGTCGTTTACGTTTCCCTACGCGCGAGTAATGATGGTGCCGCACGTGAGCTGTCAGAGACTTGACCTTTGGTGTGACTGCGACCCGGCTGGAGTCAGGTTCGGGCGAAGCTTGCTGGGGAAGCTTCACCATTTTTTAATTTTATTTCCTTCTATAAATAGCCTGCTCACGTCCCTTTTGGGGGACTTTTTTTCTTTCCTTCTTCAACTTTCCTTTGCGAAATGTTTGCAGTTCTACTTCAAACTTCCTAAAAATCCTTCTGCTTTCCTCAATTTCTTCTCGGTGATTCGGTTCTCCCTTTGCAATTACTTCAAGCTTTCTTCATCTCCTATATTATCTCAGGTAAAGGGGCATTATTGTTGCCTGTGTTTTTGTTTTTGCACTATCATTACGATTTTGTTAAAGTGTTTGAGGGTTTTAGCACGTTTTTGGGTTCTGTTCTTGGTGCTGGGGAAATGGTTTTTTCTTGGGAAAAGGGTGGTTATGGGCGTTTGGAGTGATTTTAGGATGGGTTTTCAGGTGAGAGTTTTTCTGGGATGATGAACTGGTTGGAGGCGGAGTGTGGGGACTTTAGTTCTGATAGGATTTTTTTGTGTTTGTAGATATGTCGAATTCAGAGAGTGCCGAGGTCCACTTCCAAAACCAGCTCTGATAGTTCCAGTGCAACCAATAGTGAGAGACGGGGTACTGGCAGTGGGAGGAGAGCCAGTACTTCGAGTGAGGAGAGCTCGAGTGGAGGGGAACAGGAGACTAACTCAGAGCAAACATTGGAAACGAATGATGGAATTTTTGTAGTCCCCAGTGTCCGCACTTCGGCCGAGGGATCCCTCACCGGCCCAACTATCCCCGTGGCTATCCCCTTAGACCCTAGGGTGTCTAGGAACCTTGATGGCGGAGTGACAGCCACAGGCCTATCTTCTAGAGACTTGCCTGACTCCAGTATCCTCGAAGGCGAGGGTGCGGACTCCGACCATTTCGAAGAGCTCCCGAAAACCAAAAACAGGTTGGAGGGGGATTTCACCCTAAGCAACAACACCATTAGTTTAGACCTTCCCCTATTGTCCACTGAAATAGACCGGAGTAGATTTAGGTTGATCCATCTTCAGGTGTGCGGGGTCATGTCTAACTCCTATATTCACATCCCGTACGACCATTTCCTTTATGGCCTCAGCCTTCCTTTGGACCCCGCATTCTGTGATTTCTTGAACTTAGTTAAGTGTCAGCCCGCCCATGTCCATCCAAATGGGGTTAGGTACTTCGTCTCCCTTACTGTACTGTGTAGGAGAAGAGGCGTAGAAGTCTCCAAACTTTTGTTAAGGACATTTTTCACAGTCCTCCGTATGAACAACCTCACCTTGTCACTCCGACCCCGTCCTAGAGTAGTTACACTTTTTTATCCTCCTCCCAATAAGTTAGGTCAATGGAGAGAGAAGTGGGTTTGTGTGGAGTCCAGAATGGGCTTCCCATTTTACCCGAAGTGTAAGGCACTTCGTACTTGGTCTCTTGTGAAGAGGAATACCAGGTATTCCAATTCTGATAAGAAGTTCCTGGACTATATCCGGAGCGAACTAGGAGATAGCCCCAAGACCCAGTCCAAAGTCTTTTTGACTAGCGAACTTATCACTGATGAGAGTCGTCATGCCTGTGGGATAGGCAGGCCGGCGGTCGACGACCGGCGGAGAGAGCTGGGGCTCGAAGACAACGGAGAATACCCGGTGTGGAAGTTGCACCCGGGGAGGGTATTCTTGAATGAGTGTCCGGTGTGTTCTAATCCCCGAAGTTCGGGCTGCCCCGTGGCAAAGGGTAGAGTGGGCTCTATGTCCTGGGTCATTTGACTTGGGTTTTTCCACTTTTGTTTTTTTTCTTTTCTTTTTGCCCCATATTTACTAACTTCTCCTTGTCTGGTTATGACAGATATGCGGATGAATTTCATGGCCCGTCGCAAAGCGGAGATGCGAGCCTGGGGTGATGCTACGCAGCGGGGTGGTGTGAACCCAGCCCGGGTCGTGGAGCGGTCTGCCATTCTTGTGGCTATAGGACCTTCGTCTTCGGGTTCCCCGGTGCCCTCCACTTCAGCCCGCTCACCTGCCGAGGGCTCGCCTCAACCACCTCGGTCCAAGGGGAAGGAGCCCCTTCGTTCTACCCTGGCCAAGCAGGCACGCGAGGGGGACGAGACGGAGCCAAGAAAGAGGGCTTCGCAGGGACCCAAACTGTCGGAGTCCTCTGAGCTAAGGGAGCTGGCTCCTACCATGACTGAACGGATAGCACTTCGGGAGGCACAAGGCGGTAGCCCTTCTAGGACTTCATCCTGCTCCTGGACCCAAGAGGGGTTTAAGGCTCCGGAGTCAAGGAGGGAGTTGGATTCCCTAGCCCTCGAAATCCAACCAGCTTCGCCTCCTTTGAAGAACTTTCCATTGTCGGACCATAGGTCAGGGAGGCTCTTCGGGAAGGCGGTTCTTCATAGGGCCATGGATTTCAACCTGTCTCACAACCTCGAGCGGGCTGCCATGGGTGTGGAGAACACCATCGGGCACATTGGAGCCCATCTGTCCTAGGTAATTTGTTAGACCGAAGTGTTGGCCCTTCATATTTATCTTTTGTTTGACCCTTTTCTCACCCTTTTGTTGTTTGTCTCTCAGGTCTCCGCTTACATCACCCATCTCTCCAGAGTTGCCTCCTCTGCCAAGACCTCGCAAATCCAGATGGGGGCTCTGGAGAAGAAGTGTGTGGAGCTGGAGAACCAGCTCTCAGCCAAGGACCAGTCCTTGGTTGTTGCAGAGGGCAAACTCCGATCAACCAAAGAGAACGTAGCTTTGGTGGTTGTGGAGAAGGACAGGCAGTCCTCAAGCCTGACCATCCTTCAAAGGGCGAATGAGGACTTGAAGGTCCAACTCCGCGACCTTGACAAACGGTTGAGGGAGGAGAGCTCGAAGAGGCGGGAGGCCGAGTCCAAGGTAGCCCATCTGGAGTCTGCAGAGTACACTGCCCAGGTGGTGAACGAGTTTCGGAACTCCGAGGGGTACGGGGACGAGGTCTACCTAGCGGCTAGCGGCTTCTACAACCGGGGGTGTGCCCATGCACTCCGCTGTCTTCACCACCTCGTTCCTAACAAAGTGCAGTTGTGCAGGATCTTTGGGGGCACCTACGCTAACCCTGACTTCAGGAGTGGGTGTGACTTCGTCCCCTTCACTGAGAGTGAACTGGCGGAGATCGCAGCCTACGACGAAAAGGAGGGAAGGCAATAGTGTCTGCCTGCACCATTCCACCATGTCTTGGAAGAGTTGTGTCTGCAACTGAGGGGAGAGGCTGAAGCGGGCGAAGTCGTCGGGACTGAGGCTACTCCAGTTTCTTATGTTGCTCCGGATGACATCGCCGCGGCCCTTGAAGAGTCGGCCATGGAAGCAGAGCCCGAAGTGGGGGAGCGGGCTATAGTTGTAGTGGATGCTTCGGCCGAAGTGGCTCCTCCTTCGGTTGAAGCTCCCCCCTCAATGTAAACTTTTTTTTTTGTACATTTTGTAAGTTAATGAAACTCGCTGTTTTTGCCATCTTCTTACTTCGAACTTTTGTTTGCATGTTGTGTACTTTGTCCAATTTAATAAGCCAAGCAGATAATTTAAACGACTTAAGCTACTTGAACAATAAGCCTTCAACAAACTTCTAACAAGTGTGATGACTCCGAAAATAATAAGCTTTCAACAAACTTCTAACAAGTGTGATGACTCCAAAAATAATAAGCCTTCAACAAACTTCTAACAAGTGTGATGACACTGAAAATAATAAGCCTTCAACAAACTTCTAACAAGTGTGATGGCTTCGGAAATAATAAGCCTTTCCTGGTGCTTCGCCAAAGAGCAACACGGTTTTAAGACAGTGGCTCAGTTCCAAGTTAAATTACTCCGGTGACGAGACACGACGACTTCACCGATAAACAAAACGGAATAAAGGGACCTATCTTGTAATGGATTGCGGCAGAGTATTTATTGGTTTTGGTTGACTTCGTAGTATCTCTTGTGAGAACTCAGACAAAATATTTCTTCAAGTGGTTGGCGTGCCAGTGATTGGGAAGTATTATTCCCTCTTGGTCCATGAGGCGGAATGTTCCCCGGCGGACTTCGTCTTTGATCAGGTATGGGCCTTCCCAGTTTGGTGTGAGTTTATTTGCAGTGATGTGCCTTGTAGTCCCCTCGACCTTTCGGAGTACCCAGTCTCTGACACCTAATGGCCTGTTAACCAAGTTTTTGTTGTGGGTGAGTTTGGTTGCCAGCTTGAATTTATCTGCTCTTAGGCGGACAGTTATTCATTTTTCTTCTAGTAAATCCAGATCTAAGCAGCGTTGGCGTTTATTACCCTCCTTGTCATATGTAGAAATTCTGTAGGATGGGAGTGCAAGTTCGGCTGGTGAGACTGCCTCTGATCCAAAAACAAGGGCATAGGTTGTTTCTCCTATGGGGCCCCTAGCCAAAGTCTGCACTGCCCATAAGGCAGCTGGGAGTTCGTCAACCTATTTGTTAGACTTCCCTTCCAGACCTTTTTTAAGTGCGGCAAGGACCAGTTTGTTTGCGGCTTTGGCTTGTCCATTTCCTTGACTGTGTGCAACAGATGACTTCCAGTGTTTGATCCCTAGGCGGTTGCACTCTGCCGTGAATTTGGTGGCGAACTGAGTGCCGTGATCCGATACGATGACTCGTGGTACTTCGTACCGGCACGGGACAAAGTCGTGGAGGAAGTTGAGCATATTTTCCTCCGTGGACGCGGCCAGGGGTTTTGCTTCGATCCACTTGGAGAAGTAGTCTACGACCACGATCAAGTATTCGTGATGTCCACGGGCCTTGGGGAATTTGCCTATAAGGTCGATTCCCCACATATCGAAGGGCCAGGCTGCCAGTACATGAGTTTGTGGAACTGATGGTAAGCGGGGAATTCTGCCAAACCTTTGGCAAGTATCACAGTGCTTCACGTAGTTTTCTACATCCCTTCATAGTGTCATCCAATAGTAACCCTGATTGATCACCTTTTCTGCCAAGGGTCTCGATCTGGAATGTCCACAGCAGATTCCCTCATGTAATTCTTCCAGAATTGTCCGAGTGAGGTCGAGCGGTATACAACAGAGAAGTGGTTTGGAGAAAGAGCGATTGGACATGATATTGTTGAGTACATTGTATCGGGCCGCGCATTAGAGGATTTGTCTGGCTTTAGCCTTGTCTTCTGGCAGGATATCTGAGGATATGAAGTCCTTCAGCTCGTCGATCCATGTGGTTGAGTCAGGTGTTGAAGTCAGGATCGGCGAGATATGTTCTAGAGCTGAGATTCGAATTATCTGGACGTCGAGGTCGTTGGGAGCTTCTTCGGACGCTATTTTAGCCAGTTTGTCTGCTACTTCGTTGTGGCTATGGTCTACTTTTGTAAGGGTGAAGTACTGAAACTGAGCAACCAGCTGGGACACCCTTTCCGCGTAGGCTTTTAGGTTGTCAGAGTTGACTGTGAACTCATTGTTGACCTGTCCCACAACAACCTGGGAGTCGCTGAATACCTTGAGCGATCTCACTCCCGAATCTAAGGCCCATTGCATCCGATAACCAAGGCCTCGTACTCCGCTTGATTGTTGGACATGGGATAGTCGAGTCAGACGCAGCGGACTTCTTCGTGCTGCCCGAAGGGTGATTTAATGGTGGCCCCTACTCTGACTCCCTTTGCGTTTACTGCTCCATCCACCATCATTGTCCATGCCTCGTTTGCCGGGAGAGTGAGGGTCGTTTCTTTGTCGGGGATGACTTCGGAGAACGACAGTTCGGCCAGAAAATCCGACAGAGCTTGGGCCTTGATCGCGGTTCGGGGTGCGAAGGTGAGGTCTAGGCCGCATAGTTCGATGGACCATCGAAGCATCCTCCCTGATTGGTCCAACTTATGAAAGATTTGCTTAAGAGGATGATTGGTGTATACTACTACGGAGTGGGATTTGAAGTACGCCCGGAGTTTCCGAGTGGTGATGACCAGAGCGTAAGCTAGTTTCTCAATGTATGAGTAGCGTACTTCGGCATCCCTCAGTACTCTGCTTACGAAGTATACAGGAAGTTGTTGGTCGTCCGTCTCTCGGCTTAAGGCATATGCGATTGCTTGTTGTGAAGCTGATAGGTATAAATACAAGACTTCGCCTGAAGTGGGGACGCTCAATAGTGGTGGGTTCGCCAAGTAGCTCATTAAATCTTCCCAAGCTTTTGTGCATTCTTCGTCCCACCGGAAGTTTTTTCCAGCAATTTTCAAGGCTTTAAAGAACGACATACACCTCTCGGCGGACTTGGACACAAATCTTCCTAGGGCAGCTATGCAGCCGTTGAGCCGTTGTATGTCCTTAACGCACCAGGGCTCGGCTAAGTTCCGTATTGCTTCGATCTTTCGGGGGTTAGCTTCGATCCCGCGCTCGGACATCATAAAGCCGAGGAATTTTCTCAACTTCACTCTGAACATGCATTTCGCCGGGTTGAGTTTAAGTCCGTACTCCGAAAGAGTGGCGAATGTTTCTTCAAAATCATCCAAGTGAGAATGTCCACGTTTGGTCTTAACGACCATATCATCCACATAAGTTTCTACGTTCTGGCCTATGTGACCTCGCATGATTTTGTTCATCATCCTTTGGTAAGTGGCACCTGCGTTCTTCAGTCCGAACGACATCATGTCTTAACAGTAGATGGCTCCTGCGGCCCGGAAGGATGTGTGGATTTGATCTTGTGGTCTCATTCGGATTTGATGATAGCCGGAAAAGGCATCCATGAAGCTGAGGAACTTGAATCCCGAAGTAGAGTCCACAAGGGCATCGATGCGAGGTAGTGGGTAACAGTCCTTCGGGCAGGCTTTGTTCAAGTCTGTGTAATCCACACACATTCTCCACTTCCCTCTTGCTTTTTGACTATTACTACGTTGGCCAACCACGAGGGGTACTCAACCTCGCGGATGAGTTTTGATTCTAGTAGTTTCCGGACCTCGGCTTGCATTCCTTTGAGTTTGTCTTCTCCGAATTGTCTAGGTTTTTGCTTAACTGGTTTAAACGTGGGGTCGATGTTGAGCCTGTGCTCTGCGATGTCGAGGGAAATCCCGGGCATATCCTTTGTACGCCAAGCGAAGTTGTAGAGGTGAGTGGAGAGGAACTGGGTCATCTCCTCCTTCATCGACGGTGGCATCTCACTTCCTATCTGGACTTTTTGGTCGGGATAGTTAGGGTGTATCGTGACTTCGTCGAACTCTTTTATTTCAGGAATGTCTACGACCTGTAAGAGTGTCGACTGGGCGAGGGTGGAGACTTCTGCGTGTTCTCTGGTCGTTATGATTGACCCAACTGTCGCTGGAGGCGACTTAATTTCTGAGTGCTGTCGGGACTTCACCATGTGAGCGAGTAGGCTTTTGGGGCTGCTCTTGACGTAGCCCACTCCGCCCTGTGTGGCAAATCGGACTTGTTGATGCGATGTGGAGATGACGAGCTCGAAGGCGGCATGCGCCGGGGTTCCGAGAATGGCGTTGTAGGGGGAGTCAATGTCTACCACGTAGAATTTGATCTCCTCTTCGCGTGTGCAGGCACCAGAGCCAAGAGTGACTTTAATCTTGACCGTTCCCTTCACATTGATCTTGTGAGCGGTGAAGCCTTCCAGAATCATATTGCTGGGTTTCAAGTAACTGTCATTCATCTCCATTTCCTTAAAATACTTGTGGTACAGGATATATTTTCTGGTTCCGGTGTCAATCAGTACACTTTTGACTCGATATTTATCGATTCCTTGTCTGGTCATGCCCACTTCGAGGACGATGGGGGTGACGCGGGCCTCTTCGTTCAACTCAAGGTCTTGATCGGAGAAGATAATTGGCTCATGAGGGAGCGTGCCGAAGTGAGACTCCAGAGAAGGCTTACTCAAGTTATAGATTTTCTTCTTTATCTTTTTGATGGATTCGTACCGAGGGGTTATGACCTCGATTACTCGGTCGGGCCTTCCCTCGGGTTGTTTGTCCGGTTTGCGCTCCTTCTGCTGCCCACCTCGGGCTAACCTTTCGATCATCCGCTTGAATTGATAACAATTCTCGGTCGTGTGTCCGTAGTCCTGGTGAAAGCCGCAAAACTTCGCGTTATCTCGAACGGATCGACTAGAGGTCCGTGCCGACGCGGGCTCTCTCATTCCGAGCTTCTCCCTGACGGTGGCGATGAGGTGTTCTTTGGACTTCATCAGAGTGACTGCTTCGGTCCTTCGTGTCCTGTTCTTACCCTGTCGGCCTTGGGGGATGCTTCCCTGTACCTTTCTTTTCTCCGATAGTGTGACCCTAGAGAGCTTCCTTCGGCAAGGGCAACCTTTCGGGCCACACTGAACACTTCGCCGATGGTCTTGGGCTTGCGGAGTTGGAGTTCAGTGTATAGCATTTTTTATAGGAAGCCGCCCTCGAAGCAGGTGATGGCTGTGTCTTGGGTAATTCCGTCGATCTCATCGTGCACCTTTTTGAAACGCTCTAGGTATTCGAGTAGGGTTTCATCATCCTTTTGCTTGACATTGGCGAGGTTGCCTCTAGTCTTGGGGATTGTGCCCGCTGTACTGAATTTATCCAGGAAGGCCTTCTCGAGTGTCTGCCAAGAGTCAATCGAACCTGGTTTCAAAGAAGTGAACCAAGTCAGGGCTCTATCATTCAGGGTGTCGGGGAAGGCCTTGCATAGTATCACTTCGTCAGTCGTCACAAGGTCCATGGATGATCTATATCTGCAAATGTGCTCGTCGGGTTTGCTTTGACCGGTGTATAGGACGAATGTTGGGATTTTCAATTGCGGGTCCGATATGGTGAGGTGGATCCACTCCGCAAAGGGCCCGGTGTAGGTTGGTCGGTTCTTCTTTGTCTTGTCCTTCCGAGCTGGCTCCGGACTCCGTTCCTGTCTATTTCGCTTCGATTGATGTCCATTACGGCGTCCCCTTTCTCTGTTTGGTTGGCCGGATGGCTGGCTCTCACCCACTTCGCTGATGGAGCGAAGTGGCTTTTTGGCGGATGTGTTCTGGCCCCTCGTCTGCCAGCTCGCCCCATTCTTAGATCGCGGGGGTAGGGTTTCCGCAGGGTCTCGGTCATTGTCGGAGAAGGGAGGGGGCGAAAGGCCTTGACGACGGTACGCAGCACGGAGTTGTTTCCATTATTTTGAAAGATCACGCTCTGCTCAGAGTTGCTCAATCACCTTCCGTAGGTCTTGGACCTCCTCAGCCCGCTCGTTCTCTGTGGTCCGCTTTCCATTGAGATGGTCGCAGAGGTCAGGCGATTTGCGGGGTGAGCCGCGGGGCCTAAGCGTTCCACGACTGACCGCGGTTGTGGTCGGTCGGGGACGGAGGATTGAGCCGCGCGATGAGTTTCATGGTGAGACATGGGAACCGTGGTGTCAGGGCGGCTCCTCCATTCGTTCGATCGTCGTGACATTCTGATCTTGAAAAGTGGAAAAGAAAGATGTTTACGTTTCTCGGTAACGGAACTAAACTGATTCGTCGAAAATTGGTTTGTTGCCACGTGTCAAGGTTCCGGTGTCATTTAGTGATCTCTCTCGGCCAAACACCAGTGATACGCGAAAATCGTATCACCTTTTTAGCATGTTTTTATGTATGATTTTGGGTGAAATTGAGGACAAATTGATCTTAATTATTTGTTATTTACTCAATTTCACGGTTTTTATGATTTTGGAAGTGTCAGGTGAAAAGTAGACGAAAACAGCAAATTTTGGGGCAAAAACGCAATTTTTGGAAATGTTGACTCGGTCAAAGGGTCAGGCCGGGCGTCCCGAACCCGGGACGGGCGTCCCGACCTAGTCAAACCATCGGGACGGGCATCCCGACCTGGTCAACAGATCAGGACGGGCGTCCCGAACCCCCAAAACCAGTCCCACATCGAATTTTTGATGAAAAATCACCCCGGGAAGCTGCTATAAATACCCCATGCCTCAATCAGTTGAAATCATTCCTCTGCACTCGATCTGAGTCATTCAGAGACTTCCAGTGTACAATTCTCGAGCACACAAGTCACTAAGAGACTCGGGTTTCAGTTTCAGTTTTCTTTCTTTCTTTAGTGTTTCGTTTTCTTAGATTCTGAGAAATAGTCTCAGATCTTAGGCTTCGATAGATAGGTTCGTTTTTGGTATTCATAGAATACCGGGATTTCGTTAGGAGATCCTAAGAGAGAGATAGGGTGCGTGTTCTTAGTCAGATTAGGGCAATTTGCTTAAGCCCGGGATGTAAGGTAAAGCAATTGCTACTAGGTCTGAGGAGCGTTCTCCGAAGGCTCTGCCGAGCAGAGTAGGATCGAGCAGTCAGGAGCATACAGGAGCTGCAGCGCCGGCTGGACCTGCATAGAGTGGTGATTACTTTATGACAGTGGGTCCCCTAGACGAGGTTCTGCATGTTTACGAATTGTTTTATCTAAATATTAATTTGAATATCAGATTACGATTCTTATGAATATCTGTTTTATATGTTGAAGTTGTTATGATTTTCCGGAAATAGCCACCTGCTTAATATTCACTATGTCTTCATGTTTAATGTGCTCTTTTAAACTAAAGTTAGGGTTATAGACAATTCCTAACCACGGTCAAATCATAACCTGTTTAGTTTAACAGACATCAATTAGTATTGGTGTCTGCCATGCTAGATAAAATAACCTGCTGAACACCCTACCTGTTAAAGTAGTCTAGGTAGGGGCCGAGCTGAGTCCGATTATGTCGGCGGCTAGGGCAAGCGGTATGATCCCCGAAGTGACATAGGGCTTTCATGGATGCCTTCATCCCGAACCGTGAGTAGGGCCGTCATTAAGGTAGGGCGGTTTATTAGAGACCTCGGATGTGGTACGCCTTTAGACACAGAACATAGTTGCAATCCAGGCTAAGATGCATCTAAAATACTCGAAGATAGGTCAATCAACATATAGGAACAATATAACATAGAATCAGGACTCATCTATAAAACACTTCTAGGATTAATTAGACTTAACCCTAGTGGAGAATGAATCACCCTCTCATCAAAGTATTTGATGAAGATTGCATAACTGGATCATAAGATAGGAGTTAGGATAAAAGGCTAGTTACTACTAAGCCGTTACCACTTCCCTGGGAGTACGATATTTAACTTAATAAAATCGTAGATACTTTCCAACAGACTAGCTACACGATAGGTACTCTGCCTTAGGTTCTGGCTGATTAAGTGACACCATAGAGACTAAATGTGACAATTAGTCCATCACAGTCCTTAATTATTCATAATCAACATAGGGTAAAATAACACCTATTTAGCACGTCAACCGGAAACCACATCAGATTTTTGGCGCCGTTGCCGGGGAAATATCATAATGAATTTAGGACTCCTGATCAAAATTCTAGACACTGATCAAAATTCTAGATACTTATGATAGGTAACGGTAGTAACCTAGACTTTAGACCTCCACTTATCTTACGCTAGTTAGACAATCAATTTCCGAAATATAGGGTTATCATAACTAATTAATTTTAGATATTATCTGGAATTAAGACATTTAGGATAATCAAATTTTAGAAAATCATTCTAAAACCATATTAAGGAAATTTAAGTGCTTTCGAAAAGAAAAAAAAGAAAAAAAAAATTTTAATTTAAAAATCGAAAAAAATGTATTTTTCTTGCTCAATGGTAAGTTGTTCTTTTCCCCATCTCTTGTTCTTTCTTAATTGTTTTCTTAGTTGCTCTTTTTCGTGTTTTTCTTCTATTATTTAACTTTGAATAAAAATGGAAATGAGGATAAAATATGTTTTCTTCTGAGTTGTAAAATTTTGGCTTAGATTTTTATTGGGAAGAAACTCCATTTTAGAATTTTCTTAGAGTCATACCGGCTTTATTAGGATGAGTTATGAAATAATTTTTCCTTAATAGCTAGACCTTTGAATGCTCTATTGAAAAAAAAAAGGATGTTCCTTTTGTTTTGTTGATAATTGCATGAGATCTTTTAAACCAAAAGGAATTACTGCACCCATTAGGGCATCACCTGATCAAAATTTGCCTTTTGAATGAATATGTGATGTAATGATGTAGTAAGAATTGTTTTAGGACAGAAACATGATAAGAAAGTTCATGTATGACAAATCCTGATCTTATCTAGTCTTGTCAAAAACAATAGGTTACACTGATCACTCTGAGATGTCTGTGTTCAATAAAACTGATACTGAACCATAATTTTTTAAGTTAGATTTTATTGTTACTTGAGTTTGATATAGAATGAAGGGGTAAGAAAAAGGGTTGAAAATCTAGAAAGCAAACCATTGGTCTAGATTAGAAAACCCCGAGTTAGAGGCTAGTATAATACTGATAAAGTTTTGGATGAAAACTTATTTGCATTGTTTGCTATGTATAATAATTCTCATCTGTGGTTTATTGCAAATTATCTAGTCACTGAATAAGTTCCAAGTGATATGACTTATCAGCAAAAGAAGAAATTCTTTGCTGATTTGAAATATTACTACTGGGCAGTTTCTCTTCTATTTCAAATTTTTGCAGATCAGTTGATCAGAAGAGGTGTCTCAGAAGATGAAGGACACAAGATTTTGGAGCATTGCCCTAAAGAATCTACGGGAGACCAATTGATGGCTATCAACACTGTCCGAAAAGTGTTGAAAGCAGGATCTTGTTGACCCACTATATTCAAGGATTTTGTATCTCTGATACAGTCTTGCGATGCTTGCCAAATAACAGGTAACACACCCTTCAGAGATCATCTACCCCAACAAGGTACACAAAGTTTTACAATCTTTTTGATATCTGGGGGTATTCATTAAATCCTTTCTTTTTCTTTCCTTTGAAAATAATTACATCATAGTAGTAGTGGAACAATTTTCGAAAATAGCCTGAACCACATGCATTACCTACTAATGATGTTAAAGTCATGTGCAGATTCTAGTTGTTTTCCAGATTCAGAGTGCCAATGTTTTAGGAAGAAATGTTCAGCCTGTGTATCAAATCTGTGAAGTCTGCTAAGTACCACACTTTAGCAGGGATTGCAATGGGAATGACTGACCATTCCAAAAGAGGTAGGAGTAGGTTACTGCAGAATGCTGCTCCAATGGGAAATGCATACAATCCCAGCTAGAGGAATCATACGGGATTTAGCTGAGGAATAATTCGGAAGCTGGAAACTTTCAGAAGATACCACCACAGCAAAACCCCTACCCGCAGAATCAACAGATGAGATACTGACAACAATTAAAGCCAGACCAGTGCAAGCAAGTGATCTACCAAGAGGTAACGAAGGGTCGAAGGATATAGAGGAATTTGGCGTTGTATCAGGAGCATAGCAATGGAGGAGCTTGCATTCCCTGCATACCAATCAGCTGTGAGAAACTTCCCCGAGGAAGTCTCAAATACTTGGGCCCAGATCTACACAACTGGAGCCCCCTACCACCACAGCTTCGCCTAAACTTCAGGTATCTTTTCTTCCATTCGAGACTTGCATGCAATACCTTTACTAACATTGGCAGGAAGGCACACAAACCCCAAGAAATCTCATTCCTAGACACGTTCCTCCTGGACACGTTGCTATGATTGTGAGAAATCTTACAAATGATTCGAGGAAGCAGTCCGTGGGGATTGAGCCATTCCTCAAATGGATATGCTACTACCTGGAGCTCGACAATGAAGGATCGGAGCTGACGTCATCCGTTCCAATATCTAGAGCTTACAGAGTCAAGAGCGCCTCAGCAATAGCACATGGCTAAGGTGAAGAGTCAATTGATAGCCTAGAGAAAACCCTTCTGCTCGAGGCAAGAAGGGAGTTTTTCTAACCCTCATCTTCCATTACTTTTATTTTCTTCATTTTTGTGTCCTGTTTTGTTATTTCTTTGGTTGTTTTATTTTCTCTCTTACCCTTAGTTAGTCAAATAAGTGTGGGGTAAGAGTTTTCTATTTTATTTTTGTTTCTTGTTTTCAAATAAGTGTGGGGTAGTTTAGATATGCATGAACACTGAGGACAGTGCCAGAATTAAGTGTGGGGTAGCAGTGCACGGTGCACTATAGCAGTTTGCAAAAATTTTCGCATGCTTTTGCTTGTTTTCCCCGTATTTTCACACCCTTCCAAAAAAAATTTCAAAAATTTTCCATCTTTCAGACTTCTAAATGCAGTATGCTTGGTTAAACAATTGCTTATGTCTATGATATGTAGGTAGTATGTTATGGTTAGTAGGAGATAGTTGATGACTATTGCTGAACTAATTGATTAGGAATAGGGAATTCCTGATAACTGAGCACAACTTTGTCTGGATTAGAGACCTCAGCCAATTGCCTGTTCGAGACTTAACTAGATAAAATTAGACCAGTTGTGGATATATTGGCAGTTAGAATGACTAGATGAGACTCTGAGCTAAAAGTGAAAAGAAACAAAAGAAAGTTAATCAAATAAGGGTAGTTTGCCAGCGGCCTTCGCTACTCGAGCACCACTCCTTCGGGGAATTTAAAGCCTGATGCCCTAAGGTCGTGTAGATCTGGGAGTCATCGGAGTGGGACTCGCTACATGAGTAGTTGAAGTTGACGTGTCCTAAGCAGACTCAAAATACCCTGAATCTATAAAGAAAATAACTAAATGCTAAAACATTAAAAATCTGATCACCAAAGCTCAGAACTCAAAAAGTTGTCTACTGTTAATATGTCTAGCAATGGGTCGAAGTGTTATCTGGTAGTAGTTAAGACAAGAGTACATTGTGTTGACTATCTGGTCTAGACTAGTACACACTACACATCAGGAAGACCCTGTGACTAAGAAAAAAAAAGTTCAACCTAGTTGTTGATTTGTTTTCTGCCTGATCATAACAAGCTACTAAAAACATCTGAGACGTTGTCATAGCAACCTAACCAGTCAGACCTGTGTTAAGACTTGCCTGAAGAATTTTTGGAATAAAAACATGACTAGGAATTTAAGTGACTGCACTACGATTTAGAATCACTAACTTCAGGTAGACTTTGCTTGAGGACAAGCAAAAAGCTAAGTGTGGGGTTATCTGATACGCGAAAATCGTATCACCTTTTTAGCATGTTTTTATGTATGATTTCGGGTGAAATTGAGGACAAATTGATCTTAATTGTTTGTTATTTACTCAATTTCATGGTTTTTATGATTTTGGAAGTGTCAGGTGAAAAGTAGACGAAAACAACAAATTTTGGGGCAAAAATGCAATTTTTGGAAATGTTGACTCGGTCAAAGGGTCAGGACGGGCGTCCCGAACTGGTCAACAGATCAGGACGGGCGTCCCAATCCGGGACGGGCGTCCCGAACCCCCAGAACCAGTCCCACATCGAATGTTTGATGAAAAATCACCCCGGGAAGCTACTACAAATACCCCATGTCTCCATCAGTTGAAATCATTCCTCTGTACTCGATCTGAGTCATTCAGAGACTTCCAGTGTATAATTCTCGAGCACACAAGTCACTGAGAGACTCGGGTTTCAGTTTCAGTTTTCTTTCTTTCTTTAGTATTTCGTTTTCTTAGATTCTGAGAAATAGTCTCAGATCTTAGGCTTCGATAGATAGGTTCATTTTTGGTATTCATAGAATACCGGGATTTCGTTAGGAGATCCTAAGAGAGAGATAGGGTGCGTGTTCTTAGTCAGATTAGGGCAATTTGCTTAAGCCCGAGATGTAAGGTAAAGCAATTGCTACTAGGTCTGAGGAACGTTCTCCGAAGGCTCTGCCGAGAGTAGAGTAGGATCGAGCAGTCAGGAGCATACAGGAGCTGCAAGCGCGCTGGACCTGCATAGAGTGGTGATTACTTTATGACAGTGGGTCCCCTAGACGAGGTTCTGTATGTTTACGAATTGTTTTATCTAAATATTAATTGAATATCAGATTACGATCTTATGAATATGTTTTATATGTTAAGTTGTTATGATTTCCGGAAATAGCCACCTGCTTAATATTCACTATGTCTTCATGTTTAATGTGCTCTTTTAAACTAAAGTTAGGGTTATAGACAATTCCTAACCACGGTCAAATCATAACCTGTTTAGTTAACAGACATCAATTAGTATTGGTGTCTGCCATGCTAGATAAAATAACCTGCTGAACACCTACCTGTTAAAGTAGTCTAGGTAGGGGCCGAGCTGAGTCCGATTATGTCGGCGGCTAGGGCAAGCGGTATGATCCCCGAAATGACATAGGGCTTTCATGGATGCCTTCATCCGAACCGTGAGTAGGGCCGTCATTAAGGTAGGGCGGTTTATTAGAGACCTCGGATGTGGTACGCCTTTAGACACAGAACATAGTTGCAATCCAGGCTAAGATGCATCTAAATACTCGAAGATAGGTCAATCAACTATAGGAAACATAAACATAGAATCAGGACTCATCTATAAAACACTTCTAGGATTAATTAGACTTAACCCTAGTGGAGAATGAATCACCCTCTCATCAAAGTATTTGATGAAGATTGCATAACTGGATCATAAGATAGGAGTTAGGATAAAAGGCTAGTTACTACTAAGCCGTTACCACTTCCCTGGGAGTACGATATTTAACTTAATAAAATCGTAGATACTTTCCAACAGACTAGCTACACGATAGGTACTCTGCCTTAGGTTCTGGCTGATTAAGTGACACCATAGAGACTAAATGTGACAATTAGTCAATCACAGTCCTTAATTATTCATAATCAACATAGGGTAAAATAACACTTATTTAGCACGTCAACCGGAAACCACATCAACCAGTATCAATGTTGTCTATGTATCGTAGAAGGATTACTATCTTGCAACGCTAGGCCTGTAAAATAGTAAGTTTACCCGGAGGGTGGAAGGTCTCCGGTAAACCCTCCGATGGTTAAGTCAGTGATTTGATTGTAAGGTAGGTAATTTGACAGAGATGAATAGAGTAATCTGGCCTTACCCTCCTTACCTCTATGGGGGTGGTATTTATAGGGGATAAACCACCCTTGTGTTAGGTAGATCGGGTGATTTGTTACGAGAAATCTGATGATTACCGGATTTTTTGGAAAAGATATGAGATCCCCCTTTTTAGTGAGATGTTAGGGGAATCTTTGACTGAGATCCCTTGTGGAATCAAACATTGACCATCAGAGAAGGTCTGGGAGTGTGATGGGTCAGTGGGTCCACATGAAGTGATCAGTGTGTGATGACTTCGTCCACGAGGTGAGGCGGGGTAGCCGCGTGGTCCATCGTGGGGTTTGGTGTGTGGTGAAGTGGGACTCGTCATGCCATGCCAGGTGGACAGACACGTGAGCCCGGTGGATCCCATCTGCCTTGTGTCATTTGCCTTGTCAGCAGAGGGTATTTTCATACCTCTCAATATATATATATATATGAAATCTTACATTCCTTAATCCTCGTGATTGGGGCACTCGTTAAACTCCTTTGATAAAATAATATCATTTTTGTAACCCTTAAAACCTATGAACCAATATATATAGTAAACATCCTCGCTTTTGACTGAAATGTCATAAATTTAAAATATGATAAAGATAAAAAATATATCTAAAAAAACTATCATAAATTTAATATAATATGATCCTCAATTAAGGTAAACCTTAATGATTAAGGTAGGATTTTCCAAATCTCGTGTGTTGATATTTTGTCCTAAGTAACATGTGTTTTTGGCCTATTTCTATAAACATTTATGGAATCTTAAGATATATTTGCCATCGTCAAGGAAAATTTGTTTCTTTTTTCAAACTTTTCAAGAAGGCAAAAGAATAAACGTAATATAATAATCTTGTTTAATATTTAATATATTTTAATAATCATTCTAATTTCTCATTTATTCATCTCAATGTGAGTAAGTAGATAGTAGATTAATTGAGGTGACTGTTCTTATTTAAATATTTTTACTTAAATACACTTAAATAAGAGATATTAAATTCACAAAATTATATCATTTTTTTTAAAAAAATATTTTCGAAGTTTTTTTTGTTACTATATTTCGAACTCATAACATCTTAAATTTATAAATGAATGTAATACAAATTAAGTTATGCTTTATAATAAGAATCATTTTAATTAAATATAAACGCCAGAGACTAAAAATCAAACTATAATAATAAGGAAAAAATTGATTACTTATTACAATTATGATAACTAAGTAAAATTATTTATTAAGTAGAGATGATAATTTACCCCTTTCTCTCACTATAGACGAAACACTCCTTGAAAGAGATATTATATAGATATTACTAACGATTAGATATTATTGAGATATTACTAACGATTAGATATTATTGAGATATTATTAACGGTTAGAGGTGGATTTGTATCTATCTAAGTAATATCTAAAGAAATATCCAATATACTATATATATATATATAGTGTATGTGATATTTTATATGATACGTAGATAAAATTCATACGTATATATTGTAAACAAACAAAAAATATTTTGTTTCTTCGAAATCAGAAAATATTCTTCAAAATCAGAAAATATTCTTTCATGGTATCAGAGCACTTAATAACTCTGATATTCTTTTTTCTTTAAAGATATGACAGACGATGCAACATCAGCTTACACAGCTCCATCTACAACCATAGATGGAGTCAAGATCCAACTTATCTATCCCCAAAGTCAACTGGTTACTGTAAAGCTAGTTGAAGGAAATTTCTTGGTGTGGAAAATGCAGATCCTTACTGCTATTAAAGGCTATGGCCTTGAAGATTACCTGACCTCTGAAACACCACCTCCAGACAAATATATTCCAGGTAACTCTCAAATTCAGACCATTAATTCATCTTTTATTTTGTGGAATTGTCAATATCAGATCTTGGCTTCTTGGATTCTTTCATCACTGTCAGAAAATGTTTTGCCTTTGATTATTGGCTTGAATACCTCTTCTGAGATTTGGAGTGCCCTTGAGAAAAATTTCGCAAGCCAATCCAAGGCAAAGACCTTACAATACAAGTTGCAGTTGTAAACTACAAGAAAGGGTAACTTAAGTATGACTGAGTATTTGGCAAAAATCAAGATGTGCTGTGATTTACTTGCAACTACTGGAAATCTTGTAAATTAAAATGATCATATAATGCACATTTTAGCTGGTTTAGGTCCTGAATATGATCCAGTGGTGGTCACAGTTACTGCTAGCATTAGTTCTTTTGCCTTGAGTGATATTCAAGCACTGTTGTTAAGTTTTGAAACTAGGTTGGAATCTTCTAACAGTATGAGTGGTACTGGAGCAATAAATACTGATGGTTCTCAACCTACTATGAACTTCGTAGCTCATGATAACAATCAAAGGAGAAATTTCAACGGTCAAGGATATGGTTCAAGAGGCAGAGGAAGAAGAGGTACTTTTAGAGGAAGAGGTGGCAGGTCACAAGGCTCAAAAGTTGTGTGCCAAGTTTGTCATGTTCCAGGACACAGTGCTGACAGATGTTGGCATAGATATGATCAAAGTTATGGCACATCAAACAATAGTCAGAATAGTGCATGTGGTGTTTTGGAGAACTATCAGAACAAGAATCATTCACTAAACATGGTGCATATCCCTAATAGCAAATTTTCAAATAATGAAGGATGGTGGTATCCAGACTCTGAAGCTTCCACACATGTCACCAGTGAGCTCAATAATATGACTTCTGCATCAGAATATAATGGATCCAACAAGCTGCAGTTAGGAAATGGGCAAAGTGAGAATATCAGTCACATAGGTAACACCATCCTTCATTCTAGTCAAACTGATAAATTATTTCAAGGACTTATTACATGTGCCTAGTATAACTAAGAATCTCATAAGTGTTTCAAAATTTGCCCTTGACAATAATGCGTTCTTTGAGTTTCATCCTTTGATCTGTCTTGTAAAGGATCAAGCTACTCATCAGGTCCTTCTCAGAGGAATGCTTAAGGATGGTCTCTACAGATTTCACTTGGTTCATCATGGAGATTCTGGAAATAAGGAAGCAATCCTTCAAGATCAGCCTTATGGTTTTAATGTTTCTATTTGTAATAACTTGGATGTCAATTTATGGCACAAGAGATTTGGTCATTGTAGTTATGAAAGTGTTAAGAGGGCTTTGAGAGATTGTAAGATTCCATTTGATAATAGAGACCATGATTCAAAAATTTGTCATCCTTGTATTCTCGCTAAAAGTCATAAGTTGCCTTTTGGAAATTCTGAAACTCAAACTAATGCAGCTTTTGATTTAGTGCACACTGATCTATGGGGTCCAGCTCCTTTACAATCTGTAAATGGATACAAGTATTATGTGACTTAAATAGATGATTACACTAAACACACTTGGATATATCTGTTGAAGTTGAAGTCAGAAGTTGCTGGTACCTTTATTCACTTTCATAGTCTGGTGCAAACACAGTTTCAAACAAAGATAAAGATGGTGCAAAGTGATGGAGGTACTGAGTATAAGCCCTTAAATAATTTTTTCAAGGAAAATGGAATCATACAGAGGATCTCATGTCCTTATACACCTGAACAAAATGGTTGTGCTGAGAGAAAGCACAGATGTTGTGGAGATTGGTTTGGCTTTACTGGCTCAATCTTGTATGCCTTTGAAATATTGGGATGATGCTTTCACCACAGCTGTGTATTTGATCAATAGACTGCCAACAAGATCCATTCAATATGTATCTCCTTATGAGAAACTTACAAAGCAAAAGCCAGCCTATTCTGCCCTAAAGGTTTTTGGTTGTCTAGCATATCCTCATGTTAGACCTTATAATGATCATAAACTGGAATTTAGGGCTGCTGCAGGAGTGTTTATTGGATATAGCTCTCAGTATAAGGGATATAAGATTCTTCTGTCAACAGGAAAAGTAATTGTCTCAAGGCATGTAGTTTTTGAAGAAAGTGTTTTTCCCTTCTCCAAGAAAGATTGTTCTGAGATGCAAAGAAAAGAACATGTTGGTTCTGTATTCACATCATTGGAGCCTACTGTGATGAGTTTTCCAAATTTGTCATCAACATTTGTGGAGAATGAAGATACAAAAGGAGATAATCAGTTTGAAACACCTCATTCCAGTAAGAGTTTATCCTCTTCATCAGAAAGTTATGACACTATTCCCCTGAGAATAGATTTACCCATTATGAGTCCAGAACACATCTTACCAGATCAGCCACCTCAGTATGCTCCAGAAGAAAGACCTGTTACAGTGAACCAACATCCCATGGTTACCAGGAGTAAAGCAGGAATATATAAGCCTAAGGTGATGTCAACCATTTTGGTTGAAAATGAAGAGCCTAAAAAGGTAGAGGATGCTTTAATGAATCCTGTTTGGAGAAAACCAATGAGAGAAGAATATGATGCTCTTATTAAGAACAAAACTTGGACACTTGTTCCACTTCCTAAGGGTGCACATGTAGTTGGCAACAAATAGGTTTTTAAAGTGAAAACAAAGGCAGATGGCAGTGTTGAGAGGCATAAAGCTAGGTTGGTGGCACAAGGATTTACTCAAACAGCAGGTTTTAACTTCCATGAGACCTTTTCTCCAGTAGTTAAACCAACCACAATAAGAATCATATTTTCAATTGCTCTTAACTACTCTTGGAATGTGAAGCAGTTGGATGTTTCAAATGCTTTCTTGAATGGAGAACTTTCAAAGGAGATTTACATGTGTCAACCAAGAGGTTTTGAGAAGAAGGAAGGTTATGTATGCAGGTTGCATAAAGCTATCTATGGTTTAAAGCAAGTTGCTAGAGCATGGTTCACAAAGGTAAGAGAAACTCTATCATCACTAGAGTTCATAAGCTCGAAGGCTGATAATTCTCTCTTCATGTTCAATAAGAATGGAATAAAGATCTTTGTTTTGATATATGTGGATGATATATTGGTTACTGAGAATAATGATCAAGCAGTACAGAAATTTATTGAAAGGTTGAAGAAGTATTTTACATTGAAGGATTTGGGAAATGTTCACCACTTTCTAGGAATTGAAGTAAATAAAACCCCTGAAGTGTATCATCTTTGCCAAAAGCAGTATGTAAAGAAGCTGCTGGATAGAGAAAATATGCTACAAGCAAAGTCAAGTTCTACACCTATGATCACAAGTCCACATCTGTCTAGATATAATGGAGATCCAATTCAGAATCCACAAATGTACAGGAGCATTGTTGGGGGACTTCATTATGCTACTATCACAAGACCTGATATTAGTTTTGTTGTCAACAAAGTGAGTCAGTACATGGCAAATCCATTAGAACCTCATCTCAAAGCTGTTAAAAGGATACTGAGATATCTGGTTGGAACATTAGACTATGGTCTGAATTTTAGCAGGTCCAAGGATTTAAATGTGACAGCCTTTTCAGACAGTGATTGGGCTACTGATTTGGATGATAGAAAGTCTGTTACTGGCTACTGTGTTTACATAGGAAGGAATTTAGTTTCTTGGTCCAGCAAGAAGCAACAAAGTGTATCAAGATCAAGCACAGAGGCTGAGTATAGAAGTCTTGGGCTAGCCTGCTGAAATCACTTGGATCAGGTATCTTCTTAGTGAATTGAACATAGAGCAGACTAGAGTTCCTCAAGTATGGATAGACAATCAAAGTGCTATCTACTTATCTGCAAATCCAATTCTACATGCAAGAACTAAGCACATTGAGCTTGATTTTCATTTCATTAGAGAAAAGGTGGCTAGAGGAGAGATGCAGGTTAATTATGTTCCTTCAATTGATCAAAATGCAGATATTCTTACCAAGGCTTTAGGTTTGCAATTCTTCACACGGCTTAGAGGAAAGTTAACTGTTGCAGTAAGACCGAGTTCGAATTGAGGGGGCGTGAAAGAGATATTATTGAGATATTACTAACGGTTAGATATTATTGAGATATTACTAACAGTTAGATATTATTGAGATATTAGTAACGGTTAGAGGTGTATTTGTATCTATCTAAGTAATATCTAAATAAATATCCAATATACTATATATATATATATATAGTGTATGTGATATTTTATATGATACGTAGATAAAATTCATACGTATATATTATAACCAAACAAAAAATATTTTGTTTCTTCGAAATCATAAAACATTCTTTCACTCCATCTCTCTAACACAAAGAAGTCTCCCTGTTGAGACTAAAGGTTTCAGCCCTTTACTGCTTTCGCCTTTCTTCTCACCCACTCCCCACCCAATTCATTTACTACTCTTCTAGAGGAGATTGACTCCTCCAAAACGAGTCTATGGGTCCAACTCCACAACCTACTTATAATATATATGAGATTCAATTGGGAAAACACAAGTCTTAGAATAAAGGAAGACTGCTTATAATAACATTATCCCCTTGACTAGATATTATAAATTAAAATAAAATTCAAGAAACCTGCACTCCAACTCTCTTTTGACCAACAAATCTATGTTTTGTCCAGGTTCAAGGATGTGCTGGTGAATTCTTGAAAATGATAATCTCATCCCTAATATATATATATATATATATATATATATTTATTTATTTATTATATAAATAATTTTAAATTTTTTATTTTTAAAAAAAATCTACAAATAATGGTTATAATTATTTAGTAAATATTAAATTGGATATAAAATTTGAATGAAAATTACAAAAAAAAATATATATATATATATATAAAAGATACGGGAAAGGACCTGGTTGGATTTGGTCCAAATATTCGGCTAAAATGATTGCATATTTATGGGGCAAAGACAATTCGGGAAATGTCCCTAAATCATATTTATGTGTACTTTTGGCATGGATATTAATAAAAACTCCCTCAAATATATTGAAATTAAAATTAATCCGAATACAAATATAATGAAATGTCATTATATATATATAAATGACCTTTCTTATTCTATACGTTCAAATATAATAATTTCATTAAGACAAAAAAAAAAAACATGCATCAAATCAAACAGAAAAAACATAAGTTGTAATAAAAACTTATAAATACTAAATTTGAAATATTGAAATTCACACATCGCCATCCCAAAGTTGTTCCAAAGACTTGATTAGCCCCTCTGGGTGAATAAACTGAAGTGCTGGATTGCTTCTGCTTTGAGGAAATTTCTCAATTTCATCGAGTTCTTCTTTAGTAAGTTCAAAATCAAAAATTTCGAGATTTTGAGCCATTCTTTCCTTGTGAAAACTCTTTGCGATTACAGATACATCTTGTTGATAAATCCATCTCAATGCAACCTATATTACACATAAATATTTTTTTTAGATAAAAGTATCTATTATTTGCTCGAAATATAAATAAATAAAAAATATATATATATAATATTATATTAGAAGCAAACCTGTGCCACGCTCTTATTTTTGGAAACTGCAATCTCTTTTAGAACTGGACTCTCCATTACTACATTACTTCCCCATAGGCTACCATAAGCTCCCAAAGGAGACCATGCACTCACATGAATCCCTTTCTCCTTACAAAATGGTAGCAATTTTCTTTGTTGCCATCCAACATTCATCTCCACCTGAAAAATCACAACATTTCAAATTTGTTTGTAAATAAAACTAGCCATGACTCATATATATATATATATATATATCAATATTATCAAATAGACATGACATTGACGAGGTAATTGAATATATATATAACCTGGTAGTTTGGGAGAGTTGTTAAGGGGGCTTCTAAATGTTTTTTTTAGGACAGATAATCAAGTGTTCCTCCACCTTAAAAAATTCTGGGTCATGTTCTGGATTCGAACACTAGATTATCTGCCCTGAAGAAGGCATTTAGAAGTCTGGTTAACCAATTTTCTCAAACTACCAAATTAGTTTTATTGAAAAGGTGAGAATACCGGACACTTAAAGTGGGTAATATATATATATATATATATATATATATATATACATACCTGATTAACTGCTGGTAGTATAGTAGTTTTTTCCAAGAGTGTTTGGAGCTGTTCAACAGTGTAATTGCTTACACCAATAGATTTGACTAATCCCAATTTTTGGCACTCTTGCATGGCCTTCCAAGTCCCATGTATGTCAAATGGAAGGAAGTCTTCCTTTGCATTGAAATTAGCCATGCTAGCATCTTTCTTGAATCTTAATGGCCAGTGAATTAGATAAAGATCCAAATAATCTAGTCCCAACTTCCTAAACAATTTGAACACAAAACACAGAAATGTTAAATTTTTATTTATAACTTTAAATAAGGGTAAGTTCGAAACATTATAAAGACATAAAGTTACCTCAGTGAATTTTGGAGGGCAGGAAGGACGAGATCAGGATGGGCATCAGTACACCACAACTTAGAATTAATGAAAAATTCTTCCCTTCCATTTTTAACCAAACCACTCTCTATCGCCTGAGACAAAGCTTTGCCCAGAGCTTCCTCCGAACCGTACTCTGCTGCAGTGTCAAAGTGTCGGTAACCGGCCTTGATTGCCTCCAAGAAAATTGGAGTTAGTTCCTCATTTGGCGGAAGAGGAGATGCGAAGCATCCGAATCCCAACATCGGTATCTTGTGACCGGAGTTCAACACCGTTTCCGGGATCATTTTTATGTTTTTCTCCATTTTTTCGACTGTTGCTCTTTCCTTCTCTTGGAAGATATATATATAGAGATTAAATATTACTTATTATTATTGAATTATTGGCGCTGATTTTTATTATTTTGATCGTTTACTTTTCCGCCGAGAAATATTGACCTCGCGTGTATATATGTATATGGATGCACACACGCATTGGTCCAGCACCTGTATGTTGACCTTGTTATATCGCCCAATTCCTAAATTTGTTTCTTTTTTCAAACTTTTCAAGAAGAAAAAAGAATAAATCGTAATATAATGATCTTGTTTAATATTTAATACATTTTAATAATCATTCTAATTTCTCATTTATTCATCTCAATGTGAGTAAGTAGACAATAGATTAATTGAGGTGATTATTCTTTTTTAAGTATCTTTACTTAAATACATATAAATAAGAGATATTGAATTCACAAAATTATATCGTTTTTTTTTTAATATTTTTAAAGTTTTTTTTATTATATTTCGAACTCATAACATCTTAAATTTTTAAATAAATATAATATAAATTAAGTTACGTTTTATAATAAAAATTATTTGAATTAAATATAAACTTCAGACACTAAAAATCAAACTATAATAATAAGGAAAAAAAATTAATTACTTATTATAAATATAATAACTTAAGTACAATTATTTATTAAGTAGAGATGATAATTTACCCCTTTCTCTCACTATAGACGAAACACTCCTCCATCTCTCTAACACAAAGAAGTCTCCATGCTGAGAAGGTTTCAGCCTTTACTGCTTTCGCCTTTCTTCTAGAGGAGATTGACTTCTCCAAAACGAGTCTATGGATGAAGACCAACTCGAAAGGCAACTTCAAGTTCGAACCATTATTTCAAATGACCCAAACTCGAATCAAATGACCCACCCATTATTTCATGATAAAAAAATACCTAAATAATCTTATCTCCCAACCATTTTGAAAGCTTGGTGCGAGCTTACATTCAAGACCAAGGCTGGAGTCTTGCCCGAATTCTTTTATTTCTTTAATTCCTAAATCGAATGCTGCCTGTAGGGTTGAACCCTATCGCCCAATTACCCTTTACAATGTTGTTTTTAAGTTGGTAACCAAAATTATTTCGGGTAGAATTAAGGAGTATTTGGATTTCATTGTTCACCCGTCCCAAGCTGCTTTTGTACCCCATAGAGCGATTAGTGATAATATAATCATTAATCATGAAATTATGTTCTACATGAAAAACAAAAAGGGTAGTAAAGGTTTTATGGCTATCAAGGTGGATTTGACAAAAGCATATGATAGAGTAGAATGGAAGGTGCTCTATCATATCCTTTATTTACTTGGTTTTAATGACAAATTCATTGAGCTAATTGCAGAATGTGTGTCCACTCCTCATTTCTCCTTACTTCTCAATGGATCTCCGTATGGTTATTTCTCTCCTAGGAGGGGAATAAGGCAAGGAGACCCAATCTCCCCAGCCTTATTCACCATCTTTTCAGACCTTTGTTCAAAATTTTGTCCAAAGCTGAAGATGAAGGAAGATTGAATGGAATCAAAGTGTCCAGGACAAGCCTCAAAGTTACCCATCTCATGTATGCAGATGACTTGGTTATTTATGCCAAAGCAAACGTTCAAGAGGCTAAGGCTGCTGCGGAATGTCTTCAGAGTTATTGTGACTGGACCGGACAACAGATCAGTTGGGAAAAATTTATAGTTCACTTTAGTCCAAATACTCTAGTGTCCACAAAAATGGAAATCAGTGAGATCCTACAAATTCCAGAATGTAATCATAGTGGGAAATATCTGGGACATAGTTTCTGCAACTTAAAATCTGAGAGCATAACGTTCAAGGAAGTTTTTGAGAAAATGGCTAACAAACTTTCTGGTTGGAAAAGAAGAGTGCTTTCTACAGCAGGTAGACTGGTGCTTATAAAGTCAGTGGTTCAGGCTTTACCAACATTCATCATGCAGACTTACATGCTGCCAAGTGGTCTGACAAAAAAATGGATAAACTTTGTAGAGACTTCTTCTGGGCAGTATCGGAAACATCTAACAGGCATTTCTATCCTAAAGCCTGGAGCACAATCGATACACCTAGGAAGGTTGGAGGTCTGGGGATCAGGAAGATGGAGGATATCAACAGAGCACTGATAACTAAATTGGTGTGGTCAGTGTGTGAGGATGGACCTAAACCTTGGGTCCAATTGATCAAGACGAGATATCTGAGAGGGGGGAAAGTGTTGGATGTCCAAGGTACAGAAAGAGCAGTGTCCTGGATTTTTGGGGAAGTATCAAACAATGCATACCCACCTTTTGCATTGGGGCATGCTACCAAATTGCAGCCAACCCAACCGTGAACATTAAAAATAATCCATGGCTGATCACTACTCTAGATTTCCGCATTCTAGAAGAAGTGGAGATCCCATCGCATCTGCAGTTTGTTAGGCATTTGATGGAAGCTGATGGAACTCAATGGAATACAGGTGTGATCCCATCAATTTTCCCAACTGCCATTAGCAATAATATTTTGAATACCCCTATTTCTACAAAGGGGGCAAGAGAGACTGATCTGGACGCCCTCCACGTCAGGGAATCATACCGTGAAGTCCACCTACAATATGATCACGAACCACAGGTACTCATCTACAAGTCTAGCTCCAAAGGAACAATGGAAAAATTTATGGAAATTGGATCTTCATGGTAGGCATAAAATGATTCTCTAGAAGATTTTGCAAAATGCTTTACCTACCTTTGATCTGTTGTCCAGGTTTTTGTCTAGTCTAGACAACAAATGCTACTTTTGCCAAGCAGAGGAAGAGTCAGTCCAACACATTTTTATGGAATGTTCAGTTACTAAGATGATATAATGGAACTCCCCATGGAATGTAAGAATTGAAAATTTTCAACAGGCAGGAGTCTGTTGCTGGATCAACATGATATTAGGGAGTAACAACCCTTTTGTAGTGGAGGAGAAAGAAAAAGAATACATGAAACAATTTCTGGGAGTGGCAATGGAACTAATATGGATGACCAGAAACAAGATTTGGAAGAAAAACATCCCAATTGACATAGTTGAACTATCAAAGACGATTAATGCTAATGCAAGCAAATACTGGCAGACAAGTGCTGGAAAAAAGAAACATCATGATAAGAATGCAGTAAAATGCTAAAGCAGTGAGTGGGCAGCCCCTCCAAGGGGTGAGTATAAACTGAATTTTGATGCAGCTTTCAAGAATAAGCTCTGCATTAAGTTTGGTAGAAGCGTACTTAACAGTAAACTTTTTTGGTTTCTTAATTTTATCCCTGGATCAGGGAATGTTTTTGCTCACAGGTTAGCCAGATGGGCTTCTGTCTCTGATTTTTGTGACCAATTTAATCTCAAAACATTGCCTTCGTTGTATTGAGTGGAAGAGATGGCTTGAGCTTTAGTTTTTCTTTTTGTTTGTGGTTGTAAGATTAGATCTTTTCTGCTTTGCTTAACGATATTTGTTCCATTATTTACCCAAAAAAAGAAAAAAGAAAAATTATTTATTAATAATAGATATATATTACATAAAAAATTCAAAATTTTGATATTTTAGATGGGATGAAATGTTGGATGACAATAAAGAAAATTGCTGCCATTTTTGTCAGCGGAAAGGAATTCATGGTAGCAAATAGGGAAGTAATGCTGTAATGGAGAGTCCAGCCCTAAAAGACATTGCAGTTTCTAAAAATAGAGTGTGGCAAAGGTTTATACTTCTTCACACAAATATATATATATATATATATATATATATAATTAAATATATTCATTTAATAGATGAAGAACATAGATCTGATAATTTTTCCTAAACGTTTCTCTTGAGACTCCTTCAATAACATTTTGGCGATTCTTTCCCATCTTTGTTATTAAGTGAAGATTTTATAGGTTTTTTGAATTAATGATTCATTTAGATATTTTTTAAATTTTAAAAGGAAGTATTAATATCAACTTTTAATAGTATTTAAATAGAATACGAATATGATATTTAGATATAATATATAAATATTTATTATTGATAATTGAAAAAATAATTTAAATGAAAGATAATTTTGTATATTTATTATTAGGAGTATTCTTGTATCTTTCAATCATGTTTCATTCCAACTTCTACCTTAAATATCTTTTAAATAAATAAATAAAAATATATATATATATATATATATATAATATATAATAAATATATTTTTTAAACATATTGGTCGTACTAAAAGAATTTAAGAAGTGGTAAAGAAAAGATGGCAAATATTGACATTTTTGAATTGGAAAAAATTATGCAATTCAAGAAGTCAACTTATCCACTCAGAAGTACCGATGAAGTTTTTAGAAGAACTTTTGGGATGGAGACTTATGAATTTTAATATTTCAAGTATTATATATATATGTAAAAATTAAATATTTAACATCTAATTTTTTTAAAAAAATCAAATGGAAAATTTTCAGATAAAAAATATATTATTCTTACTGACGTTTGATTCGTTTCCTTTTGTTTTCTTTCAACAAATTAATAGTTCTTTTTTTATAAAAAAAAATAAATAAATAAAGCTGTAAGGTTGTTGAAGATGGAGAGGACCTTAAATATATATATATATTATATTACCGTATATTTTTATTATTAGGTAAAAATCGTCATTCCCAAAATGATAAAAATTACACAATATTTCGATAATAAACAAAAGCATTATCAAATCTCTAATCTTCTAACAGAGCAAGAGATATCGACGGCGGAAACAAAAAATGGAGAAAATGTTAGGGTGTCAACTCATGTCCCACATCTAAAGATAATGTTAGAGTGATTAGCTTATAAAGAATACCACTAACTTTATTAGTGAGAGGCCTTTCGGAAAGTTGTCCAAGAACAAAACTATGAGGGCTTAAGCCCAAAGTGGACAATATCTTACTAATGTGGAGTTAAGTGGTGGAAGCCCAATCTTGTGGGAATATTGGGACCCAACAAGTGGTAGGCCACTCTGGTCTCAGCCGCACACCTCTTCGACCCCTCCTCCTTCAGCCGCTTGTCGAAGTCGCGGAGTTGAACCTTCAAGTCCTCATTCGCCCTTTGAAGGGTCATCAGGCTTGAGGACTGCTTGGAACAACTAAGGATTGGTCCTTGGCGGAGAGCCTGGAGAACAAACAATAAAAGGCTGAGAAAGAAGTTGACAAAAACAATGATGAGAAAAAGTGCAAACACTTCATCATAATAATCTACCTACCTGGGACAGGTGAGCTCCAATATGTCCGACGCAGAAACCTGGAGAACAAACAATAAAAGGGTGAGAAAGAAGTTGACAAAAAAAATGATGAGAAAAAGTGCAAACACTTCGTCATAATAATCTACCTGGGACATGTGAGGTGAAGCTTGCTGGACTTCGAGGGTCAGGCTCTCCAACTCCCTCCGCGTGTTCGGCGCCTTGAAACCCTCCTGGGTCTAGGGACAAGATGAAGTCCCAGGAGATCCTCCACCCGACGACTCCCGGAGAGCCACCCATTCCGCCGTGGCAAGAGCTAGTTCCCTCAACTCAGAGGACTTCGACAGCCTGATTCCCCGCGAAGTCCTCTTCCTGGTTGGCTCCGGTTCATCCCCGTCACACGCACGCTTAGCCGGAGCAGCAGAACGTAGGGGCTCCTTCCCCCTTGGATCAGTCTCGCACCCGAGGTGGCTGAGGAGAGTTCCCAGCAGGTGAGCGGACTAAAGCGGACGGGCTCGTAGCATCTGCAAACGCAGTCCCCGTAGCCGTTGGGATGGTAGTCCGGTCTACGGCACGGGCCGGGTTCACAGTACTTCGCTGAGTGGCGGCACCCCAAGCCCTCATCTCCAGTTCCCGGCGTTCCATGAAATTCATTGGCATATCTGTGAAAGCCAAATAAAGAGAAGTTAGGAAACGAAGAAACAAAAAAAAAAAGACACACACAAGTTAAACGACCCAAACAGCCCGCACTCCGGACACTCATTCAAAAACACCCTCCCCGGGTGTAACCTCCACACTGGGTACTCCTCGTTGTCTTCGAGGCCCAGCTCTCTTCGCCGTTCTTCCACTGCCGTGACGACTCTCATTAGCAATAAGTTCGCTAGTCAAAAAGATTTTGGATTGAGTCTTGGGACTATCTCCTAACTCACTCCTGACATAATCTAAAAATTTTCTATCAGACTCGGAGTACTTGGTGTTCCTGTTTATGGGGAGCCAAGTGCGGAGTGCCTTGCACTTGGGGTAAAATGGGAAGCCCGTTCTGGACTCCACACAAACCCACTTTTCTCTCCATTGACCTAACTTATTCGGAGGGGGTTCGAAAATGGTAACTACACTAGGGCGGGGTCGAAGTGATAGGGTGAGGTTATTCATACGAAGGACAGTAAAAAAGGTCTTTAACAACAGTTCGGAGACATCTACACCTATTCTCCTACACAACACAGTAAGGGAGACGAAGTACCTAATTCCGTTTGGGTGAACATGGGCGGGCTGACACTTAACCAGGTTTAAGAAATCGCAGAATGTGGGGTCCAAAGGCAGGCTAAGGCCAGAAAGGAAGTGGTCATATGGGATATGTATATAAGAGTCAGACATGGCCCGCATACCGAAAGATGAATCAACCTAAACTTACTCCGATCTATTTCGGTGGACAACAGGGGAAGGTCTAGGCTAATGGTGTTATTTTTTAGGGCAAAGTCCCCTGCCAACCGGTTTTTGGTTTTTGGGAGCTCGTCGGAATGGTCAGAGTCTGCACCCTCACCTTCGAGGACGCTAGGATCAAACGAGTCTCTAGTAGACAGGCCAGCGACAGTCACTCCGCCATCGGTGGTCCTAGACACCCTAGGGTTCAAAGGGATAGCCACAGGGATATTCGGGCTGGAGAAGGACCCTTCGGCCGAAGCGCGGACACTCGGTATTGTAAAAATCCCATCGTTTATCTCCAGTGTTTGTTCAGAGTCAGTCTCCTGTCCCCCTCCACCCGATCCACTGGAGCTCTCCTCACTCGAAGTATTGGCACTTCCCCCACTGCCAAAATCCGGTCTCTCACTGGTGGAGGGGCTGGAACTATCAGGACTGGTTTTGGAGGTGGATGTTGAACCGTCTCGACTACGGGGACAGGGACCTCGGTACTCTCTGAATTCGACATATCTATAACATAAACAAGAAACCCTATCAGAACTAAAGTCGCCTTACTCCGCATTCAACCAGTTCTTCACCCCAGAAAACCACTCACCAGAAAACTCATCCTAAAAAGCACTCCAAACGCCCAAAACTGCCATTTACCCAGAAAAACCCCATTTCCCCAATACCAAGAACAGAGCATCAAGTGTGCTAAGACCCTCAAACATTCGAAAAATAGAAAAACAAGAGAAACATATAAAGACAAAAAACTAAAAAACAGGCGACAATGTTGCCTCTTTTAACTGAGATGATGGAAGATAGTGAGAGCGCTCGCTAGAATCACCGACGGAATGTAAGAAAGCAGAGAAAGGAGAAGGTTTTCTAGGGAATTTGGAGAGGAAATACTAAAGTTTCGCAAAAGAATTTTAGAAGGAAAAGCAAAAGAACTTCCAAAGGAAACAACCGGGCTATTTATAGAAGCAAGGAGGAGTTAATTTTTGAAAAAATGGTGAAGCTTCCCCAGCAAGCTTCGCCCGAACCCGACTCCAGCCAAGTCGCAGTCACACCAAGCGTCAAGTCACTGACTGCCCACGTGCGGCACCATCATTGCCCGCGCATGGGGAAGTGTGAACGATGCTACCTCTGAACAAGCATATGCCAACTGACTCCTCGATAACTGAATCGCCATTGTACACACAGCACTCCGCATCAGGAGAATAAACCATCGCCAATGACTTCGACTACCCCTCCAAGGGGTCCGAGTCCGCAAAACAAACCCCTTCACAACGGGAGTCACGAAAATGCGTCGAACTAAAAGAGTATTTCTTCTCTTATACTTCGACAAGGGGCCACTGAGAGGTATGAAAATATCCCCATGCTGACAAGACAAATTACACAAGGCAAGTGGGACCCACTGGGCCTACGTGGCGATCCACCTAGCATGGCATAACGGGTCCACTCCGCCACACGCCAACCTCCCACGATGGACCAAGCTGCTACCCTGCCTCACCTCGAGGACGAAGTCAGCACACACTAGTCACTTTGGATAGACCCGCTGATCCATCACACTTCTAAAACCGTCTCTGATGGTCAACATTTGACTCCACAATGGATCACAGTCAAAGATTCCCCAACCTCTTACTAAAAAGGGGATCTCATATCTTTTCCACAAAATCTGGTAACCACCAGATTTTCCGTAACAAATCACTCGGTCTATCTATTGCAAGGGCGGTTTACCCCCTATAAATACCACCCTCATAAAGGTAATGAGGGTAAGGCCAGATTACTCTATTAAAATCTCTGTCAAACTATCTACTCTACAGTCAAATCACTGACTTTACCATCGGAGGGTTTACCGGGGACCTCCCACGTCACATAAACATAGTGACATTTGGCAGAGAGACCATCAAACGACGCCAGATAATTGACATGTGTCGTCAGACCGATTTTTGACGAATCAACATATATATATATATATATATATTATATATATATATATATATATATAAAACAAGGTCAATATACAGGTGCTGGGCCAAATGTCTTATCATCCAGATACATATATACATATATATATAATAATAATAATTGTGTTGGGAAAGCAAGAACGCAGAAGAATGTGTTGTGCCCAAGATCAACACTTTTCCCACTTAAAAGAACCTGTGAGGAGAAACAAACAAACACTCCAAAGAACACCAAGCAACAAAATGATCCAAACAAGAAAATAAAACGATACGAGACACAAGATTTTAACGTGGAAAACCCTTTTCAACGTGAATGAGTAAAAAACCACGAGACCCTTTGGTCTAACCAATTCCACTATCACCACAAGAGAGTACAAATGCACAATACAGTAGCATCACAATGATATCTAGCCTTTAACAATACTACGAAAGCACTAGAATCAAAATAGAGGACAACAATTGCAATAAATCACCAAAAACCTGTAGTTGATTCGAAGCTCATAACTCGAGATTGAACCGTTGGAATTCGATCTTCACCGTTCAGATTTAAGCTTCATGAGTCCTTAGACTCCTCATAAACTTTTAGCTCAATCAGACAAGATTTTAACTTCCGATCGACCGCAAAACAGACCTGCGATTTTGGGGAAAAGTTGCTGCGGGAAAAAACCCTCTTCCTCTCACTCTCTCTCTCTCTTTTTTTTTCTTTCAATTGGGTTGGGAGCCCAATAAACCCAACAAATTATAAGGTCAACAGGTGCTGGACCAATGCGTGTGTGCATCCATCTACATATATACACGCGAGGTCAATATTTCTCGGCGGAAAAGTAAACGATCAAAATAATAAAAATCAGCGCCAATAATTCAATAATAATAAGTAATATTTAATCTCTATATATATATCTTCCAAGAGAAGGAAAGAGCAACAGTCGAAAAAATGGAGAAAAACATAAAAATGATCCCAGAAACGGTGTTGAACTCCGGTCACAAGATACCGATGTTGGGATTCGGATGCTTCGCATCTCCTCTTCCGCCAAATGAGGAACTAACTCCAATTTTCTTGGAGGCAATCAAGGCCGGTTACCGACACTTTGACACTGCAGCAGAGTACGGTTTGGAGGAAGCTCTGGGCAAAGCTTTGTCTCAGGCGATAGACAGCGGTTTGGTTAAAAATGGAAGGGAAGAATTTTTCATTAATTCTAAGTTGTGGTGTACTGATGCCCATCCTGATCTTGTCCTTCCTGCCCTCCAAAATTCATTGAGGTAATTTTCTGTCTTTATAATGTTTCGAACTTACCCTTATTTAAAGTTATAAATAAAAATTTAACATTTCTGTGTTTTGTGTTCAAATTGTTTAGGAAGTTGGGACTAGATTATTTGGATCTTTATCTAATTCACTGGCCATTAAGATTCAAGAAAGATGCTAGCATGGCTAATTTCAATGCAAAGGAAGACTTCCTTCCATTTGACATACATGGGACTTGGAAGGCCATGCAAGAGTGCCAAAAATTGGGATTAGTCAAATCTATTGGTGTAAGCAATTACACTGTTGAAAAGCTCCAAACACTCTTGGAAAAAGCTACTATACTACCAGCAGTTAATCAGGTATGTGTATATATATATATATATTAGTTATGGCTAGTTTTATTTACAAACAAATTTGAAATGTTGTGATTTTTCAGGTGGAGATGAATGTTGGATGGCAACAAAGAAAATTGCTACCATTTTGTAAGGAGAAAAGGATTCATGTGAGTGCATGGTCTCCTTTGGGAGCTTATTGTGCCGCTCGGCTTAATTCCGGTCTAGTCGGGTCGAGGTTTGACAGGGTCATGGCCAAGTTCTGGCCTAACATAGGATTCCATTCCCTTTATTTGTATATTCCCCCAAATTCTGGTAGAAGAGGCGAGAGTAGTGTGTAGGGCCCAGCCGACACTCCCTGTTTTAAGGGACACAAGGCACGAGGATAGTGCAAAGAGACCTAGTGGGCTCTCCCTGTTTTGAGGGAGGTTGCCTCCCTTGTATAAATATGGCCTTTGGCCTCACATTTGTAATTATCCAATAATTGTATAGCACTCCACGCTTACTTGCAAAAACTCTCCTTCCCAAGTACTCTGTCTTTCAGTCGTTCTTTACTTAGCCATCACTAGTCGACTTTGCTCAGAAGAGGCTGACTTAGTTGTCGCAAGGGGCGAAAAGGAGCTAAGGCCGCACGCTACGCTTGTTCAGGAACAAGGTCGTGACAAGTGGTATCAGAGCGCGGTTAGAGACAAGTATTACGCAAAGTCACACACATGGCTGAGCACATAGGCGCTACATCTGGTATGACCGAGGAGACCCGTGGAAGGGAGACTTTGCCCACACACCAAGGGAAAAAGAAGCGGGACCAAAGCAAGGCTCGTGCCAAAATCCCGCCCATTGAATACATTGTGGGCGAGATGAACGAGAAACTAGAGAAAGTTGAGTTCTCCTTCCGGACGTTGGAGGATCACGTCATGGGGGAGCTCGAAGCTACCAAAGGCGACGTGCAAGGGTGCACAGACGCCATCCAAGACTGCCGGGATGCAGTTACAGAGGTTAGGGACAGCCAGGACTCGCTCATGTTGCGTTTGGATCAACTAGAAGGGATCGTCCATGCTCTAAAAGAAGACATGGCGATTTGCAAGAAGGCTATGGCCAGCGGAGAGGCCGGCCCGTCCGTGCCAACACCTAGGATCGAGTACCCTAAGCCTCCAAGCTTCAGCGGCATAAGAGATGCCAAACTACTCGATAATTTCTTTTGGCACATGGAGCGATATTTTGAATGCATGAAAATTCGCGACGAGGAAGCCAAGGTAAGAACTACCACTCTCTACCTTACTGATAATGACATGCTTTGGTGGCGTCGGAAAGATGCAAAAATAAAGCGGGGCACGTGCCAACTTGTTACGTGGGACGAGTTCATCAGAGAACTAAAACGGCATTTCTACCCCGAAAATGTCGTCTACGAAGCACGAAGGAAGTTGAGGGAATTGAAGCAAAGGGGGCCGATCCGAGACTATGTCAAGGAGTTCCAAACTCTTATGCTCCAAATCCCAAACTTAACGGACAACGACACACTATTCTATTTTGTGGATGGGCTGCAGAATTGGGCCAAGCAAGAGCTGCAGCGCCGAGGCGTCAAATCAGTAGACGAGGTCATTGCCGCAACCGAGTCTCTTATAGACTTCCGTTCACCGTCTACATCTGAGTCCATCAAGCAAAAGGAGAGGTACCCTGCTAGAGGTGGGGGAGAGCGGCGAGAAAACCGAGAATCTCGCGAGGTTCGTAAGCCACCAGCTAGGGACATGGGACGGAGCAACGTGCGCAGGAAATACGAAGAAAAGAAGCAGGCCTTTGTCCCCAAGGGCGGATGCTTTATATGTAAGGGGCCACATGGCATGAGGGACTGTCCAAAACTCGGTTCCCTCTCGGCCATCGTGGTGCAACAAGAGTCAGAGGGTCGAGTTGAAAAGGAGCTGAGCATGATGGGCTCACTCCAAGTTCTGAATGCTCTCAAAGCTAATCCCGTGCTAGCGTCTACGAGCAGGGGGCTCATGTACGTGGAGGCACACGTAAATGGGAAGACGACCAAGGTGTTAGTGGACACGGGCGCTTCCCACAACTTCATTTCCGACGATGAGGCGAGGCGACTAGGCCTGAGCTGGTCTACGGGGGAGGGGTGGCTCAAGACCGTAAATGCTAAAGCCCAATGTATTAGTGGCGTAGCTCGGGACGTGAGGCTACGACTCGGCACATGGGAAGGCCGAGTAAACTTCTCAGTCGCACCCATGGATGACTTCAAAGCGGTGCTAGGCATGGACTTCTTACGCCAGGTAACAGCTATACCCATGCCTACTTTCGATACTATGTGCATAATGGAGAAAGGGGCAACGTGTATGGTCCCAGTCCTTACATCTTTGGATCGAGGGACGGACGAGCGGCAATTGTCGGCAATGCAAGTTGCCAAGGGGGTACGACGGAGCGAGCCGACGTATATAGCCATGCTCAAGGATGGCGAGCCAGGTAAGGGGACTGAGGAGGCACCACCACTTATCCAGAATGTCCTTAAGGAGAACAAGGACGTCATGCCAGCCGAACTACCGAGCCAACTTCCACCTATGCGAGAGGTGGACCATGCCATTGAACTAGAGTATGGTGCCAAGCCACCTGCGATGGCACCATATCGTATGTCACCACCCAAGCTTGAGGAGCTTCGCAAGCAACTGAAGGAGTTAACCGACAAAGGAATGGTCAGGCCCTCGAGAGCACCTTTCGGCGCCCCAGTCCTATTCCAAAAGAAGCAGGATGACTCTTTGAGAATGTGCGTGGATTACCGGGCGTTAAACAAAGTCACCATCAAGAATCGATATCCAATCCCCCTCATAGCAGACTTGTTCGATAGACTTGGGAAAGCCAAGGTGTATACCAAGATGGACCTACAAAAGGGCTACTACCAAGTCCGGATAGCGGAAGGAGACGAACCAAAGACCACGTGCATCACCCGTTATGGGTCCTATGAATGGTTAGTCATGCCCTTCGGGCTTACCAATGCCCCAGCTACATTCTGTACTCTTATGAACAAAATATTTCATCCCTACTTGGACCGGTTCGTGGTGGTCTACTTGGACGATATAGTCATATATAGCAACTCGCTGGAAGAGCATGCCACCCACCTACGCATCGTTTTCAAGGTTCTTCGGGAGAACCAACTTTATGTGAAGGAGTCGAAATGCGAGTTTGCCAAGGATGAAGTAGGGTTCCTTGGCCACATCATCGGGCCTGGACAGATACGAATGGACTGTGCCAAGATCAAAGCGATCGTGGATTGGGAGGTCCCAAACAAGGTAACCGAACTACGCTCTTTCCTTGGTCTAGTCAATTATTATCGCCGATTTATACAGGGGTATTCGGCAAGAGCGGACACCATTGACGGACCTGCTGAAGAAAGCCAAGACGTGGGACTGGTCCGACAAGTGCCAGAAGGCCTTTGAGGAACTGAAGACTGCAGTGACTAGGGAGCCCGTTCTAGCACTGCCTGATTTCGATAAGCCATTCGAGGTCCAGACAGACGCTTCGGACTTTGCCATTGGGGGAGTTTAGATGCAAGGAGAGCACCCTATAGCATTCGAGAGTCGAAAGCTAAATGAGACCGAGAAGCGCTACACAGTGCAAGAGAAGGAGATTACTGCCGCCATACACTGCTTGAGGGTTTGACGGCACTATTTACTTGGGGCACACTTTCTGATCAAGACCGACAACGTGGCAACAAGTTACTTCCAGACCCAGAAGAAACTATCCTCCAAGCAGGCACGCTGGCAAGACTTCCTTGCCGAGTTTGATTACACGTTGGAATATCAACCGGGGAAGACCAACGTTGTAGCCGACGCACTGAGTCGCAAGGCGGAGTTTGCGGCCATTAGCCAGGCCAATGGGACAGTCGTGGAACGCATCAAGAAGGGACTTGAGCAAGACCCCATGGCCAGGCAACTCTTTTACCTTGCCAGGGAAGGCAAGACTCAAAGATTTTGGGTAGAGGACGGTCTACTCTACACTAAGGGACGCCGGTTGTTCATGCCAAAGTGGGACAGTCTGAGGCGTGACTTAATCACCGAATGCCACGCCACCAAGTGGGCCGGTCATCCAGGACAAAGACGTACATTGGCACTTGTAGAGGCAGCATATTTTTGGCCACAAATGCGGGATGACGTGGAGCTTTATGTGCGGACGTGTCTTGTGTGCCAGCAAGACAAGGTGGAGAATAAGCATCCGGCCGGGCTACTCGAGCCCTTACCCATTGCCGAACGACCATGGGACTCAATTTCCTTGGACTTCATTAGCTCTCTACCAAGGTCGGAAGGGTTCGGGTCTATTATGGTCATTGTGGACCGTTTCTCTAAGTACGGGACCTTTATCTCGTGCACGAAGGACTGCACGGCCGAGGAGGCGGCCCGTGCCTTTTTCAAAAATGTGGTGAAACTATGGGGACTACCGAGGAGCATCATAAGCGATCGGGATCCACGATTCACGGGGAGATTGTAGACAGAATTGTTCAAGATTCTCGGTACCCAGCTGAACTTCTCCACAAGCTTTCACCCTCAAACGGACGGACAAACTGAGCAGGTCAACGCCTTGTTGGAGCTGTACTTGCGGCACTTTGTAAGTGCCAACCAGCGGGACTGGGCCAAGCTACTCGACGTGGCCCAATTTTCTTATAACTTGCAGAGGAGCGAATCGACGGGACGAAGTTCCTTTGAACTTGCCACGGGGTGACAACATTTAACTCCGCAGACGCTTGACACCCATCTTCGAGAAGGGAAGAGCCCGGGAGCGGAGAAAATGGCTAAGGCTTGGGAGGAACAAGCCGATATTGCTCGAGTTTGCCTAGAAAGAGCAAGGAAGAAGATGAAGCGGTGGGCCGACGAGTCAAGAAGACCCAAGGACTATGCCATTGGAGACCAAGTCCTCATCAAACTTTTGCCTCAACAGTTCAAAGCCTTGCGGAGCTTGCACAAGGGCCTAGTACGAAGATACGAGGGACCATTCCCAGTAATAGCCAAAGTGGGCAATGTGGTGTACAGGGTCGATCTACCGCCTACACTCAAGATACATCCAGTCTTCCACGTAAGCATGTTGAAGCCATACTACGGGGACGTGGAAGAACCAAGCCGTAACATATCCCACAGAGCGCCTCCTCTCAAGACCAAGTCCTTCGACAAGGAGATAGACGAGGTACTCGCAAAGAGGGTCCAGCGACGCCGAGGTGTACAGCCGAATACCCAATATCTCATTCGATGGAAGGGTTTTTCTGAGTCCGAGGCATCATGGGAATTTGAAGATGACCTATGGCAGTTCCGAGATGAACTCCAAGTCTACGAGGTGACGAGGGCGTCGCCAGCATAGGTGGGGGAGAATGTGCCGCCCGGCTTAATTTCGGTCTAGTCGGGTCGAGGTTTGACAGGGTCATGGCCAAGTTCTGGCCTAACATAGGATTCCATTCCCTTTATTTTTGTATATTCCCCCAAATTCTGGTAGAAGAGGCGAGAGTAGTGTGTAGGGCCCAGCCGGCACTCCCTATTTTAAGGGACACAAGGCGCGAGGATAGTGCAGAGAGACCTAGTGGGCTCTCCCTGTTTTGAGGGAGGTTGCCTCCCTTGTATAAATATGGCCTTTGGCCTCACATTTGTAATTATCCAACAATTGTATAGCACTCCAGGCTTACTTGCAAAAACTCTCCTTCCCAAGTACTCTGTCTTTCAGTCATTTTTTACTTAGCCATCACTAGTCGACTTTGCTTGGAAGAGGCTGACTTAGCTGTCGCAAGGGGCGAAAAGGAGCTAAGGCCGCACGCTACGCTTGTTCAGGAACAAGGTCGTGACATTATGGTAGCCTATGAGGAAGTAATGTAGTAATGGAAAGTCCAATTCTTAAAGAGATTGCAGTTTCCAAAAATAAGAGCTTGGCACAGGTTTGCTTCTAATATAATATTATATATATATATATATATATATATATTTCGAGCAAGTAATAGATACTTTTATCTAAACAAAATATTTATGTGTAATATAGGTTGCATTGACATGGATTTATCAAGAAGATGTATCTGTAATCGCAAAAAGTTTTAATAAGGAAAGAATGGCTCAAAATATCGAGATTTTTTATTTTGAACTTACTAAAGAAGAACTTGATGAAATTGAGAAATTTCCTCAAAGCAGAAGCAATCCAGCACTTCAGTGTATTCACCCAGAGGGGCTAGTCAAGTCTTTGGAAGAACTTTGGGATGGGGATGTGTGAATTTTAATATTTCAAATTTAGTATTTATAAGTTTTTATTACAACTTATGTTTTTTCTGTTTGATTTGATGCATGTTTTTTTTTTTTTTTTTGTCTTAATGAAATTATTATATTTGCACGTATAGAATAAGAAAGGTCATTTATATATATATATATATATATATATATAATGACATTTCATTATATTTGTATTCGGATTAATTTTAATTTCAATATATTTGAGGGAGTTTTTATTAATATCCATGCCAAAAGTACACATAAATATGATTTAGGGACATTTACGGAATTGTCTTTGACCCATAAACATGCAATCATTTTAGCCGTATATTTGGACCAAATCTAACCAGGTCCTTTCCCGTATCTTTTATATATATATATATATTTTGTAATGTTCATTCAAATTTTATATCCAATTTAATATTTACTAAATAATTATAACGATTATTTGTAGAATTTTTTTTAAAAAAAAAAAATTTTAAATTATTTATATAAATATGTAATTTGAAATATATATATTATATTATATTATATTAGGGATGAGATTATCATTTTCTAGAATTCACCAGCACATCCTTGAACCTGGACAAAACGTAGATTTGTTGGTCAAAAGAGAGTTGGAGTGCAGGTTTCTTGAATTTTATTTTAATTATAATTTCTAGTGAAGGGGATAATGTTATTATAAGCAGTCTTCCTTTATTCTAAGACTTGTGTTTTCCCAATTGAACCTCATATATATATATATAGTAATATTTATTTGTCTGTACATAAGTTATTGGTCCAAACGTCACATTCAGGTATTTGAGTCAACTTTGTGATAACATGTGTTGGACAATTAGTCAATAAATACATTTGATAAAGGATGAAAGAGGGGAAATTTCATTTTTCCTCTAGATTTAGTATTAGATTGGAAAATTCTACCTATATTTGGTATTCGACGACTTTTCTATTAATATATATATATAATTATTAAATGTTGAATTGTATGAATAGAGTATTTTTTAATAATAAGAGAAAATGTAGTTTAATTGGTAGCAGATTTATACTAAAATTAAAATTGAGGTTTTATTTATTATTTATAAAATAGGTGAATTCAAATTATAATTAAAATTAAATTTTAAATCTAAAAAAAATATAAATATTTATATTATTAAATAATATTCTTATATAACAATATATATATATATATTGAGAAATATAAATTGTCTATATGCTGATAAAGAATAATAGCTGACATTGCATATGTCAGCTGACACAGTGGCACTCATCACTTTTGCTTGGATTTTTATCTACTGAGTCCGATAGAACCGCGCGATAGCGAAGTTTCCGGATTTAAAACGACCCACTTCGTCTGTCTTTTGTTTGCCAGTTTCTTCTAAAAGATTCCTCAAAGGGTATTTTCGACCAAACAATTCATCTTAAAGATATTCATGAAAAGTATCTCACAGAATATAGTGGGATATTTGAGAATCTGGTAACCCTCACATTCTTCATAATTCACCACCTACCTATTTCTCAAGGTGATTTGCATCTATAAATATCATCCTCGTAAAGGTAAAAGGTAAGGCCAGATAACTCAACAAATCCTTTGCTAAATCTAATATTCCCTAATCAGATTATGAATCCTCACTTTATCATCGGACGGTTCGTCAGAGGTTCCCCACATAGCATCGAACCAATTTTCGACAAATCAATATATAATTTTGAATGTATGGATAAACATTCACTCTAAATTCTCTCTCTCTCTATATATATATATATATATATTGAGAGGTATGAAAATACCTCCCTCCTGACAAGGCAAATGACACAAGGCAGATGGGACCCACCGGGCTCACGTGTCTGTCCACCTGGCATGGCATGAGTCCCACTTTGCCACACACCAAACCCCACGATGGACCACGCGGCTACCCCGCCTCACCTCGTGAACGAAGTCATCACACACTGACCCATCACACTCCCAGACCGTCTCTGATGGTCATCGTTTGACTCCACAAGGGATCACAGTCAAAGATCCCCTAACGTCTCACTAAAAAGGGGGATCTCATATCTTTTCCACAAAATCCGGTAACCATCAGATTTCTCGTAACAAATCACCCGATCTACCTGACACAAGGGTGGTTTATCCCCTATAAATACCACCCCCATAGAGGTAAGGAGGGTAAGACCAGATTACTCTACACATCTCTGTCAAATTACCTACCTTACAGTCAAATCACTGACTTAACCATCATAGGGTTTACCAGAGACCTTCCACCCTCCGAGTAAACTTTATTGTTTTGCAGGTCTAGCTTTGCAAGATAGCGATCCTTCTACGACACATAGACAACATTGATACTGGTGTTTGGCCGAGAGAGATCACTAAACGACACCGGAACCTTGACACGTGGCATCAAACCAATTTTTGATGAATTAATTTGGTTCCGTTATCGGGAATCGTAAACATCTTACTTTTCCACTTTTTGAGATTAGAATGTCACGACCTTGACACCACGGTTCCCATGTCTCACCATGAAACTCATCGCGTGGCTCAACCGCGGTCAGTCATGGAATGCTTAGGCCCCTCACGGCTCACTCCGCAAATCGCCTGACCTCCGCGACCATCTCAACGGAAAGCGGACCACGGAGAACGGGCGGGCCGAGGAGGTTGAGGACCTACGGAAGGAGATTGAGCGACTCCGAGTAGAGCGTGATCTTTCAAAACAATGGAAACAACTCCGTGTTGCGTATCGTCGTCAAGGCCTTTCGCCCCCTCCCTTCTCTGACGACGACCGAGACCCCGCGGAGATCCTACCCTCGTGATCTAAGAATAGGGCGAGCCGGCAGACGAGGGACCAGAACACCAAAAAGCTACTTCGCTCCATCAGCGAAGTGGGTGAGAGCCAGCCGTCCGGCCAGCCAAACAGAGAAAGGGGACGCCGTAACAAACATCGATCAAAGCGGAATAGACGGGAACGGAGTCCAGAGCCAACTCGAAAGGACGAGACGAAGAAGAACCGACCAGCCTACACCGGGCCCTTTGTGGAGTGGATCCACCTCACCATACCGGACCCGCAATTGAAAATCCCAATATTCGTCCTATACACCGGTCAAAGCAAACCCGACGAGCACATTTGCAAATACAGATCATCCATGGATCTTGTGACGATTGATGAAGCGAGACTATGCAAAACCTTCCCCGGTACCCTGAATGACAGAGCCCTGACTTGGTTCACTTCTTTGAAACCAGGTTCGATTGACTCCTGGCAGATGCTCGAGAAGGCCTTCCTGGATAAATTCAGTACAGCGGGCACAATCCCCAAGACTAGAGGCGACCTCGCCAATGTCAAGCAAAAGGACGATGAAACCCTACTTGAATACCTAGAGCATTTCAAGAAGGTGTACGATGAGATCGACGGAATTACTCAAGATACAGCCATCACCTGCTTCGAGGGCGGCTTCCGATCAAAAATGCTATACACGAAACTCCAGCTCTGCAAACTTGAGACCATTGGTGAAGTGTTCAGTGTGGCCCGAAAGGTTGCCCTTGCCGAAGGGAGCTCTCTAGGGTCACACTACCAGAGAAAAGAAAGGTGCATGGAAGCATCCCCCCAGGGTAGACAGGGCAAGAACAAGACGCGAAGGACCAAAGTGGTCACTCCGATGAAGTCCAAAGAACACCTCATCGCCACCGTCAGGGAGAAGATCGGAGTGAGAGAGCCCGCGTTGGCACGGACCTCAAGCCGATCTATCCGAGACAACGCGAAGTTCTGCGGCTTTCACCAGGACAATGGACACACGACCGAGAACTGTTATCAGTTCAAGCGGATGATCAAAAGGCTAGCCCGAGGTGGGTAGTAGAAGGAGCGCGAACGGGATAAACAGCCCGAGGGAAGGCCCGACCGAGTAATTGAGGTCATAACCCCTCGGTACGAATCCATAAAAAAGATAAAGCGGAAAATCTATAACTTGACTAAGCCTTCTTTGGAGTCTCACTTCGGCACATTCCCTCATGAGCCAATTGTCTTCTCCGATCAAGACCTCGAGTTGAACGAAGAGGCCCGCGTCACCCCCATCATCCTCGAAGTGGGCATGACCAGACAAGGAATTGATAAATGCCGAGTCAAAAGAGTACTGATTGACACCGGAGCCACCAAAAATATCCTATACCACAAGTGTTTTAAGGAAATGGGGATGAATGACAGTCACTTGAAACCCAGCAATATGATTCTAGACGGCTTCACCGCTCACAAGACCAATGTGAACAGGAGGGTCAAGATTAAAGTCACTCTTGGCTCTGGTGCCTGCACACGCGAAGAGGAGATCAAATTCTACGTGGTAGACATTGACTCCCCCTACAATGACATTCTCGGAACCCCGGTGCACGTCACCTTCGAGCTCGTCATCTCTACATCGCATCAACAAGTCCGATTTCCCACCCGGGGCGAAGTGGGCTACGTCAAGAGCAGCCCCAGAAGCCTACTCGCTCACAAGGTGAAGTCCCGATAGCACTTGGAAATCGAGCCGCCTCTAGCGACCGTTGGGTCAATCATAACGACCAGAGGACACGCGGAAGTCACCACCCTTGCCTAGTTGACACTCTTACCGGTCATAGACACTCCTGAAATAAAAGAGTTCGACGAAGTCACGATACACCCTAACTATCCCGACCAAAAAGTACAGATAGGAAGCGAGATGCCACCGTCGATGAAGGAGGAGATGACCCGGTTCCTCTCCACTCACCTCGAAAACTTCGCCTGGCTTACACAGGACATGCCCGAGATCTCCCCTGACATCGCAGAGCACAGGCTCAACATCAACACCACGTTTAAACCAGTGAAGCAAAAACCTAGACAATTCGGAGAAGACTAACTCAAAGGAATGCAAGCCGAGGTCCGGAAACTGCTGGAATCAAAATTTATCCGCGAGGTTGAGTACCCCTCATGGCTGGCCAACGTAGTAATGGTCAAAAAAGCAAGCGGGAAGAGGAGAATATGTGTAGATTACATAGACTTGAACAAAGCCTGCCCGAAGGACTGTTACCCACTACCCCGCATCGATGCCCTTGTGGACTCCACATCGAGATTCGAGTTCCTCAACTTCATGAATGCCTTTTCCGGCTATCATCAAATCTGAATGAGACCACAAGATCAAATCCACACATCCTTCCGGGCCGCAGGAGCCATCTACTGTTACGACATGATGTCGTTCGGACTGAAGAACGCAGGTGCCACTTACCAAAGGATGATGAACAAAATCTTGCGAAGTCACATAGGCCGGAACGTAGAAACTTATGTGGATGATATGGTCGTCAAGACCAAACAGGGCCATTCTCACTTGGATGATTTGGAAGAAACATTCGCCACTCTTTTGGAGTATGGACTGAAGCTCAACCAGCAAAATGCATGTTCAGAGTGAAGTCGGGAAAATTCCTCGGCTTTATGATGTCTGAGCGAGGGATTGAAGCTAACCCCTGAAAGATCGAAGCAATACGGAATCTAGCCGAGTCCCGGTGCGTTAAGGACATACAACGGCTCAACGGTTGCATAGTCGCCCTGGGAAGATTTGTGTCCAAGTCCGCCGAGAGGTGTATGCCATTCTTTAAAGCCTTGAAAACTGCTGGAAAAACCTTCCGGTGGGACGAAGAATGCACAAAAGCTTGGGAAGATTTAATGAGCTACTTGGCGAATCCACCACTGTTGAGCGCCCCCACTTCAGGCGAAGTCTTGTATTTATACCTATCAGCTTCACAACAAGCAATCGCATTTGCCTTAATCCGGGAGACGGATGACCAATAGCTTCCTGTATACTTCGTAAGCAGAGTACTGAGGGATGCTGAAGTACGCTACTCATACATTGAGAAACTAGCTTACGCTTTGGTCATCACCACTCGAAAACTCCAGGCGTACTTCGAATCCCACTCCGTAGTAGTATACACCAATCATCCTCTGAAGCAAATCTTTCACAAGCTGGACCAATCAGGGAGGATGCTTCGATGGTCCATCGAACTATGCGGCCTGGACCTCACTTTCGCACCCCGAACCGCGATCAAGGCCTAGGCTCTGTCAGATTTTCTGGCCAAACTGTCGTTCTCTGAAGTCATCCCCGACAAAGAAACGACCCTCGCTCTCCCGGCAAACGAGGCATGGACAATGATGGTGGACAGAGTAGTAAACGCAAAGGGAGTCGGAGTAGGGGCCACCATTAAATCACCCTCCGGGCAGCACGAAGAAGTCCGCTACGTCTAACTCGACTATCCCCTGTCCAACAATCAAGCGGAGTACGAGGCCTTGGTTATCGGGATGCAATGGGCCTTAGATTCGGGATCGCTCAAGGTATTCAGCGACTCCCAAGTTGTTGTGGGATAGGTCAACAATGAGTTCACAGTCAACTCTGACAACCTGAAGGCCTACGCGGAAAGGGTGTCCCAGCTGGTTGCTCAGTTTCAGTACTTCACCCTTACAAAAGTAGACCGTAGCCACAAAGAAGTAGCAGACAAGCTGGCAAAAATAGCGTCCGGAGAAACTCCCAACGACCTCGACGTCCAGATAATTCGAATCTCCGCTCCAGAACACATCTCGCCAATCTTGACTTCGACACTTGACTCACCCACATGGATCGACAAGCTGAAGGACTTCATATCCTCAGATATCCTGCTAGAAGATAAGGCTAAAGCCAGATAAATCCGCAAGCGTGCGGCTCAATACACTGTACTCAACAATATCTTGTACCGTCGCTCTTTCTCCAAACTACTTCTCCGCTGTATACCACCTGACCTCACTCGCACAATTCTGGAAGAATTACATGAGGGAATCTGTGGTGGACATCCCGGATCGAGACCCTTGGCAGAAAAGGTGATCAATCAGGGTTACTATTAGATGACACTACGAAGGGATGCAGAAAACTACGTGAAGCACTGTGATACTTGCCAAAAGTTCGGTAGAATTCTCCGCTTACCGTCAGTTTCACAAACCCCTATACTGGCAGCCTGACCCTTCGATATGTGAGGAATCGACCTTGTAGGCAAATTCTCCAAGGTCCGCAGATATCACGAATACTTGATCGTGTTCGTAGACTACTTCTCCAAGTGGATCGAAGTGAAGCTCCTGGTCGCGCCCACGGAGGAAAATACGCTCAACTTCCTCCACAACTTCGTCCTGTGCCGGTACGGAGTACCACGAGTCATCGTATCGGATCACGGCACTCAGTTCGCCACTAAATTGACGGTGGAGTGCAACCGCCTAGGGATCAAACATTGAAAGTCATCTGTTGCACACCTTCAAGGAAATGGACAAGCCGAAGCCGCAAACAAATTGGTCCTTGCCGCACTGAAAAAAGGTCTGGAAGGGAAGTCTAACAAATAGGTTGACGAACTCCCAGCCGACTTATGGGCAGTGCGGACTTCTTCTAGGGGCCCCACAGGAGAAATAACCTATGCCATTGTTTTTGGATCAGAGGCAGTCTCACCAGCCGAACTCGCACTCCCATCCTACAGAATTTCTACATATGACAAGGAGGGTAATAAACGCCAACGTTGCTTAGATCTGGATTTACTAGAAGAAAAATGAATAAATGCCCGCCTAAGAGCAGATAAATTCAAGCTGGCAACCAAACTCACCCACGACAAAAACTTGGTTAACAGGCCATTAGGCGTCGGAGACTGGGTACTCCGAAAGATCGAGGGGACTGCAAGGCACATCATTGCAAATAAACTCACACTGAACTGGGAAGGCCCATACCTGATCAAAGACGAAGTCCGCCGGGGAACATTCTGCCTCATGGACCAAGAGGGAACAATACTTCCCAATCCCTGGCACGCCAACCACTTGAAGAAATATTTTGTCTGAATTTTCACAGAGAATACGGCGAAGTCAACCAAAACCAATAAATACTCCGCCGCAATCCATTACAAGATAGGTCCCTTTATTCCCTTTTGTTTATTCGCCGAAGTCGTCGTGTCTCGTCACCGGAGTAATTTAACTTGGAACTGAGCCACTGTCTTAAAACCGTGTTGCTCTTTGGTGAAGCACCAGGAAAGACTTATTATTTCCGGAGTCATCACACTTGTTAGAAGTTTGTTGAAGGCTTATTATTTTCAGAGTCATCACACTTGTTAGAAGTTTGTTGAAGGCTTATTATTTCCGGAGTCATCTCACTTGTTAAAATTCAAGTTGTTTATTAGAAGTTCAAGTAGCTTAAGTCGTTTAAATTATCTGCTTGGCTGATTAAATTGGACAAAGTACACGACATGCAAATAAAAGTTCGAAGTAAGAAGATGGCAAAAATAGCGAATTTCATTAACTTACAAAATGTACAAAAAAAAAGTTTACGCAGAGGGGGGAGCTTCAACCGAAGGAGGAGCCACTTCTGCCGAAGCATCCACTACAACTATAGCCCGCTCCCCCACCTCGGGCTCTGCTACCATGGCCAACTCTTCAGGGGCCGCGGCGATGTCATCCGGAGCAACATAAGAAACCAGAGTAGCCTTAGTCCCGACGATTTCACCCGCTTCAGCCTCTCCCCTCAGCTGCAGACACATCTCTTCTAGAACAGGGTGGACTAGTGTAGGCGGACACCACTGCCTTCCCTCCTTTTCGTCATAGGCTGCGATCTCCGCCAGTTCACTCTCAGTGAACGGGACGAAGTCACACCCACTCTTGAAGTCAGGGTTAGCGTAGGTCCCTTCAAAGATCCTGCACAACTGCGCCTTGTCAAGAAAGAGGTGGTGAAGACAGCGGAGTGCATGGGCACACCCCCAGTTGTAGAAGCTGCTAGCCGCCAGGTAGACCTCATCCCCGTACCCCTCAGAGTTCCGGAACTCGTTCACCACCTGAGCAGTGTACTTCGCAGACTCCAGATGGGCTAACTTGGACTCCGCCTCCTATCTCTTAGAGCTCTCCTCCTTCAGCCGTTTTTCAAAGTCGCTGAGTTGGACCTTCAAGTCCTCATTCGCCCTTTGAAGGATCGACAGACTTGAGGACTGCTTTTCCTTCTCCGCGACCACCAGGGCTACGTTCTTTTCGGCTGTCCGGAGTTTGCCCTCTGCAACAACCAAGGATTGGTCCTTGGCTGAGAGCTGGTTCTCCAGCCCCACGCACTTCTTCTCTAGAGCCCCTAATTGGATTTGCGAGGTCTTGGCGGAGGAAGCAACTCTGGAGAGATGGGTGATGTAGGCGGAGACCTAAGAGACAAACAACAAAATGGTGAGAAAAGGGTCAAACAAAAGATAAAAAGTACTTCGGTCTAACAAATTACTTGGGACAGATGGGCTCTGATGTGCCCGACGGTGTTCTCCACACCCATAGCAGCCCACTCAAGGTTGTGAGATAGGTCGAAGTCCATGGCCCTATGAAGGACCGCCTTCTCGAAGAGCCTCCCTGACCTATGGTCGGACAAGGAAAGGTTATTCAAAGGAGGCGAAGCTCGTTGGATTTCGAGGGCTAGGGACTCCAACTCCCTCCTTGACTCCGGAGCATTAAAACCCTCCTGGGTCCAAGAATAGGACGAAGTCCCAGGAGGGCTACCGCCTTGCGCCTCCTGAAGTGCCACCCGTTCAGCCGTGGCAGGAGCCAGCTCCCTCAGCTCAAAGGACTCCGACAGTCTGGGTCCCTGTGAAGCCCTCTTTCTTGACTCCATCTCGTCCCCCTCGCGTGCGCGCTTCGCAGGGGCAGAACGAAGGGGCTCCTTCCCCTTGGACCGAGGTGGTTGAGGCGAGCCCCCCGCAGGAGAGCGGGCTGAAGTGGAGGGCGCCGGGGAACCCGCAGACGAAGGTTCCGTAGCCGCAGGAATGGCATCCTGGTCCATAGCTCGGGCTGAGTTCACACCACCCCACTGCGTAGCACCACCCCGAGCTCGCATCTCCGCTTCGCGACGGGCCATGAAATTCATCCGTATATCTGTCATAATCAGACAAAGAAAAGTTAGTAAGTGAGGGGTTAAATATATATATATATATATATATATATCAACAAGTTAAATGACCCAGATAACTCACTCTACCCTTCGCTACGGGGCAGCCCGCACTTCGCGGATTCGAGCAATCCGGGCATTCATTCAAAAACACTCTCCCCGGGTGTAATCTCCACATTGGGTACTCCTCGTTGTCTTCGAGGCCCAGCTCTCTTCGTCTTCGAGGCCCAGCTCTCTTCGTCGTTCGTCCACTGCCGGCCCGCCTATCCCACAGGCGTGACGATTCTTGTCAGCGATAAGTTCGCTGTTCAGAAAAACTTTGGACTGAGTTTTGGGACTATCTCCTAACTCGCTCCTGACATAATCTAGAAACTTCTTATCAGACTCGAAATACTTGGTGTTCCTCTTTACGGGGAGCCAAGTACGAAGTGCCTTGCACTTAGGGTAAAATGGGAAGCCCGTTCTGGACTCCACACAAACCCACGTCTCTCTCCATTGACTTAACTTATTTGGAGGGGGTTCAAATAGGGTAACTACACTAGGGCGGGGTCGAAGTGACAGGGTGAGATTATTTATACGAAGAACTGTGAAAAAGGTCCTTAACAACGATTCGGAGACCTCTACACCTATTCTCCTACATAATACAATAAGGGAGACGAAGTACCTAACTCCGTTTGGATGGACATGGGCGGGCTAACACTTAACTAAGTTCAGAAAGTCGCAGAATGCGGGGTCCAAAGGCAAGCTGAGGTCAGAAAGAAAATGGTCATATGGGATGTGTATGTAAGAGTTAGACATGACCCCGCACTCCTGAAGGTGAATCAACCTAAACCTACTCCGGTCTATTTCACTGGACAGCAAGGGAAGGTCTAGACTAATGGTGTTCCTCTTAAGGGCGAAGTCCCCCTTGATGTGCTTCCGACTGATATGCTAAATAGGTGTTGTTTTACCCTATGTTGATTGTGAGTAATTAAGGACTGAGATTGAGTAATTGTCATATTTAGTCTCGATGGTGTCACTTAATCAGTCAGAACCTAAGGCAGAGTACCTATCGTGTAGCTAGTTTGTTGGAAAGTATCTACGATTTTATTAAGGTAAATATCGTACTCTCAGGGAAGTCGTAACGGCTTAGTAGTAACTAGCCTTTTACCCTAACTCTTATCTTATGATCCAGTTATGCAATCGTCATCAATAACTTTGATGATAGGGTGATTCGTTCTCCACTAGGTTTAAGTCTATTTAAGCCTAAAAGTGTTTTATAGATAATGTCCTAATTCTATGTTATACTGTTCCTATACGTTGATTGACCTATTTTCAAGTGTTTTAGACATGTCTTGGCCTGGATTGCAACTATGTTCTGAGCCTAAAGGTGCACCACATCCGAGCTATCTGATAAACAGCCCCATCGCCAAGGTTAACGGCCCTACTCACGGTTCGAGCTAAAGACATCCATGAAAGCCCTATGTCACTTCGGGGATCATGCCGCTTGCCCCTAACCGCCGGCATAAACGCTCAACTCAGCCTACTTAGATTACTCTAACAAACAGGGTGTTCTGTAGGTTATTTTATCTAATATGGCAGACACCAATACTAATTGATGCTTGTTAAACTAAACAGGTTATGAATAGACCGTGGTTAGGAATTGTCTATAACCCTAAATTTAGTTTAAAAGAGACTACATTAGACATGCGGACATAATGAATATTAAGCAGGTGGCCATTTCCGGAAAATCATAAAAACTTCAACACATATAACAAATATTCATAAAAATCATAATCTCATATTCATAATAAATCTTTGGACAAACACAATACAAACATATAAAGAGAGGGACAGGGGGACTGATGCCATAAAGAAATCACCCTTTACTTAGTCTCGCCGATGGAGCAACTGCTTGTATATGTCGTACTGCTCAACTCGACTCTGCTCGACAAAACCTTCGGAGGACGCTTCCTCAGCCTAGTAGATGGACTTTACCTTAATACCCAACTTAAGCCCAGTCCTGTGGACTGACTCTTCGAACGCCTAGAGCCCTCTTAGGATCTCCTAACGAAATCCCGGGTATTCTATGAATACCATAAACGAACCTATCTATCGAAGCCTAAGATCTGAGACTAATTCTCAAAAACTAAGAAAACGAAACACTAACTAGAAATTAAAGAAAACTTATACTGAACCCGAGTCTCTAAGTGACTTATGTACTCGAGAAAAATGTACAACTTAAGTCACTAAATGACTCAGATTGAGTGGAGAGGAATGAATTCAACTGAGGAAGGCTTGGGGTATTTATAGTAGCTTTCTGGTGTGATTTTTCTTCAAAACTTCGATGTGGGACTTGAAATTGCAGCTCGGGGCGCCCGTCCCGGCCTGTTGACCAGGTCAAGACGCCCTCCCCGACTTCCGAACTTCTGAAAAATTGCGTTTTTGCCCCGAAATTTGCCATTTTCTACTTTTCACCTGACACTTCCAAAATCACAAAAACTGTGAAATTGAGTTAATAATAATCAATTAAGACCGATATCCTATCAATTTCACCCTAAATCATGCCTAAAAACATGCTAAAAATGTGATATGATTTATGCATATCACCCCTCCAACCTGTTTTTGGTTTTCGGGAGCTCTTCGAAATGGTCGGAGTCCGCACCCTCGCCTTCGAGGATACTGGAGTCAGGCAAGTCTCTAGAAGACAGGCCTGTGGCTGTCACTCTGCCATCAAGGTTCCTAGACGCCCTAGGGTCTAAGGGGATAGCCACGGAGATAGTTGGGCCAGTGAGGGATCCCTCGGCCGAAGTGCGGACACTCGGGACTACAAAAATTCCATCGTTCATTCCCAATGTTTGCTTGGAGTCAGTCTCCTGTTCCCCTCCACTCAAGCTCTCCCCACTCGAAGTACTGGCTCTCCTCCCACTGCTAGTACCCCGTCTCTCACTATTGGTTGGATTGGAACTATCAGAGCTGGTTTTGGAAGTGGATCCTGAAGGACTAGATGCCACCTCGACTACGGGAACAGGGACCTCGACACTCTCTGAATCTGACATATCTACAAACACAAAACAAAAAATCCTATCAGAACTAAAGTCCCCTCACTCCGCCTCCAACCAGTTCATCATACCAGAAAAAACTCTCACCCGAAAACCCATCCTAAACTTCACTCTAAACGACTAAAACCACCGCTCGCCCAGAGAAAACCTTTCCCCCAAAACCAAAAACACAAAGTAAATAACGCAGAAATCCCAGACACCCATGAACACCTAAATAGCAAGCATAATGAAAATGTAAAAATACAGGCAACAATGATGCCCCTTTACCTGAGATAGTGTGGAAGATGAAGAAAACTTGAAGTAATTGCAAAGGGAAGAACTAGTCACCGAGGAGAAATCAAGGGAAGCAGGAGGAAAGTAAAGGGATTTTTAGGAAGTTCAGAAAGGAAATGCAGAATTTCACAAAGAAGTTTAGAAGGAAAGGTAAAAAAGTCCTTCAAAAAGGCGTGAGCGAGCTATTTATAGGAGGAAATAAAATTCAAAAACAGTGAAGCTTCCCCAGCAAGCTTTGCCCGAACCCGACTCCAGCCGGGTCGCAATCACACCAAAGGTCAAGTCTCTGACAGCTCACGTGCGGCACCATCATTACTCGCGTGTGGGGAAGCGCAAACGACGCCACCTCTGAACACGCAAACGTCAACTGCTCCCTCGATAACCGACCGCCATCATAGGGGCCTGACCCCGCACAAGGAAAACAAACCGTCACCAGAGACTTCGACTACCACGCCAAGGGGTCCGAGTTCGCCGAATAAACCAACTCACAACGAGAGTCACGAAAGTGCATCGAAGCAAAAGAGCCTCTTTCTCTTGTACTTCGACGAGGGGCCACTGAGAGGTATGAAAATACCCCCCTCCTAACAAGGCAAATGACACAAGGCAAATGGGACCCACCAACTCACATGTCTGTCCACCTGGCATGGCATGACGAGTCCCACTTCGCCACACACCAAACCCCATGATGGACCACGCGGCTACCTCGCCTCACCTCGCGGACGAAGTCATCACACACTAGTCACTTCGTGTAGACCAATCGACCCATCACACTCCCAGACCGTCTCTGATGGTCAGCGTTTGACTCCACAAGGGATCACAGTGAAAGACCCCCCTAACGTCTCACTAAAAAGGGGGATCTCATATCTTTTCCACAAAATCCGGTAACTATCATATTTCTCGTAACAAATCACCCGATCTACCTAACACAATGGTGGTTTATCCCCTATAAATACTACCCCCATAGAGGTAAGAAGGGTAAGGCCAGATTACTCTACTCATCTCTGTCAAATTACCTACCTTACAGTCAAATCACTGACTTAACCATCGGAGGATTTACCAGAGACCTTCCACCCTTCGGGTAAACTTTACTGTTTTGCAGGCCTAGTTTTGCAAGACAGCGATCCTTCTACGACACATAGACAACATTGATACTGGTGTTTGGCCGAGAGAGATCACTAAACGACACCGGAACCTTGACACGTGTTATCAAACCAATTTTCGACGAATCAATATATATATATATATATATATATATATATGAAATCTTACATTCCTTAATCCTTGTGATTGGGGCACTCGTTGAACTCCTTTGATAAAATAATATAATTTTTGTAACCCTTAAAACCTATTAACAAAATAAGTTTTTGTCTTGTGATTTTTGCATTACGTTACTAATAAATGTAATGGAATTATTTTTTGTAACATGGTAATTGATTTATTTATTTATATATGTAAACTTTAATATTCTAAGTTCATAAAATATTCAATTAATAATGAAAAAATTTTCTATTATCTAATTATTATTGTAGACTAAGTAAATAGTATGTAAGATGAACCTATCTATCTATCTATCTATATATATATATATAGTAAACATCCTCGCATTTGACTGAAATGTCATAAATTTAAAATATGATAAAGACAAAAAATGTATCTAAAAAAACTATCATAAATTTAATATAATATGATCCTCAATTAAGGTAAACCTTAATGATTAAGGTAGGATTTTCCAAATCTCTTGTGTTGATATTTTGTCCTAAGTAACATGTGTTAATATTTAATACATTTTAATAATCATTTTAATTTCTCATTTATTCATCTCAATGTGAGTAAGTAGATACTAGATTAATTGACGTGACTGTTCTTATTTAAGTATCTTTACTTAAATACACTTAAATAAGAGATATTGAATTCACAAAATTATATTGTTTTTTTAAAATATTTTCGAAGTTTTTTTTGTTACTATATTTCGAACTCATAACATTTTAAATTTATAAATGAATAGAATACAAATTAAGTTATGCTTTATAATAGGAATCATTTTAATTAAATATAAACGCTAGAGACTAAAATCAAACTATAATATTAAGGAAAAAAATTGATTACTTATTACAAATATAATAACTAAGTAAAATTATTTATTAAGTAGAGATGATAATTTACCCCTTTCTCTCACTATAGACGAAACACTCCTCCATCTCTCTAACACAAAGAAGTCTCCCTGCTGAGAAGGTTTCAGCCTTTACTGCTTTCGCCTTTCTTCTAGAGGAGATTGACTTCTCCAAAACGAGTCTATGGGTGAAGACCAACTCGAAAGGCAACTTCAAGTTCGAACCATTATTTCAAATGACCCAAACTCGAATCAAATAACCCAAACTCGAATCAAATAACCCAAACTCGAATCAAATGACCCACCCATTATTTAATGATAAACAAATACCTAAATAATCTTATCTCCCAACCATTTTGAAAGCTTGGTGTGAGCTTACATTCAAGACCAAGGCTGGAGTCTTGCCCGAATTCTTTTATTTCTTTAATTCCTAAATCGAATGCTGCCTGTAGGGTTGAACCCTATCGCCCAATTGCCCTTTACAATGTTGTTTTTAAGTTGATAACCAAAATGATTTCGGGTAGAATTAAGGAGTATTTGGATTTCATTGTTCACCCCTCTCAAGCTGCTTTTGTACCCCATAGAGCGATTAGTGATAATATAATCATTAATCATGAAATTATGTTCTACATGAAAAACAAAAAGGGTAGTAAAGGTATTATGGCTATCAAGGTGGATTTGACAAAAGCATATGATAGAGTAGAATGGAAGGTGCTGTGGGCTGCTCTCCTTTTTCCATATGTCAACAAACACTGTGTCAACAACGGTGGCTTCCATTCAAAATTGGCAAGAGTCTCATTTGGCGTCTCTCTCTCTCTCTCTCTCTCTCTATATATATATATATATATATATATATATATATCATTGTCAACATTAGCCACTGATACGCGAAAATCGTATCACCTTTTTAGCATGTTTTTACGTATGAATTTGGGTGAAATCAAGGGCAATTTGATCTTGATTGTGCATTATTCACTTAATTTCACAGTTTTTATGATTTTGGAAGTGTCAGGTGCAAAGTAGACGAAAACAGCAAATTTTGGGGCAAAAACGCAATTTTTGGAAATGTTGACTCGGTCAAAGGTTCGGGACGGGCGTCCCGAACCAGGGACGGGCGTCCCGAGCCGCCAGAAGTTGTCCCACATCGAATTTTTTAGAGATTTTCACTCCGGGAAGCTGCTATAAATACCCCAGGCCTCCAGCAGTTGAATTCATTCCTCTCCACTCGATCTGAGTCATTTAGTGGTGTCCAGTGTACAATTCTCTAGTACACAACTCACTCAGAGACTCGGATCTCAGTTTCTTTCTTATTAGTGTTTTGTTTTAGTTTCTGAGAAATAGTCTCAGATCTTAGGTTTCTATAGATAGGTTCGTTTCCGGTGTTCATAGAATACCCGGGATTTCGTTAGGAGATCCTAAGAGGGCTCTAGGCATTCGAAGAGTCAGTCCACAGGGCTGGGCTTAAGCTGGGTATTAAGGTAAAGCCCAGTTAATAGGCTGAGGAAGCGTCCTCCGAAGGTTCTGGTGAGCAGAGTCAGAGGAAGCAGTACGACATATACAGCAGTACGCTCTGCGGTGAGACTACGTAAAGGGTGATTTCTTTATGGCATCAGTCCCCATACCCCTCTCTTATATGTTGTTATTGTTTTTACTCTAAATACTTATTATGAACATCAGATTACGATTTTTATGAATAGTTGTTTCATATGTTGACGTTATTATATTTTTCCGGAAATAGCCACCTGCTAAATATTCACTATGTCTGCATGTTTAATGTGCTCTTTTAAACTAAAGTTAGGGTTATAGACAATTCCTAACCACGGTCTAATCATAACCTGTTTAGTTTAACAGGCATCAATTAGTATTGGTGTCTGCCATGCTAGATAAAATAACATATTGAACACCCTGCCTGTTAAAGTAGTCTAGGTAGGGGCCGAGCTGAGTCCGATTATGCCGGCGGCTAGGGCAAGCGGTATGATCCCCGAAGTGACATAGGGCTTTCATGGATGCCTTCGTCCCGAACCGTGAGTAGGGCCGTCATTAAGGTAGGGCGGTTTATTAGAGACCTCGGATGTGGTACGCCTTTAGACACAGAACATAGTTGCAATCCAAGCTAAGATATATCTAAAATACTCGAATATAGGTCAATCAACATATAGGAACAGTATAACATAGAATCAGAACTCATCTATAAAGCACTTCTAGGATTAATGAGACTGAAACCTAGTGGAGAATGAATCACCCTCTCATCAAAGTATTTGATGAAGATTGCATAACTGGATCATAAGATAGGAGTTAGGATAAAAGGCTAGTTACTACTAAGCCGTTGCCACTTCCCTGGGAGTACGATATTTATTTAATAAAATCGTAGATACTTTCCAACAGACTAGCTACACGATAGGTACTCTGCCTTAGGTTCTGGCTGATTAAGTGACACCATAGAGACTAAATGTGACAATTAGTCAATCACAGTCCTTAATTATTCATAATCAACATAGGGTAAAATAACACCTATTTAGCACATCGGTCGGAAACCGCATCAGCCACCTACCTTAGGTGTATATATATACATGACCTTCGTTCACAATTCAATACAAGTTTTCTCATCATTTCGTTCCTCTGCCAAAAACCAAAGGAATTCTATTCCTTCTCTCCCTTTATATTTTCTTTTTATCTCTACTTCTTTTTGAGTATTTCTATACTCGTAGAGAATTTGTAACGGGCTATTTTTGTCTTGTTAGCTTGAAGAAAATATTTTGTACTCTTGTCAATATTAGTGGAATTTTTTAGCTCTCTCGCCGGTGGTTTTTTTACCTATATTTAAAGAGGGTTTTTCCACCTAAAAACCTTGGTGTCAATTTTACCGCTTTATTAATTTCTCGTAATCTTTGGTTGAATTTATTACGCTTCCGCACTCTATACCCCTACAAATTGGTATCAGAGCCACGATAATTCAACCAGGATTTTTTAAAAATGTCGACGAAATTCGATATTGAGAAATTTGATGGTAAAATTAGTTTTGCTATCTGGCGAGTCCAGATGCTTGCTGTTCTTACTCAGAATGGCCTAAAGAAGGTTGTGTCCGGCAAATCAGCGAAACCAGCCACTACAAAGGAGGAACAGTGGGAAGAGATGGGTGAAAAGGCGTTATCCACAATCCAATTATGTTTGTCCCGTGAGGTGCTACGGGAAGTCATCAATGAGAAAACTGCAGCCGGCATATGGAATAAATTGGAGTCTCTGTAAATGACCAAAAGTCTTGCAAATAAACTTCGGTTAAAGGAGCGACTTTTCACACTTCGTATGTCTGAAGGTACTCCCATCCAATCTCATCTTGGTGAATTTAATTCCATCATAATTGATTTGGAAAATTTGGATGTCAAAGTTGATGATGAGGATAAAGTCGTACTACTTATTGTTTCTTTGCCGCCCTCATATAAACATTTCAAAGAAATTATGCTATATGGTAATAATGTTACCTTGAGCTTTGATGATGTCAAGTCTAACCTACTGTCCAAAGAAAAATTTGATACCCAAATTCATTCTGAAAGTTCGGGCGAGGGACTAGTAGTTAGAGGGAGAAACCACGAAGTAGGTGCTAGCGGTAAAAACCGATCCAGATCCAAATCTAGAGGTAAAAACTCTAAGTATTGCCGTTATTGCAAGAAAAAGAATCATGAAATCTCTGAGTGCTATAAATTGAAAAATAAGCAAAACAGAGAAGATAAGGGTAAGCAACCCGAAAAATCTACCGAAGCTAGTTTTGTAGAAACCGAATCTGATGGGGAGTGTTTTATTGCTTCTGGTACTGAATAAAGGTCAAAAAATTAATGGGTTCTTGATTCTGGTTGTACATTTCATATGTCTCCTAATAAAGACTGGTTTACCACTTATGGATCTCTTAATGGTAGTCTTGTCTTAATGGGCAACGATGCCCAATGCAAAGTTGTCGGCAAAGGCACAATCAAAAATCAAGACACATGATGGAGTCGTCAGAACTTTGACCGGTGTCAGACATGTCCCTGATTTGAAAAGGAATCTCATTTCCCTAGGCACTCTTGAATCTCAAGGGTGTAGATACTCAGCTGAAGGTGGAGTTTTAAAAGTATCCAAAGGAGCTCTTGTGTTACTAAAGGCATTTCGATCTGGTAGTTTGTATTTGCTGCAGGGTTCAACTGTTACAGGTTCTGCAGCCGTCGCCTCATCCAACAAAGACAACACGAAGTTGTGGCATTTGAGGTTGGGCCACATGAGTGAGAAGGGAATCCAAATTCTCAAAAAGAAAGGCTATCTTGACAACCATTGTACCGGTAAGGTCGATTTTTGCAAGTATTGAATTTTTGGTAAGCAGAGAAAGGTTAGTTTTTCAAAAGCCATTCACAGGACCAAAGGTACCTTGGATTACATCCATTCAGATCTTTGGGGTCCATCGAGAATTCCCTCCAGAGGTAAATGTCATTATATGCTGACATTTATTGATGATTTTTCACGTAAACTCTGGGTATATTTTCTTAAGCAAAAGAATGAAGCTTTTTCCACCTTTAAAGAGTGGAAATTATTAATTGAGAACCAGACTGGCAAGAAGGTCAAGAGGCTAATGACAGACAATGGCCTCGAGTTTTGTTCTCATGAGTTTAATGATTTCTACAAAAAAGAAGGTATCGCCAGACATTTCACCGTTCCAGGAACTCCACAACAAAATGGAGTTGCTGAAAGGATGAACAGAACTATCTTGGAGAAAGTTCGTTGTATGCTCTCCCATTCTACTCTGGAGAAAGATTTTTGGGTGGAAGCAGCTTCAACAGCATGCTACTTGATAAACCGCTCACCAAATCGATCACTCGACTGCAAAATTCCAAAAGAAGTTTGGTCAGGTAACCCTGTTGATTATTCTTTAGAATATTTGGTTGCCCTGCTTATTCTCATGTGAACAAGGGAAAATTGGAACCTCGTGCTAAGAAATGCATTTTCTTAGGTTATGGCCAAGGGATTAAAGGCTATCATTTGTATGACCCTGAATCTCGCAAAATATTTCATAGTCGGAATGTAACCTTTAATGAAAATGTTATGCTATCTTCAGGAAAAGATATTGTTGTTCCCTCCACTGATACAGGTGATCATGAGGATGTTCGAGAGAAGGTGGAGTTTGAGACTGAAGCTCCCATTTTGGAAGCAAATATCCCTAATTCTTCCACCACTCAAGAAGATGCAGTCACTACTGGACAAATGAGTCCACAACAACATCCACCTCAACGTCGAGGTTTACCACAACCGTGGTCTATGGCTCAAGAACTTCCACCGCAAAGGCCAAGAAAACCGACTCAAAGACTAATCACAGAATCTGCCAACATTGCTTATGCATTGACTGTTGTACAAGAGATGGGTGAAAATGGTGAACCCAAGAATTATTCTGAAGCTATCTCTAGTGACGACTCAGCAAAGTGGATTGCTGCTATGCAAGAAGAAGTCGAGAGTCTTCTCAAAAATGAAACATGGGATTTGGTGATGTTACCAGAAGGCAAGCGAGTCATTAGTTGCAAATGGATTTTTAAGAGAAAAGAAGGCATCCCCGGTGTTGAAAATGCAAGGTACAAAGCAAGATTTGTAGTAAGAGGTTTTGATCAACATGAAGGTATTGACTTTAACGAAGTATTTTCTCCTGTTGTTCGTCATTCTTCAATTCGTGTATTACTTGCTCTAGTTGCCTTGTATGATTTGGAGCTGGAACAATTAGATGTGAAAACTGCTTTTCTTCATGGTAATCTTGAGGAAGATATTTATATCCAGCAGCCGGAGGGGTTCGTTGTTCCTGGAAAGGAGAACCATGTATGTCGTCTGAAGAAATCTCTTTATGGTTTGAAGCAGTCACCAAGACAATGGTATAAAAGGTTTGATTCCTTCATGACTGGACATGGCTATTCTAGAAGTAGTTATGATAACTGCGTCTATTTTCAAAAAACATCTGATGGATCACTAGTATACTTGCTGTTATATGTTGATGATATGTTAATTGCTGCAAGAGATAAAACTCTTGTTGACAAGTTAAAGGTGCAGCTCAATAGTGAATTTGATATGAAAGATCTAGGTCCTGCCAAGAAGATTCTTGGAATGGAGATTAACAAAGATCGTCAAGTTGGAAAACTTTTTCTATCACAGAAAAAGTATGTAATGAAGATGCTTGACAGATTTGGAATGCGAGATTGCAACGCTGTTAATACTCCACTTGCTGCCCACTTCAAGTTGTCATCAGATCAGTGTCCACAATCAGAAGAGGAACAAAGGCGCATGTCACATGTCACGTATTCCAATGCATTCAGAAGCCTTATGTAAGCTATGGTATGTACTAGGCATGATCTGGCTTATGCGGTTAGTGTTGTTAGCAGATTCATGCACAACCCAGGAAAACAGCATTGGGAATCTGTCAAATGGATCCTTCGTTACTTGAAGGGTTCTCCTGACATTGGTTTGGTATTTGACAGACAAAAGTCTGATCCAGGAGGCGTAGTTGGTTATGTTGACGCCGACTATGGTGGTGATTTAGTTCGGAGAAGATCACTTTCAGCCTATATCTTTACACTCTGCGGCTCTGCTATCAGTTGGTATTCATCACTTCAAGCCATTGCGGCTTTGTCCACCACTGAAGCAGAATATATTGCTGCTACTGAAGGAGTAAAAGAGGCTATCTGGCTCCGAGGCTTGGTTGCTGAACTTGGTTTACAACAAAACATTCTTGTTATGTTCTGCGACAGTCAGAGTGCTGCCCACTTGGCCAGGAACAGCAAACATCACTCAAAGACCAAGCATATTGATATCAAACGCTACTTTATCCGAGATATTATTGAGGGTAAATTATCCTAGTAACACTTGAACTTTTCAAAAATCCAGCTTTTGCACCTGTATTTATTTTTGCTTTGAACTGACACTTCAACTATAAAATATCACATCTTTTGCCCTTCCGTCCAAAATTTCTGTTATATTTCATTTTCCGTCTAATTTTTAGGGATATTTTCATCTTTTTAAATCATTAATATTTTTTAATTATTAAGATTTTATTTTCAAGGGTAATTTTGTCATTTCACTTAATTATTAAAAATCTAAAAATATATTGTTATTGCAAAAGTTTGAACCTACAACCAAACAACTAACTAAATGATGTTTAACCACTGGAACAACTATAAATATGTTAATTTATATAAAACTTATCTTTTATATTGTAATTACACAACTAACTATATTTTTGCCTTTTTAAATCATTAATATTTTTAAATTATTAAAATTTTATTTTTATGAGTAATTTTGTCATTTCACTTAATTATTAAAAATCTGAAAAATATTTTGTTATTGCAAAGATTTAAAACTACAACCAAACAACTAACTAAATAATGTCTATCCACTTGGACAACTGTAAATATATTAATTTATATAGAACTTATATTTTATATTTTAAATATAAATTATATTAAATATAAACATTTTAAAAAATTATCAAATGCCACAATTCAAATCACAAGTTTTTGTTGTTGTCACGTTCTTCAAACATTACTGAAGCTCTTCTTTAACTCTTTTGTTTCGAATTCGTCACCTTCTTCAAACCACGCAACTACCTAAACCATTAATTTTGAGTTGTTTTTTAATATAATGTCATTGTTGACACTAATTCATGTTTTGCGATGAATTTGAAACGAAAGAGTGAAGAAAAGCTTCAGTGCAAAGTTTGAATAAGTTGATAACAACAAAAACTTATGGTTTGATTTGTGTCATTTGAAAATATTTTTTTGAGAATGTTTATATTCAATATAATTTATATTTTAAATATAAAATGTAATTGCAATATAAAATGCGTATTTATTATTTGTGTAATTACAATATAAAACATAAGTTTTATATAAATTAATATATTTATAGTTGTCCCAGTGGTTAAACATCATTTACTTAGTTGTTTGGTTGTAGGTTTAAATCTTTGCAATAACAATATATTTTTAGATTTTTAATAATTAAGTGAAATGACAAAATTATCCTGGGAAATTTTTTTAATAATTTAAAAATATTAATGATTTGAAAAGATGAAAGTAAAATGACAAAATTACTCATAAAAATAAAAATTTTAATAATTTAAAAATATTAATGATTTAAAAAGGCGAAAATATAGTTAGTTGTGTAATTACAATATAAAACATAAGTTTTATATAAATTAATATATTCATAGTTGGTCCAGTGGTTAAATATTATTTAATTAGTTGTTTGGTTGTAGGTTCAAACCTTTGCAATAACAATATATTTTTAGATTTTTAATAATTAAGTGAAATGACAAAATTACCCTTGAAAATAAAACCTTAATAATTTAAAAATATTAATGATTTAAAAAAACGAAAATGCCCCTAAAAATTGGACGGAAAATGAAATATAACAGAAATTTTGGACAGAATGGCAAAAGAAGTGATATTTTATAGTTGAAGTGTCAGTTGAAAGCAAAAATAAATACAAGTGCAAAAGCTGAATTTTTAAAAAGTTCAAGTATTACTAGGATAATTTACCTTATTATTGATGCAGGAGGAATTACTGTAGAAAAAATCCATACAACTGAAAATCCTCCATATATGTTAACCAAACCACTTCCAGCCGCTAAGTTCGATCATTGCTTGGACTTAGCCAGTATCCTTCATTATTAATAGGATTTCATGGCAAGAGAGTATTTCCGGTCAAAAGGAGATCAATGTGGAGATTTGTGGGCTGCTCTCCTTTTTCCATATGTCAACAAACACTGTGTCAACAACGGTGGCTTCCATTCAAAATTGGCAAGAGTCTCATTTGGCGTCTCTCTCTCTCTCTCTCTCTATATATATATATATATATATATCATTGTCAACATTAGCCACCTACCTTAGGTGTATATATATACATGACCTTCGTTCACAATTCAATACAAGTTTTCTCATCATTTCCTTCCTCTTTCAAAAACCAAAGGAATTCTATTCCTTCTCTCCCTTTATATTTTATTTTTTTCTCTACTTCTTTTTGAGTATTTCTATACTCGTAGAGAATTTGTAACGGGCTATTTTTGTCTTGTTAGCCTGAAGAAAATATTCTGTACTCTTGTCAATATTAGTGGAATTTTTTGGCTCTCTTGCCAGTGGTTTTTTTACCTCTATTTAAAGAGGGTTTTTCCACCTAAAAACCTTGGTGTCAATTTTACCGCTTTATTAATTTCTCGTAATCTTTGGTTGAATTTATTACGCTTCCGCACTCTCTACCCCTACAGGTGCTTTATTATATCCTTTATTTACATGGTTTTAATGACAAATTCATTGAGCTAATTGCAGAATGTGTGTCCACTCCTCATTTCTCCTTACTTCTCAATGGATCTCCGTATGGTTATTTCTCTCGTAGGAGGGGAATAAGGCAAGGAGACCCAATCTCTCCAGCCTTATTCACCATCTTTTCAGACCTTTGTTCAGAATTTTGTCCAAAGCTGAAGATGAAGGAAGATTGAGTGGAATCAAAGTGTCCAGGACAAGCATCAAAGTTACCCTTCTCATGTATGCAGATGACTTGGTTATTTATGCCAAAGCAAACGTTCAAGAGGCTAAGGCTGCTGCGGAATGTCTTCAGAGTTATTGTGACTGGACCGGACAACAGATCAGTTGGGAAAAATTTATAGTTCACTTTAGTCCAAATACTCTAGTGTCCACAAAAATGGAAATCAGTGAGATCCTACAAATTCCAGAATGTAATCATAGTGGAAATATCTAGGACATAGTTTCTGCAACTTAAAATCTGAGAGCATAACGTTCAAGGAAGTTTTTGAGAAAATGGCTAACAAACTTTCTGGTTGGAAAAGAAGAGTGCTTTCTACAGCAGGTAGACTGGTGCTTATAAAGTCAGTGGTTCAGGCTTTACCAACATTCATCATGCAGACTTACATGCTGCCAAGTGGTCTCACAAAAAAATGGATAAACTTTGTAGAGACTTCTTCTGGGGAGTATCGGAAACATCTAACAGGCATTTCTATCCTAAAGCCTGGAGTACAATCTATACACCTAGGAAGGTTTGAGGTCTGGGGATCAGGAAGATGGAGGATATCAACAGAGCACTGATAACTAAATTGGTGTGGTCAGTGTGTGAGGATGGACCTAAACCTTGGGTCCAATTGATCAAGACGAAATATCTGAGAGGGGGGAAAGTGTTGGATGTCCAAGGTACAGAAAGAGCAGTGTCCTGGATTTTTGGGGAAGTATCAAACAATGCATACCCACCTTTTGCATTGGGGCATGCTACCAAATTGCAGCCAACTCAACCGTGAACATTAGAAATAATCCATGGCTGATCACTACTCTAGATTTCCGCATTCTAGAAGAAGTAGAGATCCCATCGCATCTGCAGTTTGTTAGGCATTTGATGGAAGCTGATGGAACTCAATGGAATACAGGTGTGATCCCATCAATTTTCCCAACTGCCATTAGCAATAATATTTTGAGTACCCCTATTCTACAAAGGGGGCAAGAGAGACTGATCTGGATGCCCTCCACGTCAGGGAATCATACAGTGAAGTCCACCTACAATATGATCACGAACCACAAGTACTCATCTACAAGTCTAGCTCCAAAGGAACAATGGAAAAATTTATGGAAATTGGATCTTCATGGTAGGCATAAAATGATTAACCGGAAGATCTTGCAAAATGCTTTACCTACCTTTGATCTGTTGTCCAGGTTTTTGTCTAGTCTAGACAACAAATGCTACTTTTGCCAAGCAGAGGAAGAGTCAGTCCAACACATTTTTATGGAATGTTCAGTTACTAAGATGATATATGGAACTCCCCATGGAATGAAAGAATTGAAAATTTTCAACAGGCAGGAGTCTGTTGCTGGATCAACATGATATTAGGGAGTAACAACCCTTTTCTAGTGGAGGAAAAGAAAAAGAATACATGAAACACTTTCTGGGAGTGGCAATGGAACTAATATGGATGACCAGAAACAAGATTTGGAAGAAAAACATCCCAATTGACATAGTTGAACTATCAAAGACGATTAATGCTAATGCAAGCAAATACTGGCAGATAAGTGCTGGAAAAAAGAAACATCATGATAAGAATGCAGTAAAATGCTAAAGCAGTGAGTGGGCAGCCCCTCCAAGGGGTGAGTATAAACTGAATTTTGATGCAGCTTTCAAGAATAATACTACATATACTAGAGTAGTGCTCAAGAATGATTGTGGTGCAATTCTACGAGCTTGGACCAACCGCTTCCAGTCAGAAAATACTTTTTGTGCAGAGGCAGAAGCGGCGGCCCAAGCTTTGAAGATAGCTACATCTTTGAATTTGGAGAAAGTCACGGTTGAAGGTAATGCACTCAATGTTATCTTAGCTTTGAAAGGGGTTGCAGACAAGGAGGAATGGAGAGCTAAGCTCTGCATTAAGTTTGGTAGAATCGTACTTAACAGTAAACTTTTTTGGTTTCTTAATTTTATCCCTAGATCAGGGAATGTTTTTGCTCACAGGTTAGCCAGATGGGCTTCTGTCTCTGATTTTTGTGACCAAGTTAATCTCAAAACATTGCCTTCGTTGTATTGAGTGGAAGAGATGGCTTGAGCTTTAGTTTTTCTTTTGTTTGTGGTTGTAAGATTAGATCTTTTCTGCTTTGCTTAACGATATTTGTTCCATTATTTACCCAAAAAAATAAAAAAGAAAAATTATTTATTAATAATAGATATATATTACATAAAAAATTCAAAATTTTGATATTTTAGATGGGATGAAATGTTGGATGACAATAAAGAAAATTGCTGCCATTTTTGTCAGCGGAAAGGAATTCATGGTAGCAAATAGGGAAGTAATGCTGTAATGGAGAGTCCAGCCCTAAAAGACATTGCAGTTTCTAAAAATAGAGTGTGGCAAAGGTTTATACTTCTTCGCACAAATATATATAATTAAATATATTCCTTTAATAGATGAAGAACAAAGATCTGATAATTTTTCCTAAACGTTTCTCTTGAGACTCCTTCAATAACATTTTGGTCAACAATTCGATTCTTTCCCCTCTTTATTATTAAAAGGAGATTTTATAAGTTTTTTGGGTTAATGATTCATTTATATATTTTCTAAATTTTAAAGGGAATTATCAATATCAATTTTTAATAATATTTAAATAGAATACGAATATGATTTTGAGATATGATATAGACATATTTATTATTGATAATTGAAAAGATAATTTAAATAAAAAGTAATTTCGTATATTTACTATTAGGGGTATTCTTGTATCTATCACTCATGTTTCACTCCAACTTCTGCCTTTTAATATTTAAATACCTTTTAATATATATTGAGAGGTATAAAAATATCACAGGCTGACAAGTCAAATTACACAAGGCAAGTGGGACCCACCGGACCGACGTGGCGATCCACCTAGCATGGCATAACGGCTCCACTCCGCCACACGCCAACCTCCCACGATGGACCATGCTGCTGCCCCGCCTCGCCTCGAGGGCAAAGTCAGCACACACTCGTCACTTCGGGGTGGACTCGCTGATTGATCACACTTTTATAACCGTCTCTGATGGTCAACATTTGACTCCACAATGGATCACAGTCAAAGATTCCCCAACGTCTTACTAAAAAGGGGATCTCATATCTTTTCCACAAAATCTGGTAACCACCAGATTTCCCGTAACAAATCACCCGACCTACCTATCGCAAGGGCGGTTTATCCTCTATAAATACCACCACCATAAAGGTAATGAGGGTAAGGCCAGATTACTCTACTAAATCTCTGTCAAGCTATCCACCCTACAGTTAAAATCACTGACTTTACCATCGGAGGGTTTACCGGAGACCTTCCACCCTCCGTGTAAACTTTACTGTTTTGCAGGCCTAGCTTTGCAAGATAGCAATCTTCCCACGACACATAAACAACACAGATAGTGGTATTTGGCAGAGAGACCATCAAACGACGCCGGATAATCGACACGTGGCGTCAGACCGATTTTTGATGAATCAATCCTCCGTTCCCGATCGACCACAACCACGGTCAGTCGTTGAGCGCTTAGGCCCCCGCGGCTCACCCCGCAAATCGCCTGACCTCTGCGACTATCTCAACGGAAAGCGGACCACGGAGAACGGATGGGCCGAGGAGGTCGAGGACCTACGGAAAGAAATTGAACAGCTCCGAGCAGAGCGCGACCTTTCAAAACAATGGAAGCAACTTTGTTCTGCATACCGTCGCCAAGGCCTCTCGCCCCCTCCCTTTTCCGATGACGACCGGGATCCCGCGGAGATTCTACCCCCGCGATCCAAGAATGGGGCGAGTCGGCAGACGAGGGAGCAGAACGCAGCCGCTAAAAAGCTGCTTCGCTCAATCAGCAAAGTGGGAGGGAGCCAACCGTCCAGTCAGCTAAATAGAGAAAGAGGCAGCCGTAACGGACATCGTCCAAAGCAGAATAGGCGAGAGCAGAGTCCGGAACAAACCCGAAGGAATGAGACGAAGAAGAACCGACCAGCGCACACCGGACCCTTTGCGGAATGGATCCACCTCACCGTGTCGGACCTGCAACTGAAATTTCATCATTTGTCCTATACTCCGGTCAAAGCAGACCTGATAAACACATTTGCAGATACAGGTCGTCCATGGACCTCGTAACGACCGACGAAGCAATACAGGCAAGGCCTTCCCCGGCACCCTGACCGACAGAGCCCTGACTTGGTTCACCTCTCTGAAACCAAGTACGATTGACTCCTGGCAGGCGCTCGAGAAGACCTTCCTGGATAAGTTTAGAACAGCGGGCATGATCCCTAAGACAAGAGGTGACCTCGCCAACATCAAGAAGAAGGATGACGAAACCCTACTCGAATACCTGGAGCGTTTCAAGAAGGTGCACGATGAGATCGACGGAATTACCCAGGACACAGCCATCACCTGCTTCGAAGGCGGCTTCCGGTCGAAAATCCTGTACACTGAACTCCAACTCCGCAAGCCCGAAACCATTGGCGAAGTGTTCAGTGTAGCACGAAAGGTCACCCTAGCCGAAGGAAGCTCTCAAGGATCACACTACCGGAAAAAAGAAAGGTACAAAGAAACATCCCCCCAGGGCCGACAGCGTAAGAATAGGACGCGAAGGACTGAAGCGGTCACTTCGATAAAGTCCAGGGAAAACCTCGTCACCACCATTAGGGAGAAGCTCGGAGTGCGAGAGCCCGCACCCGCTCGGACCTCCAGCCGACCTGTATAGGACAATGCGAAGTTCTACGGCTTTCACCAGGACTATGGCCACACGATAGAGAACTGCTATCAACCCAAGCGGATGATCGAAAGGTTAACCCGAGGCTAACAGCAGAAGGAGCGCAAACCAGACAAACAGCCCAAGGGAAAGCCCGAACGAGTAATCAAAGTCATAACCCCACAGTATGAATCCATCAGGAAGATAAAGCGGAAGATCTATAATTTGAGTAAGCCTTCTCTTGGGTCCCACTTCGACACATTCCCTCGCGAGCCAATTGTCTTTTCTGATCAAGACCTCGAGTTGAACGAAGAGGCTCACATCACTCCCATCGTCCTTGAAGTCGGCATGACCAAACAAGGAATTGATAAGTGTCGAGTCAAAAGGGTACTAGTCGATACCGGAGCCACAAAAAATATCATGTACCACAAGTATTTCAGGGAAATGGGAATGAATGACAGTCACCTGAAGCCCAGCAACATGATCTTAGAAGGCTTCACCACTCACAAAATCAATGTGAAGGGGACGGTCAAGGTCAAAGAAACCCTGGGCTCCGACGCCTATACACGAGAAGAAGAGATCAAATTCTACATGGTGGACATCGACTCTCCCTACAATGCCATCCTGGGAACCCCTGCGCATGCTGCTTTCGAGCTTGTCATCTCCACGTCGCATTAGCAGGTCCGATTTACCACCAGGGGCAGAGTGGGTTACATCAAGAGTAGCCCCAGAAGCTTGCTCGCTCACATGGTGAAGTCCCGACAACACTCGGAACTCGAGCCACCTCCCACGACGGTCGGATCAATTTTAGCGACCAGAGAGCCTGTGGAAGTCACCACCCTCGCCCGGTCGACACTCTTACCAGTCATGGACAATCCCGAAACGAAGGAATTCGACGAAGTGGCGATACACCCTAGCTATCCCGACCAAACGGTCCAGATAGGGAGCGAGTTGTCACCGTCAATGAAGGAGGAGATGACCCGGTTCCTCTCCACCCACCTCCACAACTTCGCCTGGCGTACACAGGACATACCCAGGATCTCCCCCGACATCGCGGAGCACAGGCTCAACATCGACCCCATGTTTAAACTAGTGAAGCAAAAACCCAGACAGTTCAGGGATGACAAACTCAAGGGAATGCAAGCTGAAGTCGTGAAGCTGTTGGAATCAAAGTTCATTCGCGAAGTCGAGTACCCTTCGTGGCTGGCCAACGTAGTGATGGTAAAAAAGGCAAGTGGGAAATGGAGAATGTGTGTAGATTACACGGACTTGAACAAAGATTGCCCAAAGGACTGTTACCCACTACCCCGCATTGATGCCCTCGTGGACTCCACTTTGGGATTCGAGTTCCTCAGCTTCATGGATGCTTTCTCCGGCTATCATAAAATCAGAATGAGATCACAAGACCAACTCCACACCTCCTTTCGGTCGCAGGAGCTATTTACTGTTACGACATGATGCCGTTCGGACTGAAGAACACAGGTGCCACTTTCCAAAGGATGATGAACAAGATCCTGCGAAAACACATAGGCTGGAATGTGAAAATGTACGTGGACGACATGGTCGTCAAGACCAAACGAGGCCATTCTCACTTAGATGATTTGGAGGAAACTTTCGCCACCCTTTCGGAGTACGGACTGAAGCTCAATCCAGCGAAATGCATGTTCGGAGTGAAGTCAGGGAAATTCCTCTGCTTTATGATGTCAGAGCGCGGGATTGAAGCTAACCCTCGAAAGATCGAAGCAATACATAACTTAGCCAAACCCCGATGCATCAAAGACATACAACGACTCAACGGCTGCATAGCCGCCCTGGGGAGATTTGTGTCCAAATCTGTCGAGAGGTGTATGCCATTTTTTAAAGCCTTAAAAATTGCTAGAAAAACCTTCCGATGGGACGAAGAATGCACAAAGGCCTGGGAAGATTTAAAAAACTACTTGGCAGACCCTCTCCATTGCTGAGTGCTCTCACCCCAAGCGAAGTCCTGTATCTATACCTGTCAACTTCACAACAGGCAATCACGTCTGCCCTAATCCGGGAGACGGACGACCAGCAGCTTCCCGTCTACTTCGTGAGCAGAGTACTAAGGGATGCCGAAGTACGTTACTCGTACATTGAAAACTTAGCTTACGCTCTGGTCATCAGCACCTGAAAACTCTGGGCTTACTTTGAATCCCACTCCGTAGTCGTATATACCAACCACCCTCTGAAGTAGATTTTTCACAAGCTGGACCAATCAGGGAGGATGCTTAGATGGTCCATCGAACTCTACGGACTGGATCTAACTTTCGCACCCCAAACCGCGATAAAGGCCCAGGCCCTATCAGATTTTTTTGCCGAGTTGTCGTTCTCCAAAGTCACCTCCAACGAAGGAATAATGTTCACCCTCCCAGCAAACGAGGTGTGGACAATGATGGTCGACAGAGCGGTGAATGCAAAGGGAGTCAGAGTAGGGGCCACCATAAAATCACCCTCTGGGCAGCACGAAGAAGTTCGAAGCGTCCGACTCGACTACCCCCTGTCCAACAATCTAGCGGAGTACGAGGCCTTGGTAATCGGGATGCAGTAGGCCTTAGACTCAGGAGTGAGATCACTTAAAGTCTTCAACGACTCTCAGGTTGTTGTGGGACACGTCAACAACGAGTTCACAGTCAACTCCGACAATCTGAAGGCCTACGTGGAAAGGGTGTCCCAGTTGGCTGCCCAGTTTCAGTACTTCGCCCTCACAAAGGTAGATCGTAGCAACAACGAAGTGGAGGACAAACAGGCCAGAATAGCATCCGGAGAAGCCCCCAACGACCTAGGAGTCGAGGTGGTCCTGACTTCGACACTCGACTCCCCTATGTGGGTCGACAAACTAAAGGATTTCATATCCTCAAACATCCTGCCAGAAGATAAGGCTAAAGCCAGACAAATCTGCAAACGCGCGGCCCGATACACAGTGCTCAACAATATCTTGTATCGCCGCTCTTTCTCCAAACCAACCTCACGCAGGAAATCCTGGAAGAATTACACGAAGGAGTCTGCGGTGGACATCCGTGATCAAGACCCCTGGTAGAAAAAGTGATTAACCAGGGCTATTATTGGATGACACTACGGAAGGATGCGGAAAACTACGTAAAGCGTTGCAACACTTGCCAGAAGTTTGGCAAAATCCCCCGCCTACCGTCGGTTCCACAAACCCCTGTCCTGGCAGCCTGACCCTTGGACATGTGGGGAATCGACTTGATGGGCAAGTTCCCCAAGGCCCGGGGGAACCACGAGTACTTGATCGTGACCGTAGATTACTTCTCCAAATGGATCGAAGCGAAGCCCCTAGCCACGCCCACGGAGGAGAATACACTCAACTTCCTCCACGACTTCGTCTTATGCCGGTATGGAGTACCACGAGCCATTGTATCCGACCACGACACTCAGTTCGCCACTAAATTTACGACGGAGTGCTCCCGCCTAGGGATCAAACACTGGAAATCATCTGTTGCCCACCCTCAAGGAAATGGACAGGCCGAAGCCGCCAACAAATTGGTCCTCGCCGCACTGAAAAAGGGTCTGGAAGGAAAGTCCAACAAATGGGTTGACGAACTCCCGGCCGCATTATGGGCATTACGGACTTCGGCTAGGGGCCCTACCGGAGAAACGGCTTATGCTCTTGTTTTTGGATCAGAGGCAGTCTCACCAGCCGAACTCGCACTCCCATCCTACAGAATTTCTACATACGACGAAGACAGTAATAAGCGCCAACACAACTTAGATCTGGACCTACTAGAAGAAAAACGAGTAACTGCCTGCCTAAGAGCAGACAAGTTCAAGCTGGCAACCAAACTCACCCACGACAAAAATTTGGTTAACAGACTATTAGGCGTCGAAGAATGGGTACTTAGAAAGATCGAGAGGACCTCCAGACACATCACAGCAAATAAACTCACACCGAATTGGGAAGGCCCGTACCTCATCAAAGACGAAGTGCGCCAGGGAACATTTCATCTCATGGACCAAGAAGGAACAACACTTCCCAACCCCTGGCACGCCAACCACTTGAAAAAATATTTTGTCTGAATTCTCCCAAAGAAAATGGCGGAGTCAACCAAACCAATAAATACTCCACATCAACTCAAGATAGGTCACTATATTTTCCCTTCGTTTATTCGTCGAAGTCGTCATGTTTTGTCGAAGTAATTTAACTTTGGATTCAAGATATTGTTTCACCGAAGTACATTAACCATGGGTCGGAGCTATTGTCTTAAAATCGTGTTGCTCTTTGGCGAAGCATCACACTTGTTGAAGGTTTATGGTTTATTGTTACCTGAGTCATCACACTTGTTGAAGTTCAAGTTATTTGTTAGAGATTCAAGTTACTTAAACAGTTCAAGTTATTTGCTCGGGTTATTAAACAAAAGAAATGAAGTGTTCGTCAACAGCTACTGAATTATAGTGCGAAGTAAGAAGAAGAAGATAAAAACAACAAACTTCATTAATATACAAATATACAAAAAAGTATTACACGGAGGGTGGTGCCTCGACCGAAGGAGGAACCACTCCGGTCGAAACCTCCACATCTACTGCAACTATGGCCCTCTCTGTCACCTCGGGCTCAACAACTACCGCAGGCTCTTCGAGCACCGTCAGAGCATCATCGGGGGCGGAAAATGAAACCGGAGTCACCTCAACTGCAACGGCTTCACCTCCCTCAGCTCCCCCCCCCCTCAGCTGCTCACACAGCTCCTCCAGGAAGGGGTGGATAGGTGTAGGCAAACACCACTGCCTTCCCTCCTTCTGGTTGTAGGCAGCGATCTCCGCCAGTTCACTCTCCGTGAATGGGACGAAGTCACACCCACTCCTGAAATCAGGGTTGACATAGGTGCCCTAAAAAATCCTACACAACAGCGCCTTGTCAGGGACTAGGTGGTGAAGGCAGCGGAGTGCATGGGCACAGCCCCGATTGTAGAAGTCGCTGGCCTGATGGTAGACCTTGTCATCGTACCCCTCGGAGCCTCGGTACTCATCCACCACCTGAGCAGTGTACTCCGCAGACTCCAGATAGGCCACCCTTGACTCAGTCGCGCGCCTCTTCGACCCTTCCTCCTTCAGCCGCTTGTCGAAGTCGCGGAGTTGGACCTTCAAGTCCTCATTTACCCTTTGGAGGGTCATCAGACTTGAGGACTGCTTGTCCTACTCCGCAACCACCCAAACCACGTTCTCTTCGGCTGAACGGAGTTTCCCCTCTACAGCAACTAAGGATTGGTCTTTGGCGAAGAGCTGGTTCTCCAACTCTACACATCTCTTCTCCAGGGCCTCCACTTGAACTCGCGAAGTGTTGGCCTAGGAAGCAACCCTGGAGAGATGGGCGATGTAGGCGAAAACTTGGAAAACAAATAATAAAAGGGTGAGAAAGAGGTTAACACAAAAATAAAAGTGCAAACACTTCGTCGAATAACCTACCTGGGACAGGTGAGCTCCAATATGGCCGACGGTGTCCTCCACACCCATGGCAGCCCGTCGGAGGCTCTGCAACAGGTCGGAGTCCATGGCCTTGTGAAGAACCACCTTCCCGAAGAGCCTCCCTGACCTATGGTTGGATAATGGAAGGTTCTTCAGGAGAGGTGAAACTCGCTGGATTTCGAGGGCGAAGTTCTCCAACTCCCTCTTGGATCCAGGGGCAAGACGAAGTCCCAGGAGAGCCTCCACCCTGCGACTCCCGGAGAGCCGCCCTTTGCGCCATGGCTGGTGCAAGCTCCCTCAACTCGAAGGACTCCGACAGTCTGACCCCCTGCGAAGTCCTCTTCCTGGTTGGCTCTGGCTCGTCCCCAACATGTGCACGCTTGGCTGGAGCAGCAGAGCGTAGGGGCTCCTTCCCCTTGGACCGGTCTTGCGCCCGAGGTGGCTGAGAGCTCCCAGCAAGTGAGCAGGCTGAAGCGGAGGGGCTCGCAGTTTCTGCAGACGCAGTCCCCGTAGCCGTTGGGATGGCAGTCAGGTCTACGGCGCGGGCTGGGTTCACAGCACCTCGCTGCATAGCAGCACCCATGGCCCTCATCTCCGCTTCACGGCGCTCCATGAAATTCATTGGCATGTTTGTCAAAACCAAACGAAGAGAGGTTAGTAAACGAAAAACAAACAAAAAACACAAGTCAAATGACTTAGAGCATGAAGCCCATTCTACCCTTCGCCACGGGACAGCCCGCACTTCGTGAGCTAGAACACTCCGGGCACTCATTAAAAAATACCCTCCCCGGGTGCAGCCTCCACATTGGGTATTCCTCGTTGTCTTCGAGGCCCAGCTCTCTTCGCCGATCATCCACCACCGGCCCACCTATCCCATAGGCGTGACGACTCTCATTAGCGATAAGTTCGCTGGTCAAGAAGATTTTAGACTGGGACTTGGGACTGTCTCCTAGCTCGCTCCGGATATAGTCCAAGAACTTCCTATCGGAATCAAAATAACTGGTATTCCTCTTCACAAGAGACCAGGTGCGAAGTGCCTTACACTTCGGGTAAAATGGGAAGCCCGTTCTGGACTCTACACAAACCCACTTCTCCCTCCATTGACCTAACTTATTTGGAGGAGGCTCAAAAAGGGTAACCACACTCGGACGGGGTCGAAGTGACAGAGTGAGGTTATTCATACGAAGGACTATAAAAAAGGTCCTTATCAACAGTTCGAAGACTTCTACACCTATTCTCCTACACAACACAGTAAGGGAGACGAAGTACCTAACTCCGTTTGGATGGACATGGGCGGGTTGACACTTAACCAAGTTTAGGAAATCGCAGAATGCGGGGTCCAAAGGCAGACTAAGGCCAGAAAGGAAATGGTCGTAAGGAATGTGTATATAAGAGTCAGACATGGCCCCGCATGCCCGGAGATGAATCAACCTAAACCTACTCCGATCTATTTCGGTGGACAACAGGGGAAGGTCTAGGCTAATGGTGTTATTTTTTAGGGCGAAGTCCCCCGCCAACCGGTTTTTGGTTTTTGGGAGCTCTTCGGAATGGTCAGAGTCTGCACCCTCGCCTTCGAGGATGTTGGGATCAGACGAGTCTCTAGTAGACAGGCCTGTGGCAATCACTCTGCCATAGGTAGTCCTAGACACCCTAGAGCTCAAAGGGATAGCCATTGGGATATTCGGGCCGGAGAAGGATCCTTCGGCCGAAGTGTGGACACTCGGGACTACAAAGGTTCCATCGTTCGTCTCCAGTATTTGTTCGGAGTTAGTCTTCTGTCCCCCTCCGCTCAACCCACTGGAGCTCTCCTCACTCGAAGTATTGGCACTTCTCCCACTACCAGTACCCGGTCTCTCACTGTTGGAAGGGCTGGAACTCTCAGAGCTGGTTTTGGAGGTGGATGTTGAATGACTAGACACCGCATCGACTACGGGGATAGGGACCTCGGTACTCTCTGAGCTCAACATATCTACAACACAAATAAGAAATCCTATCAGAACTAAAGTCCCCACACTCCGCATTCAACCAATTCTTCACCCCAGAAAACCTCTCACCAAAAAACTCATCCTAAAAATCACTCCAAAACGCCCAAAACCACTATTTACCCAGAAAAAACCCATTTCCCCAGTACCAAGAACAGAGCATCAAGTGCGCTAAAACCATCGAACATTCGAAAAACAAAAAAACAAGAGAAATCAATAATGACAAAAAACTGAAAAACAGGCGACAAAGTTGCCTCCTTTACGTGAGATGATGGAAATAGTGAGAAGGCTTGCTAGAATCACCGACGGAATGTAAGGAAGCAAAGAAAGCAGAAGGTTTTTAGGAAATTAGGAGAGGAAATGCAAAGGTTGCGCAAAGTAATTTTAGAAGGAAAGGCAATAGTCCTTCCAAAGGAAATGAGCGGATTATTTATAGAAGTAATGAGGAGGGAGTTAAATTTCGAAAAAAACGGTGAAGCTTCCCCATTAAGCTTCGCCCGAATCCGACTCCAGCCGGGTTGCAGTCACACCAAGCGTCAAGTCACTGACTCCCCACGTGTGGCGCCATCATTACCCACGCATGGGGAAGCGTGAGCGACGCCATTCCGCCTCTGCACACGCAAGACAAGCTGGCTTCTTGATAACTGAACTGCCACTATACACGCAGCACTCCGCATCAGGAGAATAAAGCGTCGCCAAGGACTTCGACTACCCCTCCAAGGGGTCCAAGTCCGCAAAACAAACCCCCTCACAACGGGAGTCACAAAAACGCGTCGAACCAAAATAGCCTTTCTTCTCTTATACTTCGACGAGGGGCCACTGAGAGGTATGAAAATACCCCCATGCTGACAAGTCAAATTACACAAGGTAAGTGGGACCCACCGGGCCGACGTGGCGATCCACCTGGTATGGCATGATGGGCCCACTCCGCCACACGCCAACCTCCCACGATGGACTACGCTGCTGCCCCGCCTCACCTCGGGGGCGAAGTCAGCACACACTGGTCACTTCGGGGTGGACCCGCTGATTGATCACACTTTTAGAACCCTCTTCGTTGGTCAACATTTGACTCCACAATGGATCACAGTCAAAGATTCCCCAACGTCTTACTAAAAAGGGGGGATCTCATATATTTTCCACAAAATCTGGTAACCACCAGATTTTTCGTAACAAATCACCCGACCTACCTATCGCAAGGGCGGTTTATCCCCTATAAATACCACCTCCATAAAGGTAATGAGGGTAAGACCAGATTACTCTACTAAATCTCTATCAAGCTATCCACCCTACAGTTAAAATCACTGACTTTACCATCGGAGGGTTTACCAGAGACCTTCCACCCTCCGTGTAAACTTTACTGTTTTGCAGGCCTAGCGTTGCAAGATAGCAATCCTCCTACGACACATTAACAACACAGATAGTGATATTTGGCAGAGAGACCATCAAACGACGCCGGATAATTAACACTTGAGGTCAGACCGATTTTGACGAATCAATATATATAATATATTATATATATATATATTATATATAATATATAATAAATATTTTTTACACAAATATATATATAATATAATAAAATAATTTTTAAAAATATTTGTGTAATATATAGGTTGTACTAAAATGAATTTATGAAGAAGTGGTAAAGAAAAGATGCAAATATTGACATTTTTGAACTGGTAAAAAATTATGCAATTCAAGAAGTCAACTTATCCACCCAGAAGGACTGATGAAGTTTTTAGAAGAACTTTTAAAAAAAAATCAAATGGAAAATTTTCGGATAAAAAATATATTATTCTTACTGACGTTTTGATTCCTTTCCATTTGTTTTCTTTCAACAAATTAATAGTTTTTTTAAAAAAATTAAATATTTAAGATGTAATTTTAAAAAAAATAAAATGGAAAATTTTCGAATAAAAAATTATTATTTTTACTGACGTTTTGATTCCTTTCCATTTGTTTTCTTTCAACAAATTAATAGTTAAAAAAAAAAAGAAAAAAAAAAGAAGCTGTCAGGTTGTTGAAGATGGAGAGGACCTTAAATAAATATATTATATTACCGTATATTGTTTATTATTAGGTAAAAATCGTCATTCCCAAAATGATAAAAATTCCACAATATTTCGATAATAAACAAAAGCATTATCAAATCTCTAATCTTCCAACAGAGCAAGAGATATCGACGGCGGGGAAAAAAATGGAGAAAATAATACAAAAAATGCCGGAAACAGTGTTGAATTCCAGCCATAAGATGCCAGTATTGGGATTCGGATGCTGGACATTTCCGCTTCCGCCATTAGAGGAACTGACGGCAATTTTGTTGGAGGCGATTAAAACCGGTTACCGCCACTTCGACACGGCGGCAATGTACGGATCGGAGGAAGCGTTGGGCAAAGCTGTGGCTGAGGCTATAGAAAGTGGGTTAGTTAAGAACGGAAGGAAAGATTTTTTCATCACTTCTAAACTTTGGTGCACCGATGCCGATCCGGATCTCGTCCTTCCTGCACTCAAGAATTCACTCCGGTAACTTTTTTTTAAAAAAATTTTTATATTGTATTTTAGCGGATTTTTTAGGAATGAATCATGATTTAGGAATGTAATTTTAGTAAATTAACTTTTAATATTATTATTTGTAGGAAATTGGGAGTAGGTTATTTGGATCTTTATCTAATTCATTGGCCAATAAGATTCAAGCAAAATGCTACTATTTTCAATCTAAAGGGAAATGTCCTTCCTTTTGACATACATGGGACTTGGAAGGCAATGGAAGAGTGCAAAAAATTGGGTTTAGTTAAATCCATTGGAGTAAGCAATTTCACTTGTGAAAAGCTACAAAAACTTTTGGAAAAGTCCAATATACCCCCAGCTGTTAATCAGGTATATATATATATAATATATATATATATATATATATATATTATTTTTAAATTTTGTATTGTGTTATATCATTATATCATCATTCATAAGTATATAAATTGGCATCTATCTTTTGAATTCATAGTTGTAATTTGTGCAGTTAAAAATTATGTATATTATTGCTTAAAAGAAATTGAAGGTGAATTAGGATTCAAGTTTTTTCAATATTATAATGAATATTATGTTGGGTAAAAAAAGTGTTATTTAATTAATAACAACTTCACTTATAATTGTAAAAGATTATAATTGTAAAAAATTGTAAATTCGAAACTTGATAAAAATAAAATATCTCTCAAATTCATATGTATATTATGTCTGAAACAATGTTGAAATGTTGTAATTTTTAGGTAGAGATGAATGTTAGATGGCAACAAAGAAAATTGCTACCATTTTGTAAGGAGAAAGGGATTCATGTGAGTGCATGGTCTCCTTTAGGAACTTATGGTTGCACTTGGGGCACTGATGCAGTAATGGAGAATCCAATCCTTAAACATATTGCAATGTCTAAAAATAAGACTGTGGCACAGGTATGCTCCTATTCAGCAACAAATATATATATATATATATATGAGGCGATTAATAGATATTAGTGTTTAATATAGGTTGCATTGAGATGGATTTATGAAGAAGGCGCATCTGTGATAGTGAAGAGTTTTAATAAAGAAAGAATGCGTGAAAATCTTGATATTTTTGAGTTTGAACTTAGGAAAGAAGAAGTGAATGGAATTAAAAATATCCATCAAATTAGAAGTGATTCAGGAATTAAGCTTATCCATCCAGAAGGACCGATTAAATGTTTGAAAGAACTTTGGGATGGAGACATGTGATTTTTTGGATAATTAGCATGTAAAATTATCCATCATAATTATTTAAATTTATGAGGTACTAATTATTTTAATTTAATTTCTATAATCTATTCTTTATAATTATGGAACAATATTTAATATATTATTGTAGAGTAAATTATTCTACTAATACTTGAATTTTTCAAAAATTCAGCTTTTGTAGCTATATTTATTTTTAAGGGTAATTTTATCATTTCACTTTATTATTAAAAATTTTAAAAATATTTTTTTGTAATCTCAAGAGTTTGATCTTACAACCACGTGCCTAACTAAACCATATTTACACACTGAGACAACTATAAATACATAAATTTGTTTGAAACTTATATTTTATATTATAATTACAAAAATAATAAATACGCATTTTATATTGCGATTACATTTTATATTTTAAATATAAATTATATTAAATATAAACATTCTTAAAAAAATATTATCAAATGACACAATTCAAACCAAAGTTTTTGTTATTGTCACTTCTTCAAACCTTGCATTAAAATTCTTCTTCAACTCTTTTATTTCGAATTCGTTGCAGAACATGAATTTTGAGGTGTTTTTTTATACAATATTATTATTGACACTAATAATGTAATAATGTCATTGTAAATAAAAAAACTCAAAATTTGTATTCTACAACGAATTCAAAGTTAAAAAAAAAATATTCAAGGTTTGAGGAAGGGAATGCTACAAAGACATATAATTTATTTGGATAATATTTTTTCAAAATTTTTATATTTAATATAATTTTCAAATAATATAAATTTTTGTATTTGTCCAAATGGTAAATGCTTATTTATTGTTTATACGAGTTCAAATCAAGAGGTTCACAAATATAATTATGTTAAATTTATTTGGAATCAACCAATATAAAATATAAGTTTCATATAAATTAACATTTTAATAGTTTTGTAGTGGGTTAATATGATTTTGTCATTTGTGTGGTTGAGGGATCCAATCCCAATTTAAGAAAAATTTTCAGATTTTTTAAAATTTTATGAAAAGATAAAATTATTCCTAAAAATAAAACCTTAATAATTTTAAAATATTAATGATTTTAAAAAATAAAAATATCTCTAAAAATTAGATGAAAAATGAAGTCTAAGGGAACTTTTGGATGAAAAGGCAAAGAAATTGATATTTTATATTTCAAATGTCAATTTAAAGTAAAAATAAATTCACATACAAAAATTAAATTTTTAAAAAATTTAAGTATTAATAAAATAATTTATTCTACTTAAATATGTCATATGTCAACTTTGTAGTAACACAGTGTTAGACAAATTAGTCAAAGTGTCGGTCATTTTTTAATTTATTTTATATATTTCTTGATTGTGTTACAATGGAGGATACGTGTTACATTACTATTACTTGAAATTATAAAAGACATATCTACAAAAATGACAAATCTAATTCACCGGCTAAATTTAAAAATGATTTTTTTATTATTTTTGTTAATATAATCAAACCACATTAAGTTTTTTGAGCTAAATTCTACTTTATTCAAAAGAATCCAAATTTGAAATTTTATTCAAAACAATACAAATCATTGTCAATAAAATTTAGGAGATCACGTAAATCTTCTCCAATATAGGTTGAAAGCGTGGAAATCGTTGGCTGAATACTTTAATAAATAAATAATTTAAAAAATTTAATAAATAAATACTTTAGTTTCGCCATTAGAGGAACTAACGGCACTTGGGGTACTGATGCAGTAATGGAGAATCCAAATTAATTTTTTTTTCCAAGTTGTACCATGAGACAAAGGTTACACCTCGACCTCTACACATCAGACAAATTAATAAGATTTAGGAGATCTTCTCTAATATAGGTTGAAAGCGTGGAAATCGTTGGCTGAATACTTTAATAAACAAAAAATTTAAAAAATTATTGATTTGAATTAGGTTAGATTAAGTGATAAAAAATTAAATATTTAAAATCTAATTAAAAAAGTTATATATAAGATTGAGCTGGGCATGTTTCCATTTTATTAATCATGATTTAGTAATGTACTTCAATTATTTATTTGAAGATAAATTTTAAATTTAGAATCTATATTTTGGATAAAAAATGTTTCTTTGATTTTTAAGGTGTATATTATGTCTGAAACAATGTTGAAATGTGTTTTATGTTTATTTTGATTCAACATAAAACTTAATTATTTTTTAAATCTTGAATAAATAATTACCACAAAAATAAATTGATCATTTTATAAAAATAATAAAATATTAGTTTCTTAATGATCAATCATTTAATTAGAATTCCTTTCAACGTGGCTACCACACACAAATAATAAATAAAGTTAAAATGTTGTTTTGTTTTTTTAGGTGGAGATGAATGTTGGATGGCAACAAAGAAAATTACTACCAGTTAGTGAGACTTAATCCTTAATTACTTATAATTAATATAGGTAAATAAATCATATCTTTTAGCATACCAATCGGAACGCATCAATATTCAGGACTGCTTGACCCGACTCTGCTCGACAGAACTTTCGGAGAACGCTTCCTCAGCCTAGCAGCTATTGCTTTACCTTACGTCTCGGGCTTAAGCAAAGCCATGTTGACTAACTCTTCGCTCACCTAATGCTCCCTTAGGATCTCCTAGCGAAATTCTGAGTATTCTATGAATACAAAAAACGAACCCTATCTAGTCGTATTCTAAGATCCTGAGACAGATTCTCAGAAAACAAAGAACACGAGAAACTCTCGTATACTAAACCTACTTGAAAGAAAACACATGTGATCACTAAATGACTCGTATACAGTAAGAAAATGTATACTGGAAGCCACTGAATGATTTAGATCAAGTGGAGAGGGATGATTTCAACTGAGGAACGCCAGGGTATTTATAGTAGGGGAGCTGAGTGATTTTCTCTTCAAAAAATAATGTGGGATACTGTTCAGGGGTTCGGGACGCCCGTCCCGAGTCCGAGACGCCCGTCTCAATATGTTGACCGGGTCAGGACGTCCGTCCTAATGCTTTGATCGGGTCAGGACGCCCGTCCTGATCCACGAACTTCTGAAAATTACATTTTTGCCCCGAAATTTGCCATTTTCTTGCACATTTCACTTGAAACTTCCAAAATCACAAAAACTACAAAATTGTGTTAATAATAGTCAATTAAGAATGATTTAACTCCAATTTCCCCCTAAATTGTGCCTAAAAATATGCTAAAAAAGTGATATGATTTATGCGTATCATATAACCCTACACTTAGGCTTTTGCTTGTCCTCATGTAAAGTTTATATGAAACTATTGATAATTTAAATCATAGGTGCAGTCACTTAAAATTTCTAACAATGTTTTTAGCTAAAATTAATCACTGAGTCAGATGATTCACAAAATAGGCCTGACTGGTCAAGTTGCTATGACAAGGTCTCAAATGTTGTAGTAGATTATCATGGTCATGCAGTTTTAACAGTTTAATAATTAGACTGAACTCTTCTCTTAGTCACGTGGTCTTCCTGATGTGTAGTGTGTGTATTAGTCCAAACTAGATTGTCAACACAATATAGTCTTCTCTTAACTTTTACCAGATAATACTTCGACTAGTCGCTGGACATAACAGCAACAAACAACCTTCTGAGTTCTAAGCTTTGGTGTCAAAGCTTTTCAATTAAAATTTTCAATAAAAGAACACACTGGGCTATGTATTTTCAAATTAATTGTTCAGGGTATTTTTGTGTTCGCTTTCACACATCAACTTTAACTACCCATGTAGCGAGTCCTACTCCGATGACTCCCAGATCTACACGACCTTAGGGCATCACTCTTTAAGTTTCCTTCAGAAGTGGTGCTCGAGTAGCAAAGGACGCTTGCAAACTACCCTATTTATTTAACTTTTCACTTACAGCTCAGAGCATCATCTAGTCATTCAAATTGCTAATACATCCTCAACCGGTCTAATATTATTTAGTTAAGTCTTGAGAAGGTATTTGGTTGATGTGTCTAATCCAAACTAGGTTGTGCTCAATTATCAGGAATTCCCTATTTCTAATCGAGGAATTCAGTGAAGTTATCAGCTTGTATCCTACTGATCATAATGCTCTACTCAACATATATCATAGACATAAGCATTTCTTAAACCAATCAATACTGCATTTTGAAGTCTGAAAGAGTAAAAAATTTTGAATTTTTTTTGGAAGGGTGCAATTTTAGTGAGAAATATGGGAAAACATGCAAAAGTTTACTACTACAGTGCATGCACTGTTACCCCACACTTAAAGTTTACAATGTCCTCAGTGTTCATGCATATCCTATCACCCCACACGTATTTGAAAAAAAAAAGTTGGAAAACATAAAACTCTTACCCCACACTTATTTGACTAACTAAGGGGAAGAGACAAAAAAAAAACATCAAAATAAAAAGGTAATAGAACTAACAACATAGAATAAAAGAACAATGCTGTTAGGTCATACAAATCAACGTTTTGCATACAAAGATTCATATTTCATACAGCCCAAACTTATCACATAATCACACATAAAGCAAAAAAAATGAAAGAAAGAAAAAGAAAAAGAGAAGCTAAGAACCGGGCTCATCATCATCAGGTGGCCAGAAGTAGACCTCTGGGTCTTCAGTAAATCGGGAGGTCTGTTGATAAATCTCCTCGACCCGACTGCTGGTCATGTTGATTCTGTCATCCATCATCGCCATCTACCTCTCAATGTTCTCCATATCTCGGCTATGTCGGGCAGTGAGTTCCGCCAACCCCTGCAACATATGTCGCTCGAAGGCGATGCGTGGTACGAACGTTTGGGTCGGTGGTATCTCTGATGCCGGTCCTGGTACCGATGACTCTCCTTGCTGCTCCATGTGGATGGAGTATCATCCAGCTGCATCCCGTACGACCATTCCCATGTTCCGTAGAACAGTCAAGTCCGTGGGAATGGTAGTCGGAGCAATCTGGGTCAACTCCAAGCCCTCGATATCCAGCTCCAGGTAATGGGCTATCCGAGTGATGAACGGCCTGAGCCCCAAACACTACTTCCGAGTGTCTGTAGCAAAACCCCGCATGATGACGGTAATGAGCCGGGCCATCTCCACAGTAGTGCCCCTGTGCATATTAGCCAGGAGGAATGTCTCCATCTGGGTGACATTCCCTGGGGCAGTACGTCGACCTACCAAAGTATGTGCTACGATGGTATGTAAATAGCGAAGGACCGGATGGATACCCGTGGCTTTCGTGAAGCCATGTTGATAGGGGGCGCCAGTCGTACAAATCTGGGCCCAGGTGGCGGAGATGTCAGCAGAGGTGAAGTCTCGTACTGCTGTAGTGTAGGCAGGTGTGTCCAGCTCCTCCCTTTGCCAGATACCCAAAGCAATGCCGAACTCGTCCATGCTCATCGACCGGTCTATTCCACCCAGTCAGAATGTGATTTGCTCTCGCTGGAATGTGAAGGAAGCGTAAAACTCACAAACCAACTCGAGGTAGGTCGGCTCGGTGATGGTGAAGACTCGACTGTAGGGTAGTACGTCGAGTATGCGTTGGATCTCCCGCTCGACTCCTAGTGTCCGAACTGCTACCCAGTTGAGTGTTCTGCCAACCAGTATGCTGCGTCCAATGTGCCCATGGCATCTCTCTTGATACGCTGGAATGGAAGGGAAAAGCATGAAGAGGTGTGCCATAGATGTGACAGTCATGGAAGAGGTGATACGTGCGCGTTTTGGAGCCATTTGGTTGAAGGAATTCGAGAAAGTTCGAAAATTTAGCGGGAAAGAAAATTCAAATTCGAATTTTGGAGGCAAATTCAAATTCAGAAGGGAGGATTTTGTTTAGGAAAGGATTTTGAGTTTTTGGCGGGAAATTCAAATTTTGGAGGGAAATTCAAATTTTGGAATGAAAATCAAAAGTTCAAATTTTTGGAGGGAAAAGTTAAAATTTTAAAATTCAAGAGTTTGTCAAATTTTTGGAGGGAATTTTGGAGAGAATTTTTGTAGAGAGAGGATTTTTGGTGTTTGGTTTTGGAGGAAAATGGGAAAAATTGGGGTTTTATAGAGAGGGGCATGCCTCGGGATGCGTGCTAATTCCAGAAATTTGTTTTTCCTTTTTTTTTCGAAATTTCATGCAAATCTTTATACACAAAAAACAATTATAATTTTTAACAAATCATCATGGTTAGCCTATGTAATACAGAAGTTGTTAAAAACCTTTGCAAAAATTCTTAGTCTAATTCTCTTTTCAAAAATCATAATTGCCCTAATCATATCCTTACTTTCTATTCAGCAAAAATTCTAGAAAAATAAAAGACTAAATTCACACAATTTAATCAGTGAAAAATAAATTGTATTTTTAACACATTTATTGTTCGCAAAGAATTGAAAAAATGTCTGAAGAAAAATTTCTGAACAAAATAAAAGACCCATTTAAATTTTGAAAATAAAAAGAAGGGGTCAGTTATTAAACTTTAGTTCAAACAATTTATTTGCTGTAGAAAAATGAAAGGAATCTTCCCTTTTTCTAACGACCATTATTCCTTATCTTTCGCATCTCCACTCACATAGCTCTCATCTCATCCCGTTGCCTTCCTTGCTCATCTCGTATTTCAGCTAACTCCTGTAGTGTCAGTGTACCTTAGCTTTCTTAGAGATTTACCGTGGCCCTGAGTTGGTCCACGTTGGCTGTGATATTCAGAATGCTCTGGTCTAAGTAACAGAATCTGATCCATCTGGTAGATCTTGTGAGTCAGATTATCTATCTGCACGGACAAAACTGACTGAAAACTGTTAGTACTTCCTCCGGATGAAGGTGTTTGTTCGTTAGGTGTTGGGGTATACTCAGGAGATGTTGGTGAGTTCTGGGTTTGGTCAAACGGTTGTGGATTTTTGGGAACCCTTTGGGCAAGAGTGTGAATTGGAGATTTCTGAGGTTCTTCTCTTGGAGGAAAGGTCTCTTCAGAAGGGTCCTCCTCCTCCGTAGGACTGGGTTCATGGGTATTCAAGAATCTGTTCACTAAATCACTAGTGTCTAGGCTTGAGTCAATATTTAAAGGTTGTGGATGATTGTTTTCCCGTGGTGCTTCTAGTTCAAGCCTAGATGGTTCTTCTGGTTTCTTCTTCTTTCAAACTAGAGCGTCGGGATTTTCTATTTTCTTTGCTTGGTTTGTAGTTGCTCTTGTTCTCTTCATCTATGAGTGTAGAGTCTGGTTAGAATAATAATAAGACAAATAATGAATAACAAAAACAAAATAAAACAAACAAAAGAGTGAAACAAAATACGAAGAAAATTCAAAACAATAAAATATTTTTCGGGTTTTTTTTTTCAAAAGCAATTTAAATTTCCTTAATAAGGTTTTAGAATGATTTTCTAAAATTTGATTATCCTAAATTTCTTAATTTTAAATAATTTCTAAAATTAATTTGTTATGATAACCCTATATTTCAAGAAACTGATTGTCTAACTAGAATAAAATGAATGTTATGTCTAAGGTATAGATTACTACAGTAATATCATAAGCCTCTGATCAGGAATCCTAAATTCGTTATGATATTTCCCCGGCAACGGTGCCAAAAATCTAGTGTGATTCCGATTGATATGCTAAGAATAGGTTTTATTTACCCTATATCGATTATGAATAATTAAGGACTTAGAATTACTAATTGTCACATTTAGCATCTAAGTTGTCACTTAATCAATCAGAACCTAAGACAGAGTACCTATTGTGTAGCTAGTCTGTTGGAAAGTACATACGATTTTAATTTAAGAAATTATCGTACTCCCAGGGAAGTGGTAACGGCTTAGTAGCAACTATCGTTTTACCCTAACACTAATTTTATTATCTAGTTATGCAATCGTTCATCAATTCTTTGATGAGAGGTTGATCCATTCTACACAAGATTCAAGTTTATTAAGCATGCAAGAGTATTTTACAGACAGTGTTCTGATGTATGTTATATTATTTCTACATGTTGATTGACCTATCTTCGAGTATTTTAGATATATATTGGTCTAGATTGCAATTACGTACTGATTCTACTTGTGTACCACATCTGAGTTATCTGATAAACCGCCCCATCGCCATTGACGGCCCTGCTCACGGTTCGAGCTAAAGGCATCCATGAAAGTCCTGTATCACTCAGGAGATCATGCCACTCGCCCTAACTCCGGCATAAACACACGAACTCAGCCTCATTAGACTACTCTAACAAACATGGTGATCTATAGGTTATTTTATATAATATGACAGACCTTAATGCTTCCGTCCTAACACAAAGCCCTAAATTAAGACCTGTTAAACTAGACAGGTTATGATTAGACCGTGGTTAGGAATTGTCTATAACCGTTCATCTAATTTAAAAGAGCAAATAGACATACAGTCATAATGATAATTAAGCCGGTGACCTTTCTGAAAATATAAATAGCTTCAACAAGCAAAACACATATTCATAATATCATATTTTAGTATTCAAATATTTCTTTAGACAAACACAGTACAGAATATATAGAGAGGGACAAGGGGACCAACGCCATAAAGTATTCACCCTTTATTTGGTCTGCAGATGGAGCAACTACTAGTATATCTTAGACTGCTTGACCCGACTCTGCTCGACAGAACCTTCGGAGAACGCTTCCTCAGCCTAGTAGCTATTGTTTTACCTTACATCCCGGCCTTAAGCAAAGCCCTATTGACTAACTCTTCGCTCACCTAATGCTCTCTTAGGATCTCCTAACGAAATCCCGGGTATTCTATGAATACAAAAAATGAACCCTATCTAGTCGTATTCTAAGATCTTGAGACAAATTCTCAGAAAACAAAGAACACGAGAAACTCTTGTATACTAAACCTACTTGAAAGAAAATACATGAGATCACTGAATGACTCGTATACAGTAGGAAAATGTATACTGGAAGCCACTGAATGATTCAGATCAAGTGGAGAGGGATGATTTCAACTGAGGAAGGCCTATGGTATTTATAGCAGGGGAGCTGAGTCATTTTCTCTTCAGAAAACGATGTGGGATACTGTTTAGGGGTTCGGGATGCCCGTCTTGATCTGTTAACCGGGTTAGGACACCCGTCCCGGGTCTGGGATGCCTGTCCCAGTGCTTTGACCTAGTCGGGACGCCCATCCTGATCCACGAACTTCCGAAAATCATGTTTTTACCCCGAAACTTGCCATTTTCTTGCATATTTCACCTAAAACTTCCAAAATCACAAAAATTGCAAAATTGTGTTTATAGTAGTAAATTAAGAACGATATAACTCCAATTTTGCCCTAAATTGTGCATAAAAATATGCTAAAAAGTGATATATTTATGCATATCAATATCTTTCCGCAATGTCATCCAGTAATAACCTTGATTTATTACTTTTTCTGACAGAGGTCTTGAACCAGGATGTTCGCCACATACGCCCTAGTGTAATTCTTCTAGGATTGCCTGAGTGAGGTCGGGTGGGACACAACGTAGTAGAGGTTTTGTGAAGGAGCACTGTTGCGTATTTTTGCGATGCTGTCGCGGTTTGTAAAGATAAAGAAAATAGAATAAATCAACACAATCTTAACAAGTGCAAGTATACACCGATCAACAAGTAATATATGTACCTAAGTACAAGATTATCTATCCCACATGGACTATGTATGCCAATTACAAAAGCAAATATGATTGTACAAATGGTTAAAAGAATAAAGAATAATGAATCATGAAAGAATAAAAGAATAAAGAATGATAAATCATGAATCAGAGATTGGTATAATGTTACGGCATTCCTACTCCTAACTAAACTAACAGTTAAAGGTTAGCCTACTGGAAATAACCACAAGAGTACTGCAGGTAATACAATGCTGCGGCATTCACGCAAAAAATGTAAGTATAAACCAGAGATGAATCTAAGTATGCAAAGCATGCTTTCAGTTCCATATCAATGCTACAACATGTCTAGTTTCACCCATACTACTTGATCTACTAGTCTAGATCCCCGATAACATATCGTGGACCTAGCGCAATGCTAGTCAGTGAAGGTACCGCTGTTCACGCAGTTCTCAAATCCACTGCCATATGAGTGCACTTTCGTGTTTTTACCGCTGTTCACGCAGTTCTCAAATCTAACGCCACATAATTCTAATGTAATTACATGAATAAACCAAGCATTGCCCCATACAAGCATTAAACATAAAAACAGAAAGTAATGCTACAACATATACTTATCATCATAGTCAAAACAGTGTATTCAACATGCTTATACTTAACTACACCACAACATCTTCAGGTTAAAAATGTGTATTATGCTGAAATGAATCATGGAAAACAAGAATCAACGTAATAGGAAAGATAGTCCCTAGGTCCGTAGTGACACCAATCAACGGAGTCAAGCCTAAGACGGAAAACAAATCACTCCTAAAACATTTTTAATTAACCCTTGAACCAAGAATCATGAAAGACAAGGACTAACGTAATAGGAAAAATAGTCCCTAGGTCCGTAGTGACACCAATCAACGGAGTCAAGCCTAAGACGGAAAACATATTACTCCCAAAACATTTTTAATTAATCCTTGAACACATGTAAACATTCTCATATTACAAAGAACATTTAGTTACAAAAATAGTAGCAAATTGAGGAAATGGAGAGAGGATTACTCTGGCCGGAGATCACCCTACTGCCCAAATCGGTTTAATCAATCTGCTGCCCTTCGTTTCCTCTGCTTGATGCTGCTGCTTCTCTACTGCTCAGCTGATGAATGCTTCAGCAAGTCACCCTGCTCACTCTTGTGTTCTTCCTTTCCTAAGAGTTAGTCTAAAACTAAGAAGAAAAGCTAAGCTATCCTAAGAAATACTAAGAAGAAAAACCAATCTCTAAGATGGCCAAAAGCCAAAACTAAAACTACAAAGACTAGCTCTCAAACTCTCCAAGACTAGCCCCCCACTCTTTTCTCCTCCTCTCGGTTATACATATAGAGCCTCCTTGTGTACCGAGAGCCACTACCAAGCTGCCATCTATCCATCATTTCTGGAATGGTCTTCATAAATCCCTGCAAATAATCAAAATAAATCCTAGCTGCCGTATGAAATTTTTGTCATCTTCCTCTGAATGCTGCAGCAATTGCAGCCGGTCTCCCGCTGCTTTCTGTGATCTTTTGTCATTTTCCTCTGATGCTGCAGCATTTGCAGCAGAGTTTTTGTCTTGTTCTTCTGACAGTGGCAGAATTTCAGAACTTTCTGCAGATTCTTGTCCTTTTCCTCTGACGGCTGCAAGGTCAACAACGACAACTCAGCTACTTTCCTGAATTTCTTGTCTTTTATTTCAACCTTCTTATCCACCCTTTGACCTGCGCGTTCAAAAACAAACACACATATATATATATATATATATATATATATATATATACACACACATATATATATATATATATATATATATACGTATGTGTAAAATGGATAGGACAAGAGAAATAAATGCATAGTACTGCAAGTTCAGCTTTAATTAATATGCCCAGCTGGATTTTTAAGTGACAAATAGTGTGTGGGTGTATAATATATATATATATATATATATATATATATATATATATATATATATATATATATATATATGTAAAGATGCAAATTGTCCACACGTATTTCACATTCTTCACGGTCAACCCTCATCCAACTTTCTTTCACAAATTTCACCCATCAAAATTCCCTTTTTACCCTTGTCACAACAAATCAATTCAAATTAATTTCCTAATAATAACAAATAATACAGCTCATCCACATTTTGAGAAATTAATTCAATTAAATTGATTTTTAACAATAAATCCACATTTTTAGGTAAAAAGAGTGAAAACTTGAAATCAAGACATTTTTATTCTATTTTCCAAATAAAGTCAATTAATTCCCCAATAAAATGTGGCAAATTAGATGTGAATAACTCTATTATTTTAGAGTTATCACACCCCCATACTTAGGTCATTGCTCGTCCCGAGCAATGCTGCAGAAATGCGGAAGCAACCAAGAATATACATACCCACATAAAAACTTTGTTCAACAAGTTCAGTCAACCCTGGGACAAATGATTTCAGAAAGAGAAAAATGCAGAATTCAAGTATACATAATGTTCCATCCTTAGGCGAATAACCAAATATTAACTAACCCAAGCTCAAAGAATATCCACTCCAAAGTGTGTGTGTAAATAGTCTTTCCTTTTCAATCTCTCATTCATAAGTCAACATATGGTAATCCTAAGGTTCATTTTGTATCCTCAAACTCAATCCATTACACCCCTCTCCACTAATGTAGCAAATTTAGCAATAAAGATCAAAGAGGTCTTAAATTGGTTGTAATGTAGGCTAGGGCTAAGGTAGGAAAAATATGGATAAAAAGTAGGCTCCAAACTTAGTCCTAGTCTGCCATGAGCTTCTACCTAATGATATCACTTCCCAAAAAATTGTTTTTATTTTATTTTATTTTATTATTTTTTTAATCCCACGGAGCATAACAATTTACACCCTGTTTTAGAAATACGTGCATCATTTAACCACAATCAGTGTATAACATTTAACCTCAAAGAAGCATAACACGTATTTCCTTTTTGCTCTCTTTTTGTTCTTATTTTTCTTTTTAAAGTAAAGAGGGTGTTTTTCATTTTTTTCACACATGTTTTCATACACAAACCCTCAATACGTAGAGCATTTATATCAGAAGTTCAAATTTTCCTTAAAATACCACTAATCCCAGAAAAATGATAATGCTGCAGCATTGAGCTGCGGCATTCCTATGTTCCTTCTCATAGCATTCTTAGTATACCCCCAAACTTATGTTCAATAATGTTCATAGCAGACTAAGATCAAGTTTTAGGGAAGACAAAGAATGGATACTGATACGCGAAAATCGTATCACCTTTTTAGCATGTTTTTATGTATGATTTCGGGTGAAATTGAGGGCAAATTGATCTTAATTGTTTGTTATTTACTCAATTTCACAGTTTTATGATTTTCGAAGTGTCAGGTGAAAAGTAGACGAAAACAGCAAATTTTGGGGCAAAAACGCAATTTTTGGAAATGTTGACTTGGTCAAAGGGTCAGGACGGGCGTCCCGACCTAGTCAACAGATCAGGACGGGCGTCCCAATCCGGGACGGGCGTCCCGAACCCCCAGATCCAGTCCCACATCGAATTTTTGATGAAAAATCACCCCGGGAAGCTGCTATAAATACCCCAGGCCTCCAGCAGTTGAAATCATTCCTCTCCACTCGATCTGAGTCATTTAGTGGTTTCCAGTGTACACTTCTCTAGTACACAACTCACTCAGAGACTCGGATCTCAGTTTTCTTTCTTATTAGTGTTTTGTTTTAGTTTCTGGGAAATAGTCTCAGATCTTAGGCTTCTATAGATAGGTTCGTTTCTGGTATTCATAGAATACCCGGGATTTCGTTAGGAGATCCTAAGAGGGCTCTAGGCGTTCGAAGAGTCAGTCCACAAGGCTGGGCTTAAGCTGGGTATTAAGGTAAAGCCCAGTTACTAAGCTGAGGAAGCGTCCTCCGAAGGTTCTGGCGAGCAGAGTCAGGGCGAGCAATACGACATATACAGCAGTACGCTCCGTAGGCGAGACTACGTAAAGGGTGATTTCTTTATGGCATCAGTCCCCATGTCCCTCTCTTATATGTTGTTATTGTGTTGTTCTAAATATTTATTATGAATACGAGATTACGATTTTTATGAATAGTTGTTTTATATGTTGACGTTATTATGTTTTTCTGGAAATAGCCACCTGCTTAACATTCACTATGTCTGCATGTCTAATGTGCTCTTTTAAACTAAAGTTAGGGTTATAGACAATTCCTAACCACGGTCTAATCATAACCTGTTTATTTTAACATACATCAATTAGTATTGGTGTCTGCCATGCTAGATAAAATAACCTGCTGAACACTCTGTTTGTTAGAGTAGTCTAGGGTAAGCCAGGCCGAGTCCGATTATGCCGGCGGCTAGGGCAAGCGGTATGATCCCCGAAGTGACATAGGGCTTTCATGGATGCCTTCGTCCCGAACCGTGAGTAGGGCCGTCATTAAGGTAGGGCGGTTTATTAGAAACCTCGGATGTGGTACGCCTTTAGACACAGAACATAGTTGCAATCCAGGCTAAGACATTTCTAAAACACTCGAATATAGGTCAATCAACATATAGGAACAGTATAACATAGAATCAGGACCCATCTATAAAACACTTCTAGGATTAATTAGACTTAAACCTAGTGGAGAATGAATCACCCTCTCATCAAAGTATTTGATGAAGATTGCATAACTGAATCATAAGATAGGAGTTAGGATAAAAGGCTAGTTACTACTAAGCCGTTGCCACTTCCCTGGGAGTACGATATTTAACTTAATAAAATCGTAGATACTTTCCAACAGACTAGCTACACGATAGGTACTCTGCCTTAGGTTCTGATTGATTAAGTGACAATAATTGAATGCTAAGTGACAGTTAGTAAGACTCAGTCCTTAATTACTCATAATCGACATAGGTAAATAAAGCTTATCTTTTAGCATACCAATCGGAACTGCATCAGATTTTTTGGCGCCGTTGCCGGGGAAATATCATAATGTATTTCGGATTCCTGATCAAAATTCTAGAGGCTTATGATAGGTAACGGTAGTAACTTAGACTTTAGACCCAACACTTATGTTATACCAGTAAGACAATCAGTTTCCGAAATATAGGGTTATCATAACTAATTAATTTTAGATGTTATTTGGAATTAAGACACTTAGGATAATCAAATTTTAGAAAATTATTCTAGAACCATATTGAGGGAATTTAATTGCTTTTGAATTATTAAAAGAATTTTTTTTTTAAATTTAAAAATTCGAAAAAATTGTACTTTTTCTTGTTTAATGGTAAGTTGTTCTCTTTTCCCTATCTTTTGTGTTTTCTCCTTTTGAATAGTTATTTTGTTTTGTTTTCTCTTCCTTCCAAATTTTTAAGTTTTCACTTTCCCTGTAACCCCACTAACCAGTTTGCTCAGGCTAAAACGTGTTCTTCTCTGTAGTTGCATGACTCGATCTTCAGAAGCTAACCTTGAAACACCAGTTGAAAATCCTGAACGAATCATTCGCACAGCTAATAGGCGAAGAACAGAAATGGCTGCTGAAAGACCTACCCTTGAATCCTACATCCAGCCACAGACTATCCCAGTCTCATCTGCCATCCGAATCCCTGGGAACCCTCGCTATGATCTTAAACCGAATGTGATCCAGCTGATTATAAATCAGGTTCAGTTTGGAGGAACTGCAGCCGAGAATCCGCTGGAACACCTATCTGATTTCTCTTCTCTCTGCGAAGGCCTCAAGGGAGATCATACTGCAGAAGTAACTAAACTCAACCTTTTTCCCTACTCACTGAGGGACAGAGCTAAGAGATGGTTGGCCCAGCTACCTACTAACTCCATCACCTCTTGGGACGAGTTAAGCAAAGCCTTCCTAGAAGAGTACTACTCTGCAGCAAGAGTCCTAGAATATCGAAGGGCTCTGTCTAGTTTCACTCAAGCTGCTGATGAGACAGTGATCGAAGCTTGGGACAGATTCAAGGAGCTACTCAGGCTCTGCCCCCAACATGGACTTACCGAGGCATTGCTGATTCAGCAATTTTACGGGGGTATGTCAGACATGGGTAAGCAAATTCTTGATGGACTTAATCCCCAGAGCGGTTTCAATGGAATGAGTGATGTAGATGCTAGAAACGCTCTGGAGAGACTCTACAGGAACAACAAGAATTGGCGCACAAGTGGCCGAGCTAAGAAGCAACCAGTAAATGCGGTCGTTGCTTCCACTGATGATCAATTTGAGGCACTGAAGGCCAGCATTACTAATCAGCTGAATGCCTTCCAATAAGGGAAAAGCATTCAGTCAGTATACCAAATCTGCGAATTTTGCCAAGGACCACATTTCAGTGGGGATTGTTATGGTAATGGGATATTAACTATTCCAGAGGAGATGGAACAAGTGGACGCAGTGAATTCTGCTCCTATAGGAAATACCTACAATCCCACTTGGAAGAACCATCCGGGATTTAGCTGGAGAAACAATCCCGGGACTACTAACTTCCAGAAAAGAGTACCTCAGCAACTGCCATATCCGCAGAACCAGCAAGTCGCTCTGCCTGCACCAAGGAACTACATCGTTCCAACTGATCCCATGCAAGAATTCAGAGACATCCTGAAGAGCATTTCCGACTCTAACAAGGAAATGATAGAGTCCAACAGAAAGATCCAAGAAACTCACGCGGAAAGAATCCAGCAGAACGAGAATAGACAGAAGCAGACCGAGCAAACAATCAGAAACACACAAGCTGTTATACAAACTTTAGAGAGGCAAATGGGTCAGCTATCCACCCATTTCTCTCACAGGTCCCAAGGAACGCTACCAAGCAACACTGAGACCAACCCTCAAACTGAATGCAAGACCATCACTCTAAGATCTGGTAAAATTCTAACTCTATCTCCACCCAAACCATCTGACCCTCCTATTCTTGTGCAGGAACCAGAAGAAGGCTCCAAGGACCCAACGCCTACGGATGTCGAAATCGAAGTAGCAAGGAAAGGGAAGACGGAGTTTATTCCTGAGTACCGGCCAAAAGTACCTTACCCTGCCAGACTTATGCACAATAAAGATAAGGAGCAATTTGAAAAGTTTCTTAAGAATTTTAGTCAGATTCATGTTAATTTACCTTTACTTGATGTTATTTCTGAAATGCCAAAGTATGCTAAGTTTTTAAAAGAAGTTGTTAGTAATAAAAGAAAATTTGACATGGACAAGGTGGTTCTTAATGAAGAATGTTCGGCGGTTCTGTTGAATAAACTACCGTCTAAACAGAAAGATCCTGGTTGTTTTACCTTGCCATGTACAATTGGAAATATTACTAACATGCATGCATTAGCAAACTTAGGAGCTAGTATTAATCTTATCCCATCTAGTTTATTTGATAAATTAGGATTGCATGATTTGAAAACGACTAGGATGTGCATACAACTTGCAGATAGGACAGTCAAGATCCCCAAGGGAATAATTGAAGATCTCTTAGTAAAGGTCGGAAAATTTGTATTTCTTGTGGATTTCATTGTCATGGATATGAATGGGGAAGGAGGAGTGCCCCTGATCCTAGGTCGACCATTTCTAGCTACCTCAAAAGCATTAATAGACGTCAGTAATGGTCAAATCAAGTTAAGGGTAGGAAATGATGACATCACTTTTGATCTAAATGAGACCCTTAGGTATCCCATGCATTTAGATGATACTTGTTTTTGTGTGGATGCCATGGAACACTTGATTGCAATTAACGTGACAGACCTATGCTCAAACTATCAAGTTCTAAGTGAGGACTCCCTAGAATTAGAGGAGAGTGAACTTAGCTCTTCTGAAAATGAAATTACTTCTGATAGTTTCACTGAGATAGGTGATGATGAGATGAAGAAAGAACGAACCTCGTTTGAAGATCCACCAGACTTGGAACTGAAGGAACTACCCACTCATCTGTGCTACGAATTCCTAGATGACAACAAGAAACTTCCCATTATTCTTGCAGCTGATCTGACTGCAGAACAAAGGAAGCTGACTGTGGACATGTGCAGAAAGCATAGAAGAGCCTTTGCCTACAAAATTGCATCCCAGGTATTAATCCAAGCTTTTGTTCGCATAAGATTCTTCTAGAAAATGAGTATAAGCCATGTGTGCAACCTCAAAGGAGGTTGAATCCTAATGTGTGTGATGTTGTTAAGAAAGAAGTCATTAAACTGTTAGATGCAGGACTTATCTACCCTATCTCAGATAGTGAGTGGGTAAGCCCGGTGCAGGTAGTACCTAAGAAAGGCGGTGTATAACAGTTGTTAGGAATGAGCATAATGAACTAATCCCTACAAGAACTGTAACTGGTCATCGTGTATGCATAGACTATAGAAAATTAAATACGGCCACACGAAAAGATCACTTTCCCCTTCCTTTTATTGACCAAATGTTAGAAAGATTATCTGGACACATGTTTTATTGCTTTCTTGATGGGTTTTCTGGTTATTTTCAAATTCCTATTTCCCCTGAGGACCAGCATAAAACTACATTCACATGCCCTTTTGGAACATTTGCATATAGAAGGATGCCTTTTGGTTTGTGTAATGCACCTGCTACATTTCAACGTTGTATGACTGCTATCTTTGAGGACATGTTAGGAAAATCTATGGAAGTATTTATGGATGACTTTTCTGTTTTTGGTAATTCATTTGAGGTTTGTCTAAAGAACTTGGAGTTAATGTTGAAACGTTGTATAAAATCTAACCTGGTTTTAAATTGGGAAAAATGCCACTTCATGGTAAAAGAGGGAATCGTTTTAGGACATAAGATCTCACACCTAGGTATGGAAGTAGATAAGGCAAAAATTGAAGTTATTTCAAAACTACCTCCTCCCAAAAATGTGAGAGCCGTTAGGAGTTTTTTGGGACACGCTGGCTTTTATCGTAGGTTTATAAAAGATTTTTCATTAATAGCCAGGCCGTTGACCAATTTACTCGGAAAAGATGTTCCATTTGTCTTTGATGAGAAATGTCTAAAAGCTTTTAATAGACTTAAGGAACTCTTAACTACTGCACCTATCATGACGTCACCAGACTGGAGTCTACCTTTTGAGCTTATGTGTGATGCTAGTGACTATGCAGTAGGAGTAGTTTTAGGACAAAGACATGATAAGAAATTTCATGTAATATATTATGCTAGTAAAACCTTAACTGATGCTCAGGAAAATTACACTACGACAGAAAAGGAATTATTAGCAGTAGTATATGCATTTGATAAGTTTCGATTATCTAGTGTCTAAAACTATTGTTTATACTGATCATTCGGCACTAAAATACTTGTTCAATAAAACCGACGCAAAACCAAGATTGATTAGATGGGTTTTATTGCTTCAAGAATTTGACATAGAAATTCGGGATAAGAAAGGGGCAGAAAACTTAGCCGCAGACCACTTGTCTAGGTTAGAAAATCCGACCCTAGAAGCCATTGATGAGACAATCATATCTGATAAATTTCCGGATGAGAATCTATGTGCATTATTGCTATTTTCTCACCCCCTTGGTTTGCAGATATAGCAAATTACTTGGCAGCCCGGACTCTCCCTAGTGATATCACTGCTCAACAAAGAAGAAAATTCTTTGCTGACCTGAAATATTACTATTGGGAAGATCCTTTTCTATTCGAATATGTGCAGATCAGATGATCAGAAGTGTGTATCTCAAGAAGAAGGTTTCCAAATTCTGGAACATTGTCACTGCGGACCAACAGGCGGTCACTTAGCTGCAGCTAATACGCCCGAAAAGTATTAGAAGCAGGCTTTTACTGGCCTACCATATTCAAAGACGCCGCAGCATTTACAGGATCGTGCGATGCCTGTCAGAAAGCGGGAACCATATCTTCTCGAGACAGTCTACCCCAACAGGTAATTCAAAGTGTAGAAATATTTGACATATGGGGTATAGATTTCATGGGTCCGTTTCCTTCCTCTTTGGTATGAAGTACATCTTAGTAGCGTAGTAGATATTTTTCAAAATGGCCTGAGGCACAGGCCCTACCTACTAATGATGCTCGAGCCGTATGCAGATTCCTTAAGCAGATTTTCGCCAGGTTTGGATGTCCAAAAGCCCTAATCAGTGATCGAGGTACGCACTTCTGCAAACTCTCAATTGCAAAGGTACTCCAGCAGTACGGAATTCAGCATCGCATTTCCACAGCCTACCATCCTCAAACCAACGGGCAGGCTGAGGTAACCAATAGGGGAATAAAGAGAATCCTAGAAAAGACCGTGGGTGTTAACCGTAAGGATTGGGCCAATAAACTGGAGGATGCATTATGGGCCTTCCGTACAGCATACAAGACCACTACGGGGTTCTCACCCTATCGACTAGTCTACGGAAAAGCATGCCACCTTCCGGTTGAACTTGAACATAGAGCTTACTGGGCAGTGCAAAAATGCAATCTCGACGATAATTTAACTAAGGAACACCGGATTCTACAACTCAACGAATTGGATGAGTGGAGGCTCAAAGCCTATGAGAACTCACATCAGTTCAAAATGACAAGTAAACTCCGGCATGACAGACGACTCAGAGCCCAGAAAAATTTTGAACCAGGCGATAAGGTATTGTTGTACAACTCACGTTTCAAATCTTTCCCAGGAAAGCTGCGTAGCTGTTGGTCAGGACCGTTCACAATCAAGGAAGTATCACCTTTCGGAGCATGTGACATCATGGATTCTGACGGCATTATTCAAAAAGTAAACGGACAACGCCTAAAGATTTACAGAGAGCCGTTTGACTCGTCCGAGCAGATGTGGACTTCACAGAAGGGAGTATCTCTTTCATTTTATTTCTTGTTTTGTTATTTCTATGTTCCTTCTTACCCGTAGTTAGTTGAATAAGTGTGGGGTAAGAATCTTTCTTTGTTTTATTTCTTGTTTTCAAATAAGTGTGGGGTAATTAGATATGCATGAACACTGAGGACAGTGCCAATTAAGTGTGGGGTAGCAGTGCACGGTGCACTGTAGCAGTTTGCAAATTTTTTTTTGCATGCTTTTGCTTGTTTTCCCCGTATTTTCACACCCTTCTAAAATTTTTCCGTCTTTCAGACTTCTAAATGCAGTATGCTTGGTTAAACAATTGCTTATGTCTATGATATGTAGGTAGTATGTTATGGTTAGTAGGAGATAATCGATGACTAGTGCTGAACTAATTGATTAGGAATAGGGAATTCCTGATAACTGAGCACAACTTTGTCTTGATTAGAGACCTCAGCCAATTGCCTGATCGAGACTTAACTAGATAAAATTAGACCAGTTGTGGATATATTGGCTGTTAGAATGACTAGATGAGACTTTGAGCTAAAAGTGAAAAGAAACAAAAGGAAGTTAATCAAATAAGGGTAGTTTGCCAGCGGCCTTCGCTACTCGAGCACCACTCCTTCGGGGAATTTAAAGACTGATGCCCTAAGGTCGTGTAGATCTGGGAGTCATCGGAGTGGGACTCGCTACATGGGTAGTTGAAGTTGACGTGTTCTAAGCAGACTCAAAATACCCTGAATCTATAAAGAAAATAACTAAATGCTAAAACATTAGAAATCTGATCACCGAAGCTCAGAACTCAAAAAGTTATCTGTTGTTAATATATCTAGCGATGGGTCGAAGTGTTATCTGGTAGTAGTTAAAGACAAGAGTACATTGTGTTGACTATCTGGTCTAGACTAGTACACACACTACACATCAGGAAGACCCTGTGACTAAGAAAAAAGTCCAACCTAGTTGTTGATTTGTTTTCTGCTTGATCATAACAAGCTACTAAAAACATCTGAGACCTTGTCATAGCAACCTAACCAGTCAGACCTGTGTTAAGACTTGTCTGAAGAATTTTTGGAATAAAAACATAACAAGGAATTTAAGTGACTGCACTACGGTTTAGAATCACTAACTTCAGGTAGACTTTGCTTGAGGACAAGCAAAAAGCTAAGTGTGGGGTTATTTGATACGCGAAAATCGTATCACCTTTTTAGCATGTTTTTATGTATGATTTCGGGTGAAATTGAGGGCAAATTGATCTTAATTGTTTGTTATTTACTCAATTTCACAGTTTTTATGATTTTGGAAGTGTCAGGTGAAAAGTAGACGAAAACAGGAAATTTTGGGCAAAAACGCAATTTTTGGAAATGTTGACTTGGTCAAAGGGTCAGGACGGGCGTCCCGAACCCGAGATGGGCGTCCCAACCCAGTCAAAGCACCGGGACGGGCGTCCAAGACTCGGGACAGGCATCTCGAACCCCCAGATCTAGTCCCACATCGAATGTTTGATGAAAAATCACCCCGAGAAGCTGCTATAAATACCCAGGTCTCCAGCAGTTGAAATCATTCCTCTCCACTCGATCTGAGTCATTTAGTGGTTTCTAGTGTACACTTCTCTAGTACACAACTCACTCAGAGACTCGGATCTCAGTTTTCTTTCTTATTAGTGTTTTGTTTTAGTTTCTGAGAAATAGTCTCAGATCTTAGGCTTCTATAGATAGGTTCGTTTCTGGTATTCATAGAATACCAGGGATTTCTTTAGGAGATCCTAAGAGTGCTCTAAGCGTTCGAAGAGTTAGTTCACAGGGCTGGGCTTAAGCTGGGTATTAAGGTAAAGCCCAGTTACTAGGCTGAGGAAGCGTCCTCCGAAGGTTCTGGCGAGTAGAGTCAGGGCGAGCAATACGACATATACATCAGTACGCTCCGTAGGCGAGACTACGTAAATGGTGATTTCTTTATGGCATCAGTCCCCATGTCCCTCTCTTATATGTTGTTATTGTGTTGTTCTAAATATTTATTATGAATACGAGATTACGATTTTTTATGAATAGTTGTTTTATATGTTGACGTTATTATGTTTTTCTAGAAATAGCCACCTGCTTAACATTCACTATGTCTGCATGTCTAATGTGCTCTTTTAAACTAAAGTTAGGGTTATAGACAATTCCTAACCACGGTCTAATCATAACCTGTTTAGTTTAACAAGCATCAATTAGTATTGGTGTCTGCCATGCTAGATAAAATAACCTGTTGAACACCATGTTTGTTAGAGTAGTCTAGGGTAAGCCAGGCCGAGTCCGATTATGCCGGTGGCTAGGGCAAGCGGTATGATCCCCGAAGTGACATAGGGCTTTCATAGATGCCTTCGTCCCGAACCGTGAGTAGGGCCGTCATTAAGGTAGGGCGGTTTATTAGAAACCTCGGATGTGGTACGCCTTTAGACACATAACATAGTTGCAATCTAGGCTAAGACATGTCTAAAACACTCGAATATAGGTCAATCAACATATAGGAACAGTATAACATAGAATCATGACTCATCTATAAAACACTTCTAGGATTAATTAGACTTAAACCTAGTGGAGAATGAATCACCCTCTCATCAAAGTATTTGATGAAGATTGCATAACTGAATCATAAGATAGGAGTTAGGATAAAAGGCTAGTTACTACTAAGCCGTTGCCACTTCCCTGGGAGTACGATATTTAACTTAATAAAATCGTAGATACTTTCCAACAGACTAGCTACACGATAGGTACTCTGCCTTAGGTTCTGATTGATTAAGTGACAATAATTGAATGCTAAGTGACAGTTAGTAAGACTCAGTCCTTAATTACTCATAATCGACATAGGTAAATAAAGCCTATCTTTTAGCATACCAATCGGAACTGCATCAGATACATGCAAATCATTTAGGATAAGTGGCTCTTTGATAAGGGTGTCAAGAAATTAGGCTTAGGCTCAACTTGGGTTAACTAAGGAAGTAAAATACATTAGGGTAGGCTAGAGAGGCTCAAACGGTTCAAGAACATGCCTCAATCATTTCTATATTACCAAATCTACTAGGATTTCGCCTCAAGGACTATAACAAATGAGTCAAAAATTCTGAACCTTCATACCAAAGTGTCTCTTTTTATGAACATGAAATCTCCAAGTAAGACTATGTGCAAAAGATAGGGAGTAGAAATAATTCTCACTTAAAGTCAACTAATACCTAATTATTCTGAAAAGAAGGTACAAGGTCTACGAAAATGTATTTTCGTTTTTTAAGATACCATAATAAATCAGGTCTCAAAAGTCTATGTTAATCCTGCTGAAGCTAAGGCTCTAATGGGTCATATGATAATGCAGCCGCATTTATGCAATCAGGTCGTCTATGCCAGATCAATCAATTTATAAGGCATCCTAAAATAGTTTTTTTTAGACAAGGCATATATGCATTCAAATATATCACTCAGAAATTCAGCAAAGAGGTTGTTCATGCATTCAAAAGACAGCAGGAAATTTTTGAAAAATAGCACCATTTTTGAACTTTTTGCCCTAAGAGGACACCCTCCCCCAAACTTAAAGGGAAGCAATGTCCTCATTACTTTTAACACTGAAGTTCAATTAAAATAAAACAGCATGCAAGGCAATGTGGCAAAACACAACAAGACACAACAAAACAAAAGAGTCGAACAACAATCAAAGAAACAACGCAAAAGAAAGGTAAAGTAGTTCGAGGCATGCACAGCAGGCAAATCAAAACAAAGTAAAGGAGTTTGAAAAGTTCAGAACTACTCCCGTTTCAAGGGAGTGCATCACGGTGTGTGGGCAACATCATCATCCGCCATTCGGTTTGGGTCCTCGTCCGGGGTGAGTTCAAATGGGAAACTGGGCCACGGGTTTCTAGCCTGCAGACGGTTCCTGGGGAGGGATCTGAGGTATGCTTCGTAGTGCGCATGGGAGAACCTCCAGAAGATCTGTAGCTGAGCATGCATCTGCCTCATCATTGCTGTAGCATTGTCGGATGTGGATGTTGCAGCATCTGCTGCTGCTGGAGAGGGGATTTCAGTTTTTGCGGACACAGGTATTGGGGCTGGTGGTGTTCTCTCAGGTAGCTGGGGCTGTGGTGGTGGGGGGAGGATCCTGCGAAGGTCATGTGCAGAGATCGTTCCACCCGGGTAAAAGTCGTCATCCATGATATCCACATCAGCTCCAGCCGCCCTGCACAATAAATAGATCAAAGTGGGGAAAAACATCTCCGCACTTCTTTTGTTAGCACAAACCCGTATCTAGTCGCATATGAGCTTCCCCACGTTTATGGTTCTGGCATTGATAATGCACGCCAGTAGCACTATCCTTTCAACATTCAGGGTTGACGAGTGATTAGTGGGTATCAGGGAGTGTCTCACGAAGTAAAACCAAATTTTAGCTTCATCGGTCAGGGATTCCCGCTTGCACGTCTTGTTTCCGCTCTTAGAGAGCGTCCACTCAGTCCCGGGAACTGTTACTTCATGTAGAACTTTATCATATGCTTCCAGATCGGCTAGGAACGAATAATACTCATCGTTATAGTTGTCATAATTCATCAGCTCGAACAGTTGGTTGATTGTCCGTGGATTTAAAGGTACCAGCCTCTCTCTAACGAACACGGCATACATACTATTTGGCCATAGGTTGGCGTAGAATTCCCGGACAACTCCAGTGTCCGGTTCGACTCTTTGGGCGCAAAATCTGTCCCAACCCAGTACTCTGATTATATGCCTGCATGTTTCCGGAAGAGGGTATGGTGTCTCACCTGTGAGGTCAAATCCTAAATCCTCGAGACACTATTTTTCTGCGTACAGCTCCGTCATTCTGGTTTCAGCATCAGACGAGGAGAATTTTTCTTTCGGGGGGAGCTTTCGTGCCACTTGCTTGGTTCTCATCTATAAAGACTAAAACATGTAAGAATAATTTGCATAGAGAGGCCACAACTATTAACAGTCCTGAGGTGTAAGATAGAACTTGCAAGTAAGACTGAAAAGAAAACCAACAGTCACGGACTATCAAACAGTCCCAAAATATGCAGTACATGCTGGTGTACCCGACATAAGATAAGATTTTAAAGATCCGTAGAATGACCTATCTATCCCGTCTGCAATTTAGCACTGACCCACAAAAAATATTTTCCAAAATTCCCTAGGGGTACCAGTGCCGAAAGATTATCCAGAAATAGATATTGTCAACAGCAAAAATATCCTTTCATCTCAATGTCATTCAAAAATTTCAACCCCCTTTTATTAGAAATCAGTGGACAGTACAATACCCATTTCAAAATAGAGCTTGTTTTCTGAAAATTCAACAGAACCCAGCAAGTCAGAGGCATAGAACTCAAATTTTCAGTAGCCCAGAACATGTAATCCCATTTTTAAACACAAAAATGCAGAAAAATCCAGTCATCAGGAAGAATAGCATGCTTCGAAACCAAAAATTACAGCCAACCATTCATACAAAAACACACATTTTGTTCACATTTAGCACAGTAAATCTGAAGATATTAAGCATTCATGCACAGCCCACTCACTGTATACCAACAAAAATGTCTATATTTTCATCCAGAGAGAAAAAGAAAACCAGATCTGAGCAGTGAAAGAGGAAAGAAAACCCATGCTCTTCGGCTGACCCAAAAAAAAAAAAATTTCATCAGCAAATTCACAGTTTAATCTTCAGATTGTAGTAAGAAAACATACCTTTGTGCGAAGGATTTAGCTCGAGAATCGTCGATCAGAAGAAGAACCGAAAAACCCTCAGTGTGTTTTCTCGCTTTCCTTTCTTTCTCTTTCGGTATGAAGTGGATGCAGTGAGCAGTGTGTAAATGTTTCTCTTGTTTTTAAGTATGAAATGCTTCTTAGTCGGGTTAGTGAGAGCAACGAAATGAATGTTGGTCTTTTGGTTTCTCTAACTAAGTGACTTTCATCCCCTTAGAAAATTAATTATGGAATATAATAATGACTACTTACCTTGGGAAGGATGGAAATTGAAAGGTCACCTTTTTGTTCTTTGAAAGCAATAAAGAAAGGGTTTGACTGAATTTTCTCTCACCCATTTGGTCATTTGTCTTTTATCCGGAAGTAGGGTGAGTGTTCTGCCCCAAAATATGTATATACTGTGTGTATATCTTTTTTTGACCTGCAATAAAGGCAGAACAAGACAAAGAAATAAGAAAGCTAGAAATGGCATGAACGTTCTGCCCAATAATAATAATATATATGTATATATATATATATATATATCCTGTTGACCCGCTGAAATAGAACAAGGCGGAAGACAGCTGTCGAGTACAGGTGTACCCGACACAGAATAGGACAAAAAGCAGAGATAGTAAATGAATAAACAAGATAAACTGGAATTAAATAAATAAACCAGCAATTAAAATAACTAAATAGTCAACAAATAAAACATAAAGTAAATAAATAGAAATAAAAGAAATATGAGAAAATAGAATAAATAAACGACAGTAAAGAAAAACAATAAATAAACAGAAATCACACAAAAAGAAAATAGAAACAAGTAATCAGGAAAAATCAGCAAAAATAAATAAAATGAGAAGAAAGAAAACGGAAAATGAACTAAACAAAAAGAACAGAAAATAAATTAACAAGTAAACAGGAAGCAAATAAATTAAATAAACATAGAAGAAAGAAAAAAAACGGAAAATAAATAATAAAAAGGAAAAGAAAAACAGAAAATAAAATTGGAGAGTGGTTCACTTGAATTTTTCTTTTGTGTGGGGTCCACCTAATTCTCCATCATTGAGCAATGATAGAGAATCAACGGTTTGCTCTTGGTCTCCATCTCTGTAGATTTTTAGTCTATGCCCGTTGACCTTGAACTTGGTCCCCGTGTTGTTCATAACCGAGACCACTCCATGAGGATGAATTTGTTCAATTGTGTACGGTCCGGTCCATCTAGACTTCAATTTTCCTGGAAATAGTCTCAATCTTGAATCGAAAATCAAAACTTGCTGTCCAACTTCAAAATTTCTTGGCTGGATGTGTTTGTCATGCCACCTCTTAGTCTTCTCCTTGTATAACTTGGCATTTTCATAAGAAAATAATCTCAGCTCATCCAGTTCAGAAAGCTGCAGCATTCTCTTGTTTCCAGCAGCATTCATGTCCATGTTGAGATGCTGCAGCGCCCAGTATGCTTTGTGCTCTAGCTCCACGGGTAAGTGACAAGCCTTCCCAAAACGAGTCTGTACGGAGACATACCTATTGAGGTCTTGAAAGCTGTCCGATAGGCCCATAGAGCGTCATCTAACCGTCTTGACCAATCTCTTCGGTTTGGTTAACCACCTTCTCAAGGATGCCTTTGATGATTCGGTTGGACAATTCAACTTGCCCATTTGTTTGAGGATGGTATGGCAAGGCAACTCGGTGATGAACATGGTACTTGGCTAGCAAGGCTCCTAGCCATTTGTTGACAAAATGAGAACCTTCATCAGTGATGATTGCTCTAGGTGTTCCAAAACGTGAGAAAATGTTCTTTCGAAGGAAATTGATCACCACTTTGGAATCATTAGTGGGGAATGCTGCAGCTTCCACCCACTTAGACACATAATCCACTGCCATTAAAATGTATGAATTCCCAAAAGAAGGTGGGAAAGGTCCCATAAAATCAATACCCCATACATCAAAGAGTTCTACTTCGAAAATGTTGGTGAGAGGCATTTCGTTTCTTCTTGAGATGTTACCTACTCGTTGGCAGCGATCACACCTTGCCACAAACTCATAACAATCTTTAAATAATGAAGGCCAAAAGAAACCAGATTGTAGTACCTTTGCTGCAGTTCTTGACCCTCCAAAATGTCCTCCACATGGTGAGTTGTGACAATGAAAAATGATGTCCTCAATTTCATCATCGTTTACATATCTCCGAATCACTTGGTCTTTGCATTGCTTGAACAGAAAGGGTTCCTCCCAAAAATAACTTTTGACATCATGGAGAAACTTCTTTCGTTCATGGTATGAGAAATCCGGTGGCATTGCACCGCTGGCCAGAAAGTTAGCAAAGTCTGCATACCACGGCAGCTTCATGTCTTCTGAAATTTCCAGCAGTTGTTCATCCGGAAATTGTTCATTAATTGGGATTTCACATTCCCCTTGTTGCTCCAATCGAGACAAATGATCAACCACTTGGTTTTCCACTCCCTTTTTGTCCTTGATTTCCACATCGAATTCTTGTAGGAGTAGAATCCATCTAATGAGCCTTGGTTTTGAGTCCTTCTTTGCAAGTAGATATTTGATGGCAGAATGATCGGTGTAGACTATCACTTTAGTGCCCACCAAATAGGACCTGAATTTATCAAAGGCAAACACAACATCAAGTAACTCTTTTTCAGTAACAATGTAATTTACCTGAGCCTCCGTGAGTGTCTTGCTTGCATAATAGATGGAATGAAAAATTTTGTTATACCGCTGCCCCAAAATAGCACCTACTGCATAGTCACTTGCATCACACATCAGCTCAAATGGTAAATTCCAGTCATCTGCTATGATAACGGGGGCTGAAATAAGCTTTTGTTTGATCTCCTCAAATGCTGCGGCACAGGCTGCATCAAAAGAAAACACATTATCTTTTTCTAATAATTGACACAAAGGCTTAGATACCTTAGAAAAGTCCTTGATGAATCTCTGGTAGAAGCCCGCATGTCCCAAGAAGCTCCGAATGTGTTTCACGGTTGTTGGGGTTGGTAGCTTTTCAATCACTTCTATCTTTGCTCAGTCTACTTCAAGACCTTTCTTTGAAATCCTGTGACCCAACACAATTCCTTCTCTAACCATAAAGTGACACTTCTCCCAATTGAGGACTAAGTTAGTTTCCTCACAACGTTTAAGTACATTGGCCAAATTTTCTAAACACTTATCAAAAGAATCCCCAAATATGGAAAAGTCATCCATAAAAACCTCTAAGTACTGCTCCACCATATCTGTGAAAATGGCCATCATACAGCACTGAAACGTTGCTGGAGCATTGCATAACCCAAATGGCATCCTTCTAAAAGCAAATGTACCATAGGGACAAGTGAAAGTAGTTTTGTCCTGGTCCCCTGGTGCTACAGCAATCTGGTTGTAACCTGAATAACCATCCAGAAAACAATAATACTCATGTCCAGCTAACCTGTCCAACATTTGGTCAATGAAAGGCAATGGAAAGTGGTCCTTCCTCGTGGCTTTGTTGAGTTTCCTATAATCAATGCATATGCGTCATCCCGTGACTGTTCTGGTAGGAATCAACTCGATGTCTTCATTTGTTACCACAGTGATTCCTCCTTTCTTGGGCACACATTGAATAGGACTTACCCAAGAACTGTCAGAGATGGGGTAGATGATTCCAAAATCCAGCCACTTGATGATTTGTTCCTTCACCACTTCCTTCATAATTGGATTCAATCTTCGCTGCCCTTCTATGGAATTTTTGGAAGCTTCTTCCAAACTGATTTTGTGCATGCATAAGGTTGGACTTATGCCTTTAATGTCAACTAAGGTCCAGCCCATAGCTCTCTTGTGCTGCCTTAGTACTCCAAGCAATTTCTCCTCTTGTGCAGCATCAAGGAAGGCTGAAATGATCACTGGCAGCGTTGAATCTGCTCCTAAGAACCCGTACTTCAAATGCTGTGGCAACTGCTTCAATTCCAGCTGTGGTGGTTCTTCAACTGAAGGTTTTGTTATCTTGAAATCTCTAGAAGACAGCTCCAAGGATTCATATTGAGCTCGAAATCTGAACCTTTGGGGGCTTCCTTCTACCCAAGCTGAATGTGCTTTGGTCTCCATATTGCCATCCTCGGGTAAACTTTCCTCCATTAATGCATCCGTGGCATCCTCACCTTGCTCTTCATCTTTTTCTTCCCAAGAATCATGGGTGGTAATCTGAAAACACTCCTCACCTTCATCATGGAATTTCATGGCTTTGAATACGTTGAATGTGACTCTTTCATTCTGGAATCTCATGGTTAGCTCCCCTTTCTGCACATCAATAAGAGTCCTTCCCGTAGCTAGGAAAGGTCTTCCTAAAATAATTGGAACTTCCATGTCTGCTTCATAGTCAAGAACAATAAAGTCAGCTGAAAAAATAAACTTATCCACTCTTACCAGGACATCCTCAATTTTCCCATCGGGGTGAGCTAGAGACCTATCCGCCAATTGCAATGTTACCGTCGTAGGTCTTACCTTACCTATGCCAAACTGTTTGAAAACTGACATAGGCATCAAGTTGATGCTAGCACCAAGATCACACAAGGCCATACCACAATATGAGTCTCCAATAGAACAAGGAATATTAAAACTCCCCGGATCTTTCATTTTAGGGGGCAATTTATCCTACAAAAAGAAACTACATTCTTTGGTTAGTGCAACAATTTCATATTCTCCCAACTTTCTCTTCTTTGTAAGGATATCCTTCATGAATTTCGCATAGTTGGGCATTTGTTCTATGGCTTCTACCAATGGAATGTTGATGTGCAACTGTTTCAATATGTCTAAGAACTTCTTGAACTGCTCATCTTGCTTCTTTTTGGCAAACCTCTGTGGGAAAGGCATTCTTTGCTGCACTGGTTTGCTCTCTGGAATATTACATTGCTGCGGCATTGGCAATGCTGATGCTGCAGCATCCGGCTGTTCTAAACTGGTTCGTTGCTGCGGCATTGGCGATGATGCAGCATTTGGCTCCACTGGTTCTGGTTCAGCTACTAGAATTTCCACATTTCTGCTGGGCTCACTGGTCTTCTCAGCTGCTCCAGACTTCATTTTTGGCTCATCCATTATTCTGCCACTTCGTAATGTTACAGCATTGCAATGTTCTTTTCCTTCTCTTCTTGGATTTTCTGTATCGCTCGGAAGTGATCCTTGTGGTCTGCTCCTCATCTCTTGGGCTAACTGCCCCACCTGATTTTCCAAGTTACGAACAGTAGATGATAGTCCTTGCATGGTAGTTTCTGTTCTTGCCATAAAATCTCTCATCATGTTCTCTAAAGCATTTGACGGTGGTTGTTGTTGTAGAGGTCTTTGTTGATTGTTGAGTTGTTGTTGCTGCTGCTGGGGGTACTGTTGTTGCTGCTGGAGCAGTGGTCTTGGGTTCATACCTTGCGTGGGGTGCATCCCTTGATTGCTCCAAGAAAAATTTGGATGCTGCCTCCAAGTAGGGTTGTAAGTGTTTGATTGAAGACCATTACCCCGGTTTTGATTCCCCATGTAGCAGATTGATGTGGGATTGTGAGCACAATCCTCAAATAGATGCCCCTCTCCACAATAAACACAGCACACAGCTTGCACCTGGCTTACATTAGACTGGTTTGGGTGATCAACAGTCTGCCTGCTATGCTGCGGCATCGTCAATGTCTTCAGCATATTAGACATGGATGATACTTGGGCTGAAAGTGAAGTTATTGGGTCTAATTCCAGCACTCCAGCCACTCTTCTTCCAGTTGGCAGTCTTGTTGTAGGCCATTGATAGTTGTTGTTGGCAATCCTCTCAATTAGTTCATAGGCTTCATTGTATGTCTTTGCCAAAAGTGCTCCATTTGCTGAAGCATCCACTATCATTCTGGTGTGTGCATTCAACCCGTTGTAAAATGTCTCCATTTGAATACAATGTGGGATTCCGTGATGTGGACATCTCCTTAAAAACTCTTTGAATCGTTCCCATGCCTCATACAATGATTCATCTTCTAATTGTTGAAAAGAGGTGATTTCATTTCTCAACTTAGCATTTTTCGTTGGAGGAAAATATTTCATCAAAAATTTCTCGGTAAGCTGCTGCCATAAAGTCACACTACCAGAGGGTAGAGAATTAAGCCATTCTCTAGCTTTGTCTCTCAGAGAATATGGAAACAATTTCAGCCTCAAAGCATCGTCCGTCACCCCTGTTAGCTTAAAACCATCGCTTACCTCCAAGAATAACCGTAGGTGCATGTGTGGATCTTCAGCAGGTAATCCACTGAACTGCCCTACTGTTTGCAACATTTGAAACATCACTAGTTTCAGCTCGAACTGTGCTGCAGCAATCTCTAGTTGCACAATACTTGGTTTCAATGCATTAAACATAGGGACTGCATACTGCCGAATGGCATGATCCCTATCATCCGCCATCACCACTGGATTATAGGCAGGTTCAGGTTGAATGTCCCGTGGGTCCTCCATGACTGCCCTATCCGTGGTTTGTTTCTTCTTCTTCAACGCCTTGGCTGTTTTCTCGATTTCTGGATCAAGTGGCGGTAATGAAGCTTGAGAGCCCTTGCGCGTTTTACTCATGCAAAACAGCACACGTTAAGGAAGGAATGAGACACAAGCTGAAATGTAGCAAATAATTCAAGTCAATAAATCCACAAAACATTTCAGCTCATGCATAATTTATTTGTTCCTCATACAATCATTTAAATAATCTTGTAAGTTCAAGAATGAGTATAAAAATAAACTGAAAAATAAAAATAACCAAATGCAAACAATCAATATTTATAATCAAATTGACTCCAAAGTCCCCGGCAACGGCGCCAAAAACTTGTTGCGTATTTTTGCGATGCTGTCGCGGTTTGTAAAGATAAAGAAAATAGAATAAATCAACGCAATCTTAACAAGTGCAAGTATACACCCGTCAACAAGTAATATAAGTACCTAAGTACAAGATTATCTATCCCACATGGACTATGTATGCCAATTACAAAAGCAAGTATGATTGTACAAATGGTTAAAAGGATAAAAGAATAAAGAATAATGAATCATGAAAGAATAAAAGAATAAAGAATGATAAATCATGAATCAGAGATTGGTATAATGCTACGGCATTCCTACTCCTAACTAAACTAACAGTTAAAGGTTAGCCTACTGGAAATAACCACAAGAGTACTGCAGGTAATACAATGCTGCGGCATTCACGCCAAAAATGTAAGTACAAACCAGAGATGAATCTAAGTATGCAAAACATGCTTTCAGTTCCATATCAATGCTACAGCATGTCTGGTTTCACCCAGACTACTTGATCTACTAGTCTAGATCCCCGATAACATATCGTGGACCTAGCACAACGCTAGTCAGTGAATGTACCGCTGTTCACGCAGTTCTCAAATCCACTGCCATATGAGTGCACTTTCGTGTTTTTACCGTTGTTCACGCAGTTCTCAAATCTAACACCACATAATTCTAATGTAATTACATGAATAAACCAAGCATTGCCCCATACAAGCATTAAACATAAAAACAGAAAGTAATGCTACATCATACTTATCATCATAGTCAAAACAGTGTATTCAACATGCTTATACTTAACTACACCACAACATCTTCAGGTTAAAAATGTGTATTATGCTGAAACGAATCATGGAAAACAAGAATCAACGTAATAGGAAAGATAGTCCCTAGGTCCGTAGTGACACCAATCAACGGAGTCAAGCCTAAGACGGAAAACAAATCACTCCCAAAACATTTTTAATTAACCCTTGAACCAAGAATCATGAAAGACAAGGACTAACATAATAGGAAAAATAGTCCCTAGGTCCGTAGTGACACCAATCAATGGAGTAAAGCCTAAGACGGAAAACATATTACTCCCAAAACATTTTTAATCAATCCTTGAACACATGTAAACATTCTCATATTACAAAGAACATTTAGTTACAAAAATAGTAGCAAATTGAGGAAATGGAGAGAGGATTACTCTGGTCGGAGATCACCCTACTGCCCAAATCGGTTTAATCAATCTGCTGCCCTTCGTTTCCTCTGCTTGATGCTGCTGCTTCTCTACTGCTCAGCTGATGAATGCTTCAGCAAGTCACCCTACTCACTCTTGTGTTCTTCCCTTCCTAAGAGTTAGTCTAAAACTAAGAAGAAAAGATAAGCTATCCTAAGAAAAACTAAGAAGAAAAACCAATCTCTAAGATGGCCTAAAGCCAAAACTAAAACTACAAAAGACTAGCTCTCAAACTCTCCAAGACTAGCCCCCACTCTTTTCTCCTCCTCTCGGTTATACATATAGAGCCTCCTTGTGTACCGAGAGCCACTACCAAGCTGCCATCTGTCCATCATTTCTGGAATGGTCTTCATAAATCCCAGCAAATAATCAAAATAAATCCTAGTTGCCTTATGAAATTTTTGTCATCTTCCTCTGAATGCTGCAGCAATTGCAGCCGGTCTCCCGCTGCTTTCTGTGATCTTTTGTCGTTTTCCTCTGATGCTCCAGCATTTGCTGCAGAGTTTTTGTCTTGTTCTTCTGACAGTGGCAGAATTTCAGAACTTTCTGCAGAAGTCTTGTCCTTTTCCTCTGACGGCTGCAAGGTCAACAACGACAACTCAGCTACTTTCTTGAATTTCTTGTCTTTTATTTCAACCTTCTTGTCCACCCTTTGACCTGCTCGTTCAAAAACAAACATATATATATATATATATATACATATATATATATATATATAATTATATATATATACATATGTGTAAAATGGATAGGACAAGGAATAAATGCATAGTACTGCAAGTTCAGCTTTAATTAATATGCCCAGCTGGATTTTAAGTGACAATAGTGGTGGGTGTATAATATATAGATATATATATATATAATATATATTATATATATATATATGTAAAGATGCAAATTGTCCACACGTATTTCACATTCTTCACGGTCAACCCTCATCCAACTTTCTTTCACAAATTTCACCATCAAAATTCCCTTTTTACCCTTGTCACAACAAATCAATTCAAATTAATTTCCAAATAATAACAAATAATACAGCTCATCCACATTTTGAGAAATTAATTCAATTAAATTGATTTTTAACAATAAATCCACATTTTTAGGTAAAAAGAGAGAAAACTTGAAATCAACACATTTTTATTATATTTTCCAAATAAAGTCAATTAATTCCCGAATAAAATGTGGCAAATTAGATGTGAATAACTCTATTATTTTAGAGTTATCAAGCACTGATATAAAATGTTGTTGACTACCATGTACCGAGCCACGCGTTTTCGGATTTGCCTCGCTTTATTTTTATCCTCAGGTAAAATATCCGAGGATATATAATTTACTAACTCTTCGATCCATGTAGGGGGAACAAGATTCGATTGCTGTAGTGGGTGGACATACTTTGGAGAGGGGAGAAACTCTATTGTAACTTCCATATCGTTGGGAGTTTCTTCAGATGCTATCTTATCCAATTTGTCCTCCATATGGTTATGACTTCGATCCACCTTACCTAGTGCGAAGTAGCGAAATTGAGCGGCTAGTAGGTTGACCTTCTCTGCCTACCCTTTCATGTTGTCTGAGTTCACCTTGTATTCGTTGTTTACTTGTCCCACGACAACTTGGGAGTCGCTGAAGCCTCTTAGGGAATTCACACTTGTATCCAGGGCCCACTGCATTCCGATGATAAGGGCTTCGTACTCGGCTTGATTGTTGGACAAAGGGTAGTCGAGCTTCACACTTTGCGTACTTCACACTTTGTTGGACAAAGGATTTTGTCGTGATGCCTACTTCGACACCCTTTGCGTTGACGGCTCTGTCTACCATCATTGTCCAAGTTTCTTCCTTCGTGTCCTTATGGGTCGTTTCCCCGGAGGGAGTGGTTTCTGAAAAGGAGAGCTCAGCCAAAATATTTGACAGAGCTTGGGCTTTAATTGCCATCCGTGGAGTGAACTGAAGATCCAATCCGCAGAGCTCGATGGACCACCGAAGCATTCTTCCAGATTGGTCCAGCTTGTGAAAGATCTGCTTCAATAGGTGATTGGTGTATACGATGACAGAGTGCGACTCGAAATATGCACAAAGTTTGCGTGTGCTTACTACCAATGCATATGCCAATTTTTCGATGAATGAATATCGTACTTTGGCCTTCCTTAATATCCTACTGACGAAGTGGACGAGTAATTTCTTGTCTTCTGATTCTCTTACTAGGATTGATACTATTGCCTATTGTGAGATTGATAGGTACATGTATAGTACTTCGCCTGAGGTGGGTGCACTTAGTAAGGGTAACTTCTCCAAGTAACTCTTTAAGTCTGTCCATGCCTTCACGCATTCTTCACTCCACTAGAAAGTTTTTCCAGATAGTTTTAATGCTTTAAAGAATGGCATGCACCTCTCCACAGATTTTGAAACAAATCTTCCCAAGGCAGCTATGAACACATTCAATCTCTACATATGTTTGACATAGCGAGGCTCGGTTGTACTAATACTGCCTCGATCTTACGGGGGTTGGCTTCAATACCTCGCTCAAACATCATGAATCCCAAAAACTTTTTGGACTTCATGCCGAACGTGCACTTCGCGGGGTTGAGCATTAGACCGTACTCCGACAGAGTGGCGAATATCTCCCTTAGATCCTCCATGTGGGAGTGTCCTCGTTTAGTTTTGACAACCATGTCATCCACATAGCTTTCTATGTTTCTTCCTATCTTTTGTTGTAGGATTTTGTTCATCACTCTCTGGTAGGTTACTCCCGCATTCTTCAGTCCGAATGACATCACATTGTAACAGTAAGTGGCCCCTACCGCCTGGAAAGATGTGTGAATCTGGTCCTGCGGCCTCATTTTGATTTGGTGATATTCGGAAAATGCATCCATGAAGCTGAGGAATTCGTATCCCAAAGTGGAATCTACTAGGGCGTCAATGCGGGGAAGTGGATAACAATCTTTGGGATAGGCTTTATTCAGATCTGTGTAGTCCACGCACATCCTCCATTTGCCATTTGACTTCTTCACCATTACCACGTTGGCCAACCATGAATGATAGTCTATTTCTCGTATGAATCCAGATTTTAGTAATTTTTGCACTTCGACGTGCATCCTTTTGATTTTATCTTCTCCAAATTTTTGGGGTTTTTGTTTGATGGGCTTATAGGTGGGAGCAATTCGTTTCAAGTTGCGATGGTATATGAAAAAGGTGAGACTTCGACTCCAAAATTAATTCCTGAAGAAGAAACGAACCACCCTCAACCACAGGAGTATGAAGGAGTTATTATTCACCCATTATATCCTGAACAAACAGTTAAGATTGGGCGGAGTTTGTCAACAAAAGAAACAGAGAAGTTAAAGGAATTTTTAATAAGGCACAAAGATAATTTTGCTTGGTGCACTATTGATATATCAGGAATAGATTCAAAGGTTGCGGAGCACAAATTGAATATCGATCCTACTACCACTCCAATACAACATAAGTTACGAAGTTTTAAAGATGAAAAAGAGATTGCAATAAAGGAAGAAGTTGAAAAACTTCTCCAAGTTAAGTTTATTCGGGAAATAGCTTACCCATCTTGGTTAGCTAATGTTGTCATGGTTAAAAAGGCCAATGGAAAATGGAGAATGTGTGTAGATTTTACTGATTTGAACATGGCTGGCCCAAAAGATTGTTATCCACTCCCAAGAATAAGTACATTGTTATCCACTCCCAAGAATAAGTAGGTTAGTGGACACGACTCCTGGTTACAAAACCCTCAGTTTTTTGGACGCATTCTCAGGGTATCATCAGATAAAGATGAGTGAAGCTGACCAAAGACATACTTCTTTTCATGTTGCGCGAAAGATTTTTCACTACAATGTCACGCCATTCGGGCTAAAGAATGTGGGAGCTACATACCAAAGAATGATAGACAAAGTTTTTGAAAATGAAATTGGAAGAAATGTCGAAGTATATGTTGATGATATGGTGATCAAGACTTCGACAGAAAGATCACATTTGAATGATTTGAAGGAAACTTTTGATAATTTGACAAAGTATCATTTGAAATTAAACCCAAATAAGTGTACATTCGGACACTCAGGGAAGTTCCTTGGTTTTATGATGACGGAGCGAGGGATTGAGGCTAATCCGAAGAAAATCGAGGCACTCATTAAAATGGTAGAACCCTAATGTATAAAGGATGTACAAAGTTTGAATGGGTGTATTGCAGCCCTTGGGAGATTCATCTCGAACTCAGCTGAAAGATGTCTTCTGTTTTTTAAAATTTTAAAACAAGCTGCAAGAACCTTCACATGGAATGCGGAGTGTAAGGAGGAATGGGAGAAGTTGAAACATTATCTCCAGAATCCTCCCCTATTGAGTTTGCTGGAAACATGTGAAGTTCTATACTTATATTTATCGGCATGTAACTTAGCAGTTGCTTCTGTTTTACTTCGGGAGGTTGCTCATAAACAACTCTCAGTGTATTATGTAAGTAAAATTTTGAACGGACCTGAGTCCAGACACCTAAATATAGAAAAATTGGCTTATTCTTTGGTTGTTGCTGCTCAAAAATTAGGAATTTACTTCGCTGCCCACACAATTATGGTATACATAAATTCACCACTTAAATAAATTTTTCACAAAATGGACCAGTCCACATAAAGCTAGATTTCAAACAGGCTATGTTTTTACATGTGGAATAATTGTTGTTTCATGGCGTTCTACAATGCAAACATTAGTTGCTTCTTCTTCAAATCATGCAGAAGTTATAGCAACCCATGAAGCTCGTGCATGTGTTTGGTTAAGATTCATGTCTCAACACATCCGAGAGACATGTGGTTTTATCTTCAGGTAAAGAAATTCTAACAAAATTTATGAAGATAACACTGCATGTATAGTTCAATTACATGAAGGATATATCAAACAAGATCATACAAAACATATTTTACCAAAATTTTCCTTTACTCATGATCTTCAGAAATATTGTAATATTGATGTACAACAGATCCGTTCAAGTGATAATTTGGTAGATTTATTCACAAAAGCATTACCAACTTCAACATTTGAAAGACTGGTGCATAATATAAGAATGCGTCAGGACAAAGATATTATGTAATGATCAGGGGGAATGTACAAGGAACAATGTACTCTTTTTCCTTCACTAGGGTTTTTTCCCACCGGGTTTTTCTCTAGTAAGGTTTTAATGATGTATATTCCTTATACAATGGACATCCAAAAAGGGGAGTTTTATAAATCATATTATGGTTTTGTATGTCCATAATTTTGTAACCTCCCACTACTTCCACTTCCTCCATATAACTTCTACTACTTTTATATAACTTTCACTATCTCCATATAACCTCCATGAAATTAAGTTTGTTACATATGTATACATTTATATTTGTATGTATATGTGTATATAGGTTACACATATTTATCCCTATAAATATAGGGTTGTTTGTATGTTTTTAAAAGATATAAAAAGATATACGAGAAGAGAAAGAATGTCTTCTTTCCTTTGGTCTCTATATTATATTTCTTAGTAATTTTCTTTTGTTAGTAATAGTTTTATAACACTGTTAAGTTATAAATTTATAGTTAATTCGTATATAAAAATAAATAAATACGTTAATAAATAAATAAATAATTTATTCAAAACACTTACTCTGATATTACAATTAAAATTTAATATTCTTATTATCAAATATCAAAATTTTATGATTATAATCAATCATATATATATATATATAACTTGTCAAGATACGATGCTCTGATGATAAATACCCTCATTTGTGATCATTAGGTTATGAGACGAGTTCAAAACATAATAGAAACAAAAGTCGTCAACATAGGTAATACCTTTTTAATTCTTTTTTTCTACTTCTCCTTGGAAAACTTTTATATTTTAATATTTCTTTTCTAAGAAAAGAACGCGACAAATTTTTGTTTGTTATTGGTTTCTTTAAGGTGCGTATTAGGCCAGGCCTAGAGGTGAAGTAGGAGTTTCTACAGACATTGGACTTAGAGGTTCACTTGTGTTATATGATTTGGGAGAGGCGGGAGTGTAAAATTATTTGAAATATTCTAATGAGGAGGACGGGAGGGTAAGGTCAATTGATCTTCTTTTTTTTTTTTGGTGAATTACTTAGGAACTATAAAGGGATATCAGAACTTTCAGAATTACCTTTTTTGTCTGACCTGAGTTTCGGTTGTTTGGGGTTGTAGATGCTTACTGGTGGCAATTTGGTCGGAGAAATCTACCTTCTGATCTTAGGAATTTTCGAGTAGTTGCTTGATGAGGTTTTTATCCACGATCCAAACATATATATATATATATATTATTGTCAATTATATTTTCTTCTCATTTTATTTAAATTTATAAAATATGTTCAGCCTCTACAACAGATTAAACTAACATAGATTTATTAATAACAAGACATATTTAAATTTCACTAACCAAGATTTGAACTTTTAAATTTCTACTCTAATACCACATTAAAGAAACATAAATTGACATTCATTTTAAAAGTATAAACCATATAAAATAGAATTTAATTTATTTTCTTAACATATTTATTACCAATAAAATATTATAACATATTTTTTATGTACAAATTCCCTCCTGTTGCTTCATAAAAAATAAATATTAAAATATAAAAAATTTCCAAAGAGAAGTAGAAAAAAATATAATAATAATAATAATTATTGTTCATGAATTTAATTTTTTTTCCTTGCTGAAAATATGAGATGGTCATAATTTAATTTTAAGTTCTACTCAATAATTTATTTTTATTTTATTTTTATTTTATTTATGGTAAAAGACATGAATTAACAATATTCTAACTTTTTTTTATTATTATTTAAAATTTATTTTTTTTCTTACTTTTGTATTTTACTACATAGCCCTTGTAAATTTGTAATTTATTCTTTATTTTCAAATTATGAAATGACAAATTGACAAATTTCATCTCTTTTTAAAATTTTTGAAAAATTTCCTCCATTACCTTTATAATTTTAGCAAATTTCACTATTTTTGTTAATTTATTGTTAGTCAACTGTTAATCAACTTTTTTAAAAAATTAATAATTATATTGAAAGGGTAAAAATGTCAAAATATCAATTCATTTGGGTTTCATAGAAATAACTTAAAATTTTTATCTTTTTCTTTCCTTTTTTTTCAAAAATATATTACTATTTTTTATTTATGTGGAAATTATTAACTTAATAAAATTTACAATTTGTAGATTAAAGAGTGCATTGTAAAAATTGCATCTCATTGAAAACAACAAAGGAAAAAGATTTTATTTATATAAAAATTGCATTCACTTTGCTTATCAAATAAAATTTGTAAAAATAAATAAAAAATAAAACAAATTCTCAACTAAAATTTTATCACATCTCTTTCTATTGAAGCTTAATCTCACCTATTATATGAGGATTTCCACAAAGGAATTCTAATTGAATGATTGATAAAACAAGAAACTAATCTTCTATTATTTCTATATAATGATTAATTTATTTTCGTAGTAATTATTTATTCAAAATTTTAAAGATAATCAAGTTTTACGTTGAATAAAAAATAAATATAAATCAAAATAAAACATAATAATTCTAAAATTCAATATTCATCTTCATATATATATATATATATATATATAGCAAGAGAGAGATTGAAAATCACATGTCTCCATCCCATAATTCTTCCAAAGATTTAATCGGCCCTTCTGGGGGGATAAGTGTACTTCCTGAACTACTCCTACTTTGAGGGAGTTTTTTAATTTGATCATCTTCTTCTTTAGTAAGTTGAAATAAAAAAATATAAAAATTTTGAACCATTCTTTCTTTATTAAAACTCTTCACGACCATCTTATTCATAAATCCATCTCAATGCAATCTATATTACACAAATCAAATAATTGTATCAATATTTTGCACCTACTTAAGTAAATTTGTGTGAAGAGGAGCAAACCTGTGCCACAGTCTTATTTTTAGACATTGCAATATCTTTAAGGATTGGATTCTCCATTACTGCATCAGTACCCCAAGTGCAACCATAAGTTCCTAAAGGAGACCATGCACTCACATGAATCCCTTTCTCCTTACAAAATGGTACCAATTTCCTTTGTTGCCATGTAACATTCATTTCTACCTTAAAATTACAACATTTCAACATTGTTTCAGACATAATATATATACCTTAAAAAATCAAAGCAACCTTTTTTAACCAAAAAATATATATATACCTGATTAACAGCCGGTGGTATAGTAGCTTTTTCCATAGGTTTTTGGAGCTTTTCACAAGTAAAATTGCTTACACCAATAGATTTAACTAAACCCAATTTTTGGCACTCTTGCATAGCCTTCCAAGTCCCGTGCATGTCAAATGGAAGGAAGTCTTCCTTTGACTTCAAATTAAAACCACAAGCATTTTTCTCTAGCCTTATTGGCCAATGAATTAAATAAAGATCCAAATAATCTAACCCCAATTTCCAAAATAATATTAATAATAAAAAAAAAGTCAATTTACAAAAAATAAAATAAAAATCGTAAAATTTTGCGTATACTTTTGTTACTTGAAAAACATGTAAAGACTATTAAAAATGGAAAAAAAGTTTAAGGGGTATTTTTGACAATTCAAAAATAAATACCGGAGAGAATTGTTGAGTGCAGGAAGGACGAAATCAGGATGGGCATCGGTGCACCAAAGCTTAGAAGTAATGAAAAAATCTTTCCTTCCGTTCTTAACTAACCCACTTTCTATAGCCTCAGCCACAGCTTTGCCCACCGCTTCCTCCGACCCGTATATTGCCGCCGTGTCGAAGTGGCAGTAACCGGTTTTAATGGCCTCCAAAATAATTGCCGTTAGTTCCTCTAATGGCGGAACCGGCAATGCCCAGCATCCGAATCCCAATACTGGCATTTTGTAGCCTGAGTTCAACACTATTGCTTCTATTATTTTCTCCATTTTCTCAGTTGGGGTTCTTTTCTCATTTAAGGTAATATATATATATTGGAAGATCAGAGATTTGATAATGCTTTTGTTTATTATCGAAATATTGTGGAATCTTTATCATTTTAGGAATGACGATTTTTACCTAATAAAAAAATTATACGGTAATATAATATATATATTTAAGGTCCTCTCCATCTTCAAAAACCTGACACCTTCTTTTTAAAAAAAAAAATAAAACTGCCAACGATTTCCACGCTTTCAACGTATATTGGAGAAGATTTATGTGATCTCCTAAATCTGGTTGACAATGATTTGAATTGTTTTGAATAAAATTTCAAATTTGGATTCTTTTGAATAAACAAGAATTTAGTTAAAAAAATTAATGTGGTTTGATTATATTAATAATAAAAAAAATCATTTTAAAATTTAGCAGGTGAATTAGATTTGTCATTTTGTGGATATGTCTTTTATAATTTCAAGTAATAGTAATGTAACATGTATCCTCCATTGTTAATTGTCCCTTCTCTCTCTAGAAGTGGAATTCTCCTTCTTCTCTTTAAGAGATGAACTCCTTTCTAGTCTCGTCTAGTTGATCATCGCACATCTATTCTGCTTTACCTAGATTCCTTTGAGTTTGCTTTGGTGGGACGTCTTTTATCTCAAAAGACCATAAATAACAAGGCAATAACTGTTGTACTCCATAATTCTTGGAATCTCGGATCAAATATCTGTATCAAAGCGTGTTGGATCGTAACATAGTATCCTGTACTTTCCTGCGAAGTGAAGACATGGACAAAATAGAAAATAGTGGTCCTTGGGCTGTTAAAGGGGCACGGTAAAATCTACAAAGGTGGTCCCCATAGCTGAATCTTGAAGAGGTAAGCTTCTCCCATTGTAATTTCTGGATTCAAGTACATAATCTGCCACGTAATAGAAGGAATAAGGAGAACTTGTGCAAGATTGGTAACTATATGGGAAAGCTGATTCGATCTGATGATGAGAAGGCTTTGCAAAACTTCCAAAAGTTTATTAGAATTTTGGTCTCAGTTAATATCCAAACAGCCTTAAAGCAGGGCTGTATTATCTCACGAGAGAATGGAGAAAAGCTATGGGTTGCCTTTAAATACGAAAGGCTGTCAGATTTCTGCTATACAGAGTCTGCATGTGACGAACAAGGGAGAGTTGTAGTGGAGGAGGCACATGAAGAAAGAAGATATGGTCCATGGATGAGAGTCCGATCAGGGAATGGACATCAACAAAAACTATTTTCAGGTAGCAGGAACTTTGCAGAATTACCAGAGAAAGACACGAGGATCGAGGACAGACTTATAAGTACTATGAAGGACAAACAGATTGTGACAAGTCTTGTTTCTGAGGAGACACCAGGCAAGTCAACTTCTGACACACTCCAGATTGGTCCAAAAGTTTCAATTCCCCTCCAAGACATTTCAAACTTCCCGCCAAGATGGTCTAATGGTCCTGGGCCTTTAGGCCTAAACAATTCAGAACCAACTTTCAAAATGACCTTATCTATCTGAATAAGACCATTTAGCCCGATGGATCAAAGTATACCGAAGCCCATACCAAACAAAGAGAATAACTCAATGAAGGTGATGGGGGTATTAAAAGGAAGAAGGATCAGACTCCGAATAGCCCAAATAGAATATTGAAGTTGGCGGATGAAAATATGGATGTGTCTTTTGCTAGTTTACATATTAAGGAACCCACAGTAGTTCGGAACATGCCAACGGAAGACTCAAGTGAAGTTTCGATGAGGGACGCTACAGTGATCACATAGGAGAGGGTGTCGGTGACTAGACGTTGATTTATCCACGTGAAGAGGCTAGCAATGGCAAAGTTTCAAAACTTGAATACTCCAAGACATGATGCTGAGACAAGTGAATCACTTGTGTATAACACAACCATGCTGACGGCTGAGGAGGCGGGCCTAACCACGCCCGCCCATTCCTCATGAGTGCCATAATTTGGAATTGTCGAGGGATTGGTCGATCCTCGATAGTTCGGAGTTTAAAACTCCTAGTGAAAACATATAGACCTGTGTTGTTGTTTTTATCGGAAAGTAAATGTAGTGATTCTGATGATATTCAGAAACTTGTCCGTAGTCTCAAATTTGATGCTTTTGATTTTGTTCTGCTGAAGGGAATTCTGGAGGTTTAATTCTAGCTTGGAAAAGTAGTTTTAGTTTGAGGGTTGTTGTTTCTTCTAAATATTTTATTAATTGTCTTTGTTTTAAAAGCACAGACAATGTACCTTGGCAAATCACATGTGTGTATGGACCGCCGACTTTCTCCATGAGAAGGTACTTCTAGGACAGTCTTGATGAAATTGGAAACTCTTTCACTGGACCTTGGATGGTCATAGGAGATTTCAACACAGTCCTTACAAGTTTAGATAAGTGTGGGGGGCAAGCAGTTGCTAGTTCAAGCAGTGGGGGGCTTAGAAGAGTGGTTAACGGGAATGGTTTGATTGATATGGGATTTGAAGGATATGCATTTACATGGAATAATCGTAGAAGTGGGCTTGCAAATATTCAGGAGAGGCTTGATAGAGGATTCGCCAATGCTGAGTGGAGAATCATGTTTCCAAATACTTCCATTAAGCACCTGCCTGCAATACAATCAGATCACAGACCGTTACTTTTGGAGCTGAACCCAACAATAGACAACCTTCCTAAGCCTTTCAAGTTCGAATCAATGTTGACTTTGTATCCGGATACAAGCTACATCATAACTGAAGCATGGAATAGGAAGCCGCAATTTGTCTCCAGGTTAAAGAACACAAAGCTTGCACTTAGAGAGTGGAATAAGAGGTGTTTTGGGAACATTCAATCCAACATCAAGCAGTTGCAGATACTCATCAATGCACATCAAGAAATGCCCCAAACTGAAGAAGTCATTCACGAAGAGAAAGGACTTCAAAGAATTCCGAGAAGGGTGAAATCCAACAAGCTATATTTAATATGGACAATCCCAAAAGCCCAGGTCCGGATGGAATGACGGTTTTATTTTACAAGACATATTGGGGTATTGTTGGTGAAGCATTTGGTATTAGAAGTTTAGAATTTTTTTGATTCAGCTCATCTCTGTACAACTTTCAACCACACCTTTCTTGCTCTTATCCCAAAAACAAATAATGCTTCGAAGGTGGACCATTATCGGCCAATTGCATTATGTAATGTGATACTAAAGATCATCACGAAGATCTTGGCGTCGAGGCTTAGGAAGGTATTGGAGCTTATTATTCACCCATGTCAATCAGCTTTTATCCCTAATCGCTCCATCAACGACAACATTATCGTCAATCATGAGATAATGTACTATCTTAACAAAAAGAAAGGGAAGAGAGGCTTCATGGCTATCAAGATATATTTGGCGAAGGCATACGATAGGGTGGAATGGAGGGTTCTTCTACAGATTATAAGTCAATTTGGATTTGCAGAACAATTTATCAAGATGGTGACAGCTTGTATTGAGACTCCTCTTTTTTTCCATCATGATCAACGGTGCCCCCTTTGGTTATTTCAAGTCTTCAAGGGATATTAGACAAGGAGACCCGATGTCCCTGGGGATCTTTTCTATTTTTTCAGACTTGCTATCAAGAATACTAGCACGAGCAACAAATGAAGGTAAATTCTCTGGAATTAAAATATCACAATACAGCCTCATTGTAACACACCTCATGTATGCCGATGACCTTGTAATTTATTGTAAGGCTGATCCGTCGGAAGTGCAAGCTCTCACTGACTGCCTGAAACTGTATGGTGAATGGTCTGGACAAGAGATTAATTGGCATAAATCTTCCATCCATTTCAGTAAGAATGTAAGCCGAAAGGAAAGAGCTCATCTAACTGGTATAATGGGTATACAAGAGTGCTCTCAAAATGGAATGTATCTTGGCCATCCTTTTTGTACTTTTAAATCAAATAATGAGGCTTATAAGGATACAATTGAGAAGTTGGCTAACAAGCTATCAGGATGGAAACAAAGAACGTTGTCCATGGCAGGGCGGATCATGATGATTAAATCGGTTGCCCAAACTATTCTGAGTTTCATAATGCAAACCATGATGCTCTCAAGAGGAACACTAGCCCGTATGGATAAGATGATTCAGAATTTATTTTGGGGCTTCAAAGATTCCTATTCCCATAATATGTACCTGAAATTGTGGAATTTCATCTGTTTGCCAAAGGAGTTAGGCGGACTTGGAATACGTAGCATGATTGACATAAATGCTGCTTTACTTACTAAAATGGCGTGGAAATTGTGTGTGATAGATGATAAACCGTGGGCTCAACTAATTCGTGCTAGATATTTAAGAGGACGGAATATGCTTGAAGTGAATCGTTTTAACACGGCATCATCTTGGTTGTGGAGCAGTTTGAGGAAATGTATGCCAATTCTCCATGAAGGAGCATGCATACAAATTGGAGCTAACTTTGAAACCTATATTAGAGATATCCCGTAGATTGCAAAACTAAGAGGTTTTAGGATCCCTGCTGATCTGATAGTTCCCATGCAGTTTCAGAAAGTGAAAGAGTTGATGGTTTGTGGAAGCAGCTGGAATCGAAATTTGCTTGAAGTTGTATTCCCACCAAATGTAAGTAATAGTATCATGAATACCCCGATAATGAATTTGGAGCAGGACAGACTCATTTGGACACCCTCCACGTCAGGGATGTTTAGTGTGAAGTCTACGTATAGAATGGTGGTTAAAGACAGGGCTGATGGGAGTAATCAAGAGCAGATGGAAACACTGAAATTAATTTGGAGAACAAAACTGCATGGACGACACTCATTGATATTATGGAAGCTTATCACTGGAACTCTACCTACAAAGGATCGAATAAGTAGGTTTGTAGCCCATATTGATCCATTATGCTATTTATGTGGGCAACATGAAGAATCTATTCAACATTTGCTGCTTGGCTGCCCCATAAGTAAATTGCTATGGTGGAATTCAAAATGGCAGCTAAGGATAGAGAACTTCCTTAATTTGGAGGTGACTGAATGGATCAAGCTTTTTTTACTGGATGACAGGAGGTTGCAGATAGAGTTAGATGAGAAGGCTAAAATGCTTGTCTTTATGGTGACTATGTTTGAGCAAATGTGGATATTGCGAAACAAGCTATGGAAAAGGGAACAATTACAGGATTGGAACCAATTCTCTAAAATGGTTAATATGACAATAGAGAGGTATATGAGGAGGAAAGGTGGAATGGACAGAATAGGCAACAACCTGTCTAAAAGTACAACGCAAGTATCTTGGATTCCACTGATGGAAGGGGAATTGAAGCTGAACTTTGATGTTGCGCATAAGGATGGTCGAACTACCACAAGTGCAATTATGAGGAACGCTAGAGGGGAAGTAAAAGGGGCTTGGGTCAACCACTTTAACAAGGATAACTCGTGTTGCGCTGAGGCTGAAGCGGCTATCCAAGCCTTTCTTATAGGGGCTGAAATTGATGCTGAGTTTCTAACTATTGAAGGCGATGCCATGTTCGTTATTCTCGCACTACAAGGACAGGAAAGATTCGAAGACTAGAGAGCAAAGAAACTTATAGAGGAAGGAAAGAAGATCCTCCAATCAAGAATACTGTGGACAATCAAATTTGTTCCTAGAACTGGAAACGCATGTGCACATCATTTGGCAAAATGGGTGTTTCATTCAAATTATAGTGGATATGTTGACATGCCTCTTCTGCTATCTGTTCTTCCAGAAGAGGCTTAGAATAATTTAATCTATTTTATTTGTTTGTCTGTTATGTTGGTGTTTTGCTATTTTTTGCTTTGTGTGTCTTTGTACTCTCTTTCGTTTGCTTAATGAATATCTAACTTATAAAAAAAAACATTTATCCTCCATTGTTCCAATCAAGAAATATATAACATAAATTAAATTTTTACGTAAATAATAATTGAAATATTAAAATTCATAAGTCTCCATCCCAAAAGTTCTTCTAAAAACTTCATCAATCCTTCTGGGTGGATAAGTTGACTTCTTGAATTGCATAATTTTTTACCAATTAAAAAATGTCAATATTTGCCATCTTTTCTTTACCACTTCTTCATAAATTCATTTTAGTACCACCTATATTACACATATATTTTTTTTAAATATATTTATTATATATATATATATATATTAAGATGTATAGAAATACTTTATGGTGATATTCCCGGCATGTCCTCGGTACGCCAAGCGAAATTACGGAGATGATCAGAAAGGAAATGGACCGTCTCCTCTCTCATGGGTGCTGGCATTTCGTTTCCTATCTGGATCTTTTGATCAGGGTAATCGGGGTGAATCATGAGTTCGTCGTATTCCTTCGACTCCGGCTTGAAATAGTCGGTGGGATGGTTCGCTTGGGACGAAGTGGTGTTCGATTTTGTCTCCTTCACCGCTAACATGGATGCGACCATAGTAGACGACGACACTGCTCTCTGCTGCTTCTGAGACTTGAAGATATGAGCCAGGAGGCTTTTGGGGCTACTCTTGACTTAGACGATCCCATTCTTCGTCCCGAATTGTACTTACTGAAGTGAAGTTGATATGACCAGCTCGAATGCGAAGTGCGCCGATGTGCCTAAGATGACATTGTAGGGGGAGTCAATGTCTACTACATACAACTTGACCTCTTCTTCGCGGGAACAAATATCGGATCCCAAGGTCATGTCATCCTAACCATTCCTTTGACTCTGATTTTGTGATTGGTGAATCCTCCAGGACCATGTTGTTGGGCTTCAAATGAAACATTTGAAACATTTGAAACATTTGAAGTAGAGTATATTCTTCATTGCGTCGTGTCTATCAAAACTCTTCTTACTCGACATTTGTCAATTCCCTTCTTGGCCATGCCTACTTCTAGGATGATGGGGGTAATTCGTGCTTCCTCGTTCAATTCCAGATCTTGATCAAAAAATGTTATGGGTTCGTGCGATAGCCTATTGAAGTGCGACATCGGCACATGCTTCTTTAGGTTGTGAATCTTCCACTTTATTTGCTTAATGGAAAAGAATTGGGGTGTTATGACCTCGATTATTCTATCGATCTTTTCCTTGGGTTTCTCTGTGAGATATTCTTTCAGATGGCCTTCATGTATCAATTTTTCAATTGTACGTTTCAACTGAATGCAATGCTCGGTCGTGTGGCCATAATCCTGGTGGAAGCCACAATTCTTCGTCTTATCTTTAGCGGGGATGTTCTGAGTCTACATAGGCGGGGGGTCGTGAACTCCGTATTTCTGTTTTATGACCGTAATGAGGTTCTCCTTTGGGATGTTTAACGATGTAAATGACTCAGTCTTTCTCGTTCTATTCTTTTCTCTTTGGCTTCGAGGGGAGGTTTTCATATATCTCTCCTTTGTTTTGTTCTGCGGCTCCTGTGCGCTATCTTCGGCTAGTGCGACTTTTTGCGCTACGCTAAATACTTCGCCAATGGTTTCAGGTTTCCGAAGTTGAAGCTCGGTGAATAGCATCTTCTATCGAACCCCTCCTTTGAAGCAAGTGATCACAGTGTCCTGACTGATCTCCTCGATTTCATTGTATGTTTGCTTGAAACTCTCCAGATAGGCTAGGAGAGTCTCGCCCTCCCTTTGCTTGATGTTGGCGAGGTCCCCTCTTATTTTCAGAATTCTTCCGACAGTGCTGAATTTGTCTAAAAAGGACTTTTCAAAGTCACGCCATGAATTTATAGCTCCAGGTTTATGCGATGCGAACCAAGTTAGAACTTTATCGAATAGGGTGTTGGGGAAAGCCTTACACAGGACGGCCTCATCGTTAGTCACCAATCCCATGGCGTACTTGAAATGACAGATGTGTTCCTGAGGCCTACTCAACCCAGAGTACAAGACGAACTGGGGAATTTTTAGCGAAGGGTCCGAAATCACAGAGTGGATCCACTTGGTGAACGGGCCCATCTCTGCCAAACAATCCCTCCTGGATCAGTCTTTGTGTGCTCTATCTGAACTATGCTCCTTTTTGTGTCTTTTCGAGCGGAGGCTATGTCGGTGGCCCCTGTCTTTCATTTGCTTGCCTGACGATTGACTCTCGCCGACTTCGCTAACTGAACGAAACGCTGTTTTCTTGGAGGGGACATTTCGGCCCCCAGTGTGCTTGCTCATTACGGTAGGTGGTTTTTGCGGTAGGGGTCGGTAACGATCCCCATTGTCGTTTGGAAAAGCTGGCGGTGTCAAGCCTTGTCTGAGGAACTCTGCTTGGAGTTGTAACCATTATTGTGAGAGATCACGTTCTCTCCGAAGTTGCTTAACTTCCTTTCGCAGATCGTTAAAGTCCCTATCATACTCGTGGTTACCGAACCTCCTTTCGTTCAATTTCTCGCAAAGGTCGGGCACTTCGCGAGAGACGTCCTGGGGTCCAACGCGCTCAATGACAGAGAGGCAGCGAGGCTTTCAGGGGCGGATGATTGTGCTGCTCGATAGGCTTCCTGATGAGTCGCGGGAGCTGTGGTATCAAATTGATGTCCACGCTCAGCAGATCGTCCAGACATTTCCTGTCTTGAGGAGAGAGAGACAAACAAATTTTCAATTCCCGGTAACGGAAACAAACTGATTAGTCGAAAATTGATTTGACGCCACATATAGGTGAAGCAGCGTCGTCTGTGCGATCTCTGCCAAGTGTCAGTGCCGAAGTGGAGGCATGGAGCCTACAAAACAGAGAAGTTAGAGACAGAGGGTGAGAGACCTCTGACAAACCCTCCGATGGTTAAGTCAGTATTCTGAAATCTGACTAGTGAATATCTGAAATTGATAGAGAGTTTGTTGAGTTATCTGACCTTACTTTTTATCCTCATGAGGGGGATATTTATAGGGATAAATGACCCTGAGAAATAGGTACGTAGTGAAAAATCTGATAGTTGTCAGATTCTGAGATATCCCACTATTATAGGGATATTCTGTGAGATACTTTTAATCGAGTGATTTTAAGATAAACTATTGTTCAAAAGATATTCTTTGGGGAATACTCTAGAAGAATCTTGACTAGTTGGTAGTTAGGATATCGTTGAAGTGGGTTGCCTGAGAGGCAAGACCACGGACTTCGGCGCCTCGTGTGGCGGATTTGTGGGCCTCGCCATACTTGGTGGAGGGACATGTCAGATTGTCATGTCGACTTTCATTCGGCGTCAACACAGGATATTTTTATAGTTCTCAATATATATATATATATATATATATATAATATATATTATGATTACATACGTGATTTATGTGTGATTGACTTTTTTTATTGTTATTATTTTTTAAAATTATTTTAAGAATATCAAAAATTAATTTTTTTTAAAAAAATTATAAATAAAAATATTATGTGTATATATATTATGCATGTATATGTATAAAGTCAATATTGACCGTCGGAAAAGTTGGTACATGTATTTCTACTACCATATCCAACTCCGTCATCGAAGAAGAGAGAGAAAACCGAGAAAATAAAAGAATTGCAGGAAATGATGCTGAATTCAGGCGATAAAATGTTCTAAGGAAATTAAATGACATTTTGAAACGTGTTCTTTTAAGTTTTTCTTTTAATATTTTTGTGGATAGCATTTTGGTTTCAAAGACCGGTTAACTTTATTTTGAAACGTGATGGATTCAATCGTTATCAATTGGTCATGGATCATATCGATGTAATTGTTTATTCTTAAAATTCGACTTACATGTCCTCTTAATAGTTGAGGCGATTTTCATTTCATTTCATTTCATGGGGTGTTATTACAATATTTTCTTTTTACAAGGTAATCCCGGAGGAATTTTAACTAGTTTTTTTTATGAGAAGTTAGGTCATTTGGAAAAGCGGGGAGCGTTTGATTAATAATTTCTGTAATAGTTTGATGGAGTGTGAGTTTATGGAACTTGAATTTATTGGATTTTTTTTACATGATCAAACAAACGGAAGCTAAATCTAATATATGACAAATTGAATCATTTTGTAGTCCGTTCTAATTGGAAAAATATTATTCGTGCTATTGGGGTTATTATTGGTAACGATAACGGCTAAATTATTAGGAGGTTTGTCTAGTGTAATTAATATCAGGGATTTTGTCAAAGTAATTAACCTTCATCCATGCTATTAGATTTGCACATATTTATAGGTTGATCAATTTGATGGGGATTGTTTGACAAGATCTTTGTCAAGTCAATTTATTTTGTTTATCAAAGAATTGTTAAATGTATTTTTCAATTTTTCTATTCGTTATATTAAAAATCAGTTTAATAAACCTACTCACTTGTTGGCCGCTAATGATCTTTGCATGGGTAGTTTTAGTGAGTGACATTCAGGTCTTATTATAGGGCCACACAACGAGAAATACGCTGAGAAAATATCCACTTTGAAAAGATAAACTGCATAACTTAAAAAGTTTTACAAATTCCTTTTTGTTTGGCATAATATCGTCATGGAACTCGCTGCCAATAACATTAATATTGTGACTCATCACCAGAGTTCACTGATATTCAATAAGCTTTCAATAATCTTTGGGCATGTGGTAGAGTTGAGTCATCAGATAAGTAAACTTTCTTATATAAGGAAGACGATACATACCACTGATATGCACAAATCGTCTACCTTTTTTAGCATGTTTTTATACATAAATTAGGGCAATATTTGAATGTATTTGATCTTAATTGAATCAAATTGACATAAAATTGCTTAAATTTCGATTTTGGAAGTTTCAGGAGCAAATTGGACGAAAACAGCAAATTTTGGGGCAAAAATACAATTTTTGGAAATGCTGACTTGGTCAACGGTCTGGGACGGGCGTCCCGACCCAGTCAAACCACCAGGACGGGCGTCCCAATCCAGGACGGGCGTCCCGAAGCACCAGAATTTGTCCCACATCAAATGTTTTGGAGATTTTCACTCCAGAGAGCTGCTATAAATACCCCAGGCCTCCAGGAGTTGAATTCATCCCTCTCCACTTGATCTGAGTCACTCAGAGACTTCTAGTGTACAATTCTCGAGTACACAAGTCACTGAGAGACTCGGGTTTCAGTTTCAGTTTTCTTTCTTTCTTTAGTGTTTCGTTTTCTTAGTTTCTGAGAAATAGTCTCAGAGCTTAGGCTTTGATAGATAGGTTCGTTTTTGGTATTCATAGAATACCGGGATTTCATTAGGAGATCCTAAGAGAGAGATAGGGTGCGTGTTCTTAGTCAGATTAGGGCAATTTGCTTAAGCCCGGGATGTAAGGTAAAGCAATTGCTACTAGGTCTAAGGAGCGTTCTCCGAAGGCTCTGCCGAGCAGAGTAGGATCGAGCAGTCAGGAGCATACAGGAGCTGCAGCGCCGGCTGGACCTGCATAGAGTGGTGATTACTTTATGACAGTGGGTCCCCTAGACGAGGTTTTGTATGTTTACGAATTGTTTTATCTAAATATTAATTTGAATATCAGATTACGATTCTTATGAATATTTGTTTTATATGTTGAAGTTGTTATGATTTTCCGGAAATAGCCACCTGCTAAATATTCACTATGTCTGCATGTTTAATGTGCTCTTTTAAACTAAAGTTAGGGTTATAGACAATTCCTAACCATGGTCTAATCATAACCTGTTTAGTTTAACAGGCATCAATTAGTATTGGTGTTTGCCATGCTAGATAAAATAACCTGCTGAACACCCTGCTTGTTAAGAGTAGTCTAGGTAGGCCGAGCTGAGTCCGATTATGCCGGCGGCTAGGGCAAGCGACATGATACCGAAGTGACATAGGGTACCGTTCATGGATGCCTTCGTCCCGAACCGTGAGTAGGGCCGTCATTAAGGTAGGGCGGTTTATTAGAGACCTCGGATGTGGTACGCCTTTAGACACAGAACATAGTTGCAATCCAGGCTAAGATGCATCTAAAATACTCGAATATAGATCAATCAACATATAGGAACAGTATAACATAGAATCAGGACTCGTCTATAAAACACTTCTAGGATTAATTAGACTTAAACCTAGTGGAGAATGAATCACCCTCTCATCAAAGTACTTGATGAAGATTGCATAACTGGATTATAAGATAGGAGTTACGATAAAAGGCTAGTTACTACTAAGCCGTTGCCACTTCCCTGGGAGTACGATATTAGTAAATTAAATTCGTAGATACTTTTCAACAGACTAGCTACACGATAGGTACTCTGCCTTAGGTTCTGATTGATTAAGTGACAATAATTGAATGCTAAGTGACAGTTAGTAAGACTCAGTCCTTAATCACTCATAATCGACATAGGTAAATAAAGCCTATCTTTTAGCATACCAATCGGAACGCATCAGATTTTTGGCGCCGTTGCCGGGGAAATATCATAATGAATTTAGGATTCCTGATCAAAATTCTAGAGGCTTATGATAGGTAGCGGTAGTAACCTAGACTTTAGACCCAACACTTATGTTATACCAGTTAGACAATCAATTTCCGAAATATAGGGTTATCATAACTAATTAATTTTAGATGTTATCTGGAATTAAGACACTTAGGATAATCAAATTTTAGAAAATTATTCTAGAACCATATTGATGGAATTTAATTGCTTTCGAAATATTAAAAGAAAAAAAATTGTTTAAATTTAAAAAATTCGAAAAAATTGTACTTTTTCTTGTTTAATGGTAAGTTGTTCTCTTTTCCCTATCTTTCGTGTTTTCTCCTTTTGAATAGTTGTTTTGTTTTGTTTTCTCTTTCTTCCATATTTTTAAGTTTTCACTTTCCCTGTAACCCCACTAACCAGTTTGCTCAGGCTTAAACGTATTCTTCTCTGTAGTTGCATGACTCGAACTTCAGAAGCTAACCTTGAAACACCAGTTGAGAATCCTGAACGTCTCATTCGTACAGCTAATAGGCGAATAACAGAGATGGCTGCGGAAAGACCTCCCCTCGAATCCTACATCCATCCACAGACTGTTCCAGTATCATCCGCCATTCAAATCCCTGGGAACCCTCGCTATGATCTTAAACCGAATGTGATCCAGCTGATTATAAATCAGGTTCAGTTTGGAGGAACTGCAGTCAAGAATCCGTTGGAACACCTATCTGATTTCTCTTCTCTCTGCGAAGGCCTCAAGGGAGATCATACTGCGGAAGTAACTAAACTCAACCTTTTTCCCTACTCACTGAGGGACAGAGCTAAGAGATGGTTGGCCCAGCTACCTACTAACTCCATCACCTCTTGGGACGAGTTAAGCAAAGCCTTCCTAGAAGAGTACTACTCTGCAGCAAGAGTACTAGAATATCGAAGGGCTCTGTCTAGTTTCACTCAAGCTGCCGATGAGACAGTGATCGAAGCTTGGGACAGATTCAAGGAGCTACTCAGGCTCTGCCCCCAACATGGACTTACTGAGGCATTGCTGATTCAGCAATTTTACAGGGGTATGTCAGACATGGGTAAGCAAATTCTTGATGGACTCAATCCCCAGAGCGGTTTCAATGGAATGAGTGATGTAGATGCTAGAAACGCTCTAGAGAGACTCTACAGGAACAGCAAGAATTGGCGCACAAGTGGCCGAGCAAAGAAGCAACCAGTAAATGCAGTCGTTGCTTCCACTGATGATCAATTTGAGGCACTGAAGGCCAGCATTACTAATCAATTGAATGCTTTCCAACAAGGGAAAAGCGTTCAGCCAGTATATCAAGTCGCTCTGCCCGCACCAAGGAATTACATCGTTCCAATCGACCCCATGCAAGAATTCAGGGACATACTGAAAGGCATTGCCGACTCTAACAAGGAGATGATAGAGTCAAATAGGAAGGTCCAGGAAGTTCATGCAGAAAGAATTCAACAAAATGAGAATAGGCAGACGCAGATTGAGCAGATAGTCAGGGGCACACAAGCCTCCTTGCAGATATTAGAAAGACAAATGAGACAGTTATCGACCCACCTACCTCATCGATCACAAGGAAAGCTACCTAGCAACACTGGGACCAGCCCATTAAATGATTGCAAGACCTTAACTCTGAGATCTGGTAAAACTCTAAATCCTTCTTTCCCAAAATCTTCTCACACTTCTACTTTTGTACAGGAAAAAGAAGATAGCTCTGAGGAATTAACACCGTCAGTAGTTGAAAACAAAGTAGCAGAGAAAGAGAAGAAAGAGTCCATCCTTATGTACCGGCCAAGAGTACCTTACCCTACAAGACTAATGCAAAATAAAGATAAGGAGCAACTCGAGAGGTTTTTCAAAACTTTTGGTAAAATTCAGGTTAATTTACCTTTTCTTGATGTTATTTCTGAAATGCCTAAATATGCTAAATTTCTGAAGGATATTATTAGTAACAAAAGAAAGATTGACATGGACAAAGTAATTCTTAATGAAGGATGTTCGGCAGTTCTCTTGAACAAATTGCCTTCCAAAAAGAAAGATCCAAGTTGTTTCACTTTGCCATGTACAATAGGTAATATTACTAATATGCATGCGTTAGAAAACTTAGGAGCTAGCATAAATGTAATGCCATCTAGTTTATTTGATAAATTAGGTCTGCATGATTTGAAAACGACTAGAATGTGCATACAACTTGCTGATAGGACAGTAAAAATTCCTAGGGGGATAATTGAAGATCTCTTAGTAAAGGTTGGAAAATTTGTCTTTCCTGTGGATTTTGTTGTCATGGATATGAATGGTGAAAGTGATGTACCCTTGATTCTAGGTCGACCTTTTCTAGCTACCTCTAAGGCATTGATTGACGTCAACAATGGTCAAATAAAACTAAGGGTAGAAAATGAAGATATGACTTTCAACTTGAATGAAACCCTTAAGTATCCTATGCATTTAGATGATGATTGTTATTCTATGGATGCATTTGACCATTTGATTGGAACTAACCTGTTGGACTTAATCTCCGATTATCCAGTCTTAAATATAGACTCTTTGGCCGTGGAAAAACCTGACTTTGACACTTCTGATTATGAAACCAGTACTAACGATTTCGTTGAGATAGGTGCTCATGAGTTGAGATTAGAAAAGATCTCTTTAGAAGAGCCCCCAGAAGCGGAATTGAAGGAATTACCAAGCCATCTGTGTTACGACTTCCTAGACGCTGAACAAAAGCTTCCCATTATTCTTGCAGCAGACCTGACTGCAGAACAAAAGAAGTCAACATTGGACATACTCAGAAGGAATAAAAGAGCCTTTGCATACAAAATTGCGGATATACCAGGTCCGTTTACCATTACAAAGGTGTTGCCATTTGGAGCAGTCATCATCGTGGATCAAGATAACATCTCTCAGAAAGTAAACGGGCAACGTTTAAAACCATACCGAGAGCCAATGGACAGATCTGAGCAAGTCCTTCTGCTCAACTAGTAAGGGGAGTGTCTCTTTCATTTTATTTTGTGTTTTGTCATTTGTTATTTCTTTCAATGCTTTATTCTTACCCTTAGTTAGTCAAATAAGTGTGGGGTAAGAGTTTTTCTATTTTGTTTTTGTTACTTGTTTTCAAATAAGTGTGGGGTACCTTAGATATGCATGAACACTGAGGACAGTGTCAGACTTAAGTGTGGGGTAGCAGTGCACAGTGCATTGTAGTAGTTTGAGAAAATTTTTGCATGATTTTGCTTGTTTTCCCCGTATTTTCACACCCTTCCAAAATTTTTCAAAATTTTTCATTCTTTCAGACTTCAAAATGCAGTATGATTGGTTAAACGTTGCTTATGTCCATGATATGTAGGTAGAATGTTATGGTTAGTAGGAGACAATGTGATGACTATTTTGAACTTATTGATTAGGAATAGGGAATTCCTGATAAATGAGCACAACTTAGTCTGGATTAGAGACCTCAGCCAAAACTTAACTAGATAAGATTAGACCAGTTGAGGATGTATTGACAATTAGAATGACTAGATGAGACTCTGAGCTAAAAGTGAAAAGAAACAAAAGAGAGTAAATTAAATAAGGGTAGTTTGCCAGCGGCCTTCGCTACTCGAGCACCACTCCTTCGGGGAACTTAAAGCCCGATGCCCTAAGGTCGTGTAGATCTGGGAGTCATCGGAGTGGGACTCGCTACATGGGTAGTTGAAGTTGACGTGTTCTAAGCAGACTCAAAATACCCTGAAAGATCTATAAAAGAAAAATCAATAAAAGGCTAAATAATTAAAAATCTGATCACCAAGGCTCAGAACTCAGAAAGTTATCTGTTGTTAGTATGTCTAGCGATGGGTCGAAATGTTATCTGGTAGTAGTTAAGATGAGAGTATATTGTGTTGACTATCTGGTCTAGCCTAGTACACACACTACACATCAAGAAAACCTTGTGACTGAGAAAAGAGTTCAATCTAGTTGTTAAGTTGTTAAACCTGCTTGATCATAATAATCTACTAGAGACATTTGAGACCTTGTCATAGCAACCTAACCAGTCAGACCTGTGTTGTGAATTGTCTGAATAATTTTTGGAGTAAAAACATGACTAGAAAATTTAAGTGACTGCACATATGATTTAAAATCACTAACTTCAGGTAGAGTTCGCTTGAGGACAAGCAAAAAGCTAAGTGTGGGGTTATTTGATATGCACAAATCGTATACCTTTTTAGCATGTTTTTAGACATAAATTAGGGCAATATTTCAATGTATTTGATCTTAATTGAATCAAATTGACATAAAATTGCTTAAATTTCGATTTTGGAAGTTTCAGGAGCAAATTGGACGAAAACAGCACATTTTGGGGCAAAAATGCAATTTTTGGAAATGCTGACTTGGTCAACGGTCCGGGACGGGCGTCCCGACCCAGTCAAACCACCAGGACGGGCGTCCCAATCCAGGACGGGCGTCCCGAAGCACCAGAATTTGTCCCACATCGAATTTTTTGGAGATTTTCACTCCAGAGAGCTGCTATAAATACCCCAGGCCTCCAAGAGTTGAATTCATCCCTCTCCACTTGATCTGAGTCATTCAGAGACTTCCAGTGTACAATTCTCAAGTACACAAGTCACTGAGAGACTCGGGTTTCAGTTTCAGTTTTCTTTCTTTCTTTAGTGTTTCGTTTTCTTAGTTTCTGAGAAATAGTCTCAGAGCTTAGGCTTTGATAGATAGGTTCGTTTTTGGTATTCATAGAATACCGGGATTTCATTAGGAGATCCTAAGAGAGAGATAGGGTGCGTGTTCTTAGTCAGATTAGGGCAATTTGCTTAAGCCCGGGATGTAAGGTAAAGCAATTGCTACTAGGTCTAAGGAGCGTTCTCCGAAGGCTCTGCCGAGCAGAGTAGGATCGAGCAGTCAGGAGCATACAGGAGCTGCAGCGCCGGCTGGACCTACATAGAGTGGTGATTACTTTATGACAGTGGGTCCCCTAGACGAGGTTTTGTATGTTTACGAATTGTTTTATCTAAATATTAATTTGAATATCAGATTACGATTCTTATGAATATTTGTTTTATATGTTGAAGTTGTTATGATTTTCCGGAAATAGCCACCTGCTAAATATTCACTATGTCTGCATGTTTAATGTGCTCTTTTAAACTAAAGTTAGGGTTATAGACAATTCCTAACCATGGTCTAATCATAACCTGTTTAGTTTAACAGGCATCAATTAGTATTGGTGTTTGCCATGCTAGATAAAATAACCTGCTGAACACCCTGCTTGTTAAGAGTAGTCTAGGTAGGCCGAGCTGAGTCCGATTATGCCGGCGGCTAGGGCAAGCGACATGATACCGAAGTGACATAGGGTACCGTTCATGGATGCCTTCGTCCCGAACCGTGAGTAGGGCCGTCATTAAGGTAGGGCGGTTTATTAGAGACATCGGATGTGGTACGCCTTTAGACATAGAACATAGTTGCAATCCAGGCTAAGATGCATCTAAAATACTCGAATATAGATCAATCAACATATAGGAACAGTATAACATAGAATCAGGACTCGTCTATAAAACACTTCTAGGATTAATTAGACTTAAACGTAGTGGAGAATGAATCACCCTCTCATCAAAGTACTTGATGAAGATTGCATAACTGGATTATAAGATAGGAGTTAGGATAAAAGGCTAGTTACTAATAAGTCGTTGCCACTTCCCTGGGAGTACGATATTAGTAAATTAAAATCGTAGATACTTTCCAACAGACTAGCTACACGATAGGTACTCTGCTTTAGGTTCTGATTGATTAAGTGACAATAATTGAATGCTAAGTGACAGTTAGTAAGACTCAGTCCTTAATCACTCATAATCGACACAGGTAAATAAAGCCTATCTTTTAGCATACCAATCGGAACGCATCAACCACAAAAAGGTAATCAATCTTTTATCAAAAATAACAAACTTGTTTTGACTATTCTCTGAACCTTCATTTACTTTATGGGCAATATTCATACCTCTAAATAGAAAACCCTAAATATAAAATCCTCAGAAGAAAGATTATTATCTTCTTCTTTGGTTAAATTTTCTTTCACCTCTAACTTAAACATCGGAGGATTCGGAGGGATATCTCCTCGTTTGGGCTTATTTGCAGGTTCTATTTCTATCAGGTACAAGATCAAATAATTCAGTTCCTCAACTTAGTTCAAACAAACAAGTAGGGAGAAAATGAGCTACTTATTCCAGATCATTCATCTCTGCTAGATTTCGGTTGATACGTATTTTTCATCATTATTTTGGTTTTGATACCGGGAAACATTCTTCTTAAATTACTCAAACACCACACCGTTATTCTCATTGAAAATGTCTAGGCAATTTGGAAGCCATAGAGGGCAAATGGATACTCCCAAACCCTCTCACTCTCAACCAATAAACAGGATGCCCCAAGTGGGTCCGTCTCAACAACCAGCCATTACTCCACACACTGGTCCCTCTACTAATCAAGAAGGCCCATAGTCGATAGGCTAGGACCTCAAAATGAGATTTCTGTCAGGTCAAGTGTTCTACGTGTTCACTTGAATCAAAGGCATGGAAAAGAACCTCCACAAGCAGATCTTGACGTAGAAAGGCTTCGCAAAGAAATTGAAGAGTTAAAACAAAATTAGGAACTCACTAGAAAATGGGTTCACTTAAGAGCTAAATCCGTGAAGTCGGCCAAGATCTTCCCTGCATGACCTGACCCTGGGAGACTATTTGACATAGAACATCTTGATTCAAAGATGGTCCTCAGTCACAAAAATCCACCTAGGAAACTTGTCCATCAAACTCGGTTGGATAAATATACTAGAGTCAGAAAGTCAACTAGGGCCGATAGTGAGATGGGTGAAAGTCACCACTCCTCTCGCCCTCAACTAACCAGAGGGTTTACTGAGAGAGATACATACAAAAGGGTCCGAATTGATAGGTCACCTGACCTACCTTGATGTGTTTCCAACATGAAATTTCGCTCCATCAAACTAGGACCATTCACGAGGTGGATTGATATGCATAAATCATATCACTTTTTAGCATGTTTTAGGCACAATTTAGGGCGAAATTGGTGTTAAATCATTCTCAATTGACTGTTATTAACACAATTTTGCAGTTTTTGTGATTTTGGAAGTGTCAGGTGAAATATGCAAGAAAATGGAAAATTTAGGGGCAAAAACGTAATTTTTGGAAGTTCGAAAATATGCAAGAATTTATTTGCATTGTTGCTATGTATGATAAATCTCCACCAAGGTTTACCGATATTACAAACTACCTAGTCGCTGAACTGTTCCCAAGTGATATGACTTATCAGCAAAAGAAGAAATTCTTTGCTGATTTAAAATATTACTATTGGGAAGATTCTTTTTCTATTTCGAATTATTGCAGAGTAATTGATCAAAATATGTGTCTCAGAAGACGAAGGCCACAAGATTATGGAGCATTGCCATAAAGAATCTCTGGGAGACCACTTGGCTGCTATCAACACTGTCCGGAAAGTGTTGGAAGCAGGATATTATTGGCCCACAATATTCAAGGATTCTGTATCCTTGATACAGTCCCGCAATGCTTGCCAATTAAAGGTAACACGTTTTTCCGAGATCATCTACCCCAGCAAGGTATACAGAATACTGAAATCTTTTAAATCTGGGGTATTGATTTAATGAATCCTTTATCTTTCTTCCTTTGAAAACAATTGCATCATAGTAGTCGTGGAACGCTTTTCAAAAATAGCCTGAAGCATAGGCATTACCTACTAATGATGTTAAAGTCATGTGCAGATCCCTTAAGAAACTATTTTTCATATTCAGATGTGCCAATTTCTTGATAAGCGATAAAGGGTTGTCAACCAGGAAGAAAAGTTCAGTTTGTGTATCAAATATGTGGAGTCTGCCAAGTACCTCACTTTAGCGGGGATTGCTATGGGAATGGAATATTAACCATTCCAAGAGAGGCAGGAGCAGGTTGCTGTAGTCAATGCTGCTCCAATGGGAAACACATACAATCCCAACTGGAGAAATCATATGGGATTTAGCTGAGGAATAATTCTGAAACTGAAAACTTTTAGAAGATACCACCACAGCAAAGTCCCTACCCGCAGAATCAATAGATGAGATACTGTTATTGGTCAAACCCGTTTACTGTTATAGAAGTGTCGCCATAAGGAGCATGTGTTATAATGGATCAAGATGGCACTTCTCAAAAAGTAAACGGGCAAGAATTAAAGTCATACCCGTGCAAGCAAGTGACCTACCAAGTAGTATCGAACGGTCGACGGACATAGAGGAATTTGGCGTTGTATCAAGAGCATAGCAATGGAGGAGCTTGCACCCCCTGCATACCAATCAACTGTGAGAAACTTCCCCGAGGAAGTCTCAAATACTTGGGACCAGATCTACACCACTGGAGCCTCCTACCACCATGGCTTTGCCAAATCTTCAGGTATCTTTTCTGCCCTTTGATACTTGCATGCAATACTATCATAGGTAGGCGCACCACTCCAGAGAAGTCACATTCCTGGACACGTTCCATGGGGCTCGGCCCATTCATCACACTGATAGCCACTACCTGGAGCTCGACATTGAAGGTTCGGAGCTGTCAAGGATAACTCCATCTACCAGACCCACCGACCTGAATGTTCTTCAAAAAATGGGGATGGTAGTTAGCGAATCAGAAGGTAGACACACCCTCCATATGAAGCACACTGTAGAATCACCATGACCAATAGTAGGGTCGAGGAGATTTTTCAGCAGACTTCCCGATTGGTCGAAGATCCAGAGGTCTACTTCTGTGCACCCGATGACGATGAGCCTGGTTCTTAGTTTTTCTCTTCCTTTTCTTTTTCTTTCTTTCATTTTTTCTACTTTATGTGTGATCATGTCTGGGCTGTATGAAATATGAATCTTTGTATGACGTTGATTTATATGACATAACAACATTTGTTTCTTTTATTCCATTTTGTTATTTCCATTACCTGCTTTGGTTTATTTCTCTTCCCCTTAGTTAGTCAAATAAGTGTGGGGTAAGAATTTTCTGTTTTGTTTTCATTTCTTCTTGTTTTTCAAATAAGTGTGGGGCGTTTACATATGCATGAACACTGAGGACAGTGTCAAACTTAAGTGTGGGGTAGTAGTGCACAGTGCACTGTAGCAGTAAAATTTTTGCATGTTTTCCCATATTTTCACTAGAATTACACCCTTCCAAAAATTGTTTTTCAAAAATTTTCACTCTTTCAGACTTCAAAATGCAGTTATGATTGGTAAAGAAATGCTTATGTCTATGATATGTATGTAGAGAATTATGATTAGTAGGAGACAACGTGATAACTTTCTTGAATTTATCGATTAGAAATAAGGAATTCTTGATACTTGAGCACAACTTAGTTTGGATTAGAAACCTCAACCAAATACCTTTTCAAGACTTAGCTAAATAATATTAGACCAGTTGAGGATGTATTAGCAATCTAAATGACTAGATGATGCTCTGAGTTGGAAATGAAAAAGTTAAATAAATAGGGTAGTTTGCAAGCGGCCTTTGCTACTCGAGCACAACTCCTTAAGGGAACTTAAAGCCTGGTGCCCTAAGGTCGTGTAGATCTGGGAGTCATCGGAGTGGGACTCGCTACATGGGTAGTTAAAGTTGACGTGTGAAAGCAAACACAAAATACCCTGAAAAATCAAAATACATAGCCCAGTGTATTCTTATATTGAAATTTTTAATTGAAAAAAAAACCTTGTCACCAAAGCTCAGAACTCAGAAGGTTGTTCGTTGCTGGTATGTCTAGCGACCGGTCAAGGTATTATCTGGTAAGAGTCAATAGAAGACTATATTGTGTTGACAATCTAGTCTGGACTAATACACACACTACACATCAAGAAAACCTCATGACTAAGAGAAGAGTTCAGTCTAGTTATTAAGTTGTTAATCCTGCCTGACCGTGATAATCTACTAGAGACATTTGAGACCTTGTCATGGCAAGTTAACCGGTCAGACCTGTATTGTGAATTATCTGACTCAGTGATCAATTTTGGAATAAAAACGTTGCTAGGAATTTTAAGTGACTGCACCTATAATTTAATATCAATAACTTCATGTAGACTTTGCTTTATGACAAACATTATGACTGCATGTCTACTTGCTCTTTTAAACTAGATGAATGGTTATAGACAACTCCTAACCACGGTCTAATCATAACATGTTTAGTTTATCAGGCCTTAATTTAGGACTTCCCGTTGGAAGCATTAATGTCTGTCATATTAGATGAAATAACCTATAGATCACCATGTTTGTTAAAGTAGTCTAAGTAGGCTGAGTTTGCGTATTTATGCCGGCCTTAGGGCAAGCGGCATGATCTCCTAAGTGACACATGACTTTCATGGATGTCTTTAGCTCAAACCGTGAGTAGGGCTGTCAATGGCGATGGGGCGGTTTATTAGTTAACACAGTGTTGGTACACAAGTAGAATCAGTACAAAATTGCAATCTAGACCAAGATATATCTAAAATACTCGAAGATAGGTCAATCAACATGTAGGAACAATATAACATAAATTAGAACACTATCTGTAAAACACTCTTGTAGGCTTAAATAGACTTGAACCTAGTGGAGAATGAATCAACCTCTCATCAAAGATTTTGATGAACGATTGCATAACTGGATCATAAGATAAGAGTTAGGGTAGAAAGGATAGTTACTACTAAGCCGTTACCACTTCCCTAGGAGTACGATAAATTATTAAATTAAAATCGTAGATACTTTCCAATAGACTAGCTACACGATAGGTACTCTGCCTTAGGTTCTGATTGATTAAGTGGCAACATAGAGACTAAATGTGACAATTAGTAATTCTAAGTCCTTAGTTATTCATAATCGATATAGGGTAAATAACACCTATTTTAGCATATCAGTCGGAAACGCATCATGGATTCAATAGGTTGCTCCCGACACCACACTAAAAATACCTTAGTTCGTACTTTACATTGGACAATCCCAACCCTTGAGCTTATATGTAGATACAAATCGGCTATGAGATTTGTCACTAACAACAAAGTTCTACTATGTAAGACATTCCCAAGCACTCTTTCTGATAAACACTTACATGGTTTACATTATTGAAACCAAGTTCAGTCGATGGATGGTCTGTCTTGGAAAAGCAATTCAAGAAAGGCCATAAGATTCAAGAAAGGTGTTACATTGGCTAATTTGAACCCAAAGGAAGATATACTTCCACTTGAGATACGTGGGACTTGGAAGGCCATGGAAGAGTGCCAAAAATTGGGTTTAGTTAAGTCTATTGGTGTAAGCAATTTCACTTGTGAAAAGCTCCTTTAGGAACTTATCGTTGCACTTGGGGCACTAATGCAGTAATGGAGAATCCAATCCTTAAAGATATTGCAATGTCTAAAATTAAGACTGTGGTACAAGTATGCTCCTCTTCACACAAATGTATATATATATATAACAAATTCATTTAGTAGGTAAAAAATATAGATAAATTATTTGGTTTAAAATTATTAATGTGTAATATAAGTTGCACTGAGATGGAATTATGAATAAGGCACATCCGTGCTCGTGAAGAGTTTTAATAAAGGAAGGATGATCCAAAATTTTGATATTTTCGGATTTGAACTTACTAAAAAGAACACTAAAGAAGAAGAAGATCAAATTAAAAAAAGTCCCTCAAAGTAGGAGTACTTCAAGAATTACACTTATCTATCCACAGGGACCGATTAAATCTTTGGAAGAACTATGGGATGGAGACACGTATATATATATATGATGAACTTTGAATTTTATAATTATTATGTTTAATTCTATTATATTTTGATTAGAAATTGAATTAATTTATAGAATTGGAGTTTATTTTAATTTTAGTGGCAAAAAATCAAGAATTAAATTAGTTTAAAAGCGTGTTTTAATCATTAATTGTTATAAAGAATTTGTTTGAATAATATTTTTTCAAATACTTTTACCTACATAAATAATAGATAAGTAACTATTTATTTTATAAATCATATTATTGTTTTGTATGTCCATAATTTTGTAGCCTCCCACTATTTCCACTTTCTCCATATAACTTCCACTACCTCTATATATAACATCCACTATCTCCATATAATCTCCATAGAATTAAGTTTGTAACATATGTATACATTTATATTTATATGTATATGTGTATATAGGTTACACATATTTATCCCTATAAATTTAGGGTAGTTTGTAAGTTTTAAAAAGATATAAAAAGATATACAAGAAGAGAAAGAATGTCTTCTTTCCTCTGATCTCTATATTATATTTTTTAGTAATTTTCTTTTGTTAGTAATAGTTTGATCTCTACATAGAGTTTTGAACTTATGAGCTATAAGTTTGGAAGGATTGCACTATTCCAAAATGTTAGATAAATGTTATTTAATTGAAAGTTTGTTGCAATCATTATTATTATTTCTTATGTTATTTATATCTTATTATTTTATTTAATTATAATATTTTTTTTATTTACTTGAAGAATATGGATGAGGATATATATATATATATATATATGTCTTACCAATAGTGCAACTACTCACACTATTTTAAAAAAAAAATTCATTGCAATATAGATGAATGATGCATATGTTATTAAAATTTCGAGTAGTACAAAAATAATTGAAGGATTCGGAAGAGCCATTATAATGTTACCCAATGAAACAAAATTGAATATGTTTTCTTCGAGATTGTACTATACAAGAATAAATGCAATTGAAATACATTCAATAAATCAGAAGTTTATTGATTAAAAAAAATTCTCTATTTGGCCTGACTGATTAGGACATCCCGGTTGAAGCATGATGCAAAATATTATTAAAAATTTGCATGGACAATCATTGAAAAACCTAAAGATTTTTCAATCAAAACAATTTTCTTGTGTTGCTTGTTCTCAAGGAAAATTGATTATTAAGCCATCACCAACTAAACTTGAAATTGAATCTCCAATATTTTTAAAAAGAATTCACAGTGACATATGTGGACCAATTCACCCTTCATGTGTATCATTTTGATATTTTATGGTTCTAATAGACTCATCGAGCAAATTATGATATTTTTAGCTTAATATCAACTCGCAACCTAGCGTTTGCGAGATTAATTATTCAAATTATCAGATTATGAGCACAATTTTCAGATTATACAATTAAATCAATACGTTTGGATAATGCTGGTGAGTTTTCATCTCAAGCTTTCAATGATTATTGTAAGTCTATTGGTATAAGTGTTGAACATCCTGTTGCTCATGTTCATACATAAAATGGGTTAGCTGAATCTTTCATTAAAAGACTTCTATTGATAGCTAGACTTATACTTATGAGAACTAAATTACCCATTTCGGCATGGGGTCATGCAATTTTGAATGCAGCAACACTTGTATGTGTTAGACCAACAAGCTATAATAAATATTTCCCATTGCAATTGGCTTATGGTCGGAGCCAAATATTTTCCATTTTAGAATTTTTGGATGTGCGGTATATGTTTCTATTGCTCCATCACAACGCACAAAAATGGCTCCTAAAAGAATATTGGGAATATATGTTGGTTTTGATTCTCCTTCCACAATTTGTCGATTATCATTTTGATGCTGAATGTTCTGGGATTAGGGAGAAAAAGAAAAATAGCTTGGTAAAATATTACGTGGAATACTTTGCAACATCTTGATACTCGTACAAATAAGTGTGAACTTGAAGTTCAAAAGATAATATATTTGCAAAGTATAGCAAATCAACTGCCAGATGCACTTACCAACCTAAAGAGAGTGACTAAGTCACATATACCAACTGAAAATGCTCTATACGGATTGATGTCCCAGAAGGACAATCTATAAATGAAATAGCAAATCAGTCTAAGCACGTCAGAAGTGTGGTAGACCAATTGGTTCATAAGATAAAAATTCCCATAAAAGAAGGGAGCAAATGTTAATAATGAACCCGGGTTTAATACTCCAGAAGATTCAAGAGACATAATAAATAAAATAACTCCAGAATAAGTTTAGGTACCTAAAGATATTGAAAATATCAGAAAAAAATAGACAATGATGAATCTCAATAAATTATGTCTTAATGGGGAAACGATTGAACCAAGAAGAAATAACTATCGATAGTTTTTTGTATATAATATAGCATCAGCTATTATAAATGAAAATGATTATAATGAGCCTACTTCCGTTGATGAATGTCGACGTAGAAGTGATTGGCTGAAATGGAAAGATGCAATTCAAACAGAATTAAACTCACTTGCAAAACGTGAAATTTTTTGACCCATAGCCCGGACACCTAAAGATGTCATACTTGTAGGGTACAAATGGGTAATTGTACGAAAAAGAAATGAGAAAAATAAAATTGTGAGATATAAAGCACGTCTTGTTGCACAAGGTTTTTTTCAAAGACCGAGAATAGACTATGAGGTCACTTATTCTGCTATGGTGGATGCAATTACTTTTTGTTATCTCCTTAGTGTTGCAGCTAATGAGAAACTTGATATGCATCTTATGGATGTGGTTACACCCTATTTATATGGCTCACTTGATAGTGATATCTATATGAAAATCCCTTAAGGATTTAAAATGTCTGAAGCATATAAATCAGATTCCCGAGAATTATATTCAATAAAATTACAAAGATCTTTGTATGGTTTAAAACAGTTTAGACGAATATGGTACAATCGTCTTAGTGAATATTTATTGAAAGAAGGTTATCAGAATAACCAATTGGAACCCCTGAAGAAATTTTAAAAGCAGTAGATTCTTTGAAGAAAGAATTTGAGATGAAAGATCTTAAAAAACCAAAGTTTTGTCTCAGCTTGCAGATCGATCAAATTATACTGAAAAGGTCCTTAAAAATTCTATATGGACAAGGCACAATCCATTGAGTACCCAATGGTTGCTCGATCACTTGATATGAAAAAGGACATTTTTCGACCTCGTGAGGATAATGAAGAAGTTCTTGGTCTTGAAGTACCATATCTTAGTGCAATAAGTGCACTTATGTATGTTGCTAATAATACAAGACCTGATATAGCTTTTGTTGTTAATCCGTTAGCAAGGTTTAGTTCATGTTGAACTAGAAGACATTGAAATGAAATTAAACATGTCTTCCGATACCTTCGAGGTACAATTGATATGAGATTGTTATATCCTCATAGTTCTAAAGCACAACTTATTGGTTATGCTAATGCTAGTTACTTGTCTGATCCACATAAAGCTAGATTTCAAACAGGCTATGTTTTTACATGTGGAATGATTGTTGTTTCATGGCATTCTACAATGCAAACATTAGTTGCTTCTTCTTCAAATCATGCAGAAATTATAGCAACCCATGAAGCTAGTGAATGTGTTTGGTTAAGATCCATGTCTCAACACATCCGAGAGACATGTGGTTTTATCTTTAGGTAAAGAAATTCTAACAAAATTTATGAAGATAACACTGCATGTATAGTTCAATTACAGGAAGGATATATCAAACAAGATCACACAAAACATATTTTACCAAAATTTTCCTTTACTCATGATCTTCAGAAATATGGTAATATTTATGTACCACAAATCCGTTCAAGTGATAATTTGGTAGACTTGTTCACAAAAGCATTACCAACTTCAACATTTGAAAGACTGGTGCATAATATAAGAATGCGTCAGGACAAAGATATTATGTAATGATTAGGGGGAATGTACAAGGAACAATGTATTCTTTTTCCTTCACTAGGGTTTTTTCCCACCGAGTTTTTCTCTAGTAAGGTTTTAATGAAGTATATTCCTTATACAATGAACATCCAAAAGGGGGAGTCTTATAGATCATATTATGGTTTTGTATAGCCATAATTTTGTAACCTCCCACTACTTTCACTTCCTCCATATAACTTCTACTACCTCTATATAACTTTCACTATCTCCATATAACCTCCATGGAATTAAGTTTGTTACATATGTATACATTTATATTTGTATGTATATGTGTATATAGGTGATATGCATAAATCATATCACATTTTTAGCATGTTTTTAGGCATGATTTAGGGTGAAATTGAGGGCAAATTGATCTTAATTGTTCATTATTAACTCAATTTCACAGTGTTTATGATTTTGGAAGTGTCAGGTGAAAAGTGGAAGAAAATGGCAAATTTCGGGGCAAAAAAGCAATTTTTCGGAAGTTCGGACTTCGGGGAGGGCGTCCCGGTTCAGGACGGGCGTCTTGACCTGGTCAACAGGTCGGGATGGATAATCTATAAATGAAATAGCAAATCAGTCTATAGCACGTCAGAACTGTGGTAGACCAATTGGTTCATAAGATAAAAATTCCCATAAAAAGAAGGGAGCAAATGTTAATAATGAACCCGGGTTTAATACTCCAGAAGATTCAAGGGACATAATAAATAAAATAACTCCAGAAGAACTTTAGGTACCTAAAGATATTGAAAATATCAGAAAAAAATAGACAATGATGAATCTCAATAAATTATGTCTTAATGGGGAAACGATTGAACCAAGAAGAAATAACTATCGATAGTGTTTTTGTATATAATATAGCACCAGCTATTATAAATGAAAATGATTATAATGAGCCTACTTCCGTTGATGAATGTCGACGTAGAAGTGATTGGCTGAAATGGAAAGATGCAATTCAAACAGAATTAAACTCACTTTCAAAACGTGAAATGTTTTGACCCATAGCTGGGACACCTAAAGATGTCATACTTGTAGGGTACAAATGGGTAATTGTACGAAAAAGAAATGAGAAAAATAAAATTGTGAGATATAAAGCACGTCTTGTTGCACAAGGTTTTTCTCAAAGACCGAGAATAGACTATGAGGTCACTTATTCTGCTATGGTGGATGCAATTATGGATGTGCTTACACCCTATCTATATGGCTCACTTGATAGTGATATCTATATGAAAATCCCTGGAGGATTTAAAATGTCTGAAGCATATAAATTAGATTCCCGAGAATTATATTCAATAAAATTACAAAGATCTTTGTATGGTTTAAAACAGTTTAGACGAATATGGTACAATCGTCTTAGTGAATATTTATTGAAAGAAGGTTATCAAAATAACCAATTGGAACCCCTGAAGAAATTTTAAAAGTAGTAGATTCTTTGAAGAAAGAATTTGAGATGAAAGATCTAAAAAAAACAAAGTTTTGTCTCAGCTTGCAGATAGATCAAATTATACTGAAAAGGTCCTTAAAAAATTCTATATGGACAAGGCACAATCCATTGAGTACCCAATGGTTGCTCGATCACTTGATATGAAAAATGACATTTTTCGACCTCGTGAGGATAATGAAGAAGTTCTTGGTCTTGAAGTACCATATCTTAGTGCAATAAGTGCACTTATGTATGTTGCTAATAATACAAGACCTGATATAGCTTTTGTTGTTAATCCGTTAGCAAGGTTTAGTTCATGTTGAACTAGAAGACATTGAAATGAAATTAAACATGTCTTCCGATACCTTCGAGGTACAATTGATATGAGATTGTTATATCCTCATAGTTCTAAAGCACAACTTGTTGGTTATGCTAATGCTAGTTACTTGTCTGATCCACATAAAGCTAGATTTCAAACAGGCTATGTTTTTACATGTGGAATGATTGTTGTTTCATGGCGTTCTACAATGCAAACATTAGTTGCTTCTTCTTCAAATCATGCAGAAATTATATCAACCCATGAAGCTAGTGAATGTGTTTGGTTAAGATCCATGTCTCAACACATCCGAGAGACATGTGGTTTTATCTTTAGGTAAAGAAATTCTAACAAAATTTATGAAGATAACACTGCATGTATAGTTCAATTACAGGAAAGATATATCAAACAAGATCACACAAAACATATTTTACCAAAATTTTCCTTTAGTCATGATCTTCAGAAATATGGTAATATTGATGTACAACAGATCCGTTCAAGTGATAATTTGGTAGACTTGTTCACAAAAGCATTACCAACTTCAACATTTGAAAGACTGGTGCATAATATAAGAATGCGTCAGGACAAAGATATTATGTAATGATCAGGGGGGAATGTACAAGGAACAATGTACTCTTTTTCCTTCACTAGGGTTTTTTTCCCACCGAGTTTTTCTCTAGTAAGGTTTTAATGAAGTATATTCCTTATACAATAAACATCCAAAATGGGGAGTTTTATAGATCATATTATGGTTTTGTATGTCCATAATTTTGTAACCTCCCACTTCTTTCACTTCCTCCATATAACTTCTACTACCTCTATATAACTTTCACTATCTCCATATAACCTCCATGAAATTAAGTTTGTTACATATGTATACATTTATATTTGTATGTATATGTGTATATAGGTTACATATATTTATCCCTATAAATATAGGGTTGTTTGTATGTTTTTAAAAGATATAAAAAGATATACAAGAAGAGAAAGAATGCCTTCTTTCTTTTGGTCTCTATATTGTATTTCTTAGTAATTTTCTTTTTTTAGTAATAATTTTATAACACTGTTAAGTTATAAATTTATAGTTAATTCGTATATAAAAATAAATAAATACCTTAATAAATAAATAAATAATTTATTCAAAACGCTTACTCTGATATTACAATTAAAATTTAATATTCTTATTATCTCAAATATCAAAATTTTAAGATTTTAATAAATCATATATATATATAACTTGTCAAGATGCGATGCTCTGATAATAAATACCCTCATTTATGACCATTAGGTTATGAGACGAGTTCGAGACATAATAGAAACAAAAATCGTCAACATAGTAGGTAATACCTTTTTAATTCTTTTTTTCTACATCTCCTTGGAAAACTTTTATATTTTAATATTTATTTTCTAAGAAAAGAACGCGACAAATTTTTGTTTGTTAATTTCCTCCTACATTAACGTTAAGACATTGTATTATTTCTGTACGTCTTCGATCTCCTCGGACATTTTTTGCATTATAAATTTAAACAAATCAATTACAATATCGGTTTCTTTCCATAATTATACAGATGGTGAAGTCTTGTTCCGTTTGGGTAATAATGGCAGTAGTGTAAATTTGAATATCCAAAGACGATCTCCAAGCCAGGAGGAGACCACTAGCCTATCCTTTTACTGGTACAAAATTAAAATTTTCAAAATCTAATTTATCAGTAAGTTTATGTAGAGTATCTGAAGAGCTGCATTTAGTTTCGGATAAAAACATGAAATCCGGTCTATTAGAGGAGACTAGCTCCTTTAGACTGCAAATTTCCAGGGAGTGATCAATTCCCTGATAATTCCAAACAATTCCAATCATTCAGGGGAAGGGGCGTGCTTAGGCCCGCCTCCTCAGCCAGTTTGATAATGGGATTATTTGCGACATTATGAGAAAAGTCTTGAATGTGTTGTACTGAATTTCGCCTGCTTCTTTGTTCCCGAGCTTGACGATTTACATGGATAAAACATCTGCGCAGCATTTCAACCCTTTCCATTTCCATAATCTCAACTTCCGGTTGACACTGCTTAATTCTCTCCTTCGACAAGCAAGGAGATTGGACATGAAGCATAGCAAAACTACAGTTGATATCCTCATGTGCATGTTTTCTCTTCTTGACGTGCAAGTCTTCATCTTCTATCTTCCTTTTGGTCGCAACTGAACATTTTTCAAGTAGTTCTAGCCCATCCGGAGTCCATGATGAACGGGTTATTGGTTGAGAATTTGGGTAAAGAGAGTGTGAAATTTTATTATTTTGGTCTGGGTTTATTTTAAGTAGGATATGGGTTACTCCATGAGAGTATTTCGGGGGCAGAAATAAGGTACAGATGTTATTGGTTTCTTTAAGGTGCGTGTTAGGCCAGGCCTAGAGGTGAAGTAGGAGTTTCTACAGATATTGGACTTATAGGTTCACTTATGTTATATGATTTGGGAAGAGGCGGGAGTGTAAAATTATTTGAAATATTCTAAAGAGGAGGACGGGAAGGTAAGGTCTATTGATCTTTTTTTTTTTTTTTTTTTTTTTTTTTTTTTTTTTTTGTGAATCACTTAAGAACTGTAAAGCAATATCAGAACTTTCAGAGTTACCTGTTTCGTCTGACCTGAGTTTCGGTTGTTTGGGGTTGTAGATGAAGCTTACTGGTGGCGATTTGGTCGGAAAAATCTACCTTCTAATCTTAAGAATTTTCGAGTAGTTGCTTGATGAGGTTTTCATCCACGATCCAAACATGTTCTCTCTTTGTCTTCTTCCATATCTTAGATTTTAATCAATACATGCCCAAATAACAAAACATAAACCATTCACAATTACAAGGTAATGAAAATCAATTAAATTGAAGAAAACTTTTCCAGTTATAATTATTTAATAAAATTGAGCTAACTCTTTATATGGTGCATTATGAAAATGTTATCTTTCTTTTGTGAATGTCTTGAGCTTCCATTTAAAGCATAAATTAAAATTCAACATTATCTTATATCACAAAATCATGTCCTTTTTTTTCCTCCTCGTATTAGTGTTTTAGATAAATTTCAATCATGGTATGAGATTTTTATCTATATTTATATTTAAATTAATTGTAATTGATATTTAGATTATCTTTTATTAGAAAGCTAATTGTCAATTATATTTTCTTCTCATTTTATTTAAATTTATAAAAAAAGTCCGTGTATAATAGATTAAACTAACATAAATTTATTAATAAAGAGACATATTTAAATTTTACTAGCCAAGATTTGAACTCTTGAATTGCTGCTATGTTACCACTTTAAAGAGACATAAATTGACATTCATTTTAAAAGTATAAACCATATAAAATAGAATTTAATTTATTTTCTTAACATATTTATTACCAATAATATTATAACATATTTTTTATGTACAAATTCCCTCCGTTGCTTCATAAAAAATAAATATTAAAATATAAAATTTTCCCAAAGAGAAGTAGAAAAAAATATAATAATAATAATTATTATTGTTTATGAATTTAAATTTTTTTTCCTTGCTGAAAATATGAGATGGTCATAATTTAATTTTAAGTTCTACTCAATAATTTTTTTTTTTTTTATGGTATAAGACATGAATTAACAATATTCTAACTTTTTTTATTATTATTTAAAATTTATATTTTTTCTTACTTTTGTATTTTACTACATAGCCCTTGTAAATTTGTAATTTATTCTTTATTTTCAAATTATGAAAATTTCATCCCTTTTTTAAATTTTTGAAAAATTTCCTCCATTACCTTTATAATTTTAGCAAATTTCACTATTTCTGTTAATTTATTGTTAGTCAACTGTTAATCAACTTTTTTAAAAAATTAATAATTATATTGAAAGGGTAAAAATGTCAAAATATCAATTCATTTGGGTTTCATAGAAATAACTTAAAATTTTTATCTTTTTCTTTCCTTTTTTTTTCAAAAATATATTACTATTTTTTATTTATGAGGAAATTATTAACTTAATAAAATTTACAATTTGTAGATTAAAGAGTGCATTGTAAAAATTGCATCTCATTGAAAACGGCAAAGGAAAAAAAATGTATTTATATAAAAATTGCATTCACTTTGCTTATCAAATAAAATTTGTAAAAATAAATAAAAAATAAAACAAATTCTCAACTAAAATTTTATCACATCTCTTTCTATTGAAGCTTAATCTCACCTATTATATGAGGATTTCCACAAAGGAATTCTAATTGAATGATTGATAAAACAAGAAACTAATCTTCTATTATTTCTATAAAATGATTAATTTATTTTCGTAGTAATTATTTATTCGAAATTTTAAAGATAATCAAGTTTTACGTTGAATAAAGAATAAACATAAATCAAAATTAAACATAATAATTATAAAATTCAATATTCATATATATATAGCAAGAGAGAGATTGAAAATCACATGTCTCCATCCCATAATTCTTCCAAAGATTTAATCGGCCCTTCTGGGTGGATAAGTGTACTTCCTGAACTACTCCTACTTTGAGGGAGTTTTTTAATTTGATCATCTTCTTCTTTAGTAAGTTGAAATCCAAAAATATCAAAATTTTGAACCATTCTTTCTTTATTAAAACTCTTTACGAGCACAGATACGTCTTGTTCATAAATCCATCTCAATGCAATCTATATTACACAAATCAAATAATCGTATCAATATTTTGCACCTACTTAAATAAATTTGTGTGAAGAGGAGCAAACCTGTGCCACAGTCTTATTTTTAGACATTGCAATATCTTTAAGGATTGCATTCTCCATTACTGCATCAGTACCCCAAGTGCAACCATAAGTTCCTAAAGGAGACCATGCACTCACATGAATCCCTTTCTCCTTACAAAATGGTACCAATTTCCTTTGTTGCCATGTAACATTCATTTCCACCTTAAAATTACAACATTTCAACATTGTTTCAGACATAATATATATACCTTAAAAACTTAAAAAATCAAAGCAACATTTTTTAACCAAAAAATATATATATACCTGATTAACAGCCGGTGGTATAGTAGCTTTTTCCATAAGTTTTTGGAGCTTTTCACAAGTAAAATTGCTTACACCAATAGATTTAACTAAGCCCAATTTTTGGCACTCTTCCATAGCCTTCCAAGTCCCGTGTATGTCAAATGGAAGGAAGTCTTCCTTTGACTTCAAATTAAAACCACAAGCATTTTTCTCTAGCCTTATTGGCCAATGAATTAAATAAAGATCCAAATAATCTAACCCCAATTTCCTAAACAATAATAATGAAAAATAAGTCAATTTACAAAAAAAATTAAAATAATAATAAAAAAAAATAAAAATATATATATATATATATCTTTGTTACTTGAAAAACACGTAAAGACTACTAAAAATGGTAAAAAGTTTTAAGGGGTATTTTTGACAATTCAAAACTAAATACCGGAGAGAATTGTTGAGTGCAGGAAGGACGAAATCAGGATGGGCATCGGTGCACCAAAGCTTAGAAGTAATGAAAAAATCTTTCCTTCCGTTCTTAACTAACCCACTTTCTATAGCCTCAGCCACAGCTTTGCCCACCGCTTCCTCCGACCCGTATATTGCCGCCGTGTCGAAGTGGCAGTAACCGGTTTTAATGGCCTCCAAAATAATTGCCATTAGTTCCTCTAATGGCGGAACCGGCAATGCCCAGCATCCGAATCCCAATACTGGCATTTTGTGGCCTGAGTTCAACACTATTGCTTCTATTATTTTCTCCATTTTCTCAGTTGGGGTTCTTTTTTCTTTTAAGGTAATATATATATATTTGAAGATCAGAGATTTGATAATGCTTTTGTTTATTATCGAAATATTGTGGAATCTTTATCATTTTAGGAATGACGATTTTTACCTAATAAAAAAATTATACGGTAATATAATATATATATTTAAGGTCCTCTCCATCTTCAAAAATCTGACACCTTCTTTTTAAAAAAAAAAATAAAACTGCCAACGATTTCCACGCTTTCAACGTATATTGGAGAAGATTTATGTGATCTCCTAAATCTTGTTGACAATGATTTGAATTGTTTTGAATAAAATTTCAAATTTGGATTCTTTTGAATAAACAAGAATTTAGTTAAAAAAATTAATGTGGGTTTGATTATATTAATAAAAAAAAAATCATTTTAAAATTTAGCAGGTGAATTACATTTGTCATTTTGCGGATATGTCTTTTATAATTTCAAGTAATAGTAATGTAACATGTATCCTCCATTGTTAATTGTCCCTTCTCTCTCTAGAAGTGGAATTCTCCTTCTTCTCTTTAAGAGATGAACTCTTTTCTAGTCTCGTCTAGTTGATTATCGCAGATCTATTCTTCTTTACCTAGATTCCTTTGAGTTTGCTTTGATGGGACGTCTTTTATCTCAAAAGACCATAAATTACAAGGCGATAACTGTTGTACTCTATAATTCTTGGAATCTCGGATCAAATATCTGTATCAAAGCGTTGGATCGTAACATGGTATCCTATACTTTCCTGCGAAGTGAAGGCCTGGACAAAATAGAAAATAGTGGTCCTTGGGCTGTTAAAGGGGCACTGTTAAATCTACAAAGGTGGTCCCCATAGCTGAATCTTGAAGAGGTAAGCTTCTCCCATTGTAATTTCTGGATTCAAGTACATAATCTGCCACGTAATAGAAGGAATAAGGAGAACTTGTGCAAGATTGGTCACTATATTGGAAAGTTGATTCGATGTGATGATGAGAAGGCTTTGCAAAACTTCCAAAAGTTTATTAGAATTTTGGTCTCAGTTAATATCCAAACGGCCTTAAAGCTGGGCTGTAATATCTCACGAGAGAATGGAGAAAAGCTATGGGTTGCCTTTAAATACGAAAGGCTGTCAGATTTCTGCTATACAGAGTTTGCCTGTGACGAACGAGGGAGAGTTGTACTGGAGGAGGCACATGAGGAAAGAAGATATGGTCCATGGATGAGAGTCCGATCAGGGAATGGACCTCAACAAAAACTATTTTCAGGTAGCCAGAACTCTGCAGAATTACCAGAGAAAGACACGAGGATCGAGGACAGACTTATAAGTACTATGAAGGACAAACAGATTGTGACAAGTCTTGTTTCTGAGGAGACACCAGGCAAGTCAACTTCTGACACACTCTAGATTGGTCCAAAAGTTTCAATTCCCCTCCAAGACATTTCAAACTTCCCGCCAAGATGGTCTAATGGTGCTGGGCCTTTAGGCCTAAACAATTCAGAACCAACTTTCAAAATGACCTTATCTATCCGAATAAGACCATTTAGCCCGATGGATCAAAGTATACCGAAGCCCATACCGAACAAAGAGAATAACTCAATGAAGGTGATGGGGGTATTAAAAGGAAGAAGGATCATATTCCAAATAGCCCAAATAGAAGATTGAAGTTGGCGTATGAAAATATGGATGTGTCTTTTGCTAGTTTACATATTAAGGAACCCACAGTAGTTCAGAACATGCCAACGGAAGACTCAAGTGAAGTTTCGATGGGGGACACTACAGTGATCACATAGGAGAGGGTGTCGGTGACTAGACGTCGATTTATCCACGTGAAGAGGCTAGCAAGGGCAAAGTTTCAAAACTTGAATACTCCAAGACATGATGCTGAGACAAGTGAATCACTCGTGTATAACACAACCATGCTGACGGCTGAGGAGACGGGCCTAACCATGCCCCCCATTCCTCATGAGTGCCATAATATGGAATTGTCGAGGGATTGGTCGATCCTCGATAGTTCGGAGTTTAAAACTCCTAGTGAAAACATATAGACCTGTGTTGTTGTTTTTATCGGAAAGTAAATGTAGTGATTCTGATGCTATTCAAAAACTTGTCCGTAGTCTCAAATTTGATGCTTTTGATTTTGTTCTGCTGAAGGGAATTCTGGTGGTTTAATTCTCGCTTGGAAAAGTAGTTTTAGTTTGAGGGTTGTTGTTTCTTCTAAATATTTTATTAATTGTCTTTGTTTTAAAAGCGCAGACAATGTACCTTGGGGCTTCAAAGATTCCTATTCCCATAATATGTACCTAAAATTTTGGAATTTCATCTGTTTGCCGAAGGAGTTAGGCGGACTTTGAATACGTAGCATGATTGACATAAATGCTGCTTTACTTACTAAAATGGCTTGGAAATTGTGTGTGATCATCATAAACCGTGGGCTCAACGGATTCGTGCTAGATATTTAAGAGGACGGAATATGCTTGAAGTGAATCGTTTTAACATGGCATCATCTTGGCTGTGGAGCAGTTTGAGGAAATGTATGCCAATTCTCCATGAAGGAGCATGCATACAAATTGGAGCTAACTTTGAAACCTATATTAGAGATATCCCGTAGATTGCAAAACTAAGAGGTTTTAGGATCCCTGCTGATCTGATAGTTCCCATGTAGTTTCAGAAAGTGAAAGAGTTGATGGTTTGTGGAAGCAGCTGGAATCGAAATTTGCTTGAAGCTGTATTCCCACCAAATGTAAGTAATAGTATCATGAATACCCCGATAATGAATTTGGAGCAGGACAGACTCATTTGGACACCCTCCACGTCAGGGTTGTTTAGTGTGAAGTCTACGTATAGAATGATGGTTAAGGACAGGGCTCATGGGAGTAATCAAGAGCAGATGGAAACACTGAAATTAATTTGGAGAACAAAACTGCATGGACGGCACTCTTTGATATTATGGAAGCTTATCACTGGAACTCTACCTACAAAGGACCGAATAAGTAGGATTGTAGCCCATATTGATCCATTATGCTATCTATGTGGGCAACATGAAGAATCTATTCAACATCTGCTGCTTGGCTGCCCCATAAGTAAATTGCTATGGTGGAATTCGAAATGGCAGCTAAGGATAGAGAACTTCCTTAATTTGGAAGTGACTGAATGGATCAAGCTTTTTTTGCTGGATGACAGGAGGTTGCAGATAGAGTTAGATGAGAAGGCTAAAATGCTTGTCTTTATGGTGACTATGTTTGAGCAGATATGGATATTGCGAAACAAGCTATGGAAAGGGGAACAATTACAGGATTGGAACCAATTCTCTAAAATGGTTAATATGACAACAGAGAGGTATATGAGGAGGAAAGGTGGAATGGACAGAATAGGCAACAACCTGTATAAAAGTACAACGCAAGTATCTTGGATTCCACCGATGGAAGGGGAATTGAAGCTGAACTTTGATGCTGCGCATAAGGATGGTCGAACTACCACAAGTGCAATTATGAGGAACTCTAGAGGGGAAGTAAAAGGGGCTTGGGTCAACCACATTAGCAAGGATAACTCGTGTTGCGCTGAGGCTGAAGCGGCTATCCAAACCTTTCTTATAGGGGCTGAAATTGATGCTGAGTTTCTAACTATTGAAGGCGATGCCAGGTTCGTTATTCTCGCACTACAAGGATAGGAAAGATTCGAAGACTAGAGAGCAAAGAAACTTATAGAGGAAGGCAAGAAGATCCTCCAATCAAGAATACTGTGGACAATCAAATTTGTTCCTAGAACTGGAAACGCATGTGCACATCATTTGGCAAAATGGGTGTTTCATTCAAATTATAGTGGATTTGTTGACATGCCTCTTCTGCTGTCTGTTCTTCCAGAAGAGGCTTAGAATAATTTAGTCTGTTTTATTTGTTTGTCTGTTACGTTGGTGTTTTGCTATTTTTTGCTTTGTGTGTCTTTGTACTCTCTTTCGTTTGCTTAATGAATATCTAACTTATAAAAAAAATGTATCCTCCATTGTTCCAATCAAGAAATATATAAAATAAATTTAATTTTTACGTAAATAATAATTGAAATATTAAAATTCATAAGTCTCCATCCCAAAAGTTCTTCTAAAAACTTCATCAATCCTTCTGGGTGGATAAGTTGACTTCTTGAATTGCATAATTTTTTACCAATTCAAAAATGTCAATATTTGCCATCTTTTCTTTACCACTTCTTCATAATTCATTTTAGTACCACCTATATTACACATATATTTTTTAAAAATATATTTATTATATACATATATACATATATATATATATAATATATATATATTAAGATGTATGGAAATACTTTATGGTGATATTCCCAGCATGTCCTCGGTACGCCAAGCGAAATTACGGAGATGATCAGAAAGGAAATGGACAGTCTCCTCTCTCATGGGCGCTGGCATTTCGTTTCCTATATGGATCTTTTGATAGGGGTAATCGGGGTGAATCATGAGTTTGTCGTATTCCTTCGACTCCGGCTCGAAATAGTCGGTGGGATGGTGATACGCGAAAATCGTATCACATTTTTAGCATGTTTTTATGTATGTTTTAATGTGAAATCGTGAGTAAATTGACATTAATTGTTTATTATTTACTTGATTTCACGGTTTTTATGATTTTGGAAGTGTCAGGTGCAAAGTAGACGAAAACAGCAAATTTTAGGGCAAAAACGCAATTTTTGGAAATATTGACTCGGTCAAAGGTCCGGGACGGGCGTCCCGAACCAGGGACGGGCGTCCCGAGCCGCCAGAAGCTGTCCCACATCGAATTTTTCAGAGATTTTCACTCCGGGAAGCTGCTATAAATACCCCAGGCCTCCAACAGTTGAATTCATCCCTCTCCACTCGATCTGAGTCATTAAGTGGTTTCCAGTGTACAATTTTCCAGTACACAACTCACTCAGAGACTCGGATCTCAGTTTTCTTTCTTATTAGTGTTTGTTTTAGTTTCTGAGAAATAGTCTCAGATCTTAGGTTTCTATAGATAGGTTCGTTTCTGGTATTCATAGAATACCCGGGATTTCGTTAGGAGATCCTAAGAGAGCTCTAGGCGTTCGAAGAGTCAGTCCACAGGGCTAGGCTTAAGCCCAGGACGTAAGGTAAAGTCTAGCTACTAGGCTGAGGAAGCGTCCTCCGAAGGTTCTGGTGAGCAGAGTCAGGGCGAGCAATACGACATATACAGCAGTACGCTCCGTAGGCGAGACTTCGTAAAGGGTGATTTCTTTATGGCATCGGTCCCCATGTCCCTCTCTTATATGTGTTATTGCTTTGTTCTAAATATGAATTATGAATATCAGATTACGATTTTATGAATAGTTGTGTTATATGTTGAAGTTTTTATGTTTTTCCGGAAATAACCACCTGCTAAATATTCATTATGTCTGCATGTCTAATGTAAGTCTCTTTTAAACTAAAACTAGGGTTATAGACAATTCCTAACCACGGTCTATTCATAACCTGTTTAGTTTAACAGGCATCAATTAGTATTGGTGTCTGCCATACTAGATAAAAAACCAACGGAACACCTTGTTTGTTAGAGTAGTCTAGGTAGGCTGAGTAGAGAGTTATGCCGGCGGTTTTGCGACGAGCAGCATGACCCCGAAGTGACATAGGGTACCGTTCATTGCTGACTTTAGTCCGGGCCGTGAGTAGGGCCGTTTACCTTAACGATGGGGCGGTAGCGTAGAGACCTCAGATGTGGTACACCTTTAGACACAGAACATAGTTGCATTCCAGGCTAAGATATATCTAAAACACTCGAATATAGGTCAATCAACATATAGGAACATACATAGAATCAGAACTCATCTTTAAAACACTTTTAGGATTCATTAGACTTAAACCTAGTGGAGAATGGATCACCCTCTCATCAAAGTATTTGATGAAGATTGCATAACTGGATTATAAGATAGGAGTTAGGATAAAAGGCTAGTTACTACTAAGCCGTTGCCACTTCCCTGGGAGTACGATAATTAAATTAATAAAATCGTAGATACTTTCCAACAGACTAGCTACACGATAGGTGCTCTGCCTTAGGTTCTGACTGATTAAGTGACACCATAGAGACTAAATGTGACAATTAGTCAATCACAGTCCTTAATTATTCATAATCAACATAGGGTAAAATAACACCTATTTAGCACATCAGTCGGAAACCGCATCAGATTTTTGGCGCCGTTGCCGGGGAAATATCATAATGAATGTAGAATTATTGGCCACAATTCTAGAAACTTATGATAGGTAGCGGTAGTAACCTAGACTTTTGACTTACACTTATCTTATACTAGTTAGACAATCACTTTCCTAAATATAGGATTATCATAACTAATTAATTTTAGATAATATCTGGAATTAAGACACTTAGGATAATCAAATTTTAGAAAATTATTCTAAAACCATATTAAGGAAATTTACCTGCTTTCTAAATAAATCAAAATCCATAAAAATATTTTTCTTACTTTCTTGTTTCACTGTCCTACTTTTTGCTATTTGTTGTTTCTAACCAGACTTTGCACTCAAAGATGAAGAGAACAAGAGCAGCTACTAATCAGGCAAAGAAGACAGAAAACCCTGACACTCCAGGACCGAAGAAGACAAAACCAGAGGGCCCCTCTAGGCCTGTACCAGAAGTACCACGAGGGACTCTTCCTTCACAACCAGTAGAAGTAAACTCGAGCCCTGATGCCAGTGAACTAGTGAGACGATTCCTGAACACCCGTGAGCATAGTCCCACGGAAGAAGATCCTTCTGAGGATACCTTCCCTCCTAGAGAAGTACCCCAGAGATCTCCAATTCACCCTCCTACCCAGAGAGTTCCTCTAAATCCACCCCCTACTGATCAAACCCAAAATTCACCAACCTCTCCTGCATACACCCCAACACCTCACGAGCGCACCCCTTCATCTGCGGGGAGTACTAACGGTTATTATTCAATGTTGTCCGTGCAGATAGACACACTAACTCAAAGGGTCTATGAGATGGACCAAGGGATTGCCAGCAGACTGTGTCATTTAGACCAACTCAGTCTGAACATCACAACTAACGTAGACCGACTCAGAGCCACGGTCAATCTCCAGGAGAACCAAGGTGCACAACTACTCCGAGAGATGGCTGATCTACGCAGTGAGCAAAACAGAGGGATGAGATGCGAACAATACGCATAGAATGCGAAGCATTCGGACAGAACTACAGGAGATCAGAGATAGGATTCGTTAAAAAGGGAAGATTCTTTTACTCTCAACAAATAATTCGTTTGAACTGAAACTTGAATAATTGACCCTTATTTTCTATTTTTCAAACATTTTTAAAGGGTCATTTATATTCAACAATTTTCTTCAGACAATTTATTTCGAATTTCTATGAAAAACAAGAGTTTTGCAAATACAGTTTATTTTCCACTAATTACATTGCACAAACTCAGTTTGATTTTTCTGAAATTCTTGCTGAATTTAAGTTAGGATAAAATTAGGGTAGTCACAATTTTCGAAAAGAGACTGAGAATTTTTTAGAGTTTTTAACAACTTCTGAATTTTATTGGATAAACATGAAGCCTTGTTAAGAATTATGATAATTTTTGGTATTTTGAGATTTTCAGGGAATTACGAAAAATTTTTTTTTTCTCCCCCGGAATTGGCACGCGTCCCGATGCAACCCGGGACGGGCGTCCCGGTTCTGGACGGGAGTCCTCCCTCAGGGACGGGCGTCCCGAAGGTCACCCTTCTATAAAAATTCAATTTTTTTTCATTTTCTCTCAAATCTACAACAAAAAATTCATCTCTCTAAAAAACATTTCTCTCTAGCCTCTCTCTACAAATTTTTGGCAAACTCCTCAAAGTTTAAAAATTCGAATTTGCCTCCAAAATTTGAATTTTAAACTTCACCCAAAAATTTGAATTTCCCTCCAAAATTCAATTTTCCCGCCAAAAATTCAAAATTCGCCCCTAACCTAAGTTCATCCTTCTGAATTCAAATTCACCTCCAGAATTTGAGTTTAAAGCTTTCTTCCCCACCTACACTCTCTCATACGTTTTAAATGGCTCCCAAACGTGCTCGTACCACATCTACCATGACAGTTACCTCGGTGACACATCCTTTTATGCTGTTTCCCTCCAGCACAGCATACCAAGAGAGATGCACTGGGTACATCGGGCGTACGATACTAACGGGCAGAACGCTGGATTGGGCAGCAGTACAGACACTGGGAGTAGAGCCGGAAGTCAGACGCATACTCGACGTGCCACTACAGTCGAGTATTCATCGTCACCGAGCCCACATACCTGGAGCTGGTCTGTGAGTTCTATGCGTCTTTTACCTGCCAACAGGAGCAGATCACATTCCGTTTAGGCGGAATAGATCGATCGATGAGCATGGCCAAGTTCGGCATCGCCCTAGGCATCTGGCAGAGAGATGAGCTGGATACGCCCGCATACACCACAGCAGTTCGAGACTTCACGTCTGCAGACGTCTCCACTGCTTGGGCTCAGATCTGCATGACGGGTGTCCCATACCAGCATGGCTTTGCAAAAGCCACAGGTATTTATCCTACTCTTCGTTACCTGCATGCTATCATTGCACACACATTGTCAGGACGACTGACAGCGCCCGGAACTGTCACCCGGATGGAGACGTTCCTTCTAGCCAACATGCACATGGGGTCTACAGTAGAGATGGCGAGACTCATAGCGGTCGTCATGAGAGGATTCGCTACAGACACTAGGAAACAGTGTCTGGGACTCGGACCATACATCACCAGGCTAGCCCGCTACCTGGAGTTGGACATAGAGGGCTCGGAGCTTACTCTGGTCGCCCCAACCACTATTCCCACAGACGTTACCATTCTACGGAACATGGGAATGGTTGTACGGGATGCGAATGGCCGCGACACCATCCACACGGAGCAGACAGGACAGGCATCGGCATCGGAAGCATTTCCAGCGCATATCCCTCCATCCGAGACGTTCGTGCCACGTACTGCCTTCGAACGACACATGTCGCACGGATTGGCAGAACTATCGGCCCGATACAGTCGAGACATGGACAGGATTGACAGACGGCTGACGATGATGGAGGACAGGATTGACAGACGGTTGGCGATGATAGATGATAGGATCGCCATGAACACCAGCAGGATTGAGGAGATACATCAGCAGACTTCCCGAGTAGCGGAAAACTTTGAGTTTGACTTAGCAGACTTAGGTCCACTGGACAACGATCCGCCGGGTTCTTAGTCTCTCTCTCCTTCTTTCCTTTTCTTTCTTTTTCTTTTGTTTTGTTTTTCTTGTTCTATGTGCATAAACATGTCTAGGCTGTATGACGTATGAATCTATGTACAAATTTGATTTATATGACATACAGAATTGTTTGCATTATTTTATTTTATGTCTTACTTACCCATACAGATTCCTTTATTTTTCTGTTTTATTTCTTATCTTCAAATAAGTGTGGGGTAGCTAGATATGCATGAACACTGAGGACAGTGCCAGACTTAAGTGTGGGGTAGCAGTGCATGGTGCACTGTAGCAGTTTGCAATATTTTTCGCATGAATTTGCTTGTTTTCCCCGTATTTTCACACCCTTCCAAAAAAAAAATTTTCAAACTTTTTCTGTCTTTCAGACTTCTAAATGCAGTATGCTTGGTTAAACAATTGCTTATGTCTATGATATGTAGGTAGTATGCTATGGTTAGTAGGAGATAGTTGATAGCTATCTTGGACTAATTGATTAGGAATAGGGAATTCCTGATAACTGAGCACAGCTTTGTCTGGATTAGAGACCTCAACCAATTACCTTTTCAAGACTGAACTAGATGAAATTAGACCAGTTGTGGATGTTTTGACAATTAGAATAACTAGATGAGACTCTGAGCTAAAAGTGAAAGGAAACAAAAGATAGTTAATCAAATAAGGGTAGTTTGCCAGCGGCCTTCGCTACTCGAGCACCACTCCTTCAGGGAACTTAAAGCCTGATGCCCTAAGGTCGTATAGATCTAGGAGTCATCGGAGTGGGACTCGCTACATGGGTAGTTGAAGTTGACGTGTTCTAAGCAGACTCAAAATACCCTGAATCCATAAAGAAAATAACTAAGTGCTAAAACATTAAAAATCTTATCACCAAAGCTCAGAACTCAGAAAGTTATCTGTTGTCAGTGTGTCTAGCGATAGGTCGAAGTATTATCTGGTAGCAGTTAAGATAAGAGTTCATTGTGTTGACTATCTGGTCTAGACTAGTATACACACTACACATCAGGAAGACCTTGTGACTAAGAAAAAAATCCAACCTAGTTGTTGATTTGTTTTCTGCCTGATCATAACAAGCTACTAGAGACATTTGAGACCTTGTCGTAGCAACCTAACCAATCATACCTGTGTTAAGAATTGTCTGAAGAATTTTTGGAATAAAAACATGACTAGGAATTTAAGTAACTTCAGGTAGACTTTGCTTGAGGACAAGCAAAAAGCTAAGTGTGGGGTTATCTGATACGCGAAAATCGTATCACATTTTTAGCATGTTTTTATGTATGTTTTAATGTGAAATCGAGAGTAAATTGACAATAATTGTTTATTATTTACTTGATTTCACGGTTTTTATGATTTTGGAAGTGTCAGGTGCAAAGTAGATGAAAACAGCAAATTTTGGGGCAAAAACGCAATTTTTGGAAATGTTGACTCGGTCAAAGGTCCGGGACGGGCGTCCCGACCAAGCCAAGCCAGAAGGACGGGCGTCCCGAGCCGCCAGAAGCTGTCCCACATCGAATTTTTCAGAGATTTTCACTCCGGGAAGCTGCTATAAATACCCCAGGCCTCCAGCAGTTGAATTCATCCCTCTCCACTCGATCTGAGTCATTAAGTGGTTTCCAGTGTACAATTTTCCAGTACACAACTCACTCAGAGACTCGGATCTCAGTTTTCTTTCTTATTAGTGTTTGTTTTAGTTTCTGAGAAATAGTCTCAGATCTTAGGTTTCTATAGATAGGTTCGTTTCTGGTATTCATAGAATACCCTGGATTTCGTTAGGAGATCCTAAGAGAGCTCTAGGCGTTCGAAGAGTCAGTCCACAGGGCTAGGCTTAAGCCCAGGACGTAAGGTAAAGTCTAGCTCTAGGCTGAGGAAGCGTCCTCCGAAGGTTCTGGTGAGCAGAGTCAGGGCGAGCAATACGACATATACAGCAGTACGCTCCGTAGGCGAGACTTCGTTAAAGGTGATTTCTTTATGGCATCGGTCCCCATGTCCCTCTCTTATATGTGTTATTGCTTTGTTCTAAATATGAATTATGAATATCAGATTACGATTTTATGAATAGTTGTGTTATATGTTGAAGTTTTTATGTTTTTCCGGAAATAGCCACCTGCTAAATATTCGTTATGTCTGCATGTCTAATGTAAGTCTCTTTTAAACTAAAACTAGGGTTATAGACAATTCCTAACCACGGTCTATTCATAACCTGTTTAGTTTAACAGGCATCAATTAGTATTGGTGTCTGCCATACTAGATAAAATAACCAACGGAACACCTTGTTTGTTAGAGTAGTCTAGGTAGGCTGAGTAGAGAGTTATGCCGGCAGTTTTGCGACGAGCAGCATGACCCCGAAGTGACATAGGGTACCGTTCATTGCTGACTTTAGTCCGGGCCGTGAGTAGGGCCGTTTACCTTAACGATGGGGCGGTAGCGTAGAGACCTCAGATGTGGTACACCTTTAGACACAGAACATAGTTGCATTGCAGGCTAAGATATATCTAAAACACTCGAATATAGGTCAATCAACATATAGGAACAGTATAACATAGAATCAGAACTCATCTTTAAAACACTTTTAGGATTCATTAGACTTAAACCTAGTGGAGAATGGATCACCCTCTCATCAAAGTATTTGATGAAGATTGCATAACTGGATTATAAGATAGGAGTTAGGATAAAAGGCTAGTTACTACTAAGCCGTTGCCACTTCCCTGGGAGTATGATAATTAAATTAATAAAATCGTAGATACTTTCCAACAGACTAGCTACACGATAGGTGCTCTGCCTTAGGTTCTGGCTGATTAAGTGACACCATAGAGACTAAATGTGATAATTAGTCAATCACAGTCCTTAATTATTCATAATCAACATAGGGTAAAATAACACCTATTTAGCACATCGGTCGGAAACCGCATCAGATGGTTCGCTTGGGATGAAGTGGTGTTCGATTTCGTCTCCTTCACCGCTAACATGGATGCGACCTTAGTAGACGGCGACATGGTTCTCTGCTGCTTCCGAGACTTGAAGATATGAGCCTGGAGGCTTTTGGGGCTACTCTTGACGTTGCCAATCCCGTTCTTCATCCCGAATTGTACTTACTGATGTGAAGTTGATATGACCAGCTCGAATGCGAAGTGCGCCGGTGTGCCTAAGATGACATTGTAGGGGGAGTCAATGTCTACTACATAAAACTTGACCTCTTCTTCGCGGGAACAAATATCAGGTACCAAGGTCACGTCATCCTAACCGTTCCTTTGACTCTGATTTTTTGAGTGGTGAATCCTTCCAGGACCATGTTGTTGGGCTTCAAATGAAACATTTGAAGTAGAGTATATTCTTCGTTGCGTCGTGTCTATCAATACTCTTCTTACTCGACATTTGTCAATTCCCTTCGTGGTCATGCCTACTTCTGGATGATGGGGGTAATTCGTGCTTCCTCGTTCAATTCCAGGTCTTGATAAAAAAAAGTTATGGGTTCGTGCGATAGCCTGTCGAAGTGCGACATCGACACATGCTTCTTTAGGTTGTGAATCTTCCGATTTATTTGCTTAATGGAAAAGAATTGGGGTGTTATGACCTCGATTATTCTATCGGTCTTTTCGTTGGGATTCTCTGCGAGATATTCTTTCAGATGACCTTCACGTATCAATTTTTCAATTGTACGTTTCAACTGAATGCAATGCTCGGTCGTGTGGCCATAATCCTGGTGGAAGCCACAATTCTTTGTCTTATCTTTGGCGGGGATGTTCTGAGTCTACATAGGCGGGGGGTTGTGAACTCCGTATTTCTATTTTATGACCGTAAGGAGGTTCTCCTTTGGGATGTTTAACGATGTAAACGACTCAGTCTTTCTTGTTCTATTCTTTTCTCTTTGGCTTCGAGGGGAGGTTTTCGTATATCTCTCCTTTCTTTTGTTCTGCGGCTCCTGTGCTCTATCTTCGACTAGTGCGACTTTTTGCGCTACGCTAAATACTTCGCCAATGGTTTTAGGTTTCCGAAGTTCAAGCTTGGTGAATAGCATCTTTTATCGAAACCCTCCTTTGAAGCAAGTGATCGCAGTGTCCTGACTGATCTCCTCGATTTCATTGTATGTTTGCTTGAAACTCTCCAGATAGGCTAGGAGAGTCTCGCCCTCCCTTTGCTTGATGTTGGCGAGGTCCCCTCTTGTTTTCGGAATTCTTCCGACGGTGCTGAATTTGTCTAAAAAGGACTTTTCCAAGTCACGCCATGAATTTATAGCTCCGGGTTTAAGCGATGCGAACCAAGTTAGAACTTTATCGAATAGGGTACTGGGGAAAGCCTTACACAGGACGGCCTCATCGTTAGTCACCAATCCCATGGCGTACTTGAAATGACAGATGTGTTCCTGAGGCCTACTCAACCCAGAGTACAAGACGAACTGGGGAATTTTTAGCTAAGGGTCCGGAATCACAGAGTGGATCCACTTGGTGAACGAGCCCGTCTCTGCCAGACAATCCCTCCTGGATCAGTCTTTGTGTGCTCTATCCGAACTATGCTCCTTTTTGTGTCTTTTCGAGTGGAGGCTATGTTGGTGGCCCCTTTCTCTCATTTGCTTGCCTGACGGTTGACTCTCGCCGACTTCGCTAACTGAACGAAACGTTGTTTTCTTGGAGGGGGCATTTCGGCCCCTAGTGTGCTTGCTCATTACGGTAGGTGGTTTTTGCGGTAAGGGTCGGTAACGATCCCCATTGTTGTCTGGAAAAGCTGGTGGTGTCAAGCCTCGTCTGAGGAACTCTGCTCGGAGTTGTAACCATTATCGTGAGAGATCGCGTTCTCTCCGAAGTTGCTTAACTTCCCTCCGCAGATCGTTAAAGTCCCTATCATACTCGTGGTTACCGAACCTCCTTTCGTTCAATTTCTCGCAAAGGTCGAGCACTTCGCGAGAGACGTCCTAGGGTCCAACGCTCTCAATGATAGAGAGGCAGCGAGGCTTTCATGGGCGGATGACTGTGCTGCTCGATAGGCTTCCTGATGAGTCGCGGGAGCTATGGTATCAAATTGATGTCCACGCTCAGACATTTCCTGTCTTGAGGAGAGAGAGACAAAAACATTTTCAATTCCCGGTAACGAAACCAAACTGATTAGTCAAAAATCGATTTGACGCCACGTATCGGTGAAGCAGCGTCGTCTGTGCGATCTCTGCCAAGTGTCAGTGCCGAAGTGGAGGCATGGAGCCTACAAAACAGAGAAGTTAGAGAGAGAGGGTGAGAGACCTCCAACAAACCCTCCGATGGTTAAGTCAGTATTTTGAAATCTGACTAGTGAATATTTGAAATTGACAGAGAGTTTGTTGAGTTATCTGACCTTACCTTTTATCCTCATGAGGGGCGTATTTATAGGGATAAATAACCCTGAGAAATAGGTACGTAGTGAAAAATCTGATAGTTGTCAGATTCTGAGATATCCCACTGTTATAAGGATATTCTGTGAGATACTTTTAATCGAGTAATTTTAAGATAAACTGTTGTTCAAAAGATATTCTTTGGGGAATACTCTAGAAGAATCTTGACTAGCTGGTAGTTAGGATATCGTCGAAGCGGGTTGCCTGAGAGGCAAGACCACGGACTTCGGCGCCTCGTGTGGCGGAGTTGTGGGCCCCGCCATACTTGGTGGAGGGACATGTCAGATTGTCATGTCGACTTTCATTCGGCGTCAACACAAGATATTTTTATACTTGTCAATATATATATATATATATATATATATATATATATGATTACATACGTGATTTATGTGTGATTGACTTTTTTTTATTGTTATTATTTTTTAAAAATATTTTAAGAATATCAAAAATTAATTTTTTTTTTAAATTATAAATAAAAATATTATGTGTATATATATTATGCATGTATATGTATAAAGTCAATATTGACCGTTGGAAAAGTTGGTACATGTATTTCTGCTACCATATCCAACTCCGTCATGGAAGAAGAGAGAGAAAACCGAGAAAATAAAAGAATTGCAGGAAATGATGCTGAATTCTGGCGATAAAATGTTCTAAGGAAATTAAATGACATTTTGAAACGTGTTCTTTTAAGTTTTTCTTTTAATATTTTTGTGGATAGCATTTTGGTTTCAAAAACCGGTTAACTTTATTTTGAAACGTGATGGATTCAATCGTTATCAGCTGGTCATGGATCATATCGATGTAATTGTTTATTCTTAAAATTCCACTTACATGTCCTCTTAATAGTTGAGGCGATTTTCATTTCATGGGGTGTTATTACAATATTTTCTTTTTACAAGGTAATCCCAGAGGAATTTTAACTAGTTTTTTTTATAAGAAGTTAGGTCATTTGGAAAAGCGGGGAGCGGTTGATTAATAATTTCTGTAATGGTTTGATGGAGTGTGAGTTTATGGAACTTGAATTTATTGGATTTTTTTTACATGATCAAACAAACGGAAGCTAAATCTAATATATGACAAATTGAATCATTTTGTAGTCCGTTCTAATTGGAAAAATATTATTCGTGCTATTGGGGTTATTATTGGTAACGATAACGGCTAAATTATTAGGAGGTTTGTCTAGTGTAATTAATATCAGGGATTTTGTCAAAGTAATTAACCTTCATCCATGCTATTAGATTTGCACATATTTATAGGTTGATCAATTTGATGGGGATTGTTTGACAAGATCTTTCTTTGTCAAGTCAATTTATTTTGTTTATCAAAGAATTGTTAAATGTATTTTTCAATTTTTCTATTCGTTATACTAAAAATCAGTTTAATAAACCTACTCACTTGTTGGCTGCTAATGATCTTTGCATGGGTAGTTTTAGTGAGTGACATTCGGGTCTTATTATAGGGCCACACAACGAGAAATACGCTGAGAAAATATCCACTTTGAAAAGATAAACTGCATAACTTAAAAAGTTTTACAAATTCCTTTTTGTTTGGCATAAAATCATCATGGAACTCACTGCCAATAACATTAATATTGTGACTCATCACCAGAGTTCACTGATATTCAATAAGCTTTCAATAATCTTTGGGCATGTGGTAGAGTTGAGTCATCAGATAAGAAAACTTTCTTATATAAGACGATACATACCCCAAAAAGGTAATCAATCTTTTATCAAAAATAACAAACCTGTTTTGACTATTCTCTAAACCTTCATTTACTTTATGGGCAATATTCATACCTATAAATAGAAACCCCTAAATATAAAATCCTCAGAAGAAAGATTATTATCTTCTTCCTTGGTTACATTTTCTTTCACCTCTAACTTAAACATCGGAGGATTCGAAGGAGGGATATCTCCTCGTTTGGGCTTATTTGCAGGTTCTATTTCTATCAGGTACAAGATCAAATAATTCAGTTCTTCAACAGAGTTCAAACAAACAAGTAGGGAGAAAATCAGCTACTTATTCCAGATCATTCATCTCAGCTAGATTTCGGTTGATACGTATTTTCCGTCATTATTTTGGTTTTGATACCGGGAAACATTCTTCTTAAATTACTCAAACACCACACCGTTATTCTCATTGAAAATGTCTAGGCAATTTGGAAGCCATAGAGGGCACATGGATACTCCCAAATCCTCTCACTCTCAACCAATAAACAGGATGCCCCAAGTGGGTCCGTCTCAACAACCAGCCATTACTCCACACGCTGGTCCCTCTACTAATCAAGAAGGCCTATAGTCGATAGGCTAGGACCTCAAAACGAGATTTCTGTCAGGTCAAGTGTTCTACGTGTTCACTTGAATCAAAGGCATGGAAAAGAACCTCCACAAGCAGATCGTGATGTAGAAAGGCTACGCAAAGAAATTGAAGAGTTAAAACAGAATTAGGAACTCACTAGAAAATCACTTAAGAGCTAAATCCGTGAAGTCGGCCAAGATCTTCCCTGCATGACCTGACCCTGGGAGACTATCTGACAAAGAACATCTTGATTCAAAGATGGTCCTCAGTCACAAAAATCCACCTAGGAAACTTGTCCATCAAACTCGGATGGATAAATATACTAGAGTCGGAAAGTCAACAAGGGCCGATAGTGAGATGGGTGAAAGTTACCACTCCTCTCGCCCTCAACTAACCAGAGGGTTTACTGAGAGAGATACATACAAAAGGGTCCAAATTGATAGGTCACCTGACCTACCTTGATGTGTTTCCAACATGAAATTTTGCTCCATCAAACTAGGACCATTCACGAGGTGGATTGATATGCACAAATCATATCACTTTTTTAGCATGTTTTAGGCACAATTTAGGGCGAAATTGGTGTTAAATCATTCTCAATTGACTGTTATTAACCCAATTTTGCAGTTTTTGTGATTTTGGAAGTGTCAGGTGAAATATGCAAGAAAATGGCAAATTTCGGGGCAAAAACGTAATTTTTGGAAGTTCGGAAGTCTGGATGGCCGTCTAGAACCCAGAACGTGCATCCAGAACTTGGGACGGCCGTCCTAACCTGGTCAACAGGCCGGGACGGGCGTCCCGAACGCCTGGTCAAACTCCCACATCAATTTTTGAAGAGAATTTCACCCAGTTCCCCTGCTATAAATACCACAGGCCATCCTCAGTTGAAATCATTCCTCTCCACTAGATCTGAGTCATTTAGTGACTTCAAGTATATAATTTTCTATAGTATACAAGTCACTTAGTGATTTCAGGTATTTTTAGTTTAGGTAGATTTATAGTTTTCGAGAGTGTCTCGTGTTCTTCGTTTCTGAGAGTCTGTCTTAGATCTTAGAATACGACTAGATAGGTTCATTTTTGGTATTCATAGAATACCCGAGATTTCGTTAGGAGATAATAAGAGAGCACTAGGCATTCGAAGAGTCAATCAACAGGGCTTTGCTTAGGCCGGGTTATAAGGTAAACCATAGCTACTAGGCTAAGGAAGCATCCTCCGAAGGTTCTGTCAAGCAGAGTTGGGTCGAGCAGTCCAGCATATACAAGCAGTTGCTCCATCAGCGGACCTAATAAAAGGTGAATACTTTATGGCGGTGGTTCCCTTGTCCCTCTCTTTATATGTCTGTACTGTGTTTGTCCAAATACCCATTTTGAATATTAAATTATGATGTTATGAATATGTGTTTTGCATGTTGAAGTCATTTACATTTTTCCGGAAAAGTCACCAGCTTAACTATCATTATGACTGCATGTTTACTTGCTCTTTTAAACTAGATGAATGGTTATAGACAACTCCTAACCACGGTCTAATCACAACCTATTTAGTTTATCAGGCCTTAATTTAAGACTTCCTGTTGGAAGCATTAATGTCTGCCATATTAGATGAAATAACCTATAGATCACCATGTTTGTTAAAGTAGTCTAAGTAGGCTGAGTTTGCGTGTTTATGCCGGCGTTAGGGCGAGCAACATGATCTCCTGAGTGACACAGGACTTTCATGGATGCCTTTAGCTCGAACCATGAGTAGGGCCGTCAATGGCGATGGGGCGGTTTATTAGGTAACTCAGATGTGGTACACAAGTAGAATCAGTACAAAATTGCAATCTAGACCAAGATATATCTAAAATACTCGAAGATAGGTCAATCAACATGTAGGAACAATATAACATAAATCAGAACACTATCTATAAAACACTCTTGTAGGCTTAAATAGACTTGAACCTAGTGGAGAATGAATCAACCTCTCATCAAAGGTTTTGATGAACGATTGCATAACTGGATCATAAGATAAGAGTTAGGGTAGAAAGGATAGTTACTACTAAGCCTTTACCACTTCCCTGGGAGTACGATAAATTATTAAATTAAAATCGTAGATACTTTCCAACAGACTAGCTACACGATAGGTACTCTGCCTTAGGTTCTGATTGATTAAGTGACAACATAGAGACTAAAGGTGACAATTAGTAATTCTAAGTCCTTAGTTATTCATAATCGATATAGGGTAAATAACACCTATTTTAGCATATCAGTAGGAAACGCATCAGATTTTTGGCGTCGTTGCTGGGGAAATATCATAACGAATTTAGGATTCCTGATCAAAATTTTAGAAACTTATGATAGGTAACGGTAGTAATCTATACCTTAGACATAACACTTATTTTATGCTAGTTAGAAAATAAGTTTTCGAAATATAGGGTTATCATAACTAATTAATTTTAGACATTTTCTAAAATTAAGACATTTAGGATAATCAAATTTTAGAAAATTATTCTAAAACCGTATTAAGGAAATTTACATTGGTTTTGAAAAAAAATTTAAAAATTTTAAAAACTTAATAATTTTAAATTTTAAATTTAATCATTTATTTTCTTTTCTTCTATAAAATTTTATTTTCTGAAAAATATTATTTTCCAGAAGATAAAAGAAATAAATTTTTCGTGTTTACAGTTTTCCTGTCTGTTTGTCATTTTTTATCTATTTTCGAAAATAAAAATGGAAATGAGGAAAGAATATTTTTATTTTGAGCTGTTAATTTTGGCTTAGGTTTTAATTTGGAAGAAATATCATTTTAGAATTGTCTTAGGTCATGCTAGACTTATTAGACGAATCATGAAATAAGTTTTCTTTAATAGGCAGGCCTCTGAATATTCTAATGAGAAAGGATGTTCCTTTTATTTTTGATGATAAATGCATGAGATCTTTTAGACCAAAAGGAATTACTGCACCCATTATGACATCACCTGATTGGAATTTTCCTCTTGATTAATATGTGATGTAACGATGCAGTAATAATTGTTTTAGGAAAAAGGCATGATTAGAAATTTCATGTCATATAACTATGCAAGTAAAACCTTTACTGATGCCTAGTAGAACCATAACACTACTGAAAAGGGATTACTAGTTGTTGTATATGTTGTCGATAAATTCATATCATACCTAGTTCCATCTAAAACAATAGTATACATTGATCACTCTGAGATATCTGTGTTCAATAAAACTAATGCTGAACTAAGAATGATTAAGTTGAGTTTTATTGTTACCATAATTTGATATAGAAATAAGGGAAAAGAAAAGGGGCTGAATATATAGAAAGCAAACCATTGGTCTAGACAAGAAAACCCTGAGTTAGAGGCTATGGATGAGACAGTTTATCTGATAAATTATTTTTGGATGAGAATTTATTTTCATTGTTGCTATGTATGATAAATCTCCTCCAAGGTTTACCGATATTACAAACTACCTAGTCGCTGAACTGTTCCCAAGTGATATGACTTATCAGCAGAAAAAGAAATTCTTTGCTGATTTAAAATATTACTATTGGGAAGATTCTTTATCTATTTCGAATTATTGCAGAGTAATTGATCAAAAGATGTGTCTCAGAAGACGAAGGCCACAAGATTATGGAGCATTGCCATAAAGAATCTCTGGGAGACCACTTGACTGCTATCAACACTGTCCGGAAAGTGTTGGAAGCAGGATATTATTGGCCCACAATATTCAAGGATTCTGTATCTTTGATACAGTCCCGCAATGCTTGCCAATTAAAGGTAACACATTTTTCCGAGATCATCTACCCCAGCAAGGTATACAGAATACTGAAATCTTTTAAATCTGGGGTATTGATTTAATGAATCCTTTATCTTTCTTCCTTTGAAAACAATTGCATCATAGTAGTCGTGGAACACTTTTCCAAAATAGCCTGAAGCATAGGCATTACCTACTAATGATGTTAAAGTCATGTGCAGATCCCTTAAGAAACTATTTTTCATATTCAGATGTGCCAATTTCTTGATAAGCGATAAAAGGTTGTCAACCAGGAAGAAAAGTTCAATTTGTGTATCAAATATGTGGAGTCTTCCAAGTACCTCACTTTAGCGGGGATTGCTATGGGAATGGAATACTAACCATTCCAAGAGAGGCAAGAGCAGGTTGCTGCAGTCAATGCTGCTCCAATGGGAAACACATACAATCCCAACTGGAGAAATCATATGGGATTTAGCTGAGGAATAATTCTGAAACTGAAAACTTTTAGAAGATACCACCATAGCAAAGTCCCTACCCGCAGAATCAATAGATGAAATACTGTTATTGGTCAAACCCGTTTACTGTTATAGAAGTGTCGCCATAATGAGCATGTGTTATAATGGATCAAGACGGCACTTCTCAAAAAGTAAATGGGCAACAATTAAAGTCATACCAGTGCAAGCAAGTGACCTACCAAGTAGTATCGAACGGTCGACGGACATAGAGGAATTTGGCGTTGTATCAAGAGCATAGCAATGGAGGAGCTTGCACCCCCTGCATACCAATCAGCTGTGAGAAACTTCCCTGAGGAAGTCTCAAATACTTGGGCCCAGATCTACACCACTGGAGCCTCCTACCACCATGGCTTTGCCAAATCTTCAGGCATCTTTTCTGCCCTTTGATACTTGTATGCAATACTATCATAGGTAGGCGCACCACTCCAGAGAAGTCACATTCCTGGACACGTTCCATGGGGCTCGGCCCATTCATCACACTAATAGCCACTACCTGGCTCGACATTCAAGGTTCGGAGCTGTCAAGGATAACTCCATCTACCAGACCCACCGACCTGAATGTTCTTCAAAAAATGGGGATGGTAGTTAGCGAATCAGAAGGTAGACACACCCTCCATACGAAGCACACTGCAGAATCACCATGACCAACAGTAGGGTCGAGGAGATTTTTCAGCAGACTTCCCGATTGGTCGAAGACCCAGAGGTCTACTTCTGTGCACCCGATGACGATGAGTCTGGTTCTTAGTTTTTCTCTTCCTTTTCTTTTTCTTTCTTTTGTTTTTTCTACTTTATGTGTGATCATGTCTGGGCTGTATGAAATATGAATCTTTGTATGACGTTGATTTATATGACATAACAACATTTGTTTCTTTTATTACATTTTGTTATTTCCATTACCTGCTTTGGTTTATTTCTCTTCCCCTTAGTTAGTCAAATAAGTGTGGGGTAAGAATTTTCTGTTTTGCTTTCATTTCTTCTTGTTTTTCAAATAAGTGTGGTGTATTTAGATATGCATGAACACTGAGGACATTGTCAAACTTAAGTGTGGGGTAGTAGTGCACAGTGCACTCTAGCAGTAAAATTTTTGCACGTTTTCCAATATTTTCACTAGAATTACACCCTTCCAAATTTGTTTTTCAAAAATTTTCACTCTTTCAGACTTCAAAATGCAGTTATGATTGGTAAAGAAATGCTTATGTCTATGATATGTATGTAGAGCATTATGATTAGTAGGAGACAACGTGATAACTTTCTTGAATTTATCGATTAGAAATAAGGAATTCCTGATACTTGAGCACAACTTAGTTTGGATTAGAAACCTCAACCAAATACCTTTTCAAGACTTAGCTAAATAATATTAGACCAGTTGAGGATGTATTAGCAATCTAAATGACTAGATGATGCTCTGAGTTGGAGGTGAAAAAGTTAAATAAATAGGGTAGTTTGCAAGTGGCCTTTGCTACTCGAGCACCACTCCTTAAGGGAACTTAAAGCCTGGTGCCCTAAGGTCGTGTAGATCTGGGAGTCATCGGAGTGGGACTCGCTACATGGGTAGTTAAAGTTGACATGTGAAAGCAAACACGAAATACCCTGAAAAATCAAAATACATAGCTCAGTGTATTCTTATATTGAAATTCTTAATTGAAAAAAAAACCTTGTCACCAAAGCTCAGAACTCAGAAGGTTGTTCATTGATGGTTTGTCTAGCGACCGATCAAGGTATTATCTAGTAAGAGTCAATAGAAGACTATATTGTGTTGACAATCTAGTCTGGACTAATACACACACTACACATCAGGAAAACCTCATGACTAAGAGAAGAGTTCAGTCTAGTTATTAAGTTGTTAACCCTGCCTGACCGTGATAATCTACTAGAGACATTTGAGACCTTGTCATGGCAACTTAACCAGTCAGACCTGTATTGTGAATTATCTGACTCAGTGATCAATTTTGGAAGAAAAACGTTGCTAGGAATTTTAAGTGACTGCACCTATAATTTAAAATCAATAACTTCATGTAGACTTTGCTTGAGGACAAACATTATGACTGCATGTCTACTTGCTCTTTTAAACTAGATGAATGGTTATAGACAACTCCTAACCACGGTCTAATCATAACTTGTTTAGTTTATCAGGCCTTAATTTAGGACTTCCCGTTGGAAGCATTAATGTCTGTCATATTAGATGAAATAACCTATAGATCACCATGTTTGTTAAAGTAGTCTAAGTAGGCTGAGTTTGCGTATTTATGCCGGCGTTAGGGCAAGAGGCGTGATCTCCTAAGTGACACATGACTTTCATGGATGTCTTTAGCTCGAACCGTGAGTAAGGCCGTCAATGGCGATGGGGCGGTTTATTTGTTAACTCAGTGTTGGTACACAAGTAGAATCAGTACAAAATTGCAATCTAGACCAAGATATATCTAAAATACTCGAAGATAGGTCAATCAACATATAGGAACAATATAACATAAATTAGAACACTATTTGTAAAACACTCTTGTAGGCTTAAATAGACTTGAACCTAGTGGAGAATGAATCAACCTCTCATCAAAGATTTTGATGAACGATTGCATAACTGGATCATAAGATAAGAGTTAGGGTAGAAAAGATAGTTACTACTAAGCCGTTACCACTTCCCTGGGAGTATGATAAATTATTAAATTAAAATCGTAGATACTTTCCAATAGACTAGCTACACGATAGGTACTCTGCCTTAGGTTCTGATTGAGTGACAACATAGAGACTAAATGTGACAATTAGTAATTCTAAGTCCTTAGTTATTCATAATCGATATAGGGTAAATAACACCTATTTTAGCATATCAGTCGGAAACGAATCATGGATTCAATAGGTTGCTGCCGACACCGCACTAAAAATACCTTAGTTCGTACTTTACATTGGACAATCCCAACCCTTGAGCTTATATGTAGATACAAATCGGCTATGAGATTAGTCACCAACAACAAAGTTCTACTATGTAAGACATTCCCAAGCACTCTTTCTGATAATTACTTACATGGTTTACTTTATTGAAACCAAGTTCAGTCGATGGATGGTCTGTCTTGGAAAAGCAATTCAAGAAAGGCCATAAGATTCAAGAAAGGTGTTACATTGGCTAATTTGAACCCAAAGGAGATACATGGGACTTGGAAGGCCATGGAAGAGTGCCAAAAATTGGATTTAGTTAAGTCTATTGGTGTAAGCAATTTCACTTGTGAAAAGCTCCTTCAGGAACTTAGAGTTGCACTTGGGGCACTAATGCAGTAATGGAGAATCCAATCCTTAAAGATATTGCAATGTCTAAAATTAAGACCGTGGTACAGGTATGCTCCTCTTCACACAAATATATATATATATATATATATATATATAACAAATTCATTTAGTAGGTAAAAAATATAGATAAATTATTTGGTTTAAAGTTATTAATGTGTAATATAAGTTGCACTGAGATGGATTTATGAATAAGGCACATCCGTGCACGTGAAGAGTTTTAATAAAGGAAGGATGATCCAAAATTTTGATATTTTCGGATTTGAACTTACTAAAAAGAACACTAAAGAAGAAGAAGATCAAATTAAAAAAAGTCCCTCAAAGTAGGAGTACTTCAAGAATTACACTTATCTATCCACAGGACCGATTAGATCTTTGGAAGAACTATGGGATGGAGACATGTATATATATGTGATGAATTTTGAATTTTATAATTATTATGTTTAATTCTATTATATTTTGATTAGAAATTGAATTAATTTATAGAATTGGAGTTTATTTTAATTTTAGTGGCAAAAAATCAAGAATTAAATTAGTTTTAAAGGGTGTTTTAATCATTAATTGTTATAAAGAATTTGTTTGAATAATCTTTTTTCAAATACTTTTACCTACATAAATAATAGATAAGTAACTATTTATTTTATAAATCATATTATTGTTTTGTATGTCCATAATTTTGTAGCCTCCCTCTATTTCCACTCTCTCCATATAACTTCCACTACCTCTATATATAACATCCACTATCTCCATATAATCTCCATAGAATTAAGTTTGTAACATATGTATACATTTATATTTATATGTATATGTGTATATAGGTTACACATATTTATCCCTATAAATATAGGGTAGTTTGTAAGTTTTAAAAAGATATAAAAAGATATACAAGAAGAGAAAGAATGTCTTCTTTCCTCTGATCTCTATATTATATTTTTTAGTAATTTTCTTTTGTTAGTAATAGTTTGATCTCTACATAGATATGAGTGTTTTGAACTTATGAGCTATAAGTTTGGAAGGATTGCACTATTCCAAAATGTTAGATAAATGTTATTTAATTGAAAGTTTGTTGCAATCATTATTATTATTTCTTATGTTATTTATATCTTATTATTTTATTTAATTATAATATTTTTTTTATTTGCTTGAAGAATATGGATGATGATATATATATATATATATATATATATATATATGTCTTACCAATAGTGCAACTACTCACACTATTTTAAAAAAAAAATATTTCATTGCAATAAAGATGAATGATGCATATGTTACTAAAATTTCGGGTAGTACAAAAATAATTGAAGGCTTTGGAAGAGCCATTATAATGTTACCCAATGAAACAAAATTGAATATGTTTTCTTTGAGATTGTACTACACAAGAATAAATGCAATTGAAATACATTCAATAAATGAGAAGTTTATTGATTCAAAAAAAAAATCTCTATTTGGCATGACTGATTAGGACATCCCGGTTGAAGCATGATGCAAAATATTATTAAACATTCGCATGGACAATCATTGAAAAACCTAAAGATTTTTCAATCAAAACAATTTTCTTGTGCTGCTTGTTCTCAAGGAAAATTGATTATTAAGCCATCACCAACTAAACTTGAAATTGAATCTCCAATATTTTTAAAAAGAATTCACGGTGACATATGTGGACCAATTCACCCTTCATGTGTATCATTTTGATATTTTATGGTTCTAATAGACTCATCGAGCAAATTATGATATTTTTAGCTTAATATCAACTCGCAACCTAGCGTTTGCGAGATTGATTATTCAAATTATCAGATTATGAGCACAATTTTCAGATTATACAATTAAATCAATACGTCTGGATAATGCTGGTGAGTTTTCATCTCAAGATTTCAATGATTATTGTAAGTCTATTGGTATAAGTGTTGAACATCCTGTTGCTCATGTTCATACATAAAATGGGTTAGCTGAATCTTTCATTAAAAGACTTCTATTGATAGCTAGACTTATACTTATGAGAACTAAATTACCCATTTCGGCATGGGGTCATGCAATTTTGAATGCAGCAACACTTGTATGTGTTAGACCAACAAGCTATAATAAATATTTCCCATTGCAATTGGCTTATGGTCGGAGCCAAATATTTTCCATTTTAGAATTTTTTGATGTGCGGTATATGTTTCTATTGCTCCATCACAACGCACAAAAATGGGTCCTAAAAGAATATTGGGAATATATGTTGGTTTTGATTCTCCTTCCACAATTTGTCGATTATCATTTTGATGGCTGAATGTTCTTGGGATTAGGGGGAGAAAAAGAAAAATAGCTTGGTAAAATTATTACGTGGAATACTTTGCAACATCTTGATACTCGTACAAATAAGTGTGAACTTGAAGTTCAAAAGATAATATATTTGCAAAGTATAGCAAATCAACTGCCAGATGCACTTACCAACCTAAAGAGAGTGACTAAGTCACATATACCAACTGAAAATGCTCTTATACGGATTGATGTCCCAGAAGGACAATCTATAAATGAAATAGCAAATCAGTCTATAGCACGTCAGAAGTGTGGTAGACCAATTGGTTCATAAGATAAAAATTCCCATAAAAAGAAGGGAGCAAATGTTAATAATGAACCCGGGTTTAATACTCCAGAAGATTCAAGAGACATAATAAATAAAATAACTCCAGAATAAGTTTAGGTACCTAAAGATATTGAAAATATCAGAAAAAAATAGACAATGATGAATCTCAATAAATTATGTCTTAATGGGGAAACGATTGAACCAAGAAGAAATAACTATCGATAGTGTTTTTGTATATAATATAGCATCAGCTATTATAAATGAAAATGATTATAATGAGCCTACTTCCGTTGATGAATGTCGACGTAGAAGTGATTGGCTGAAATGGAAAGATACAATTCAAACAGAATTAAACTCACTTGCAAAACGTGAAATTTTTTGACCCATAGCCCGGACACCTAAAGATGTCATACTTGTAGGGTACAAATGGGTAATTGTACGAAAAAGAAATGAGAAAAATAAAATTGTGAGATATAAAGCACGTCTTGTTGCACAAGGTTTTTTTCAAAGACCGAGAATAGACTATGAGGTCACTTATTCTGCTATGGTGGATGCAATTACTTTTTGTTATCTCCTTAGTGTTGCAGCTAATGAGAAACTTGATATGCATCTTATGGATGTGGTTACACCCTATTTATATAGCTCACTTGATAGTGATATCTATATGAAAATCCCTGAAGGATTTAAAATGTCTGAAGCATATAAATCAGATTCCCGAGAATTATATTCAATAAAATTACAAAGATCTTTGTATGGTTTAAAACAGTTTAGACGAATATGGTACAATCGTCTTAGTGAATATTTATTGAAAGAAGGTTATCAAAATAACCAATTGGAACCCCTGAAGAAATTTTAAAAGCAGTAGATTCTTTGAAGAAAGAATTTGAGATGAAAGATCTTAAAAAAACAAAGTTTTGTCTCAGCTTGCAGATCGATCAAATTATACTGAAAAGGTCCTTAAAAATTCTATATGGACAAGGCACAATCCACTGAGTACCCAATGGTTGCTCGATCACTTGATATGAAAAAGGACATTTTTCGACCTTGTGAGGATAATGAAGAAGTTCTTGGTCCTGAAGTACCATATCTTAGTGCAATAAGTGCACTTATGTATGTTGCTAATAATACAAGACCTGATATAGCTTTTGTTGTTAATCTGTTAGCAAGGTTTAGTTCATGTTGAACTAGAAGACATTGAAATGAAATTAAACATGTCTTCCAATACCTTCGAGGTACAATTGATATGAGATTGTTATATCCTCATAGTTCTAAAGCACAACTTGTTGGTTATGCTAATGCTAGTTACTTGTCTGATCCACATAAAGCTAGATTTCAAACAGGCTATGTTTTTACATGTGGAATAATTGTTGTTTCATGGCGTTCTACAATGCAAACATTAGTTGCTTCTTCTTCAAATCATGCAGAAATTATAGCAACCCATGAAGCTCGTGAATGTGTTTGGTTAAGATCCATGTCTCAACACATCCGAGAGACATGTGGTTTTATCTTCAGGTAAAGAAATTCTAACAAAATTTATGAAGATAACACTGCATGTATAGTTCAATTACAGGAAGGATATATCAAACAAGATCACACAAAACATATTTTACCAAAATTTTCCTTTACTCATGATCTTCAGAAATATGGTAATATTGATGTACAACAAATCCGTTCAAGTGATAATTTGGTAGACTTGTTCACAAAAGCATTACCAACTTCAACATTTGAAAGACTGGTGCATAATATAAGAATGCGTCAGGACAAAGATATTATGTAATGATCAGGGGGAATGTACAAGGAACAATGTATTCTTTTTCCTTCACTAGGGTTTTTTCCCACCGAGTTTTTCTCTAGTAAGGTTTTAATGAAGTATATTCCTTATACAATGAACATCCAAAAGGGGGAGTCTTATAGATAATATTATGGTTTTGTATAGCCATAATTTTGTAACCTCCCACTACTTTCACTTCCTCCATATAACTTCTACTACCTCTATATAACTTTCAATATCTCTATATAACCTCCATGGAATTAAGTTTGTTACATATGTATACATTTATATTTGTATGTATATGTGTATATAGGTGATATGCATAAATCATATCACATTTTTAGCATGTTTTTAGGCATGATTTAGGGTGAAATTGAGGGTAAATTGATCTTAATTGTTCATTATTAACTCAATTTCACAGTTTTTATGATTTTGTAAGTGTCAGGTGAAAAGTGGAAGAAAATGGCAAATTTCGGGGCAAAAACGCAATTTTTCAGAAGTTCGAACTTCGGGGAGGGCGTCCCGGTTCAGGACGGGTGTCTTGACCTGGTCAACAAGTCGGGATGGGCATCCAGGACTCGGGACGGCCGTCCTGACCTGGTCAACAGACCGGGACGGGCGTCCCGAACCAGAAATTCAAGTCCCACATCAAATTTTTGAGAGAAAATCACTCCAGAAAGCTGCTATAAATACCACAGGCCTTCCTCAGTTGAAATCATCCCTCTCCACTCGATCTGAGGCATTCAGTGGTTTCCAGTGTACAATTCTCTAGTACACAACTCACTCAGAGACTCAGATTTCAGTATAAGTTTTCTTTCTTTCCTTTTTGTGTTTCGTTTTTCTTAGTTTCTGAGAAATAGTCTCAGATCCTAGGGTTCGATAGATAGGTTCATTTCTGGTCTTCATAGAATACCCGAGATTTCGTTAGGAGATCCTAAGAGGGCTCTAGGCGTTCGAAGAGTCAGTCCACAGGGCTGGGCTTAAGCCCAGGACGTACGGTAAAGTCCAGCTACTAGGCTGAGGAAGCGTCCTCCGAAGGTTCTGGTGAGCAGAGTCGGGTCAAGCAGTACGACATATATAGCAGTACGCTCCAACGGCGCGACTACGTAAAGGGTGATTTCTTTATGGCATCAGTCCCCCATGTCCCTCTCTTTATATGATGTTATTGTGTTTGTCCAAATATCAATTATGAATACTGGATTATGATTGTTATGAATATTTGTTATATATGTTGAACTTGTTATGTTTTTCCGGAAATAGCCACCTGCTTAATATTCATTATGTCTGCATGTCTAATGTAGTTTCTTTTAAACTAAAATTAGGGTTATAGACAATTCCTAACCACGGTCTATTCATAACCTGTTTAGTTTAAGAGGCATCAATTAGTATTGGTGTCTGCCATACTAGATAAAATAACCTACGCAACACCCTGTTTGTTAGAGTAGTCTAGGTAGGCTGAGTAGAGCGTTTATGCCTGCGGTTATGGGCAAGCGGCAGGATCCCCGAAGTGACATAGGGCTTTCTTAGCTGTCTTTAGTAGTAACCGTGAGTAGGGCCGTTTACCTTGGCGATGGGGCGGTATATCAGATTACTCAGATGTGGTACACCTTTAGACACAGAACATAGTTGAAATCCAGGCTAAGATATATCTAAAATACTCGAAGATAGGTCAATCAACATATAGGAACAATATAACATAGAATCAGAACATTGTCTATAAACACTTTTAGGCTTAATTAGACTTAAACCTAGTGGAGAATGGATCACCCTCTCATCAAAGTTATTGATGGCGATTACATAACTGGATCATAAGATAAGAGTTAGAATAAAAAGGCTAGCTACTACTAAGCCATTACCACTTTCCTGGGAGTACGATATTTATTTAATAAAATCGTAGATACTTTCCAACAGACTAGCTACACGATAGGTACTCTGCCTTAGGTTCTGGCTGATTAAGTGACACCATAGAGACTAAATGTGACAATTAGTCAATCATAGTCCTTAATTACTCATAATCAACATAGGGTAAAATAACACCTATTTATCATATCAGTCGGGAATGCATCAATAGGTTACACATATTTATCCCTATAAATATAGGGTTGTTTGTATGTTTTTAAAAGATATAAAAAGATATACAAGAAAAGAAAGAATGTCTTCTTTCCTTTGGTCTCTATATTATATTTCTTAATAATTTTCTTTTTTTAGTAATAATTTTATAACACTGTTAAGTTATAAATTTATAGTTAATTTGTATATAAAAATAAATAAATACCTTAATAAATAAATAAATAATTTATTCAAAACGCTTACTCTGATATTACAATTAAAATTTAATATTCTTATTATCTCAAATATCAAAATTTTAAGATTTTAATCAATCATATATATAAAACTTTTCAAGATGCGATACTCTGATGATAAATACCCTCATTTAATAGAAACAAAAATCGTAGGTAATACCTTTTTAATTCTTTTTTTCTACGTCTCCTTGGAAAACTTTTATATTTTAATATTTCTTTTCTAAGAAAAGAACGCGACAAATTTTTGTTTGTTAATTTCCTCCTACATTAACGTTAAGACATTGTATTATTTCTGTACGTCTTCGATCTCCTCGGACATTTTTTGCATTATAAATTTAAACAAATCAATTACAATATCGGTTTCTTTCCATAATTATACAGATGGTGAAGTCTTGTTCCGTTTGGGTAATAATGGCAGTAGTGTAAATTTGAATATCCAAAGACGATCTCCAAGCCAGGAGGAGACCACTAGCCTATCCTTTTACTGGTACAAATTAAAATTTTCAAAATCTAATTTATCAGTGAGTTTATGTAGAGTATCTGAAGAGCTGCATTTAGTTTCGGATAAAAACATGAAATCCGGTCTATTAGAGGAGACTAGCTCCTTTAGACTGCAAATTTCCAGGGAGTGATCAATTCCCTGATAATTCCAAACAATTCCAATCATTCAGGGGAAGGGGCGTGCTTAGGCCCGCCTCCTCAGCCAGTTTGACAATGGGATTATTTGCGACATTATGAGAAAAGTCTTGAATGTGTTGTACTGAATTTCGCCTGCTTCCTTGTTCCCGAGCATGACGATGTACATGGATAAAACATCTGCGCACCATTTCAACCCTTTCCATTTCCATAATCTCAACTTCCGGTTGACACGGCTTAATTCTCTCATTCGACAAGCAAGGAGATTGGACATGAAGCATAGCAAAACTACAGTTGATATCCTCATGAGCATGTTTTCTCTTCTTGACGTGCAAGTCTTCATCTTCTATCTTCCTTTTGGTCGCAACTGAACATTTTTCAAGTAGTTCTAGCCCATCCGGAGTCCATGATGAACGGGTTATTGGTTGAGAATTTGGGTAAAGAGAGTGTGAAATTTTATTATTTTGGTCTGGGTTTATTTTAAGTAGGATATGGGTTACTCCATGAGAGTATTTCGGGGGCAGAGATAAGGTACAGATGTTATTGGTTTCTTTAAGGTGCGTGTTAGGCCAGGCCTAGAGGTGAAGTAGGAGTTTCTACAGATATTGGACTTATAGGTTCACTTATGTTATATGATTTGGGAAGAGGCGGGAGTGTAAAATTATTTGAAATATTCTAAAGAGGAGGACGGGAAGGTAAGGTCTATTGATCTTTTTTTTTTTTTGTGAATCACTTAAGAACGGTAAAGGAATATCAGAACTTTCAGAGTTATGTTTCGCCTGACCTGAGTTTCGGTTGTTTGGGGTTGTAGATGAAGCTTACTGGTGGCTATTTGGTCGGAAAAATCTACCTTCTGATCTTAGGAATTTTCGAGTAGTTGCTTGATGAGGTTTTCATCCACGATCCAAACATGTTCTCTCTTTGTCTTCTTCCATATCTTAGATTTTAATCAATACATGCCCAAATAACAAAACATAAACCATTCACAATTACAAGGTAATGAAAATCAATTAAATTGAAGAAAACTTTTCCAGTTATAATTATTTAATAAAATTGAGCTAACTCTTTATATGGTGCATTATGAAAATGTTATCTTTCTTTTGTGAATGTCTTGAGCTTCCATTTAAAGCATAAATTAAAATTCAACATTAACTTATATCTCAAAATCATGTCCTTTTTTTTTCTCCTCGTATTAGTGTTTTAGATAAATTTCAATCATGGTACGAGATTTTTATCTATATTTATATTTAAATTAATTGTAATTGATATTTAGATTATCTTTTATTAGAAAGCTAACCCAAATTTTAAACACAAACAGTTGCATATATATATATATATATAATAAAAATTTAAACAACAATTTCACTTATATTAAATTTAAATAATATAATCACTTATCCTTAGATATAGGGTAGAAATTTTTTTATATATATATATATATATATTGTCAATTATATTTTCTTCTCATTTTATTTAAATTTATAAAAAAGGTCCGTCTATAATAGATTAAACTAACATAAATTTATTAATAACGAGACATATTTAAATTTCACTAGCCAAGATTTGAACTCTTGAATTGCTGCTATGTTACCACTTTAAAGAGACATAAATTGACATTCATTTTAAAAGTATTGATACGCGAAAATCGTATCACCTTTTTAGCATGTTTTTATGTATGAATTTGGGTGAAATCGAGGGTAATTTGATCTTGATTGTTCATTATTCATTTAATTTCACAGTTTTTATGATTTTGGAAGTGTCAGGTGAAAAGTAGACGAAAACAGCAAATTTTGGGTCAAAAACGCAATTTTTGGAAATGTTGACTCTGTCAAAGGTTCAGGACGGGCGTCCCGACCAAGTCAAGGCACCGGGACGGGCGTCCAGGACCCGGGACGGGCGTCCCGACCTGGTCAACTGATCAGGACGGGCGTCCCAATCCGGGACGGCCGTCCCGAGCCGCCAGAAGTTGTCCCACATCGAATTTTTCAGAAATTTTCACTCCAGGAAGCTGCTATAAATACCTCAGGCCTCCAGTAGTTGAATTCATTCCTCTCCACTCGATCTGAGTCATTTAGTGGTGTCCAGTGTTTTATAGTTGTTTCTAGTATTCATAGAATACCCGGGATTTCCTCTCCACTAGATAGGTTCGTTTCTGGTATTCATAGAATACCCGGGATTTCGTTAGGAGATCCTAAGAGGGCTCTAGGCGTTCGAAGAGTCAGTCCACAGGGTTGGGCTTAAGCTGGGTATTAAGGTAAAGCCCAGTTACTAGGCTGAGGAAGCTTCCTCCGAAGGTTCTGGTGAGCAGAGTTAGGGCAAGCAATACGACATATACAGCAGTATGCTCCGTCGGCGAGACTACGTAAAGGGTGATTTCTTTATGGCATCAGTCCCCATGTCCCTCTCTTATATGTTGTTATTGTTTTGTTCTAAATACATATTATGAATACGAGATTATGATGTTTATGAATAGTTGTTTTATATGTTGACGTTATTATGTTTTTCCGGAAATAGCCACCTGCTAAATATTCACTATGTCTGCATGTTTAATGTGCTCTTTTAAACTAAAGTTAGGATTATAGACAATTCCTAACCACGGTCTAATCATAACCTGTTTAGTTTAACAGGCATCAATTAGTATTGGTGTCTGTCATGCTAGATAAAATAACATGTTCAACACCCTGCCTGTTAAAGTAGTCTAGGTAGGGGCCGAGCTGAGTCCGATTATGCCGGTGGCTAGGGCAAGCGGTATGATCCCCGAAGTGACATAGGGCTTTCATGGATGCCTTCGTCCCAAACCGTGAGTAGGGCCGTCATTAAGGTAGGGCGGTTTATTAGAGACCTCGGATGTGGTACTCCTTTAGACACAGAACATGGTTGCAATCCAGGCTAAGATATATCTAAAATACTCGAATATAGGTCAAACAACATATAGGAACAGTATAACATAGAATCAGGACTCATCTATAAAACACTTCTAGGATTAATTAGACTGAAACCTAGTGGAGAATGAATCACCCTCTCATCAAAGTATTTGATGAAGATTGCATAATTGGATCATAAGATAAGAGTTAGGATAAAAGGCTAGTTACTACTAAGTCGTTGCCACTTCCCTGGGAGTACGATATTTATTTAATAAAATCGTAGATACTTTCCAACAGACTAGCTACACGATAGGTACTCTGCCTTAGGTTCTGGCTGATTAAGTGACACCATAGAGACTAAATGTGACAATTAGTCAATCACAGTCCTTAATTATTCATAATCAACATAGGGTAAAATAACACCTATTTAGCACATCGGTCGGAAACGCATCAGATTTTTGGCGCCGTTGCCGGGGAGATATCATAATGAATTTAGGATTCCTGATCAAAATTCTAGAGGCTTATGATAGGTAACGGTAGTAACCTAGAATTTAGACCCAACAGTTGTCTTATACCAGTTAGACAATCAATTTCCGAAATATAGGGTTATCATAACTAATTAATTCTAGATGTTATCTGGAATTAAGACATTTAGGATAATCAAATTTTAGAAAGTTATTCAAAAACCATATTGAGGGAATTTAATCGCTTTTCGAAATAGAAAAAAAATTTAAAAAATCTAAAAATCCGAAAAAAATTGTACTTTTTCTTGTTTAATGGTAAGTTATTCTCTTTTCCCTATCTTTTGTATTTTCTCCTTGTGAGTAGTTGTTTTGTTTTGTTTTCTCTTCCTTCCAAGTTTGTAAATTTTCACTTTCCCTGTAACCTCACTAACCAGTTTGCTCAGGCTAAAACGTGTTCTTCTCTGTAGTTGCATGACTCGATCTTCAGAAGCTAACCTTGAAACACCAGTTGAAAATCCTGAACGAATCATTCACACAGCTAATAGGCAAAGAACAGAAATGGCTGCTGAAAGACCTACCCTAGAATCCTACATCCAGCCACAGACTATCCCAGTCTCATCTGCCTCCGAATCCCTGGGAACCCTCGCTATGATCTTAAACCTAATGTGATCCAGCTGATTATAAATCTAGTTCAGTTTGGAGGAACTGCAGCCGAAAATCCGCTGGAACACCTATTTGATTTCTCTTCTCTCTGCGAAGGCCTCAAGGGAGATCATACTGCAGAAATAACTAAACTCAACATTTTTCCTACTCATTAGGGACAGAGCTAAGAGATGGTTGGCCCAGCTACCTACTAACTCCATCACCTCTCTGGGACGAGTTAAGCAAAGCCTTCCTAGAAGAGTACTACTCTGCAGCAAGAGTCCTAGAATATCGAAGGGCTCTGTCTAGTTTCACTCAAGCTGCTGATGAGACAGTGATCGAAGCTTGGGACAGATTCAAAGAACTACTCAGGCTCTGCCCCCAACATGGACTTACCGAGGCATTGCTGATTCAGCAATTTTACGGGGGTATGTCAGACATGGGTAAGCAAATTGTTGATGGACTCAATCCCCAGAGCGGTTTCAATGAATGAGTGATGTAGATGCTAGAAACGCTCTGGAGAGACTCTACAGGAACAATAGAATTGGCACACAAGTGGCCGAGCTAAGAAGCAACCAGTAAATGCGGTCATTGCCTCCACTGATGATCAATTTGAGGCAATGAAGGCCAGCATTACTAATCAGCTAAATGCTTTCCAACAAGGGAAAAACATTCAGTCAGTATACCAAGTCTGCGAATTTTGCCAAGGACCACATTTCAGTGGGGATTGTTATGGTAATGGGATATTAACTATCCCAGAAGATATGGAACAAGTGGACACAGTGAATTCTGCTCCTATAGGAAATACCTACAATCCCACTTGGAAGAACCATCCGGGATTTAGCTGGAGAAACAATCCTGGGACTACTAACTTTCAGAAAAGAGTACCTCAGCAACTGCCATATCCGCAAAACCAGCAAGTCGCTCTGCCTGCACCAAGGAACTACATCGTTCCAGCTGACCCCATGCAAGAATTCAGAGACATGTTGAAGAGCATTTCCGACTCCAACAAGGAAATGATATAGTCCAACAGAAAGATTCAGGAAGCTCACGCAGAAAGAATCCAGCAGAACGAGAATAGACAGAAGCAGACCGAGCAAACAATTAGAAACACACAAGCTGCTATACAAACTTTAGAGAGGCAAATGGGTCAGCTATCCACCCATTTCTCTCACAGGTCCCAGGGAACGCTACCAAGCAACACTAAGACCAACCCTCAAACTGAATGAACCAAAAGAAGGCTCCAAGGACCCAACGCCAACGGATGTCGAGATCGAAGTAGCAAGGAAAGGGAAGACAGAGTTTATTCCTGAGTACCGGCCAAAAGTACCTTACCCTGCCAGACTTATGCACAATAAAGATAAGGAGCAATTTGAAAACTTTCTTAGGAATTTTAGTCAGATTCATGTTAATTTACCTTTACTTGATGTTATTTCTAAAATGCCAAAGTATGCTAAGTTTTGAAAAGAAGTTGTTAGTAATAAAAGAAAATTTGACATGGATAAGGTGGTTCTTAATGAAGAATGTTCGGCGGTCCTATTGAATAAACTACCGTCTAAACAGAAAGATCCTGGTTGTTTTACCTTGCCATGTACAATTGGAAATATTACTAACATGCATGCATTAGCAGACTTAGGAGCTAGTATTAATCTTATGCCATCTAGTTTATTTGATAAATTAGGATTGCATGATTTGAAAATGACTAGGATGTGCATACAACTTGCAGACAGGACAGTCAAAATCCCCAAGGGAATAATTGAAGATCTCTTAGTAAAGGTCGGAAAATTTGTATTTCTTGTGGATTTCGTTGTCATGCACATGAATGGGGAAGGAGGAGTGCCCCTGATCCTAGGTCGACCATTTCTGGCTACCTCAAAAGCATTAATAGACGTCAATAATGGTCAAATCAAGTTAAGGGTAGGAAATGATGACATCACTTTTGATCTAAATGAGACCCTTAGGTATCCCATGCATTTAGATGATACTTGTTTTTGTGTGGATGCCATGGAACACTTGATTGCAATTAACGTGACAGACCTATGCTCAAACTATCAAGTTCTAAGTGAGGACTCCCTAGAATTAGAGGAACCTGAACTTAGCTCTTCTGAAAATGAAATTACTTCTGATAGTTTCACTGAGATAGGTGATGATGAGATGAAGAAAGAACGAACCTCGTTTGAAGATCCACCAGACTTGGAACTGAAGGAACTACCGACTCATTTGTTCTACGAATTCCTAGATAACCGCAAGAAACTTCCCATTATTCTTGCAGCTGATCTGACTGCAGAACAAAGGAAGCTGACTGTGGACATGTGCAGAAAGCATAGAAGAGCCTTTGCCTACAAAATTGCAGATATCCCAGGTATTAATCCAAGCTTTTGTTCGCATAAGATTCTTCTAGAAAATGAGTATAAGCCATGTGTGCAACCTCAAAGGAGGTTGAATCCTAATGTGTGTGATGTTGTTAAGAATGAAGTCATTAAACTGTTAGATGCAGGACTTATCTACCCTATCTCAGATAGTGAGTGGGTAAGCCCGGTGCAGGTAGTACCTAAGAAAGGCGGTATAACAGTTGTTAGGAATGAGCATAATGAACTAATCCCTACAAGAACTGTAACTGGTCATCGTGTATGCATAGACTATAGAAAACTAAATACGGCCACACGAAAAGATCACTTTCCCCTTCCTTTTATTGACCAAATTTAAATAGTATAATCACTTATCCTTAGATATAAGTTAGAAAATTTTTTATATATATATATATATATTGTCAATTATATTTTCTTCTCATTTTATTTAAATTTATAAAAAAGGTCCGTCTATAATAGATTAAACTAACATAAATTTATTAATAACGAGACATATTTAAATTTCACTAGCCAAGATTTGAACTCTTGAATTGCTGCTATGTTACCACTTTAAAGAGACATAAATTGACATTCATTTTAAAAGTATTGATACGCGAAAATCGTATCACCTTTTTAGCATGTTTTTATGTATGAATTTGGGTGAAATCAAGGGTAATTTGATCTTGATTGTTCATTATTCATTTAATTTCACAGTTTTTATGATTTTGGAAGTGTCAGGTGAAAAGTAGACGAAAACAGCAAATTTTGGGTAAAAAACGCAATTTTTGAAAATGTTGACTTTGTCAAAGGTTCAGGACGGGCGTCCCGAACCCGTGACGGGCGTCCCGACCAAGTCAAGGCACCGGGACGGGCGTCCAGGACCCAGGACGGGCGTCCCGACCTGGTCAACTGATCAGGACGGGCGTCCCAATCCGGGACGGCCGTCCCGAGCCGCCAGAAGCTGTCCCACATCGAATTTTTCAGAAATTTTCACTCCAGGAAGCTGCTATAAATACCTCAGGCCTCCAGTAGTTGAATTCATTCCTCTCCACTCGATCTGAGTCATTTAGTGGTGTCCAGTGTTTTATAGTTGTTTCTAGTATTCATAGAATACCCGGGATTTCCTCTCCACTAGATAGGTTCGTTTCTGGTATTCATAGAATACCCGGGATTTCATTAGGAGATCCTAAGAGGGCTCTAGGCGTTCGAAGAGTCAGTCCACAGGGCTGGGCTTAAGCTGGGTATTAAGGTAAAGCCCAGTAACTAGGCTGAGGAAGCTTCCTCCGAAGGTTCTGGTGAGCAGAGTCAGGGCAAGCAATACGACATATACAGCAGTACGCTCCGTCGGCGAGACTACGTAAAGGGTGATTTCTTTATGGCATCAGTCCCCATGTCCCTCTCTTATATGTTGTTATTGTTTTGTTCTAAATACATATTATGAATACTAGATTATGATGTTTATGAATAGTTGTTTTATATGTTGACGTTATTATGTTTTTCCGGAAATAGCCACCTGCTAAATATTCACTATGTCTGCATGTTTAATGTGCTCTTTTAAACTAAAGTTAGGGTTATAGACAATTCCTAACCACGGTCTAATCATAACCTGTTTAGTTTAACAGGCATCAATTAGTATTGGTGTCTGTCATGCTAGATAAAATAACATGTTCAACACCCTGCCTGTTAAAGTAGTCTAGGTAGGGGCCGAGCTGAGTCCGATTATGCCGGTGGCTAGGGCAAGCGGTATGATCCCCGAAGTGACATAGGGCTTTCATGGATGCCTTCGTCCCAAACCGTGAGTAGGGCCGTCATTAAGGTAGGGCGGTTTATTAGAGACCTCGGATGTGGTATGATGGGAATTCCGACCGACGTGCTAAATAGGTGTTATTTTACCCTATGTCGATTATGATCAATTAAGGACTGTGATTGACTAATTGTCACGTTTAGTCTTATGGTGTCACTTAATCAGCCAGAATCTAAGGCAGAGTACCTATCGTGTAGCTAGTCTATTGGAAAGTATCTACGATTTTACTAAGTTAATTATCGTACTCCCAGGGAAGTGGCAACGGCTTAGTAGTAACTAGCCTCTTATCCTAACTCTTATCTTATGATCCAGTTATGCAATCTTCATCAAATACTTTGATGAGAGGGTGATCCATTCTCCACTAGGTTCAAGTCTAATTAACCCTAAAAGTGTTTTAAAGATGAGTTCTGATTCTATGTTATACTGTTCCTATATGTTGATTGACCTACATTCGAGTGTTTTAGATATATCTTAGCCTGGAATGCAACTATGTTCTGTGTCTAAAGGTTTACCACATCTGAGTCTCTATGCTACCGCCCCCTAGCGTTAAGGTAGACGGCCCTACTCACGGTACGAACAGAGACAGTTATGAAGGCCCTATGTCACTTTCGGGGATCACTCTGAAGGCTCGTAATCGCTGGCATAACGCTCTACTCAGCCTACCTAGACTACTCTAACAAGCCAGGTGTTCAGCATGTTATTTTATCTAGTATGGCAGACACCAATACTAATTGATGCCTGTTAAACTAAACAGGTTATGAATAGACCGTGGTTAGGAATTGTCTATAACCCTAATTCAGTTTAAAAGAAACTATATTAGACATGCAGACATAATGATTATTTAGCAGGTGGCTATTTCCGGAAAAACATAATAACTTCAACATACAAAACAACTATTCATAAAATCATAATCTGATATTCATAATTGATGTTTAGGACAAAGCAATAAAACATATAAGAGAGGGGTATGGGGACTGATGCCATAAAGAAATCACCCTTTACTTAGTCTCGCCTACAGAGCGTACTGCTGTATACGTCGTATTGCCCGCCCTGACTCTGCTCGCCAGAACCTTCGAACGCCTAGAGCTCTCTTAGGGTCTCCTAACGAAACCCCGGGTATTCTATGAATACCGGAAACGAACCTATCTATAGAAACCTAAGATCTGAGACTATTTCTCAGAAACTAAAACAAAACACTAAAAAGAAAGAAAACTGAGATCCGAGTCTCTGAGTGAGTTGTGTACTGGAAAACTGTACACTGGAAACCACTAAATGACTCAGATCGAGTGGAGAGAGATGATTTCAACTGTTGGAGGCCTGGGGTATTTATAGCAGCTTTCTGGAGTGAAAAATTCCAAAAAATTCGATGTGGGACAGCTTCTGGCGGTTCGGGACGCCCGTCCCGGTTCGGGACGCCCGTCCTGATTCGTTGACCAGGTTCGGGACGCCCGTCCCGGTTCAGGACGCCCGTCCTGGCGGTTTGACTGGGTCGGGACGCCCGTCCCGGGTTCGGGACGCCCGTCCCGGACCTTTGACCGAGTCAACATTTCCAAAAATTGCGTTTTTGCCCCAAAATTTGCTGTTTTCGTCTACTTTTCACCTGATACTTCCAAAATCATAAAAACCGTGAAATCAAGTAAATAATAAACAATTAATGTCAATTTACCCTAGATTTCACATTAAAACATACATAAAAACATGCTAAAAATGTGATACGATTTTCGCGTATCAGATAACCCCACACTTAGCTTTTTGCTTGTCCTCAAGCAAAGTCTACATGGAGTTAATGATTCTAAACCGTAGTGCAGTCACTTAAATTCCTAGTCATGTTTTTATTCCAAAAATTCTTCAGACAATTCTTAACACAGGTCTGACTGGTTAGGTTGCTATGACAAGGTCTCAAATGTCTCTAGTAGTTTGTTATGATCAGGCAGAAAACAGATCAACAACTAGGTTGGACTTTTTTTCTTAGTCACAGGGTCTTCCTGATGTGTAGTGTGTGTACTAGTCTAGACCAGATAGTCAACACAATGAACTCTTATCTTAACTGCTACCAGATAATACTTCGACCTATCGCTAGACATACTGACAACAGATAACTTTCTGAGTTCTGAGCTTTGGTGATAAGATTTTTAATGTTTTAGCACTTAGTTATTTTCTTTATGGATTCAGGGTATTTTGAGTTTGCTTGGAACACGTCAACTTCAACTACCCATGTAGCGAGTCCCACTCCGATGACTCCCAGATCTACACGACCTTAGGGCATCAGGCTTTAAGTTCCCCGAAGGAGTGGTGCTCGAGTAGCGAAGGCCGCTGGCAAACTACCCTATTGTAATTAACTTTCTTAAGTTCTTTTCACTTTTAGCTCAGAGTCTCATCTAGTCATTCTAACTGCCAATATATCCACAACTGGTCTAATTTTATCTAGTTAAGTCTCGAATAGGTAATTGGTTGAGGTCTCTAATCCAGACAAAGTTGTGCTCAGTTATCAGGAATTCCCTATTCCTAGTCAATTAGTCCAAGATAGCTATCAATTATCGCCTACTAACCATAACATACTACCTACATATCATAGACATAAGCAATTTGTTTAACCAAGCATACTGTATTTAGAAGTCTGAAAGACGGAAAGATTTTGAAAAATTTTGGGAGGTTGTGAAAATATGGGGAAAACAAGCAAAAGCATGCAAATTTTTGTTTTTTCAAACTGCTTCAGTGCACCGTGCACTGCTACCCCACACTTAAGTCTGGCACTGTCCTCAGTGTTCATGCATATCTAATTACCCCACACTTATTTGAAAACAAGAAATAAAACACAAAAGTTCTTACCCCACACTTATTCAACTAATTACGGGTAAGATAGACTCTAGAAATAACAAAACAAGAAATAGAATGAAAGAGATACTCCCTTAGTCTGTGAAGTCCACAATCTGCTCGGACGAGTCAAACGGCTCTTTGTAAATCTTCAGTCGTTGTCCGTTTACTTTTTGAATAATACCGTCAGAATCCATGATGTCCATTGCTCCGAAAGGGGATACTTCCGTGATTGTGAATGGTCCTGACCAATAGCTACGCAGCTTTCCTGGGAAAAACTTTAAACGTGAGTTGTACAACAATACCTTATCACCTGGTTCAAAATTTTTCTGGCCTCTGAGTCGTCTATCATGCCGGAGTTTACTTGTCATTTTGAACTGATGTGAATTCTCATAGGCTTTGAGCCTCCACTCATCCAATTCGTTGAGTTGTAAAATCCGGTGTTCCTTAGTCAAATTATCGTCGAGATTGCATTTTCGTACTGCCCAGTAAGCTTTATGTTCAAGTTCAACCGGAAGGTGACATGCTTTTCCGTAGACTAGTCGATAGGGTGAGAACCCCGTAGTGGTTTTGTATGCTGTACGGAAGGCCCATAATGCATCCTCCAGTTTATTGGACCAATCCTTACGGTTAACACCTACGGTCTTTTCTAGGATTCTCTTTATTCCCCTATTGGTTACCTCAGCCTGCCCGTTGGTTTGAGGATGGTAGGCTGTGGAAATGCGATGCTGAATTCCGTAATGCTGGAGTACTTTCTGCAATTGAGAGTTGCAGAAGTGCGTACCTCGATCACTGATTAGGGCTTTTGGACATCCAAACCTGGCGAAAATCTGCTTAAGGAATCTGCATACGGCTCGAGCATCATTAGTAGGTAGGGCCTGTGCCTCAGGCCATTTTGAAAAATATTCTACAGCTACTAAGATGTACTTCATACCAAAAGAGGGAGGAAACGGACCCATGAAATCTATACCCCATATGTCAAATATTTCTACACTTTGAATTACCTGTTGGGGTAGGTTATCTCGAGAAGATATGGTTCCCGCTTTCTGACAGGCATCGCACGATCCTGTAAATGCTGCGGCGTCTTTGAATATGGTGGGCCAGTAAAAGCCTGCTTCTAATACTTTTCGGGCAGTATTGGCTGCAGCTAAGTGACCGCCTGTTGGTCCGCAGTGACAATGTTCCAGAATTTGGAAACCTTCTTCTTGAGATACACATCTTCTGATCATCTGATCTGCACATATTTTAAATAGAAAAGGATCTTCCCAATAGTAATATTTTAGGTCAGCAAAGAATTTTCTTCTTTGTTGAGCAGTGATATCACTAGGGAGAGTCCGGGCTGCCAAGTAATTTGCTATATCTGCAAACCAAGGGGGTGAGAAGACAGCAAACAATGTACATAAATTCTCTCCGGGAATTTGTCAGATATGATTGTCTCATCAATGGCTTCTAGGGTCGGATTTTCCAGCCTAGACAAGTGGTCTGCGGCTAAGTTTTCTGCCCCTTTCTTATCCCGAATTTCTATATCAAATTCTTGAAGCAATAAAACCCATCTAATCAATCTTGGTTTTGCGTCGGTTTTATTGAACAAATATTTTAGTGCAGAATGATCAGTATAAACAATAGTTTTAGATAGGACTAGATAAGATCGAAACTTGTCAAAAGCATATACTACTGCTAATAATTCCTTTTCTGTCGTAGTGTAATTTTCCTGAGCGTCAGTTAAGGTTTTACTAGCATAATATATTACATGAAACTTCTTATCATGTCTTTGTCCTAAAACTACTCCTACTGCAAAGTCACTAGCATCACACATAAGCTCAAAAGGTAGGCTCCAGTCTGGTGACGTCATGATAGGTGCAGTAGTTAAGAGTTCCTTAAGTCTATTAAAAGCTTTTAGACATTTCTCATCAAAGACAAATGGAACATCTTTTCCGAGTAAATTGGTCAACGGTCTGGCTATTAATGAAAAATCTTTTATGAACCTACGATAAAAGCCAGCGTGTCCCAAAAAACTCCTAACGGCTCTCACATTTTTGGGAGGAGGTAGTTTTGAAATTACTTCAATTTTTGCCTTATCTACTTCCATACCTAAGTGTGAGATCTTATGTCCTAAAACAATTCCCTCTTTTACCATGAAGTGGCATTTTTCCCAATTTAAAACCAGGTTAGATTTTATACAACGTTTCAACATTAACTCCAAGTTCCTTAGACAAACCTCAAATGTATTACCAAAAACAGAAAAGTCATCCATAAATACTTCCATAGATTTTCCTAACATGTCCTCAAAGATAGCATTCATGCAGCGTTGAAATGTAGCAGGTGCATTACACAAACCAACCTCCTTTGAGGTTGCACACATGGCTTATACTCATTTTCTAGAAGAATCTTATGCGAGCAAAAGCTTGGATTAATACCTGGGGTATCCGCAATTTTGTAGGCAAAAGCTCTTCTATGCTTTCTGCACATGTCCACAGTCAGCTTCCTTTGTTCTGCAGTCAGATCAGCTGCAAGAATAATGGGAAGCTTCTTGTTGTCATCTAGGAATTCGTAGCACAGATGAGTGGGTAGTTCCTTCAGTTCCAAGTCTGGTGGATCTTCAAACGAGGTTCGTTCTTTCTTCATCTCATCAACACCTATCTCAGTGAAACTATCAGAAGTAATTTCATTTTCAGAAGAGCTAAGTTCAGACTCCTCTAATTCTAGGGAGTCCTCACTTAGAATTGATAGTTTGAGCATAGGTCTGTCACGTTAATTGCAATCAAGTGTTCCATGGCATCCACACAAAAACAAGTATCATCTAAATGCATGGGATACCTAAGGGTCTCATTTAGATCAAAAGTGATGTCATCATTTCCTACCCTTAACTTGATTTGACCATTACTGACGTCTATTAATGCTTTTGAGGTGCTAGAAATGGTCGACCTAGGATCAGGGGCACTCCTCCTTCCCCATTCATGTCCATGACAACGAAATCCACAGGAAATACAAATTTTCCGACCTTTACTAAGAGGTCTTCAATTATTCCCTTGGGGATTTTGACTGTCCTGTCTGCAAGTTGTATGCACATCCTAGTCGTTTTCAAATCATGCAATCCTAATTTATCAAATAAACTAGATGGCATAAGATTAATACTAGCTCCTAAGTCTGCTAATGCATGCATGTTAGTAATATTTCCAATTGTACATGGCAAGGTAAAACAACCAGGATCTTTCTGTTTAGACGGTAGTTTATTCAACAGAACCGCCGAACATTCTTCATTAAGAACCACCTTGTCCATGTCAAATTTTCTTTTATTACTAACAACTTCTTTTAAAAACTTAGCATACTTTGGCATTTCAGAAATAACATCAAGTAAAGGTAAATTAACATGAATCTGACTAAAATTCCTAAGAAACTTTTCAAATTGCTCCTTATCTTTATTGTGCATAAGTCTGGCAGGGTAAGGTACTTTTGGCCGGTACTCAGGAATAAACTCCGTCTTCCCTTTCCTTGCTACTTCGATCTCGACATCCGTCGGCGTTGGGTCCTTGGAGCCTTCTTCTGGTTCCTGCACAAGAATAGGAGGGTCAGATGGTTTGGGTGGAGATGGAGATAGAATTTTACCAGATCTTAGAGTGATGGTCTTGCATTCAGTTTGAGGGTTGGTCTCAGTGTTGCTTGGTAGCGTTCCCTGGGACCTGTGAGAGAAATGGGTGGATAGTGACCCATTGCCTCTCTAAAGTTTGTATAGCAGCTTGTGTTTTCTGATTGTTTGCTCGGTCTGCTTCTGTCTATTCTCGTTCTGCTGGATTCTTTCTGCGTGAACTTCTGGATCTTTCTGTTGGACTCTATCATTTCCTTGTTGGAGTCGGAAATGCTCTTCAGCATGTCTCTAATTCTTGCATGGGATCAGCTGGAACATGTAGTTCCTTGGTGCAGGCAGAGCAACTTGCTGGTTCTGCGGATATGGCAGTGCTGAGGTACTCTTTTCTGGAAGTTAGTAGCCCGGGATTGTTTCTCCAGCTAAATCCCGGATGGTTCTTCCAAGTGGGATTGTAGGTATTTCCTATAGGAGCAGAATTTACTGCGTCCACTTGTTCCATCTCTTCTGGGACAGTTAATATCCCATTACCATAACAATCCCCACTGAAATGTGGTCCTTGGCAAAACTCGCAGACTTGGTATACTGACTGAATGCTTTCCCTTGTTGGAAAGCATTCAGCTGATTAGTAATGCTGGCCTTCAGTGCCTCAAATTGATCATCAGTGGAGGCAACGACCGCATTTACTGGTTGCTTCTTAGCTCGGCCACTTGTGCGCCAATTCTTGCTGTTCCTGTAGAGTCTCTCCAGAGCGTTTCTAGCATCTATATCACTCATTCCATTGAAACCGCTCTGGGATTGAGTCCATCGAGAATTTGCTTACCCATGTCTGACATACCCCCGTAAAATTGCTGATCAGCAATGCCTCGTAAGTCCATGTTGGGGGCAGAGCCTGAGTAGCTCCTTGAATCTGTCCCAAGCTTCGATCACTGTCTCATCAGCAGCTTGAGTGAAACTAGACAGAGCCCTTCGATATTCTAGGACTCTTGCTGCAGAGTAGTACTCTTCTAGGAAGGCTTTGCTTAACTCGTCCCATGAGGTGATGGAGTTAGTAGGTAGCTGGGCCAACCATCTCTTAGCTCTGTCCCTAAGTGAGTAGGGAAAGGTTGAGTTAGTTATTTCTGCAGTATGATCTCCCTTGAGGCCTTCGCAGAGAGAAGAGAAATCAGATAGGTGTTCCAGCGGATTCTCGGCTGCAGTTCCTCCAAACTGAACTCGATTTATAATCAGCTGGATCACATTCGGTTTCAGATCATAGCGAGGGTTCCCAGGGATTCGGATGGCGATGAGACTGGGATAGTCTGTGGCTGGATGTAGGATTCAAGGGTAGGTCTTTCAGCAGCCATTTCTGTTCTTCGCCTATTAGCTGTGCGATGATTCGTTCAGGATTTTCAACTGGTGTTTCAAGGTTAGCTTCTGAAGATCGAGTCATGCAACTACAGAGAAGAACACGTTTTAGCCTGAGCAAACTGGTTAGTGAGGTTACAGGGAGAGTGAAAACTAAAGAAAAACTTGGAAGAAAGAGAAAAAAACAAAACAACTATTCACAGGGAGAAAACACAAAGATAGGGAAAAGAGAATAACTTACCGTTAAACAAGAAAAGTACAATTTTTTTTCGGATTTTAATATTTCGAAAGCAATTAAATTCCCTTAATATGGTTTAGAATATTTTCTAGAATTTGATTATCCTAAGTGTCTTAATTCCAGATAATATCTAAAATTAATTAGTTATGATAATCCTATATTTCGGAAATGATTGTCTAACTGGTATAATAAGTGTTGGTCTAATCTAGGTCTATTACTACCGTTACCTATCATAAGTCTCTAGAATTTTGATCAGGAATCCTAAATTCATTATGATATTTCCCCGGCAACGGCGCCAAAAATCTGATGGATTCCGAGACGTACTAAATAGGTGTTATTTTACCCTATGTCGATTATGATTAATTAAGGACTGTGATTGACTAATTGTCACGTTTAGTCTTATGGTGTCACTTAATCAGCCAGAATCTAAGGCAGAGTACCTATCGTGTAGCTAGTCTATTGGAAAGTATCTACGATTTTACTAAGTTAATTATCGTACTCCCAGGGAAGTGGCAACGGCTTAGTAGTAACTAGCCTCTTATCCTAACTCTTATCTTATGATCCAGTTATGCAATCTTCATCAAATACTTTGATGAGAGGGTGATCCATTCTCCACTAGGTTCAAGTCTAATTAACCCTAAAGTGTTTTAAAGATAGTTCTGATTCTATGTTATACTGTTCCTATATGTTGATTGACCTATATTCGAGTGTTTTAGATATATCTTAGCCTGGAATGCAACTATGTTCTGTGTCTAAAGGTTTACCACATCTGAGTCTCTATGCTACCGCCCCCCGTTAAGGTAACGGCCCTACTCACGGTACGAACAAGACAGTTATGAAGCCCTATGTCACTTTCGGGGATCACTCTGAAGGCTCGTAATCGCTGGCATAACGCTCTACTCAGCCTACCTAGACTACTCTAACAAGCCAGGTGTTCAGCATGTTATTTTATCTAGTATGGCAGACACCAATACTAATTGATGCCTGTTAAACTAAACAGGTTATGAATAGACCGTGGTTAGGAATTGTCTATAACCCTATTTAGTTTAAAAGAAACTACATTAGACATGCAGACATAATGATTATTTAGCAGGTGGCTATTTCCGGAAAAACATAATAACTTCAACATACAAAACAACTATTCATAAAATCATAATCTGATATTCATAATTGATGTTTAGGACAAAGCAATAAAACATATAAGAGAGGGGTATGGGGACTGATGCCATAAAGAAATCACCCTTTACTTAGTCTCGCCTACAGAGCGTACTGCTGTATACGTCGTATTGCCCGCCCTGACTCTGCTCGCCAGAACCTTCGGAGGACGCTTCCTCAGCCTAGTAGCTAGACTTTACCTTACGTCCTGGGCTTAAGCCTAGCCCTGTGGACTGACTCTTCGAACGCCTAGAGCTCTCTTAGGGTCTCCTAACGAAACCCCGGGTATTCTATGAATACCGGAAACGAACCTATCTATAGAAACCTAAGATCTGAGACTATTTCTCAGAAACTAAAACAAAACACTAAAAGAAAGAAAACTGAGATCCGAGTCTCTGAGTGAGTTGTGTACTGGAAAACTGTACACTGGAAACCACTAATGACTCAGATCGAGTGGAGAGGGATGATTCAACTGTGGAGGCCTGGGGTATTTATAGCAGCTTCTGGAGTGAAAAATTCCAAAAATTCGATGTGGGACAGCTTCTGGCGGTTCGGGACGCGTCCCGGTTCGGGACGCCCGTCCTGATTCGTTGACCAGGTTCGGGACGCCCGTCCCGGTTCAGGACGCCCGTCCTGGCGGTTTGACTGGGTCGGGACGCCCGTCCCGGACCTTTGACCGAGTCAACATTTCCAAAAATTGCGTTTTTGCCCCAAAATTTGCTGTTTTCGTCTACTTTTCACCTGATACTTCCAAAATCATAAAAACCGTGAAATCAAGTAAATAATAAACAATTAATGTCAATTTACCCTAGATTTCACATTAAAACATACATAAAAACATGCTAAAAATGTGATACGATTTTCGCGTATCATGGTACGCCTTTAGACACAGAACATGGTTGCAATCCAGGCTAAGATATATCTAAAATACTCGAATATAGGTCAAACAACATATAGGAACAGTATAACATAGAATCAGGACTCATCTATAAAATACTTCTAGGATTAATTAGACTGAAACCTAGTGGAGAATGAATCACCCTCTAATCAAAGTATTTGATGAAGATTGCATAACTGGATCATAAGATAAGAGTTAGGATAAAAGGCTAGTTACTACTAAGTCGTTGCCACTTCCCTGGGAGTACGATATTTATTTAATAAAATCGTAGATACTTTCCAACAGACTAGCTACACGATAGGTACTCTGCCTTAGGTTCTGGCTGATTAAGTGACACCATAGAGACTAAATGTGACAATTAGTCAATCACAGTCCTTAATTATTCATAATCAACATAGGGTAAAATAACACCTATTTAGCACATCGGTCGGAAACGCATCAGATTTTTGGCGTCGTTGCCGGGGAGATATCATAATGAATTTAGGATTCCTGATCAAAATTCTAGAGGCTTATGATAGGTAACGGTAGTAACCTAGACTTTAGACCCAACAGTTGTCTTATACCAGTTAGACAATCAATTTCTGAAATATAGGGTTATCATAACTAATTAATTCTAGATGTTATCTGGAATTAAGACATTTAGGATAATCAAATTTTAGAAAGTTATTCTAAAACCATATTAAGGGAATTTAATCGCTTTTCGAAATAGAAAAAAAATTTAAAAAATCTAAAAATCCGAAAAAAATTGTACTTTTTCTTGTTTAATGGTAAGTTATTCTCTTTTCCCTATCTTTTGTATTTTCTCCTTGTGAGTAGTTGTTTTGTTTTGTTTTCTCTTCCTTCCAAGTTTGTAAATTTTCACTTTCCCTGTAACCTCACTAACCAGTTTGCTCAGGCTAAAACGTGTTCTTCTCTGTAGTTGCATGACTCGATCTTCAGAAGCTAACCATGAAACACCAGTTGAAAATCCTGAACGAATCATTCACACAGCTAATAGGCGAAGAACAGAAATGGCTGCTGAAAGACCTACCTTAGAATCCTACATCCAGCCACAGACTATCCCAGTCTCATCTGCCTCCGAATCCCTGGGAACCCTCGCTATGATCTTAAACCTAATGTGATCCAGCTGATTATAAATCTAGTTCAGTTTGGAGGAACTGCAGCCGAAAATCCGCTGGAACACCTATTTGATTTCTCTTCTCTCTGCGAAGGCCTCAAGGGAGATCATATTGCATAAATAACTAAACTCAACCTTTTTCCCTACTCACTTAGGGACAGAGCTAAGAGATGGTTGGCCCAGCTACCTACTAACTCCATCACCTCTTGGGACGAGTTAAGCAAAGCCTTCCTAGAAGAGTACTACTCTGCAGCAAGAGTCCTAGAATATCGAAGGGCTCTGTCTAGTTTCACTCAAGCTGCTGATGAGACAGTGATCGAAGCTTGGGACAGATTCAAAGAACTACTCAGGCTCTGCCCCCAACATGGACTTACCGAGGCATTGCTGATTCAGCAATTTTACGGGGGTATGTCAGACATGGGTAAGCAAATTGTTGATGGACTCAATCCCCAGAGCGGTTTCAATAGAATGAGTGATGTAGATGCTAGAAACGCTCTGGAGAGACTCTACAGGAACAATAAGAATTGGCACACAAGTGGCCGAGCTAAGAAGCAACCAGTAAATGCGGTCATTGCCTCCACTGATGATCAATTTGAGGCAATGAAGGCCAGCATTACTAATCAGCTAAATGCTTTCCAACAAGGGAAAAACATTCAGTCAGTATACCAAGTCTGCGAATTTTGCCAAGGACCACATTTCAGTGGGGATTGTTATGGTAATGGGATATTAACTATCCCAGAAGATATGGAACAAGTGGACACAGTGAATTCTGCTCCTATAGGAAATACCTACAATCCCACTTGGAAGAACCATCCGGGATTTAGCTGGAGAAACAATCCCGGGACTACTAACTTTCAGAAAAGAGTACCTCAGCAACTGCCATATCCGCAAAACCAGCAAGTCGCTCTGCCTGCACCAAGGAACTACATCGTTCCAGCTGACCCCATGCAAGAATTCAGAGACATGTTGAAGAGCATTTCCGACTCCAACAAGGAAATGATAGAGTCCAACAGAAAGATTCAGGAAGCTCACGCAGAAAGAATCCAGCAGAACGAGAATAGACAGAAGCAGACCGAGCAAACAATCAGAAACACACAAGCTACTATACAAACTTTAGAGAGGCAAATGGGTCAGCTATCCACCCATTTCTCTCACAGGTCCCAGGGAACGCTACCAAGCAACACTAAGACCAACCCTCAAACTGAATGAACCAGAAGAAGGCTCCAAGGACCCAACGCCAACGGATGTCGAGATCGAAGTAGCAAGGAAAGGGAAGATGGAGTTTATTCCTGAGTACCGGCCAAAAGTACCTTACCCTGCCAGACTTATGGACAATAAAGATAAGGAGCAATTTGAAAACTTTCTTAGGAATTTTAGTCAGATTCATGTTAATTTACCTTTACTTGATGTTATTTCTGAAATGCCAAAGTATGCTAAGTTTTTAAAAGAAGTTGTTAGTAATAAAAGAAAATTTGACATGGACAAGGTGGTTCTTAATGAAGAATGTTCGGCGGTCCTATTGAATAAACTACCGTCTAAACAGAAAGATCCTGGTTGTTTTACCTTGCCATGTACAATTGGAAATATTACTAACATGCATGCATTAGCAGACTTAGGAGCTAGTATTAATCTTATGCCATCTAGTTTATTTGATAAATTAGGATTGCATGATTTGAAAATGACTAGGATGTGCATAGAACTTGCAGACAGGACAGTCAAAATCCCCAAGGGAATAATTGAAGATCTCTTAGTAAAGGTCGGAAATTTGTATTTCTTGTGGATTTCGTTGTCATGCACATGAATGGGGAAGGAGGAGTGCCCCTGATCCTAGGTCGACCATTTCTGGCTACCTCAAAAGCATTAATAGACGTCAGTAATGGTCAAATCAAATTAAGGGTAGGAATGATACATCACTTTTGATCTAAATGAGACCCTTAGGTATCCCATGCATTTAGATGATACTTGTTTTTGTGTGGATGCCATGGAACACTTGATTGCAATTAACGTGACAGACCTATGCTCAAACTATCAAGTTCTAAGTGAGGACTCCCTAGAATTAGAGGAACCTGAACTTAGCTCTTCTGAAAATGAAATTACTTCTGATAGTTTCACTGAGATAGGTGATGATGAGATGAAGAAAGAACGAACCTCGTTTGAAGATCCACCAGACTTGGAACTGAAGGAACTACCCACTCATCTGTGCTACGAATTCCTAGATGACAACAAGAAACTTCCCATTATTCTTGCAGCTGATCTGACTGCAGAACAAAGGAAGCTGACTGTGGACATGTGCAGAAAGCATAGAAGAGCCTTTGCCTACAAAATTGCAGATATCCCAGGTATTAATCCAAGCTTTTGTTCGCATAAGATTCTTCTAGAAAATGAGTATAAGCCATGTGTGCAACCTCAAAGGAGGTTGAATCCTAATGTGTGTGATGTTGTTAAGAAAGAAGTCATTAAACTGTTAGATGCAGGACTTATCTACCCTATCTCAGATAGTGAGTGGGTAAGCCCGGTGCAGGTAGTACCTAAGAAAGGCGGTATAACAGTTGTTAGGAATGAGCATAATGAACTAATCCCTACAAGAACTGTAACTGGTCATCGTGTATGCATAGACTATAGAAAACTAAATACGGCCACACGAAAAGATCACTTTCCCCTTCCTTTTATTGACCAAATGTTAGAAAGATTATCTGGACACATGTTTTATTGCTTTCTTGATGGGTTTTCTGGTTATTTTCAAATTCCTATTCCCCTGAGGACCAGCATAAAACTACATTCACATGCCCTTTTGGAACATTTGCATATAGAAGGATGCCTTTTGGTTTGTGTAATGCACCTGCTACATTTCAACGTTGTATGACTATCTTTGAGGACATGTTAGGAAAATCTATGGAAGTATTTATGGATGACTTTTCTGTTTTTGGTAATTCATTTGAGGTTTGTCTAAAGAACTTGGAGTTAATGTTGAAACGTTGTATAAAATCTAACCTGGTTTTAAATTGGGAAAAATGCCACTTCATGGTAAAAGAGGGAATGTTTTAGGACATAAGATCACACCTAGGTATGGAAGTAGATAAGGCAAAAATTGAAGTTATTTCAAAACTACCTCCTCCCAAAAATGTGAGAGCCGTTAGGAGTTTTTTGGGACACGCTGGCTTTTATCGTAGGTTTATAAAAGATTTTTCATAATAGCCAGGCCGTTGACCAATTTACTCGGAAAAGATGTTCCATTTGTCTTGATGAGAAATGTCTAAAAGCTTTTAATAGACTTAAGGAACTCTTAACTACTGCACCCATCATGACGTCACCAGACTGGAGTCTACCTTTTGAGCTTATGTGTGATGCTAGTGACTATGCAGTAGGAGTAGTTTTAGGACAAAGACATGATAAGAAATTCATGTAATATATTATGCTAGTAAAACCTTAACTGATGCTCAGGAAAATTACACTACGACAAAAGGAATTATTAGCAGTAGTATATGCATTTGATAAGTTTCGATCTTATCTAGTCCTGTCTAAAACTATTATACTGATCACTCGGCACTAAAATACTTGTTCAATAAAACCGACGCAAAACCAAGATTGATTAGATGGGTTTTATTGCTTCAAGAATTTGACATAGAAATTCGGGATAAGAAAGGGGCAGAAAACTTAGCCGCAGACCATTTGTCTAGGTTAGAAAATCCGACCCTAGAAGCCATTGATGAGACAATCATATCTGATAAATTTCCGGATGAGAATCTATGTGCATTATGCTATTTTCTCACCCCCTTGGTTTGCAGATATAGCAAATTACTTGGCAGCCCGGACTCTCCCTAGTGATATCACTGCTCAACAAAGAAGAAAATTCTTTGCTGACCTGAAATATTACTATTGGGAAGATCCTTTTCTATTTCGAATATGTGCAGATCAGATGATCAGAAGATGTGTATCTCAAGAAGAAGGTTTCCAAATTCTGGAACATTGTCACTGCGGACCAACAGGCGGTCACTTAGCTGCAGCTAATACCGCCCGAAAAGTATTAGAAGCAGGCTTTTACTGGCCTACCATATTCAAAGACGCCGCAGCATTTACAGGATCGTGCGATGCCTGTCAGAAAGCGGGAACCATATCTTCTCGAGATAATCTACCCCAACAGGCAATTCAAAGTGTAGAAATATTTGACATGTGGGGTATAGATTTCATGGGTCCGTTTCCTTCCTCTTTTGGTATGAAGTACATCTTAGTAGCCGTAGAATATTTTTCAAAATGGCCTGAGGCACAGGCCCTACCTACTAATGATGCTAGAGCCGTATGTAAATTCCTTAAGCAGATTTTCGCCAGGTTTGGATGTCCAAAAGCCCTAATCAGTGATCGAGGTACGCACTTCTGCAACTCTCAATTGCAGAAGTACTCCAGCAATACGGAATTCAGCATCGCATTTCCACAGCCTACCATCCTCAAACCAACGGGCAGGCTGAGGTAACCAATAGGGGAATAAAGAGAATCCTAGAAAAGACCGTGGGTGTTAACCGTAAGGATTGGGCCAATAAACTGGAGGATGCATTATGGGCCTTCCGTACAGCATACAAGACCACTACGGGGTTCTCACCCTATCGACTAGTCTACGGAAAAGCATGCCACCTTCCGGTTGAACTGAGCATAGAGCTTATTGGGCAGTGCAAAAATGCAATCTCGACGATAATTTAGCTAAGGAACACCGGATTCTACAACTCAACGAATTGGATGAGTGGAGGCTCAAAGCCTATGAGAACTCACATCAGTTCAAAATGACAAGTAAACTCCGGCATGACAGACGACTCAGAGCCCAGAAAAATTTTGAACCGGGAGACAAGGTATTGTTGTACAACTCACGTTTCAAATTCTTCCCAGGAAAGCTGCGTAGCTGTTGGTCAGGACCGTTCACGATCACGGAAGTATCACCTTTCGGAGCATGTGACATCATGGATTCTGACGGCATTATTCAAAAAGTAAACGGACAACGCCTGAAGATTTACAAAGAGCCGTTTGACTCGTCCGAGCAGATTGTGGACTTCACAGACTAAGGGAGTATCTCTTTCATTTTATTTCTTGTTTTGTTATTTCTAGATTCCATCTTACCCGTAGTTAGTTGAATAAGTGTGGGGTAAGAATCTTTGTGTTTTATTTCTTGTTTTCAAATAAGTGTGGGGTAATTAGATATGCATGAACACTGAGGACAGTGCCAGACTCAAGTGTGGGGTAGCAGTGCACGGTGCACTGTAGCAGTTTGCAAAATTTTCGCATGATTTTGCTTGTTTTCACGTACTTTCACACCCTTCCAAAAAATTTTCAAAATTTTCCGTCTTTCAGACGTCTAAATGCAGTATGCTTGGTTAAACAATTGCTTATGTCTACGATGTAGGTAGTATGTTATGGTTAGTAGGAGATAATGATAGCTATCTTGGACTAATGATTAGGAATAGGGAATTCCTGATAACTGAGCACAACTTTGTCTGAATTAGAGACCTCAACCAATTACCTGTCGAGACTTAACTAGATAAATTAGACCAGTTGTGGATATATTGGCAGTTAGGATGACTAGATGAGACTCTGAGCTAGAAGTGAAAAGAAATTAAAAGAAGTTAATCAAATAAGGGTAGTTTGCCAGCGGCCTTCGCTACTCGAGCACACTCCTTCGGGGAATTTAAGCCTGATGCCCTAAGGTCGTGTAGATCTGGGAGTCATCGAGTGGGACTCGCACATGGTAGTTGAAGTTGACGTGTTCTAAGCAGACTCAAAATACCATGAATCTATAAAGAAAATAACTAAATGCTAAAATATTAAAAATCTGATCACCAAAGCTCAGAACTCAAAAAGTTGTCTGTTGTTAATATGTCTAGCGATAGGTCGAAGTGTTATCTGCTGGTAGTTAAGACAAGAGTACATTGTGTTGATATCTGGTCTGGACTAGTACACACACTACACACAGGAAGACCCTGTGTGATAAGAAAAAGGTCCAAACTAGTTGTTGATTTGTTTTCTTGCCTGATCATAAACAAGCTACTAAAAACATATGAGACCTGTCATAGCAACCTAACCCAGTCAGACTTGTGTTAAGACTTGTCTGAAGAATTTTTGGAATAAAAACATGACTAGAATTAAGTAACTTCAGGTAGACTTTGCTTGAGGACAAGCAAAGGTAAGTGTGGGTTATCTGATACGCGAAAATCGTATCACCTTTTTAGCATTTTTATGTATGAATTTGGGTGAAATCGAGGGTAATTTGATCTTGATTGTTCATTATTCAGTTAATTTCACAGTTTTTATGATTTTGGAAGTGTCAGGTGAAAGTAACGAAAACAGCAAATTTTGGGCAAAAAACGCAATTTTTGGAAATGTTGACTCGGTCAAAGGTTCAGGACGGGCGTCCCGACCAAGTCAAGGCACCGGGACGGGCGTCCCGACCTGGTCAACTGATCAGGACGGGCGTCCCGAGCCGCCAGAAGCTGTCCCCAATCGAATTTTTCAGAAATGTTCACTCCAGGAAGCTGCTATAACACCCCAGGCCTCCAGCAGTTGAATTCATCCTCTCCACTCGATCTGAGTCATTTAGTGGTGTCCAGTGTACAATTCTCTATACACAACTCCTCAGAGACTCGGATCTCAGTTTTCTTTCTTATTAGTGTATTGTTTTAGTTTCTGAGAAATAGTCTCAGATCTTAGGTTTCTATAGATAGGTTCGTTTCTGGTATTCATAGAATACCCTGATTTCGTTAGAGATCCTAAGAGGGCTCTAGCGTTCGAAGAGTTCAGTCCACAGGGTTGGGCTTACTGGGTATTAAGGTAAAGCCCAGTTACTAGGCTGAGGAAGCGTCCTCCGAAGGTTCTGGTGAGCAGAGTCAAGGCCACAATACGACATATACAGCAGTACGCTCCGTCGGCGAGACTACGTAAAGGGTGATTTTCTTTATGCATCAGTCCCCATGTCCCTCTCTTATATGTTGTTATTGTTTTGTTCTAAATACTATATGAATACGAGATTATGATGTTTTATGAATAGTTGTTTTATATGTTGACGTTATTATGTTTTTCCGGAAATAGCCACCTGCAAAATATTTACTATGTCTGCATGTTTAATGTACTCTTTTAAACTAAAGTTAGGGTTATAGACAAGTCCTAACCACGGTCTAATCATAACCTGTTTAGTTTAACAGGCATCAATTAGTATTGGTGTCTGCCATGCTAGATAAAATAACATGTTGAACACCCTGCCTGTTAAAGTAGTCTAGGTAGGGGCCGAGCTAAGTTCGATTATGCCGGTGGCTAAGGCAAGCGGTATGATCCCCGAAGTGACATAGGGCTTTCATGGATGCCTTCATCCCGAACCGTGAGTAGGGCCGTCATTAAGGTAGGGCGGTTTATTAGAGACCTCGGATGTGGTACGCCTTTAGACACAGAACATAGTTGCAATCCAGGCTAAGATATATTTAAAATACTCGAATATAGGTCAAACAACATATAGGAACAGTATAACATAGAATCAGGACTCATCTATAAAATACTTCTAGGATTAATTAGACTGAAACCTAGTGGAGAATGAATCACCCTCTCATCAAAGTATTTGATGAAGATTGCATAATTGGATCATAAGATAAGAGTTAGGATAAAAGGCTAGTTACTACTAAGCCGTTGCCACTTCCCTAGGAGTACGATATTTATTTAATAAAATCGTAGATACTTTCCAACAGACTAGCTACACGATAGGTACTCTGCCTTAGGTTCTGGCTGATTAAGTGACACCATAGAGACTAAATGTGACAATTAGTCAATCACGGTCCTTAATTATTCATAATCAACATAGGGTAAAATAACACCTATTTAGCACATCGGTCGGAAACGCATCAAGTATAAACCATATAAAATAGAATTTAATTTATTTTCTTAACATATTTATTACCAATAATATTATAACATATTTTTTATGTACAAATTCCCTCCGTTGCTTCATAAAAAATAAATATTAAAATATAAAAATTTCCCAAAGAGAAGTAGAAAAAAATATAATAATAATAATTATTATTGTTTATGAATTTAATTTTTTTTTCCTTGCTGAAAATATGAGATGGTCATAATTTAATTTTAAGTTCTACTCAATAATTTATTTTTATTTTTTTTTATGGTATAAGACATCAATTAACAATATTCTAACTTTTTTTTATTATTATTTCAAATTTATTTTTTTTCTTACTTTTGTATTTTACTACATAGCCCTTGTAAATTTGTAATTTATTCTTTATTTTCAAATTATGAAATGACAAATTGACAAATTTCATCCCTTTTTAAAATTTTTGAAAAATTTCCTCCATTACCTTTATAATTTTAGCAAATTTCAATATTTCTGTTAATTTATTGTTAGTCAACTGTTAATCAACTTTTTTAAAAAATTAATAATTATATTGAAAGGGTAAAAATGTCAAAATATCAATTCATTTGGGTTTCATAGAAATAACTTAAAATTTTTATCTTTTTCTTTCCTTTTTTTTCAAAAATATATTACTATTTTTTATTTATGAGGAAATTATTAACTTAATAAAATTTACAATTTGTAGATTAAAGAGTGCATTGTAAAAATTGCATCTCATTGAAACAACAAAGGAAAAAAATTTTATTTATATAAAATTGCATTCACTTTGCTTATCAATAAATTTGTAAAAATAAATAAAAAAAAACAAATTCTCAATAACTAAAATTTTATCACATCTCTTTCTATGAAGCTTAATCTCACCTATTATATGAGGATTTCCACAAAGGAATTCTAATTGAATGATTGATAAAACAAGAAACTAATCTTCTATTATTTCTATAAAATGATTAATTTATTTTCGTAGTAATTATTTATTCGAAATTTTAAAGATAATCAAGTTTTACGTTGAATAAAAAATAAACATAAATCAAAATTAAACATAATAATTATAAAATTCAATATTCATCTTTATATATATATATATATATATATAGCAAGAGAGAGATTGAAAATCACATGTCTCCATCCCATAATTCTTCCAAAGATTTAATCGGCCCTTCTGGGTGGATAAGTGTACTTCCTAAACTACTCCTACTTTGAGGGAGTTTTTTAATTTGATCATGTTCTTCTTTAGTAAGTTGAAATCCAAAAATATCAAAATTTTGAACCATTCTTTCTTTATTAAAACTCTTCACGAGCACATATACGTCTTGTTCATAAATCCATCTCAATGCAATCTATATTACACAAATTAAATAATCGTATCAATATTTTGCACCTACTTAAGTAAATTTGTGTGAAGAGGTGCAAACCTGTGCCACAGTCTTATTTTTAGACATTGCAATATCTTCTTATTTTTAGACATTGCAATATCTTTAAGGATTGGATTTTCCATTACTGCATCAGTGCCCCAAGTGCAACCATAAGTTCCTAAAGGAGACCATGCACTCACATGAATCCCTTTCTCCTTACAAAATGGTACCAATTTCCTTTGTTGCCATGTAACATTCATTTCTACCTTAAAATTACAACATTTCAACATTGTTTCAGACATAATATATATACCTAAAAAAATCAAAGCAACCTTTTTTAACCAAAAAATATATATATAACTGATTAACAGCCGGTGGTATAGTAGCTTTTTCCATAAGTTTTTGGAGCTTTTCACAAGTAAAATTGCTTACACCAATAGATTTAACTAAACCCAATTTTTGGCACTCTTCCATAGCCTTCCAAGTCCCGTGCATGTCAAATGGAAGGAAGTCTTCCTTTGACTTCAAATTAAAACCACAAGCATTTTTCTCCAGCCTTATTGGCCAATGAATTAAATAAAGATCCAAATAATCTAACCCCAATTTCCTAAATAATAATAATAATAAAAAATAAGTCAATTTACAAAAAATAAAATAAAAATCTTAAAATTTTGCGTATACTTTTGTTACTTGAAAAACACGTAAAGACTACTAAAAATGGAAAAAAAGTTTAAGGGGTATTTTTGACAATTCAAAAGTAAATACCGGAGAGAATTGTTGAGTGCAGGAAGGACGAAATCAGGATGGGCATCGGTGCACCAAAGCTTAGAAGTAATGAAAAAATCTTTCCTTCCGTTCTTAACTAATCCACTTTCTATAGCCTCAGCCACAGCTTTGCCCACCGCTTCCTCCGACCCGTATATTGCCGCTGTGTCGAAGTGGCAGTAACCGGTTTTAATGGCCTCCAAAATAATTGCCGTTAGTTCCTCTAATGGCGGAACCGGCAATGCCCAGCATCCGAATCCCAATACTGGCATTTTGTGGCCTGAGTTCAACACTATTGCTTCTATTATTTTCTCCATTTTCTCAGTTGGGGTTCTTTTTTCTTTTAAGGTAATATATATATATTTGAAGATCAGAGATTTGATAATGCTTTTGTTTATTATCGAAATATTGTGGAATCTTTATCATTTTAGGAATGACGATTTTTACCTAATAAAAAAATTATACGGTAATATAATATATATATTGAAGGTCCTCACCATCTTCAAAAATCTGACACCTTCTTTTTAAAAAAAAAATAAAACTGCCAACGATTTCCACGCTTTCAACGTATATTGGAGAAAATTTATGTGATCTCCTATACTTGTTGACACTGATTTGAATTGTTTTGAATAAAATTTCAAATTTGGATTCTTTTGAATAAACAAGAATTTAGTTCAAAAAATTAATGTGCGTTTGATTATATTAATAAAAAAATCATTTTTAAATTTAGCAGGTGAATTAGATTTGTCATTTTGTGGATATGTCTTTTATAATTTCAAATAATAGTAATGTAACATGTATCCTCCATTGTTAATTGTCCCTTCTCTCTCTAGAAGTGGAATTCTCCTTCTTCTCTTTAAGAGATGAACTCCTTTCTAGTCTCGTCTAGTTGATCATCGCAGATCTATTCTGCTTTACCTAGATTCCTTTGAGTTTGCTTTGGTGGGACGTCTTTTATCTCAAAAGACCATAAATTACAAGGCGATAACTGCTATACTCCATAATTCTTGGAATCTCGGATCAAATATCTGTATCAAAGCGTTGGATCGTAACATGGTATCCTATACTTTCCTGCGAAGTGAAGACATGGACAAAATAGAAAATAGTGGTCATTGGGCTGTTAAAGGGACACTGTTAAATCTACAAAGGAGGTCCCCATAGCTGAATCTTGAAGAGGTAAACTTCTCCCATTGTAATTTCTGGATTCAAGTACATAATCTGCCACGTAATAGAAGGAATAAGGAGAACTTGTGCAAGATTGGTAACTATATTGGAAAGTTGATTCGATGTGATGATGAGAAGGCTTTGCAAAACTTCCAAAAGTTTATTAGAATTTTGGTCTCAGTTAATATCCAAACGGCCTTAAAGCCGGGCTGTATTATCTCACGAGAGAATGGAGAAAAGCTATGGGTTGCCTTTAAATACGAAAGGCTGTCAGATTTCTGCTATACAGAGTCTGCCTGTGACGAACGAGGGAGAGTTGTAGTGGAGGAGGCACATGACGAAAGAAGATATGGTCCATGGATGAGATTCCGATCAGGGAATGGACCTCAACAAAAACTATTTTCAGGTAGCCGGAACTCTGCAAAATTACCAGAGAAAGACACGAGGATCGAGGACAGACTTATAAGTACTATGAAGTACAAACAGATTGTGACAAGTCTTGTTTCTGAGGAGACACCAGCAAGTCAACTTCTGACACACTCTAGATTGGTCCAAAAGTTTCAATTCCCCTCCAAGATATTTCAAACTTCCCGCCAAGATGGTCTAATGGTCCTGGGCCTTTAGGCCTAAACAATAATCCTCGATAGTTCGGAGTTTAAAACTCCTAGTGAAAACATATAGACCTGTGTTGTTGTTTTTATCGGAAATTAAATGTAGTGATTCTGATGCTATTCAAAAACTTGTCCGTAGTCTCAAATTTGATGCTTTTGATTTTGTTCTGCTGAAGGGAATTCTGGTGGTTTAATTCTAGCTTGGAAAAGTAGTTTTAGTTTGAGGGTTGTTGTTTCTTCTAAATATTTTATTAATTGTCTTTGTTTTAAAAGTGCAGACAATGTACCTTGGCAAATCACATGTGCGTATGGACCGCTGACTTTCTCCATGAGAAGGTACTTCTGGGACAGTCTTGATGAAATTGGAAACTCTTTCACTGGACCTTGGATGGTCATAGGAGATTTCAACACAGTCCTTACAAGTTTAGATAAGTGTGGGGGGCAAGCAGTTGCTAGTTCAAGCAGTGGGGGGCTTAGAAGAGTGGTTAACGGGAATGACTTGATTGATATGGGATTTGAAGGATATGCATTTACATGGAATAAAAGTAGAAGTGGGCTTGCAAATATTCAGGAGAGGCTTGATAGAGGATTCACCAATGCTGAATGGAGAATCATGTTTCCAAATGCTTCCATTAAGCACCTGCCTGCAATACAATCAGATCACAGACCGTTACTTTTGGAGTTGAACCCAAGAATAGACAACCTTCCTAAGCCTTTCAAGTTTGAATCAATGTGGACTTTGTATCCGGATACAAGCTACATCATAACTGAAGCATGGAATAGGAAGCCGCAATTTGTCTCCAGGTTAAAGAACACAAAGCTTGCACTTAGAGAGTGGAATAAGAGGTGTTTCGGGAACATTCAATCCAACATCAAGCAGTTGTAGACACTCATCAATGCACATCAAGAAATGCCCCAAACTGAAGAAGTCATTCACGAAGAGAAAGGACTTCAAAGAACACTGGATTTAATGCTTAAAAAGGAGGAAATTCTTTGGAGGGATAAAGTGAAGGCACGTTGGATCGATGAAGGGGACGCGAATACTCGATTTTTCCATATCTCAACAATTATCCACAGAAGGTACAATTCTATATCTAGCATATTTGATGCTTCTAATGGGTGGCTTAAGTCAAGACATGAAATAGGGGTAGCATTTCAAAACTATTTTATGGATCTGTTTCAGTCGGTTGAGCCACAATTTCCTGATCAATTCCAAAATCTCATCATCCCGGTGATTACTTTAGACATGAATCGCAGATTGGCAGAGATTCCGAGAAGGGTGAAATCCAACAAGCTATATTTAATATGGACAATCACAAAAGCCCAGGTCCGGATGGAATGGCGGTTTTATTTTACAAGACATATTGGGGTATTGTTGGTGAAGCATTGGTATTAGAAGTTCAAAATGTTTTTGATTCAGCTCATCTCCGTACAACTTTCAACCATACCTTTCTTGCTCTTATCCCAAAAACCAATAATGCTTCGAAGGTGGACCATTATCGGCCAATTGCATTATGTAATGTGATACTAAAGATCATCATGAAGATCTTGGCGTCGAGGCTTAGGAAGGTATTGGAGCTATAGGGACAGCTACCTATAAGTATAGCTACCTAAAGAATAGGAGTAAGCGGTTCCCTTAAAACTGTTTAGCACACTTCCCCAAAGGGCCGGTTGTGGGCGAGGAGGGATTCGAACCCCCGACTTTTCATTCTATTGCTTCTGCCTCTGGCATTCCCTTGGAACCCTTCTGAATTGAGAATTCCCCGCCTCTGTTCAAAGGAATGACGTAAGGAATTCCGTTATCGCCTACGCTGTGACTTTCCTTCTTTGGGTTACCGTATCGCCTTAGCGACTCCTAGTATCACCCCCGTTCTTTAAACTCAGTAGGAGCGCCTTTGCATTCTATATTATCATTCGGTTTTCCGGTAGCAATTCCGGAATCTAGTATTACCTTCCTTGGGTTACGTCTAGTAGCTTCACCTGGCATTCCCCTTCCTATATAGTAAACGGAGTGACTTAGCGTCCGCTTCGGATACCGTTCTTTCAGTACGCCTCTTGCTTTCATTATTTCCGTCATTCAAGGAGTGAGTAGGAAGGGTGTAAAACGAACTAAATAGGCCAGAGGATCGGTATCGGTACTCCCGAACATTTTCCGAATGGTAGCCTTTCAAGGTCAATTCATTCGATTAGTTCGATTCCTTTAGAGGTCATCTTTGCCTTTCAGGCGCTTTACCTCTAAAAGCAAAGGCTTAGGCCATTGATTCAACATCTGAAGCTACGGTAGCGCCCTTTGGACACCCTAATTCAAATATAGGCAAGAACGGGGTTGACAGCCTTTGACGGTCTGTCTGAAGGTATTGCGTTGGTTAAAGCAGACTCTTATTCCTTTCCTGTCCGGGCTTAGGGCTAATGATAATAGAGTGGACATTGCTCTTCTCTTATGAGATTGATAGTTAGTGCGGAGTTCCAACCTAAAAGGAAAGATAGCTCTTCGGGACATCTGATAGTCATGGGAACACTCCAAAGACTTAATCTATCTTTGAGGGTGGTGATGCAAGGGCACCCCAAATTCCTATAGAAGAAGAGATTTCCTACGCTTCAAATGCCATATAGATATCACCGCCTGACCTTCGCTTCCTAACCTCACAAGGAGGAGAAGGAAGACCAAGAATGAGGTTAAGTGCACCTTCCTGAAGGGTTGGTTCAAGTATGAAACTTATGGAGAAAGCACGAGATTACTTACCTTATATATTGAAATTGAGAATTGGAAGCCGTGTTCCCGACCCAACGAAATAGCAGCAGACGCACCCCAAGAGATATACTCCTCAAAGTAGGCTTCCAACGGTTCCTTCAGTAGGAGTTGTCTTATCCCCCTTTTTAAAAGAAAGCATTGAAGAGGAGGTAAATAAGACGACTAGTAAGAAAGAAAAGTCAATTGAGAGATGGGCCCGGAAGCGGGGAAGTTTATAATCTTGGTTTCAGGTGCAGCCCAGAATAAGCTGAAAAAGAATCTATCCCCGGGAGTGACATATTAAAAGGAAACTTCCTAAGGCGTAATCCCAAGCTTAGGGAGATAGTTAAGATACCCACGAGCAGATGTTCTCAAATAGGCAGGGACGCTATTGATCTTTCGGAATAGAATGGGCACTTATATTAGATATACCATTTGAACCCAAGAGCCAGAAGCGAAGTTCCATGGTAGGACCGGTGGATGAAGCCTAGACTCAAGGCCTAACGGATACCAGCGCCCTATAAGCCCTAATATGCTGGGGAGGTAGACGAAGACCCCTTTCCGATAAGGGTACCAGTTAACCAGCAACAAAAGAGTTAGAGGCTTCGGCTTTTGTCAATGCCTGTCTTGTTGTGGGCTGGGTTTGAAGCTGGCTTCTCAGTGTCACTGTAAAAGTGACTGTGAGTCTTTGGATCATTTGTTCACCAGCTGTCCGTTTACTGGGCATTGTAGGTCTTGTGTTGGCTTGGCACAGGTTAAATTGCAATCTATCAGGCTTCCACTTCCGTTTTGCTGGCTCCATAAAGGGTTTTATACAAACCGTCTGACGAATCTGTTGGACTATCTGGAAGTCTAGAGTTCATTCTTTGATGGTCAGTGCGCTACTCTAGTTGAAGTCAGAAAGGCTGCCCTTGATTCACTTCTTGTTATATCTAAAGCAATCGAGGTGTTATTGCGAGATTGTGGCATTTTCTCCACACTTTCTCTTCCTCTTTAATCCGTGCATAAACCATCCTTTCTGGCTGTTCGATGGCTTGATAGGAATGATCTTCTTGTTCTTAATGTAGATAGGGCCTCGAAGGGGAACCCAGGACCAGCTGCCATTGGTGGAATCATTCGACATAGTGATGGTCGATTCATTGCAGGCTTTCATAGATTTATTGGGCAAACAATGAAGCTGAAATTCAAGCTATGTACCGTGGTGTTCAGCTTTGTCTCTCCCTTGATCTCAAATTGGTCCAGAGTGATTCGATGTTTCTAATTCAGCTATTGGCGGGTTCATTTCCAGCTCCTTGGAGTTTCTATTATGGTGTTCGATCTATCCTGAATCTGGTTGCGGCTCACTCCTGAACATTTCTTCATATCTACCGGGAAGAAAACCAGGTTGCAGACAAGTCAGGGAAAATGAAGATTCTCTAATTCGCATTACGGGAGCGGTGGGTATGATAGGCTTCGGACCATATAAATAGGTCTGTTGAACAGAATCCAAGTCGAATGTCTCCCGACCTTACGACCAATGTGAGAAATAGACTGAATTCCTCCTATCAAGCCAGGGAAGCAGATATGCCAACAAGGGGGTAAGCTATACAAAGACACTCGTCATTCTATAAGAAAGGGTGGAGTCGACTCGTACTTTGCTAATGGGAAAGGACGCCTTAGTGACTCCCCCTGCTACTCAAGAAAGATGGTATCTAAGATAGTGGCTCGTGTATCTGTTCCAAAGGGGAGGCCATGTCTTTTGAGAAAAGAATATCTGGTTTGAACTCCTGGATAAGGTTTCATTCAACTAGTCCAATGCCTGGTCTTTTGCTTTGCTTTGGCAGCTGCTATTCTGCCTTTCATCGAGTGGCCTAACGCTTCCTTTCCCTAATTGAATGTTCTCCCTACTCTAATAAATAAGAGAAGGAGATCCCTAATACCTGCTCTCAGTTTGTTTGTTAAAGTCAGTCAACACTTCTTCTGACTGTCCTTTTGTGGTTGTGCCTACTGGGAACCATAAACTCGTGGGCAGATGAGGTAAGGTTGGCAGAATAGGCCAATAAAGAAAGAATATGGAATCCCCGGCTTTGAAAGGAATTGGTAGAGAATGACTTGAGGCCGTTATTTCAGTGCATGAGGAATGAAAAGCGGAAAGAAAAGAAAAGAATGGAGTTGTCTCCCAAGAGCTTATGAGTGCACAAGAGCTGATATGCCAACAGCTTATTCTCAAGCGGCAGATTCTAGAACACCGGATTTGCGGCATCGGCGTATTCTCTTCCTCTTCCTCCAGGATAAGTCAACTTAGGTAAATCCCTTTTTGATCTTATGATTGTTCCTCCAGCTTCCTTCTTACCTATGATATCCAAAATTCGATAGCAGTTGCATCGGAGCTAGCTTGGAAAGAGATGAGGCATCCTTATTTGAGCCGATCGTTAGCGTATTTCTTCTTCTCGAGTGAAGTAGCTTACTCTTGCTCTGTGCGCTAGAGAGGGTATATAAGACTATGCTTAGTTCTAATTTATGTTTGCGCTGTGTGAGTTCTAGCTAGGAAGCAAGCACCGAAAAGGGTTGACAGGGTAGCTCGACTGGTAAAAAAGGAGATGGTACCGAAGCGGGAGGCTCGTAGACGCTACTAGTGCAATGACTAGTCTAATCTCTTTTCTCTACGTTTCTGTAAACCCGGTGTGTTATCTAAGTCTTTTAACTAGTCCAATGGCTATTGCAGCAAAAGTCAATAAAAAGGTACTCGCTTGCTTGCCTAAAATGGAAATACTTACTAGCCCAAGGAAGGTAACAAAGGTGTAAGAAACCTAAGAAAGGTAATGAAAGTAGAAAGTAGATAGTAGCAAGTAGAAAGTAGTATTGTATTAGCTAGTAGATAGTAGCTAGTAGAAAGTACTCTTGTATTAGCTAGTAGATAGTAGCAAGTAGAAAGTAGTATTGTATTAGCTAGTAGATAGTAGCAAGTAGAAAGGAGTAGTGTATTAGAAGAAAGGAGCTACAATAGCACAAAGAAAGGAGATAGCAGAGAACCAATACATATGTACTCTTAGTAGGAGCTACAGTATAGCCACTTTGTTACCTCACCCAAGGTAACCTACGTTACAGGAGGATAGGACTAGTTATTGTTAGCTAATCATGGCCATAGAAAGAACTAAAACAAAGACTTGAAATATCAAGGTAGCATACTGATCTTGATACAACAAACACTTGAAAGACTTGAAAGATAGGTTAAAGGTAGCATAGTGTCCTTAAGTGAGGAAGATAAACTACTACTCCTATCTTCTTGTAGCTACTACTACTCCTATAGCTCTTCTTGTAGCTACTACTACTCCTATAGCTCTTCTTGTAGCTATGGTTAGCTTGGGGAGGTAACCTAGCGGCTATACTGTACTAATAAGTGTACTGATAGGTTATATGAGTTCTACCCTTTAGCTAACCCTTTTCTAATACACCTTATGCTAATACACCTTCTAAGTTTGATTGTAGCTACTCGCATTAAGAGTACAGATGTGATATAGGAGTTATTAACCTTGTTCTAAGAGTACAGATGTGATATAGGAGTTATTAACCTTGTTCTAAGAGTACAGATGTGATATAGGAGTTATTAACCTGTATCTAAACCAGTATAGAGAGTACAGGAGAGTCAAGATAGTTTCTAACCTGTAGCTACTCCTTGTATGAGACTACTTATTTCTTAATACACCTTCTATCCTGTAGCTAACCTTGTAATAAGACTATATTCATCTTTCTAAGAGTTAATAACCTGTAGCTAACCCATTGATACTATCTGATTGGTTATAGGTCTCTCTTCCCGGCCTAACAATTCCTGTCTAAGGAATAGGATATAGGCCGTACCTATACTGTAGCTAGCGTCCTGACTATTCCTCTTGTTAAAGGGAATAGGGTATAAGGAAAGCTACGAGTACGAGTATACCGAATCAACTATTACAGTATGTCATAAACGAGATATATGCCTTATATTGACTTAAATAAACACAAGGAAAGGTACCTAGTAATGGTATGAGGGTATAGACATGCCTTAAAGGGTATAATACAATCTTCCTATTAATCATAAGACAGGGTTACTATTCATTAGGTAGTTAATACAGGGTTACTATACTAGCATTAGGTAGTACGATACTATCATTAGGTAGTTCTAAAGGTAGTTAGCTAGTTCTAAAGGTAGTTAGGTAGGATAGGGTAGTTATAAGAGGTAGTTAGGTAGTTAGGTAGGATAGGGTAGTTAGCTAGTTCCTTAGGTAGTTCCTTAGGTAGTTCATTAGGTAGTTATAAGCCTATAAAAGGAGGTATAGTATCGTATAAACCTATAACAGAGGATATCGTATAAGCCTATGACAGAGGGTATAGGAAAGGCGAACTCCTAAAGCAAAGGAAAAAGGTTCAAATACTTTCACTGGTTCGCAATACCTTAGGACTGTTAAATTCATATAAAAGGAGCTGGCAATTCGAATCTATCCTTAAAAACTGGCAATGAAACTGCAGGGGCTCAGAGCTCCTTTCTTTATGGTTCGCTTCATTTCATTACGCTCCTAGGGCCCGCTTCGGGCTTGCGTTCGACCTTGGCTTCGGGTTTGGCTCCTAGGCCCAGCTAACAAGAACTACAACACCAGATCTCCAGCGGAAAATACCCATTGGTGATTCGTCGATACCAAGCTCCTTTACAAGCTCAAGAGAAGAGGAATCCTAGTTCATCTAAGATTCATGCTTGGTTTACGTTATGGAAGAAAGACACGTATATGTGATATTAGATATTGACTGATTCTATATGAACTAAAGATATCCTATGAATTGGATTAGGGATTCTAATACCAACCTTTCCCTTTCCGTCTCCTTGTGACTGTGAATTGACTAAATAAACAGATGAAATTAAGAAGGACGAAAATAAGAGTTCGGAACTAAGAAATGGAAGATCGAAAGTCGTATGGATTCACAAAGACTCTGTGGATAGAAAGAGAAAGTCAAAAGTAGTTCGATACTAATATTCCTTCATACTTTGACTCGAAGTTCTTATTCGAATCCCAGCGACGGAATTCTTAAGTCATAATTCGTTGGTTGATTGTATCATTAACTGGTACGATTATAATGAATCCACTTATTTCTGCCGCTTCCGTTATTGCTGCTGGGTTGGCCGTAGGGCTTGCTTCTATTGGACCCGGAGTTGGTCAAGGGACTGCTGCGGGTCAAGCTGTAGAGGGTATCGCGAGACAGCCTGAGGCAGAGGGAAGGAGGCCGTTAAGGATTGCTTAGTCTAGCTTTTATGGAAGCTTTAACAATTTATGGACTGGTTGTAGCATTAGCGCTTTTGTTTGCGAATCCTTTTGTTTAATATGAAAATTTATTGCTTATTGTTTCCTTTTTTATTAAGATTTCACTCCTACAATTACTTATTCGTTGAAAAAAGAACTTGTGGGAAGGTTTTATTTGTGGATGAGGGATTAGTATACCCACTCCCTTTCATCCTTCCCCTTCGGAGTCCAGGGGAAAGTAAGGATTGACACAAGGGGGATAGTTCACATAAATCAAATACTTTTTGAATTGGAAATAGGAAATAAAGGGAAGAACTCTATTCGATTTTTTAGTCTATCTGTTTAGTCTATAGGAGATCATATGAAAAATGTAACCGATTCTTTCGTTTCTTTGGGCCATTGGCCATCCGCCGGGAGTTTCGGGTTTAATACCGATATTTTATCAACAAATCTAAGTGTAGTGCTTGGTGTATTGATCTTTTTTGGAAAGGGAGTGTGCTGGGATTGCCTAAAGGAGTATTCGACTGTTTCCTTTTTCCTTTCTTTACCCGGCCTGACTATTCCCCTTCAAGGGAATAGGATAAAGGCCGTACCTATCCTGCAGCTATTAACTTCCTTAGTAACCTTAGGAGTGA